>CM042255.1:46761362-47973862 GCA_023566225.1 Romanogobio albipinnatus | reverse complement strand
CACTGATCACAGCTGAATGATCTCACTCCAGAGTGATGGCGCAAATGATTGGTGAGAACGCTTTGGGATATAAAACTCTTTCCACACTGAGAACATGTATAAGGCTGCTCTCCAGTGTGAGATCTCATGTGCACATTTAAGTCCTCTTTGCGACTGAAACTCTTTCCACAATCAGAACAAGTGAACGGTTTTTCGCCTGTGTGAATTCTCATGTGTCTGTTAGGGTGTCCTTTACATATGAAACTCTTCCCACACTCAGAGCAGGTAAAAGATCCTTTGACTCCAGATTTTCCAGCTTGTTCTTGTTTGAAATTCTCTTCTGTCTTTGAAATGACGGCATTTCCATCTTCATTTTTGCAATGATGCTGCATCATTAAAGAGAAAGAAGGAAAACACCAACCTATTTGTTCCTCTGTCTCTTTACTTTTATTCGGCAGGATTCTTCCTTAAACGCCATCTTTACAATAGTAAAGTAATTGCTCCTGCTTGTTGCTTCTTCTCCTGTGGGAAAATGGGAATATTCCCAGCTTCACTGACTGAAGGTGTGAATTGTGGTCGCTGTTGTTCATTTAGCAGATGATCATCACACTCTCAATTATCCAGCTTTAAGTGTTTTGCATAAAGAGTAGCCTAATTTAAAACCAATTTCATAATTAAAATTTCAAACTCATAGCTTTTACATTATATTTATTATAGATTGATTTTTGGCTTGGATTCTTGACTAAACCAGACACACCTGTGAACAATCAAGACAATGAACCAACGACAGAACTGAACTAAGAACATGACTAGATCACATGAGGGCACAATGGAAACACATGACTAACGGGAACCATGACTGTGATCAACTTCAAAATAAAAGACATGAAACACAAGCGGTGTGTTTTGTTTCCTGTTTGTGTCTTTACACAATTCATAACCTTCCCAAATTTCCATGTGAATCAGTCAGTGCCATCTTGAGTTTTACGCAAGTATAGGCCTAGGGTGCATCTCAATCAGCTCCCTAGTTCCCATTCAGTCGGTCACTCTCGACGCCACGTCGGAGTACCGACGAATAGGAATCTCGCTCGCGAGAGCCAATCTACTTCGAGTGAAACTAAACGAGCCAATGCACATTGGCATGCAATGATTGCACCAGGTGTTCATGCCACGCACCGCGGGTATAAATGAGACACAGGTGCTTGCATCAAATCAGCCTTTTGCTTCGTAGCCGAGTGGTATCTGGTTATGCTAGACATCACTCACCTACTTCGCAGTCCTGACTGGAAGCCTGCCCTTTTGGAAGCGCTCTTCAATCGGTGTTGGTGTGACGGCACAGCAGCGGGTCGTGTGGTTCTACGATCATCTCTCTTTTGCTCGTGAGAGCAAACACAAGGGCTGTTCTCACAGCTGGTTCGGTGCGCCTGGTGGAGAGCGCTAAAAAGCCGTTCTTACGGCTGGTAGAGAGCGTCCGGTGAGAGAGAGCGCGCACGCCAGGCTGCACTATTCCCTGACTGTGTCGCCGCGACCCCTCCCCCCTGCGTGCTTCAGCACCAAGGAGAGCGATACTCTAAAAGAGCAACACAGAAAGAGCTTGCGTCTTTTTCAAGATGACATTCTTTCTGTGCGTTTCTGGATGCGGTGGTTTCCTGTCACCGAGGGATGGTCACCAGCGCTGTATCTCGTGTTTGGGCATTCAGCACGCTGAGGCAGCGCTGGTGGATGATTCATGTTCTCACTGCGGGAACATGGTCATCTCAGAGTTGCGGTCTAGACTCCGTCTCGCAAGGGGCGGAGTCCCCGTGCCTCTGCCTCGATCTAACCCCCCACAAAGGGTTGCTTCGGGCAGTGGCACGGGTGATTTGAGGGTTACGGTGAGCGCGCTTCCCCCAGGGAACCAACCCCCGGGGAACCCTCACTCCTCACGCACTCTGCAGCCAGTAGAGCTTCTGTTGGAACGCGCTGGGCCGTCCTCGAGATGTGCACCAACCGTATCCTTCGGGGCTCCCCCCGATGATCAGATGTCCATCGCTGCATCGGAGGGAGGGTCAGAATTCTTCGGAGATGACGTGTCGGCGCAGGGGGCTCCTTCGGGAAGATTCGCTGTGCCCGATACCGATCCGGAAATGATGGCCATGCTTTCCCGGGCCGCCGAGAGAGTCGGGCTCGTGTGGAACCCCCCACCGTGTCCCGAACCCTCAAGGCTGGATGATTGGTATCTCGGGGTGGCCCGTGCTGGTTCTCAGCGCCCCACCCCGGTTCCTTTCTTCCCGGAAGTGCACGAGGAGCTCACTAGGTCGTGGACGGCACCTTTTACTGCCCGAAACCGGCCTAGTGGCTCCTCCTCCCTCACCACCCTCGATGGCGGACCTGCAAAGGGATACACGCAGGTTCCTCCCGTGGAACGGGCCGTTGCTATGCAACTGTGCCCTAACTCCACTTCCAGGGGGAACCCGTGTCTTCCCTCCCGGGCCTGTGGGTACTCTTCCGATCTGATCGGGAAAGCCTATCAGGCTTGTGGAGAGGCAGGCTCCGCCTTACACGCTATGGCGTTGTTGCAGGTCCATCAGGCCCAGGCACTGAAGACCTTGCACGAGGGTGGTCACGATCCCGCAGTTCTCCAGGAACTGAGAACCGCAACGGACCTCGCGCTTCGTGCGTCGAAGGTTACGGCGCGGGCAGTGGGTCGTGCAATGTCCACTATGGTGGTCCAGGAGCGCCATCTCTGGCTGTGTCTGGCTGACATGCGGGAAACCGACAAGATCAGGTTCCTTAATTCCCCCGTGTCCCAGACCGGCCTCTTCGGCGACGCGGTCCAGAACTTCGCCCAACTGTTCACGGCCGCTCAGAAGCGGACTGAGGCGGTCAGTCACATCCTGCCTTGGCGGTCAGCTGCTGTCTCCACCCCGCCGCCGGCAGCGCCTCAGCCCGCTTGTCGCAGAGGGCGGCCGCCTGCGTCTGCTTCCGCTCCCACATCGCAGCAGCAGCCTCCACCCAAGCGATGTCGTGGAGCCAGACGCAAGCAGGCCGCCCCGCCCGTCCAGGTCCCTGCCAAGAAGAGGGGTGGCAAGAGTAAGCGGCCCTGGGACGGGCGACCCGGAGATGGGGAGGATTGCTCTTCAGGAGACGGTGACCGCACCGTTCCATCCCCCGGAGGAGGGCCGGGTGGAGAATCTTATGTTCCATTTGGTTTCTGTTCCGCCGCTGGTCCCAGCACCAGCGGTACCCAAATTTTCAATTTAAGAGCAATTTCCTCCATCTCTGGGTCCCAGGGGGGCGCGGAGAGTGATGGCCGGTCAAACGCCGGACCACACTCATCCTCCCCCCTCGCCAGTAGGCAGCAGTGGACGTCCTCCCCGCGTCCCTCCTGCCCTCAGGTGGAATCAGGTAAGTGTTGCACAGCACACTCTCACCCCGCTGTGGGCCGCCTCCACGAGACAGCCGCCCCAGCCTGGTACCTGCATTCCACCTCGCTGCCCCACGGTGGGTACGCCAGTGGTCCCTATGGTCCCGCTTGCACGGTCTCTGCGAGCCTGGCTAGAGCTCCGCAGTCCGTCTCGTTGGCTCACTCGGACCATCAGGCTCGGCTATGCGATTCAGTTCGCCCGGCGCCCCCCCAGGTTCAACGGCGTCCGCTTCACTTCGGTGAAAGCTGCAGATGTCCATGTCCTGCGTGCGGAGATATCAGTCCTACTGGCGAAGGACGCGATAGAGCCGGCCCCTCCAGCCGATATGAAGACCGGCTTCTACAGCCCGTACTTCATAGTACCTGAGAGAACCGGTGGGTTACGACCAATCTTGGACCTGCGAGTACTGAATCGGAGCCTCCACAAGCTACCGTTCAAGATGCTCTCGCAGAATCGCATTTTCGAGTGCATCCGTCCCCAAGATTGGTTTGCAGCGATCGACCTGAAGGACGCGTACTTTCATGTCTCGATTCTTCCTCGACACAGGCCGTTCCTGCGCTTTGCGTTCGAGGGTCGAGCATATCAGTACAAAGTCCTGCCCTTCCGGCTGGTCCTGTCCCCCCTTGTCTTCACGAAGGTCACGGAGGGTCACGAAGGTCGCGTTCGCATCCTCAACTATCTCGACGACTGGCTCATTCTAGCACAGTCCTTGGGATCAGTTGTGCGAACACAGGGACCTGGTGCTCAGACACCTCAGCCAGTTGGGTCTTCGGGTCAACTGGGAGAAGAGCAAACTCGCCCACGTGCAGAGGATCTCTTTTCTCGGTATGGAGTTGGATTCGGTCGAACGGACTGCGCGTCTCACAGAGGAGCGCGTCCAGTCGATGCTGAACTGCCTGAACACGTTTCAGGGCAGGATGGCGGTTCCACTGAAACATTTTCAGAGGCTCCTGGGGCATATGGCAGCCGCTGCGGCAGTAACTCCGCTCGGCCTGCTTCATATGAGACCGCTTCAGCATTGGCTACACGGCCGAGTCCCGAGATGGGTGTGGCAACGCGGCACTCACCGGGTGAGCATCACACCGGCCTGCTGCCAATCCTTCAGCCCATGGTCAGACCCCTCGTTCCTGCGGGCCGGAGTGCCCCTGGAACAGGTGTCCAGGCATGCTGTGGTTTTCACGGATGCCTCTGCCATGGGCTGGGGAGCCTTGTACAACGGGCATGCAGTGTCAGGGGTTTGGACGGGCCCGCACCTGCATTGGCACATCAACTGCCTCGAGTTGCTAGCGATACATCTTGCTCTGAGCCGCCTCAAAGGTCGGTTACGGGGCAAAGATGTACTGGTCCGCACGGACAACACTGCGACCGTTGCATATATCAACCGACAAGGTGGTCTGCGCTCCCGTCGCATGTCGCAACTCGCCCCCCATCTCCTCCTCTGGAGTCAGAAGTGTCTGAGGTCGCTTCGGGCCGTTCATGTCCCTGGTGTGCACAACCGTGTGGCCGACGAGCTTTCACGAGCTATGCTCCCAGGGGAGTGGCGACTCCACCCCCAGGTGGTCCAGCTGATTTGGAGACTGTTCGGGATGGCACAGGTCGACCTGTTTGCCTCTCCAGAAACGTCCCATTGCCAGTGGTTCTTTTCGCTGACCGAGGGCACACTCGGCACGGATGCTCTGGCGCACAGCTGGCCCCAGGGGCTGCGCAAATATGCGTTCCCCCCAGTGAGCCTACTTGCACAGACATTGTGCAAGGTCAGGGAGGACGAGGAGCAGGTCCTGCTAGTGGCGCCCTACTGGCCCACCCGGACCTGGTTCCCAGAACTTATGCTCCTCGCGACAGCCCCTCCTTGGCCGATTCCTCTGAGGAGGGATCTTCTAACTCAGAGACGGGGCACCCTGTGGCACCCGCGTCCAGACCTGTGGAAGCTTCATGTTTGGCCCCTGGACGGGACGCGGAGGTTCTAGGTGACTTACTCCAAGCGGTAGTTAACACCATCACTTCAGCGCGAGCACCGTCTACAAGACAGGCCTACGCCCTGAGGTGGAACCTGTTCGTCGAGTGGTGTTCTTCTCGCCGAGAAGACCCCCGAAGATGCTCGATCGCGTCTGTGCTTTCCTTCCTGCAGCACGGGTTGGAGCGTAGGCTGTCCCCCTCCACCCTCAAAGTCTATGTTGCTGCGATATCCGCCTATCATGACCACGTAGATGGTAAGACGGTTGGTAAGCACGACCTGGTCGTCAGGTTCCTTAGGGGGGCGAGACGGTTAAATCCTCCTCGTCCTCCCTCCATACCCTCTTGGGATCTTACTCTGGTGCTCCGAGCACTTCAGAATGCCCCATTTGAGCCTTTGCGGTCAGCAGAGCTAAAGCTTCTCTCTATGAAGACCTTGCTGTTGGCTGCATTGGCCTCCATCAAGAGGGTAGGGGACCTGCAGGCATTTTCGGTCGACGATTCGTGCCTAGAGTTCGGGCCGGGCAACGCCCACGTGGTACTAAGACCCCGGCCTGGCTATGTGCCCAAGGTTCCTACCACTCCCTTCAGGGACCAGGTGGTGAACCTGCAAGCGCTGCCCCCGGAGGAGGCAGACCCAGCCCTAGCTTTGCTCTGTCCCGTCCGCGCCCTGCGGATCCACGTGGATAGAACTCAAAGCTTTAGGACCTCAGATCAGCTCTTTGTCTGTCACGGAGGCCAGCAGAAGGGAAAGGCTGTCTCCAAGCAGAGGATGGCCCACTGGATAGTGGATGCCATCACCTTGGCTTACCAAGCACAAGGTGTGCCCTGTCCGCTCAGGGTGCGAGCACACTCTACAAGAAGTGTTGCATCCTCCTAGGCGCTGGCACGTGGCGCCTCGCTGTCAGACATCTGTAGAGCTGCGGGCTGGGCGACACCTAACACGTTCGCTAGATTCTATAGCCTACGTGTAGAGCCGGTTTCCTCCTGTGTTCTTACCTCAAACGGGTAGAAACACTGAGGGGCCCCGGCTCTTGTCGGCTTGCTGCGCTACGGCGTTATTTCTCCAGAAGCAAACTCTGTGAGTCCTCCATCACCCTCGGTGCCGGACGTGGCGGAGCGTCTGGCATCAGGCCCCTTGCCGCTGAATCCTTGAGAACCGGTATTGGGCTTGGGTTATATGAGTGACCCTACGGGGATCCCATATATCTGTCCACGGTCGCTCCTACGGGAAGCCCGTGTCTTTCCCTTGGGAGAGCCTTCCCTTCAATGGGATTGAGCCCCCTCTCTCTCTGTCGCGGGCTACGGCTCAGCCTGTACTCCTACATAACTCCTTCGGGGTACGATGTGGGCTCCGCAGCATTCCCCTTCACTAGGGCACGCTTTCCCAGTGTTATCCAATAATCACTGAGCGGGTCATGCGGAACAGCAGTGATGGTCTTCCCGGTGTGAGCCCCGTCTCATCAGGTAAGTGCTCAGGCGGTTCACACAGGGCACTGGAGGGGGGCAGAGGCCATGGCGCTTTGGTAGGGATTCCTATTCGTCGGTACTCCGACGTGGCGTCGAGAGTGACCGACTGAATGGGAACGTCTCGGTTACGTATGTAACCCTCGTTCCCTAAAGGAGGGAACGGAGACGCCACGTCCCGTCGCCATGTCCTCTGTACCCTGCTGGGGTGCCTGTCTACCTACCCGGCTCCTCAGCAAAAGGCTGATTTGATGCAAGCACCTGTGTCTCATTTATACCCGCGGTGCGTGGCATGAACACCTGGTGCAATCATTGCATGCCAATGTGCATTGGCTCGTTTAGTTTCACTCGAAGTAGATTGGCTCTCGCGAGCGAGATTCCTATTCGTCGGTACGCCGACGTGGCGTCTCCGTTCCCTCCTTCAGGGAACGAGGGTTACATACGTAACCGAGACGTTCAGTAGTCAGGGCACTGATCAGGACAGAAGTAGTGACCTAGGGAGCTGACTGAGACGCACCACTAATCTACAGCAGTTTAAACTCCTTTCAAACTTTGAATCGGATTCATTCGGTAACCATTCAAGTTTTTCAGTAAATGTAAATTCAACAGGTATGAAATATGATTAAGAGAAAAATGCTGTTAATGAGAAGAAGCACTGGGACTGCGGCAGATTGACTGGGAAATAAATGTGTTTATTATTCAGAGAAACCAGACTCTGTCGGGGACCAGTTCTCCTCTGATCAAAGAACAAACAGTGTATGATTATGATTCAGGCAACATTACAATTCAGAAATCATATTAGATAGAAACATTCAGAGTATTTGTCCAGTTCCACAACGAGGGGAGAAACATTGAGCCCTGCTTACATCACATATGATAGTCATCTAAAACTCTGTTCACCAGGTTTAATTAAACATCAGTCGATTAATTTTGATTAATTTCTGAGTGATTCACTAAATGAACCGACTCGTTTAGTCGTTTGGATTTGGTTAGCAATATGGCTGCCCCTATGGAAGGTATGCTTTCCGGGTGCTGGATTACCCGCGGTTTATTCCTTCCTTCCCTCACTTCTCTTCTTCTTCTTCTAGACTCAGATGTGTGTCGTTGCTTCGGAGCGCCTCCACTGGCGGAAAACAGGCAATGTGATGTCTTCAAAAAATAGATACCAGGGGTGCTTCTCAATTCTTATTTGTGCATCCTCATTGTATATGTATATCAAAAGGTTCACAAAATAATAAATCTGCAGTTTTAAGTTTAATAAATGCTGTATTAATATATATGGAGTTAATAAGAAATACTGACTAAAGTGTTAAACTCTCAGATTAAGTTCAAATGAGTACCAAATCAAGTTGAGGAAACAAAAACTTTTATCTGTTGAAATGTAAATTGAGAAACATCTGCTTCATTTTTACTTAAGAAACAACTTGCCTACACAGTCAACCATTCAATTACAATGCATTCTTCAAAATAAAACATCCAGAATATCTCATAAAAAAGAGATAAATATGACAATAGAACATTGTTACATGATAGTTTTTTCTGTTATAAAAACACTGATTTGTGAGCATTAGCTGAACTGAAGGTGAAACACACGTCATTGTTGCATCGGTGAATCCGGCCAATCGTGGAACAGCTGTGACGTCATCAGAGCTGGAGCAGCCGCTCTGAAGCTCTCTTCATGAATGGGAATCGTTGGTTCGCCCAAATGATTCGCTCAAAATGTGGATTCATCCAGAAAAATGCATGTGTGTTGCTCTGAGACACACAACAGTTCTGCTGTGGCTTATAGGTAATATTTTCATTGGCAAAATTGAGCAAAAACTGACAATACTGTGTTTAAAATATAACACAATATTAACTTCTCATTTATTGAACTGTTGTATAAATCAATTTTAACAAATAAAAAAAAAATCTGAATATCAAACTATTTACTTGAAAGTGATGGATCTAATATGAACTTATTTAGGAAACTTCGGGCAGCTCTTTTTCTCATGAGTCCGCAGATGAGAGAATTGGCTGAAACTCTTCCCACATGAAGAGCACTGGTGCGGCTTCTCTCCAGTGTGAACTCTCTTATGTCTTTTCAAGTGTCCTGACCGAGAGAAACTCTTCCCACATGAAGAGCACTGGTGCGGCTTCTCTCCAGTGTGAACTCTCTCATGAGCTTTCAGGTTTCCTGACAGAGAGAAACTCTTCCCACAGTGTGAGCACTTGTACGGTTTCTCTCCAGTGTGAATTCTCTGGTGTTTTTTTAAGTCGCTTGATGTATTGAAGGTCTTCTCACAGTCAAAGCACATATAAGGTCTCAGACCAGTATGAATACTCTCATGCAGTTTTAAAGATTTCAGTAGTGAAAAACTCTTTCCACAAAAAGAACAAACGTGAGGCTTCACACCAGCATGAATTGTAAGGTGTTCTCTTAAGTCTGATGCCACAGCAAATGTTTTCTCACACTGATCACAGCTGAATGATCTCACTCCAGAGTGACGGCGCAGATGATTGTCGAGAGAGCTTTTCAGAGTGAAACTCTTTCCACACTGAGAGCATGTGAACGGTTTCTCTCCAGTGTGAATCCTCATGTGTTTATTAAGATGTTCTTTACGTGTGAAACTCTTTCCACACTGAGAGCATGTGAACGGTTTCTCTCCAGTGTGAATCCTCATGTGTTTATTAAGATGTTCTTTACGTGTGAAACTCTGTCCACACTGAGAGCAGGTGAACGATCCTTTGGCTCTTTTTTGTGTGAAACTCTCTTCAGTCTTTGAAACGACTGTGTTTCCATCTTCATTTGTGAGATGGTGAGGTTTTTGCTGTTTGTCTTCATTCACTTCCACAGGGTCTAAAACCAACACATTAAGTTCCCATAATTCAGTAAAAGACAAACAAATAAGAAAAGAAGAAAAATGGTTAAAACTCAATTTAGCACAAATCCAGTTTATGGTGTTGTCACAATACCAAAATTATGACTTCAGTACAATACCAGACTAAAATACCTCGATACTGAATCGATACCACATCATAAAAATGAGTGAATAATATTATCCCCCTGGAGCAACGTGGAGTAAAGTGCCTTGCTCAAGGACACACTGGTGGTGACCGCTGGGATCAAACCAGCAACCTTCTGCATATCAGTTCCATGGTTTAACCCACTGGACCACCATCTCACAGATGTTCCAGCATCCCACCGGATTCAATTCATTGGAACACATCCGATTCCTTACTCAACTGTATACGTTGACTTAAGACATGCTCGACTATGTTTAGCTGAATACTCACCGGGACATGCATTGTTATTTATTTTTGACCATTCAAATCCAATAATCCGCGAACGAGAACTGAAGTCGCGATCACATGTTTGAAAGGCGTGCAACTACTCAGGATACTGTGTATTTTAACGTGATTTCATAAAAATCCAAATAAGCTTTAGAGATCCTTATTGGACAGAGTTTAAACAATGAACCATCAACAATTATTGCACATGCACCTGTGAAATAGTCCTTAACCTCCGGTTTCACAGACAAGGCTTAAGCTAGTCTCAGACTAAAATACATGTTTGAGTTTCAGTTGTTGAATCTTTTTATGTTCTTACAGATATATTTACACATTATAAGAAATTTGCAGGGAAAAGGGCAGTTGAAAATCAGTTTTTGCTGAGTTTAGGATCTAGTTTTAAATGTTATTGTTCTGTGTCAGTTTTCATCTTAATGTTCCTCATTAAAGAGAATGAAGGAAAACACCAACCTATTTGTTCCTCTGTCTCTTCATCTTTTATTCTGCAGGGTTCTTCCTCAAACTCCATCTTTACAATAGTATGTCTGTAGTTTCTCCTGGAGTAATTCCTCCTGCTTGCTTCTTCTTCTCCTGTGGGAAGATGGGAATATTCCCAGCATTTAAACTCTCATGAACGGCTGTGGGAGCGGCTTCACTGACTGAAGGTGTGAATTGTGGTCGCTGTTGCTCATTTAGCAGATGATCATCACACTCACAATCACTCTCAATTATCCAGCTTTAAGTGTTTTGCATAAAGAGTCATTTAAAACCAATTTCATAATTTAAGTTGTCTGAAAAAAATTATTCTTCAGCTGCTCATATTGTGTTACTGCTTGTGTCTACCAGGTTTTATTCATTTATTGCATACAATTCACTTAACATAATTCATAACCTTCACAAATGTCCATGTGAATAACCAGATCACCATCTTGAGTTTTACGCATGTAATCTACAGCGGTTTATTTCAAATTCGAGTTATGATTCACCAAACATTTGGGTCTTTATTTACCTGATAAATAACAATGAATGCACTCACAGTTTGAAAAACACAGCAGATTTACAGCAGCACGGACGGCTTTTAATCCCTTACGGGCACTCGTGAACACAGGCCAGTTTTTTGGTCCTCTGTAGTTTATTGTTGTTCTTGTTGTGTCTTGTCATTAATGTTTGCGATTAATTCAATGTTTACCATCATTAAATTTCTTAAAATCATCAGCGCATTCATTCATTCATCTATTTAGTCTATTGTTTAATCTATTATATAATACAGCTCTCGCATAAATTAACAATGGTTATCCATAATAAAAAATGGTATTTGTAGTAAAATTGTGGTAAAACAAATGGCAATCAATCTACGAAAAATTAACATGGCTACTACATTTTTACAATAATAAAACCATGGTTAATTTTCGTAAGGGTGTTTATCAGTAAAATGAAAATTCAACAGGTATGAAATATGATCAGTAGTCTATGAGAAAAATGAATGTACCTAAATAATCTGTCGGACGTCTCCAGCAGATCCGATCTTTCACTTAAAATCGGCCAGGCAGAGTTGGACTATTTCAGTCGATGCTCCGATTTATCGCCCACAATTTCAGTTTCTCTTCCAGAAAACTTCTTAACCACAATACTTTACCACAGAGCCATCCCAACCAGTATGGTTTGCCCAACTTTTTTCAGAAATAAATAAAATTGTAACCAAAAATAAAAACAAAGATGATAAAGTTATAAAAGAGTAAAACGATGATACGAGAGTGGGGCACAACCTAACGCCTTTTGACTGTATGTTTGTGTAAATCCACTTGGGGTTCAGAGTATTTATTATCAGTGTTACAACGCACACCATCTGCGCAACTGGGATTTAACAGTGGCTCGTGCATGTCTTCTGCTCTTAGATCAGCATTAAAGGACGATTTCAACTGTTAAACAACAGATATAAGATCCAAATAATATCAGATATTAAAATTTTTAAAAAGGACACAAAAAAAACCTTCATTCTTAATTTAGCACAAATCTAGTTTACTACTGAGTTTACTAGTGTCAAGCTTTAGATGTATTGTTATATGTCAGTTTTCATCTTAATGTTCCTCATTAAAGAGAATGAAGGAAAACACCAACCTATTTGTTCCTCTGTCTCTTCATCTTTTATTCTGCAGGGTTCTTCCTCAAACTCCATCTTTACAATAGTATGTCTGTAGTTTCTCCTGGAGTAATTCCTCCTGCTTGCTTCTTCTTCTCCTGTGGGAAGATGGGAATATCCCCAGCATTTAAACTCTCATGAACGGCTGTGGGAGCGGCTTCACTGACTGAAGGTGTGAATTGTGGTCGCTGTTGTTCATTTAGCAGATGATCATCACACTCTCAATTATCCAGCTTTAAGTGTTTTGCATAAAGAGTAGCCTAATTTAAAACCAATTTCATAATTTAAGTTTCAAACTCATAGCTTTTACATTATATTTATTATAGATTGATTTTTGGCTTGGATTCTTGACTAAACCAGACACACCTGTGAACAATCAAGACAATGAACCAATGACAGAACCGAACTAAGAACATGACTAGATCACATGAGGGCACAATGGAAACACATGACTAACGGGAACCATGACTGTGATCAACTTCAAAATAAAAGACATGAAACACAAGCGTTGTGTTTTGTTTCCTGTTTGTGTCTTTACACAATTCATAACCTTCCCAAATTTCCATGTGAATCAGTCAGTGCCATCTTGAGTTTTACGCAAGTATAGGCCTAGGGTGCGTCTCAATCAGCTCCCTAGTTCAGTAGTCAGGGCACTGATCAGGACAGAAGTAGTGACCTAGGGAGCTGATTGAGACGCACCACTAATCTACAGCAGTTTAAACTCCTTTCAAACTTTGAATCGGATTCATTCGGTAACCATTCAAGTTTTGATTCAGCAAACATTTAGGTCTTTATTTTACCTGATAAATAACAATGAATGCACTCACAGTTTGAAAAACACGATTTACAGCAGCACGGACGGCTTTTAATCCCTTACAGGCACTCGTGAACACAGGCCAGTTTTTTGGTCCTCTGTAGTTTATTGTTGTTCTTGTTGTGTCTTGTCATTAATGTTTGAGATTAATTCAATGTTTAACATCATTCCATTTATTTAAAGCGGTTACCGCTCAATCATTTATCCATTGATTCTATTATTTAATCTATCTAATACAGCTCTCACTTAAATTAACATGGTTACTTTTACTACAAAAAAAGGTATTTGTAGTAAAATTGTGGTTAAACAAAAGGAAATCAATCTACAAAAAAAACATGGTTACTACATTTTTACTATAATATAACCATGGTTAATTTTCCTAAGGGTGTTTATCAGTAAATGTAAATTCAACAGGTATGAAATATGATCAAGAGAAAAATGCTGTTAATGAGAAGAAGCACTGGGACTGCGGCAGATTGACTGGGAAATAAATGTGTTTATTATTCAGAGAAACCAGACTCTGTCAGGGACCAGTTCTCCTCTGATCAAAGAACAAACAGTATATGATTATGATTCAGGCAACATTACAATTCAGAAATCATATTAGATCGGAACATTCAGAGCATTTGTCCAGTTCCACAACGAGGGGAGAAACATTGAGCCCTGCTTACATCACATATGATAGTCATCTAAAACTCTGTTCACCAGGTTTAATTAAACATCAGTCGATTAATTTTGATTAATTTCTGAGTGATTCACTAAATGAACCGACTCGTTTAGTCGTTTGGATTTGGTTAGCAATATGGCTGCCCCTATGGAAGGTATGCTCTCCGGGTGCTGGATTACCCGCGGGTTATTCCTTCCCTCCCTCACTTCTCTTCTTCTTCTTCTAGACTCGGATGTGTGTCGTTGCTTCGGAGCGCCTCCACTGGCGGAAAACAGGCAATGTGATGTCTTCAAAAAATAGATACCAGGGGTGCTTCTCAATTCTTATTTGTGCATCCTCGTTTCCTTTCCTAGCTTCCTTTCCTCACGTCTTATCTCCACCCCTTCAGGATGCGAGGGAAGGACGCAAGGAAAAGACGCGAGGATGGAGGAATTGAATCAAGTGAAATGTTTCCTTTATGAAACTCTTTTTTTTGTTTGAAATTCTTTTTTAATCTGTGAAATTCCATCTTAATTTGTGAATTATGAGTTTCATGAAACAGATGCAGCTTGTCTTTATTCACTTCCATTGGGTCTCGAATCATTAAATTCATAATTCAATTAAAGAAGGGCAAATCAAAAACAAAACGAAAAATCTGTGTCAGACTGTAAGTATTTATCTTCTCAAAAGTAGTGTTATTATGAGAAATGAGCTCTATATTTCTAGCTCTGTTAAACTATCAATTCTTCAATTCAGTTCAGAGAGAAGCTGAAAGAATATTGATGAGGGTTGATCGCTGTAATCACATCGATTAAACGTGTGAATGTGTGTAAAAGAGACAAGTCATTATTTGCAAATCAGAGGTAATAGATTTAACCAAAACTACAGTATTTACTCATGTGTCATTTTTTAAGAAGGAGGTGGTGCTCTATTTTGGTGCAACACATTTATTTCTGTATTAAATATGAAAAAGACTATTAGGACGGTTAGATCTGTATAGCGTGTACACCAGAACTCATTAGGCTACATACTGAACGCTATTTCCACTCGCATCAGCGACCAGTCCTAAGCATTACACTGTGAAGCTTTGGTCAAGCTAAATTTCACAAAAAAACAAAAAAACAAAAAAAAACTCAACAATATCAGCAAATGTCACAGTAGTTTTCTTATTCTCATCATTACCCAGTTCAAGGATTAAAGGGGACAAAATCTGAATCTTTTAAACTGACAATAAACACTCGGGGCTACACGATGTACAGGTCCTTCTCAAAGAATAAGCATATTGTGATAAAGTTCATTATTTTCCATAATGTAATGATAAAAATTAAACTTTCATATATTTTAGATTCATTGCACACCAACTGAAATATTTCAGGTCTTTTATTGTTTTAATACTGATGATTTTGGCATACAGCTCATGAAAACCCAAAATTCCTATCTCAATAAATTAGCATATTTTATCCGACCAATAAAAGAAAAGTGTTTTTAATACAAAAAAAGTCAACCTTCTAATAATTATGTTCAGTTATGCACTCAATACTTGGTCGGGAATCCTTTTGCAGAAATGACTGCTTCAATGCGGCGTGGCATGGAGGCAATCAGCCTGTGGCACTGCTGAGGTGTTATGGAGGCCCAGGATGCTTCGATAGCGGCCTTAAGCTCATCCAGAGTGTTGGGTCTTGTGTCTCTCAACTTTCTCTTCACAATATCCCACAGATTCTCTATGGGGTTCAGGTCAGGAGAGTTGGCAGGCCAATTGAGCATGGTAATACCATGGTCAGTAAACCATTTACCAGTGGTTTTGGCACTGTGAGCAGGTGCCAGGTCGTGCTGAAAAATGAAATCTTCATCTCCATAAAGCTTTTCAGCAGATGGAAGCATGAAGTGCTCCAAAATCTCCTGATAGCTAGCTGCATTGACCATGCCCTTGATAAAACACAGTGGACCAACACCAGCAGCTGACATGGCACCCCAGACCATCACTGACTGTGGGTACTTGACACTGGACTTCAGGCATTTTGGCATTTCCTTCTCCCCAGTCTTCCTCCAGACTCTGACACCTTGATTTCCGAATGACATGCAAAATTTGCTTTCATCCGAAAAAAGTACTTTGGACCACTGAGCAACAGTGCAGTGCTGCTTCTCTGTAGCCCAGGTCAGGCGCTTCTGCCGCTGTTTCTGGGTCAAAAGTGGCTTGACCTGGGGAATGCGGCACCTGTAGCTCATTTCCTTCACACGCCTGTGCACGGTGGCTCTGGATGTTTCTACTCCAGACTCAGTCCACTGCTTCCGCAGGTCCCCCAAGGTCTGGAATCGGTCCTTCTCCACAATCTTCCTCAGGGTCCGGTCACCTCTTCTCGTTGTGCAGCGTTTTTTTGCCACACTTTTTCCTTCCCACAGACTTCCCACTGAGGTGCCTTGATACAGCACTCTGGGAACAGCCTATTCGTTCAGAAATTTCTTTCTGTGTCTTACCCTCTTGCTTGAGGGTGTCAATGATGGCCTTCTGGACAGCAGTCAGGTTGGCAGTCTTACCCATGATTGCGGTTTTGAGTAATGAACCAGGCTGGGAGTTTTTAAAAGCCTCAGGAATCTTTTGCAGGTGTAATTTTGATTCAGATGATTAGGTTAATAGCTCGTTTAGAGAACCTTTTCATGACATGCAAATTTTTTGAGAATTTTGGGTTTTAATGAGCTGTATGCCAAAATCATCAGTATTAAAACAATAAAAGACCTGAAATATTTCAGTTGGTGTGCAATGAATCTAAAATATATGAAAGTTAAATTTTTATCATTACATTATGGAAAATAATGAACTTTATCACAATATGCTTATTCTTTGAGAAGGACCTGTATATCAAAAGGTTCACAAAATAATAAATCTGCAGTTTTAAGTTTAATAAATGCTGTTATAATATATATGGAGTTAATAAGCAATATTGAATAAAGTGTTAAACTCTCCGATTAAGTTAAAATGAGTAGACAATCAAGATGAGGAAACAAAAACTTTTATCTGTTGAAATGTAAATTGAGAAACATCTGCTTCATTTTTACTTAAGAAACAACTTGCGTACACAGTCAACCATTCAATTACAATGCATTCTTCAAAATAAAACATCCAGAATATCTCATAAAAAAGAGATAAATATGACAATAGAACATTGTTACATGATAGTTTTTTCTGTTATAAAAACACTGATTTGTGAGCATTAGCTGAACTGAAGGTGAAACACACGTCATTGTTGCATCGGTGAATCCGGCCAATCGTGGAACAGCTGTGACGTCATCAGAGCTGGAGCAGCCGCTCTGAAGCTCTCTTCATGAATGGGACTCGTTGGTTCGCCCAAATGATTCGCTCAAAATGTGGATTCATTCAGAAAAACGCCACTGTGTTGCTCTGAGACACACAACAGTTCTGCTGTGGCTTATTGGTAATATTTTCATTGGCAAAATTGAGCAAAAACTGACAATACTGTGTTTAAAATATAACACAAAATTAACTTCTCATTTATTGAACTGTTGTATAAATCAATTTGAACAAATAAAAAAAAAATCTGAATATCAAACTATGTACTTGAAAGTGATGGATCTAATATGAACTTATTTAGGAAACTTCGGGCAACTCTTTTTCTCATGAGTCTGCAGATGAGAGAATTGGGTGAAACTCTTCCCACAAGAGCACTGGTGCGGCTTCTCTCCAGTGTGAACTCTCTCATGATCTTTCAGGTGTCCTGACCGAGAGAAACTCTTCCCACAGTGTGAGCACTTGTACGGTTTCTCTCCAGTGTGAATTCTCTGGTGTATCTTTAAGTTGCCTGATGTATAGAAGGTCTTCTCACAGTCACAGCACATATAAGGTCTCTCACCAGTATGAATACGCTCATGCAGTTTTAAAAGTTTCAGTTGTGAAAAACTCTTTCCACAAAAAGAACAAAAGTGAGGCTTCACATCAGAATGAACTTTAAGATGTTTTCTTAAGTCTGATGCCACAACAAATGTTTTCTCACACTGATCACAGCTGAATGATCTCACTCCAGAGTGACGGCGCAGATGCTCATCGAGAGAGCTTTTGTGGGAGAAACTCTTTCCACACTGAGAGCATGTGAACGGTTTCTCTCCAGTGTGAATCCTCATGTGTGTCTTAAGGTTTTCTTTACGTGTGAAACTCTTTCCACACTCAGAGCAGGTGAAAGATCCTTTGACTCCAGTTTTTTTAGCTCTTTTTTGTGTGAAACTCTCTTCAGTCTTTGAAACGACTGTGTTTCCATCTTCATTTGTGAAATTATGAGGTTTTTGCTGTTTGTCTTCATTCACTTCCACTGGGTCTAAAATCAACACATTAAGTTCCCATAATTCAGTAAAAGACAAACAAATGAGAAAAAAAGAAAAATGGTTAAATCTCAATTTAGCACAAATCCAGTTTATGGTGTTGTCACAATACCAAAATTATGACTTCAGTACAATACCAGACTAAAATACCTCGATACTGAATCGATACCACATCATAAAAATAATTGAATAATACGACAGAACTTACAATTCATTGTTTTATTTTTTTAAACTAAAAACTCACTTGGCCAGCATGTTCCTGTCCTGCTTTTGACCATTCCCTCCTCTGATTGCAATAATAATTACACGCCAGTGTGAACATCCTTACAGAGAAGTTTGCAACAATCACATTATTATCAATCATGTTAACATTCACTAACCTCTCACTATCCTGAACAGGATGGATGACCAAAATCTTATTTCATGAGGCAAGTCAAACTTTGTTGTTTGATTAGTGAAGGACCTACACGTAATTTAGGGAGTATCGAACCCATTAAAGGGTTAGTTCACCCAAAAATGAAAATTATGTCATTAATTACTCACCCTCATGTCGTTCGACAACCGTAAGACATTCGTTCATCTTCGGAACACAAATGAAGATATTTTTGTTGAAAGCTGATGCTGAGAAAGGCTTCAGATAGGCCTCCATAGGGATTCAGTACATTTACACTCACAAGACCCATAAAAGGCACTAAAAACGTCGTTACAAAGTCCATCTCACTACAGTGACTCTACAATAATGTTAGGAAGCGACGACAATAGTTTTTGAGCGAAAAAAAAAATCAAAATAACGACTTTATTCCACAAGTTCTGTCTTCCTCTGCCGTGAACTCACGAAGCACCACGACGCATGCGCGAGAATATGACGCAAACCGGCGTTCGGACACGTGACCCAGAAGCGAGGAGGAGATTTGTTTACAACGAGCAGAGGAAGACGCGTCGTATCTGAGCTGTTGAATTCTACATTGATCGTGCTTTAGGTCTCGGCGTAGAGCTCAAAATGGGACTAAAGTGTGTATTTCATGGATTCCCGAACGCCGGCCCTACGTCATATTCTCGCGCATGCGTCGTGCCGCTTCGTGAGCTCACGACAGAGGAAGACAGAACTTGTGGAATAAAGTCGTTATTTTGATTTTTTTTTCGCTCAAAAACTATTGTCGTCGCTTCATAACATTATTGTAGAGCCACTGTAGTGAGATGGACTTTGTAACGACGTTTTTAGTGCCTTTTATGGGTCTTGTGAGTGTAAATGTACTGAATCCCTATGGAGGCCTGTCTGAAGCCTTTCTCAGCATCAGCTTTCAACAAAAATATCTTCATTTGTGTTCCGAAGATGAACGGAGGTCTTACGGGTGTCGAACGACATGAGGGTGAGTAATTCATGACAGAATTTTCATTTTTGGGTGAACTAACCCTTTAAATCTTCCAGCAGCCAGAGTATATAAACAGCTGCTTACCTCTCCTCAGTCTCAGATGTTCCAGCATCCCATTGGAACACATCCGATTCCTTACTCAACTGTATACGTTGACTTAAGACATGCCCGACTATGTTTACCTGAATACTCACATGTTTGAAAGGCGTGCAACTACTCAGGATACTGTATTTTAACGTGATTTTATAAAAATCCAAATAAGCTTTAGAGATCCTTATTGGACAGTGTTTAAACAATGAACCATCAACAATTATTGCACATGCACCTGTGAAATAGTCCTTAACCTCCGGTTTCACAGACAAGGCTTAAGCTAGTCTCAGACTAAAATACATGTTTGAGTTTCAGTTGTTGAATCTTTTTATGTTCTTACAGATATATTTACACATTATAAGAAATTTGCAGGGAAAAGGGCAGTTGAAAATCAGTTTTTGCTGAGTTTAGGATCTAGTTTTAAATGTTAGGGGAGCGCGGGGCACAACCTAACTCGGGGCTAGATGTAACACGCATGGTTTAACACTTTCCACACGTGCCAGAATGACGAAACTCAGTGTATTTACTAGTTGCCATATCAACATTATTTTGAGAAAAAAATGCGCCAAAATTAAAAAATCTTTGGAAGATATTACTGAATGTATATTTAACCATAGCAAAAGTTTATTTCTTACCAATATTTATATATATTTATCCAAAGCGACTTACAGTGCCATTATTACAGGGACAATCCCCCTGGAGCAACATGGAGTAAAGTGCCTTGCTCAAGGACACACTGGTGGTGACCGCTGGGATCAAACCAGCAACCTTCTGCATATCAGTTCCATGGTTTAACCCACTGGACCACCATCTCACATGTCTCACATATCTAAGTTCATTTTTCATCTCTATTTTTTGTGTTTATATAAAATAAGATATATCTGATATTATTATAATCTTATATCTGTTATTTAACAGTTGAGATCGTTCTTTAATGCTGATCTAACCAGCAGAAGACACGAGCCGCGATTTAAATCCCAGTTGCGCAGGCGGGGTGTGTTGTAACACTGCGTTACAATGAGCCCCTATTAGAAATATGCCATTATATTCTATACTTTTATTTTATTTTTTCTTGGATATTTTTTTGATTATGTCAGGTAACATTTTGAGCTGTCATTTGCTCATGTTACATGTGCCCCCTAACATGTTACAATGTACCCCACCTATGGGGCATGTTGTCACATTTCACTTCCATTCTTTCGGGGTAAATCAAGAAAAAAGTATACACTGTATTAATTAAACGAGACCAGATAATTGTACTAGACATGTGTGACATTAATGTGGGATAAAATAAATACTCTCAACCCCAAGTGGATTTACACAAACTGACACAGTCAAAAAGCGTTAGGTTGTGCCCCGCTCTCCCCCTATTGTTCTGTGCCAGTGTTCATCTTAATGTTCCTCATTAAAGAAAATGAAGGAAAACACCAACCTATTTGTTCCTCTGTCTCTTCATCTTTTATTCTGCAGGGTTCTTCCTTAAACTCCATCTTTACAATAGTATGTCTGTAGTTTCTCCTGGAGTAATTCCTCCTGCTTGCTTCTTCTTCTCCTGTGGGAAGATGGGAATATTCCCAGCATTTAAACTCTCATGAACGGCTGTGGGAGCGGCTTCACTGACTGAAGGTGTGAATTGTGGTCGCTGTTGCTCATTTAGCAGATGATCATCACACTCACAATCACTCCCAATTATCCAGCTTTAAGTGTTTTGCATAAAGAGTCATTTAAAACCAATTGCATATTTAAACTGTCTAAAAAATATATTCTTCAGCTGCTCATATTGTGTTACCGCTTGTGTCTGTCTACCAGATTATATTCATTTATTACATACAATTCACTTAACATAATTCATTACCTTCACAAATGTCCATGTGAATAACCAGGTCACCATCTTGAGTTTTACGCATGTAACCTACAGCGGTTTATTTCAAATTCGAGTTATGATTCACCAAACATTTGGGTCTTTATTTACCTGATAAATAACACAATGAATGCACTCACAGTGTAATGAAGGATTAAGTTGCTAGTTTAACATTATGATCACTGTGGGGCATCTGTTAGAATGCACGAGTCTTTGTTCTCTATTTGTGTTCTTTTTATTCCAGCTTTCTTCTTTCAAGTTACAGGTGGATATAAATGTGGTTCTACATAAGGAAATAATAATAAATAATAGAGTTTCTTAGTACAGTCACAACAAGGATTATTCAGTAACAAAAATACAGCAAATAGTTATTAGATTATCTTGTGATAGAAATGTTCATGTGAGTTATCACACCAGCAAGAGTGCTGTTTTTCCGAACATCTGCACAATCGGAAATGTGACATTATACGTTCAATAAAGTTACTGAGTAGGCTAACTTTTATAGATAGGCTACATTCTGTTTTCGCTCCGTCCAAGTAAACAGAACAAACAGCAGAACTGCTGCGTCCGAGCAACACGCGTTTTGTTCCACAAAATATATGCATTTTTGACAGAATCAGACGAGTAAATGGTTCAAGTAAGCTACCCACAGTCGTTTGGTAGTTTAAACGAATTAGGATTTTTGAAATACTCGTTTGAATAAAGGATTCAGCTCTCTCATTAAGATAGAGACTTGCTGCCACCTACTGGCGGTGTTAGTTTCATAGTTAAAAAGTAGACCTTTCATTTTTTTTTTGTATTATAATGAAGATGTTATATTTGCCTACCACCAAACTTTGACTGAAGGCATGTTGCATATTACTTGTTCTAGGAAAGCATATTAAAATGTTTGTGTAATTTGTGCTACTCCATCATGATGTTTGTAGCGCAAGTAGGACCCAAACATAAACTCAAGCATTTATATTATATTAATATAATCGAAAATATATATTATTCATAAGAATTTAAGTTAATAAAAACATCTAAAACAAAGAATAAATGTATTATTTACATTTGTATGATGACAACTGTCAATGCGTGAATGTGTTTAGGCTATTTCAATAGTTTTTTTCAGTCAGCGCAACCAAATAATTGGGTGATAATTAGCATGCATATAGACTATTCATTTTACAAGCTAACAAATACAGTGTTGGGAAAACTCTTATTTTGAAAAACAATGAATGCATATCCTGCCAATCAGATTTCCGTGCAAGAACGGAAAACCAAAAATGTCGTCATAATTTCGTTTTCTAAAAAGATGAGATGGTGGTCCAGTGGGTTAAACCATGGAACTGATACGCAGAAGGTTGCTGGTTCGATCCCAGCGGTCACCACCAGTGTGTCCTTGAGCAAGGCACTTTACTCCATGTTGCTCCAGGGGGATTGTCCCTGTAATAAGGGCACTGTAAGTCGCTTTGGATAAAAGCGTCTGCCAAATGCATAAATGTAAAAAAAAAAGGAGATGTTTTTTCGTTTTCATATGTGAAAGCAAAAACAAATGAACGAATGATACCTGGACCTGGTCCAGTTTGTGTTTCCAATTTGAAATGAAATATGCAGAAACAAGAAAACGGTCGTTTCCGTTTTTTCATTTTTTCGGGTCATAGAAAACAGAAACACGACTTCAAATCTCGTTTTCTACATGTGGGCGGTCATTACACGCCCCTTTCAGCCGATTGGTGAATCAAATCTGAGACAGTGACGTCTTCATCAGTTCGTTCACCAAAATAAGAGTCCTCTGCTGCTATATCAGAATATCGTCTTTCTTCTGTGTAACCTAAAGCGTATTTCACGTAAATATCTATTTCAGAAGTTAATCAGGCCGTTGTAATGCTGTTTGTTGTTTAATTGTTGCACTTTTAGCCTTACATTTTGGTAATCGGCCTAATTAATTAAGTAAAATAAATTTCACGCACAGATCTAGCCTAGGCTATTTATTCCTTTCATATAATTTAATCCTATTTTATTTCCTTCACAGCGCAGCAGGTGATGATGATGATGATGATGATGATGAACTCTCATGTTCTGTTGTTTATTCTGCTATTGTTCATGTAGGCTAAAACTAAACCCCTGGGCTTTTTTTAATGATTCACAGACACATATCAATGCTAATTTAATCGTGTCGGTTAAAGATGATCGTGTCAGCTGAGAGTCAGGGGGAAACCCCAGAAAATTATATTGAAAAGGCAGGCAACACTAATTTTCGTTTAAGTATTTCAACTAATATTTATATTTTCATATGTTTTAAGTTTATTTCGATTAGCATAAATGTTTTAATAATTAACTATAATATTCTGAGCTTAGATTTTAACTGCAGGTTTCCATTCTCTCTCTCTCTCTCTCTCTCTCTCACACACACATACACTCACACACACACAATCACACACGAACCATAAAATAATATTTCATAACGTTCCGAAAGGTTGACGGCGCGAATTGCAATGACATTCGTGGCTTCTTTGCACAGGATATGCGCTGTGGGAAACTTTGCTTGATGTCACGCTTACAGTGTGTGTTCTCGCCCGCCGGTATTTTCCTTACAAATGCTCAACGAAGGCTTCATTCATGTCGTTAGGAATGCAGTGTGCTTGTATATTAAAAATAAGAAAATCACTGACAGAAGGCTTTCCATTTCAAATGCTCACGTGGCGCTTTGTGAAGAGTGCTCGCGAGCACGCGTCTGTGTGCGTCTCAAAATGCTTTTATGACGCAAAATTAATGTAAACACCATCAGTAATGTCTTAATGAATTAAACAGACAGGGCAAAAACATCTTCTATTTCAAAAGAGATCTGTGCATTAGTGTGAATGCAGGTCTCCCGCTGTATATGATGATGTCATCATTAATAATCAAACAACAGTAAAGCTGAGAAAGAGAAAAATCACTCACAGTTCAGACACTCTTAAATACTGGAAGCACTCTTTGTTCATTGCTTGTAATATGTTGTTTTGTTCCTCTTTATGATTTACTAGCTTATGTTTTGCGGCTATATTAGTTTATATATTTAAAATTATTAACATGCAATTGTTTTAATTAAAATGTTATAATGTGTAGTTATTTTAAAAAGCTTATAATTACATATATCATAATAAAAAACATTTTAAGTTTTTAATAAATTATTAATAATTAATAAGGGAAAAAGTTCAAGAATTGTTTTGGAATCGGATCGTGAGGTACCAATTCAAGATTTCCACCATTACTATACAATTATGTATTGTTGAATAATACAGAAGATAAAGAGTTTAAAAAATAATCGCATATTAAATCGCAATCGCAATATTGGTTTAAAAAAAAAAAGATTAGATTTTTTTCCAAAATCGTTCAGCCCTAATCAAAAGGTTCACAAAATAATAAATCTGCAGTTTTAAGTTTAATAAATGCTGTATTAATATATATGGAGTTAATAAGCAATATTGAATAAAGTGTTAAACTCTCAGATTAAGTTAAAATGAGTAGACAATCAAGATGAGGAAACAAAAACTTTTATCTGTTGAATGTAAATTGAGAAACATCTGCTTCATTTTTACTTAAGACACAACTTGCGTACACAGTCAACCATTCAATTACAATGCATTCTTCAAAATAAAACATCTAGAATCCTATTAATATAGAATATTCTCAAATATAAACTCATCAAAAAAAAAGAGATAAATATGACAATAGAACATTGTTACATGATAGTTTTTTCTGTTATAAAAACACTGATTTGTGAGCATTAGCTGAACTGAAGGTGAAACACACGTCATTGTTGCATCGGTGAATCCGGCCAATCGTGGAACAGCTGTGACGTCATCAGAGCTCGAGCAGCCGCTCTGAAGCTCTCTTCATGAATGGGAATCGTTGGTTCACCCAAAATATTTACTCCAAATGCGGATTCATTCATTTAAACGCCAATGTGTGTTGCTCTGAGACACACAACAGTTCTGCTGTGGCTTATAGGTAATATTTTCATTGGCAACATTGAGCAAAAACTGACAATACTGTGTTTAAAATATAACACTATATTCATGCATTTGGCAGACGATTTTATCCAAAGCGACTTACAGTGCCCTTATTACAGGGACAATCCCCCTGGAGCAACATGCAGTAAAGTGCCTTGCTCAAGGACACACTGGTGGTGACCGCTGGGATCGAACCAGCAACCTTCTGCATATCAGTTCCATAGTTTAACCCACTGGACCACCATCTCACAATATTAGCTTCTCATTTATTGAACTGTTGTATAAAATCAATTTGAACAAATGTCTCTCTCAGATGATGTCGCTATGATGCATTTTGATTAATCACAATATCAAATTTACTTGAAAGTGATGGATCTGGACTTTTGCTTATTTAGGAAACTTCGGGCAACTCTTTTTCTCATGAGATCGTAGACCAGATAAACGGGTGAAACTCTTCCCACATGAAGAGCACTGGTGCGGCTTCTCTCCAGTGTGAACTCTCTCATGATCTTTCAGGTGTCCTGACCGATAGAAACTCTTCCCACAGTGTGAGCACTTGTACGGTTTCTCTCCAGTGTGAATTCTCTGGTGTGTTTTTAAGGCACTGGATGAAGTGAATGTCTTCTCACAGTCGAAGCACATATAAGGTCTCAGACCAGTATGAATACTCTCATGCTCTTTTAAATGTTTCAGTCGTGAAAAACTCTTTCCACAAAAAGAACAAAAGTGAGGCTTCACACCAGTATGAGTTATAAGGTGTGCTCTTAAGCCTGAGTCCACAACAAATGTTTTCTCACACTGATCACAGCTGAATGATCTCACTCCAGAGTGACGGCGCAGATGCTCATCGAGAGATCTCTTGTGACTGAAACTCTTTCCACACTGAGAGCATGTGAACGGTTTCTCTCCAGTGTGAATCCTCATGTGTTGATTTAGGTTTCCTTTATAATAGAAACTCTTTCCACACTGAGAGCAGGTGAAAGGCTTTCCTCCAGTGTGAATCCTCATGTGTGTCTTAATGTGTCCTTTCTGAGTGAAACTCTTTCCACACTGAGAGCAAGTGAACGGTTTCTCTCCAGTGTGAATCCTCATGTGCTTCTTTAGGTTTCCTTTATAATAGAAACTCTTTCCACACTGATCACAGCTGAAAGATCCTTTGACTCCAGTTTTTTTAGCTCTTTTTTGTGTGAAATTCTCTTCAGTCTTGGAAGCGACTGTGTTTCCATCTTCATTTGTGAGATGGTGAGGTTTTTGCTGTTTGTCTTCATTCACTTCCACCGGGTCTAAAATCAACACATTAAATTCCCATAATTCAATAAAAGTCTCAGATGTTCCAGCATCCCACCGGATTCAATTAATTGGAACACATCCGATTCCTTACTCAACTGTATACGTTGACTTAAGACATGCCCGACTATGTTTACCTGAATACTCACCGGGACATGCATTGTTATTTATTTTTGACCATTCAAATCCAATAATCCGCGAACGAGAACTGAAGTCGCGATCACATGTTTGAAAGGCGTGCAACTACTCAGGATACTGTGTATTTTAACGTGATTTTATAAAAATACAAATAAGCTTTAGAGATCCTTATTGGACAGTGTTTAAACAATGAACCATCAACAATTATTGCACATGCACCTGTGAAATAGTCCTTAAAGGGATAGTTCACCCAAAAATGGAAATTTGATGTTTTTCTGCTTACCCCCAGGGCATCCAAGATGTAGGTGTCTTTGTTTCATCAGTAGAACACAAATAAAGATTTTTAACTCCAACCGTTGCTGTGTGTCAGTCATATATACATATATACTGCCATCACTTCCTGTGAGTGAGGTCAAAATAGCGGCCGGGTAATAGATATATATACGTAGATTCCTCATTTGAGCGATCCACGCAGGCACTAATGAGGCATCTATGTATATATCTATGAGCCGGCCGCTATTTTGACCTCACTCACAGGAAGTGATGGCAGTCTGAAGAGCTGATGACATTCGTCTGATATGAGGTGAATTAATAGCATAAATATCGCTCGGTTTCTCGCAGAAACCGATCGTTTCGTGTCTTAAGACATCAATGTGTTGTCACGAGCCGCAGGGTTTAATATGAAGTTGTCTGTCCATGTTTTTTTTTACTCTAATAGAATTCGACATTGCCCAGCATTATATGACTGACACAAAGCAACGGTTGGTGTTAAAAATCTTCATTTATGTTCTACTGAAGAAACGAAGACACCTACATCTTGGATGCCTTGGGGGTAAGCAGAAAAACATCACATTTTCGTTTTTGGGTGAACTATCCCTTTAAGAAACAAACCTCCAGTTTCACATACAAAGCTCAAGCTATTAAAATATATGTTTGAGTTTCAGTTGTTGAAACGTTTTATGTTCTTACAGATATATTTACACTTTATAAGAAATTTGCAGGGAAAAGGGCAGTTGAAAATCAGTTTTTGCTGAGTTTAGGATCTAGTTTTAAATGTTATTGTTCTGTGTCAGTTTTCATCTTAATGTTCCTCATTAAAGAGAATGAAGGAAAACACCAACCTATTTGTTCCTCTGTCTCTTCATCTTTTATTCTGCAGGGTTCTTCCTCAAACTCCATCTTTACAATAGTATGTCTGTAGTTTCTCCTGGAGTAATTCCTCCTGCTTGCTTCTTCTTCTCCTGTGGGAAGATGGGAATATTCCCAGCATTTAAACTCTCATGAACGGCTGTGGGAGCGGCTTCACTGACTGAAGGTGTGAATTGTGGTCGCTGTTGCTCATTTAGCAGATGATCATCACACTCTCAATCACTCTCAATTATCCAGCTTTAAGTGTTTTGCATAAAGAGTAGCCTAATTTAAAACCAATTGCATAATTTCAGTTTCAAACTCATAGCTTTTACATTATATTTATCATAGATCTGGAGGAGCTCATACTGTAACATCATACATCAGTTTCTGTGAGGATGCATGCATTCCTACCAGGACATTCTTATCATTCACTACATTTACATTTATGCATATGGCAGACGCTTTTATCCAAAGCGACTAAAGCCGCGTTTCCACCACAGGAACTTCCCCCAGGAACTAGGAACTGTGGGGTGGTACTCGGTGTGTTTCGACCGCAGGGTCTAAATGAAGTTCCGGGTAAATATTTCCCCCTCCGAGTGGCCCTGCCCCGAGGTGGTACTTTTTAAAAGTTCGGGAACTTTCAGGGGTGGGACTTGGGCGCTGAACATGCTGATTGGTTGAGCTCACGCAGCATTTTATTTCATCCGGTATTTTTAAAAGCGAGGTTCGGTAAATATCAGTCTTGCTCTTTCTGTCCGATGGCATGCGTTCGTCTCAGCCATCTCACGGTCAATGTCCATAATAGCTGATTAATACATACGTTGTCTTATTTTAAATCTAGCTTTACGAGCTTTCAGAATACCCTTTAGTATCTGTGCTCGTCTCTTTTCCGCCGTTTTGTTAATTGCATCTTTAGTAAACCAATATAACCAGCAAAAGCAGCGCTGCTTGCATCCCCTCCACTTGTTATTGTTGCAGACAGTATCGCACAAAAATGATTCCTGTCCGTCTCTGACTGGGAGGAGCAGTCACGCGCTGTCCTACATCACCAGACTAATTTGCCTAATCTTCACGGTACTTTAGACCGCAGTGGAAACGCAGTAGCAGGTCTAGGGGAAAAAAGTTCCTGGTACATATTGTTCCGGGTAATTTCGGTTTACAGTGCCCATATTACAGGGACAAGCCCCCTGGAGCAACATGGAGTAAAGTGCCTTGCTCAAGGACACACTGGTGGTGACCGCTGGGATCGAACCAGCAAACCTTCTGCGTATCAGTTCCATGGATTAACCCACTGGACCACCATCTCACACATGGTGATAAACCATAGTTTACTGGGAAACTCAAACAGCTCCGTCATGCCAAAGAGGATGCTTACAGAAGTGGGGATAAAGTCTTGTATAACCAGACCAGAAACAGATTGACAAAGGAGATCAGAGTTGCTAAAAGAAGCTACTCTGAAAAGCTGAAAAAAAAAACTGTTTTCAGCCAACCACCCTGCATCAATATGGACAGGCTTGAGGAATATTACCAACTACAAGTCACCACCCCCCCGTTCTGTAGAGAATCAACACCTGGCTGAGGATCTGAATGCATTCTACTGCAGGTTTGAAAAGCCCAGTCTCACACCACACACCCGCTCTGATCTGCACTTCACACGTCCCCCATCACCTCCTGCCATCCAACATGACCTCAAGGGCTGTGTGGAGGACGTAACCAGAGTCCTCAAAAAACAGAAGACTAAGCTGTAAAAAATTCTAAGCTCATACAACAAAAAAAATCTTGGTACTATACCCTAGCCTTTTCTTGTTTACTCAACTTTTGTAAATAACAGTTATACTGACTTAAAATAAGCTGTCTGTGATACAAAAAATGTTAAGTTGAGTTGAGTTTGTTTTCTGAACTGTTCTATAACAAATCTTTTTTAGTTGAGCCAATTCAACATTTTTTGTCTGTAGAACTCTGAAGTTGAGAGAAATAAAAAATGCTAGGGGAAATTAGTACTAAGAAATACTAACGTTAGATAAACTACAAAAACATTGCCAAAGTCAAAAACTGAAAAGAGTGAGTCAAGACAATTTTAACTAAACATTTAGTCCAAAATGCATCAAGACATTTTTTTAAAACCGATACGAACCTTTTGCAGTCAATAAAATGCTATTTTAGCATTCAAAAATGATAGTTCTCTCATTATGTATTCCCTTATGTCTCAAACTCATATGACTTCCTTTCTTCTGCAGAACACACACAAAAACATACGTCTCCAGTGGTTTAATCTCTGCCAATACAATCAGTTTTGGATAAGAAACAGATTAAAATATTAGTCTATTACAACTTGACATCTGACTGTATTGCTTCAGAACACCTGGATTAAATAACTGGATTCACATGGATTGTGTACATCTGGAAGGTTCTGAACCCCATTTAGGTGCATTGTATGGATTGTCTATGAAAATATCTCTGTTTGAATAATGAAACTTTTAGTTTAAAGCTAACGGTACTGCTGCACAGCTTTGCAATTATATAATCAATAAACATGATCTCCTCATAACTTTCCATTAAGCAATCTAACGTACAACTATAAGGGCAACAGTAATACAGTACAGTATAGTATAACAGTAGTATAACTGCACGTGCTACTTTGAACTATCGCTAGTTATACATCTGATTTTAGGGAGAGTCATAAACATTAACACATTTTAAACCACTTAGTGAATGAGGCAAAACTCACACTCTTTCTTTGTTTTTTATATTATCACCCTCCCACCAAAATCATCTCACAGTTCCTCATTACTTCCTTACCCCAACAAACAACACCCCAAAAGAAAAAAAACACAACATGACATCCACATCTCAGGGTTTACATTCGAGCAACACCTCACTCAGATTATAGTGTCTTTCATACTGAGTGATTGAGTGAGGCAAGGTGCGTGCAAAAGTTAAGGAGTCAGAGAATGTCTTATCTGTTACTATGATGTCCAGAGTTGCCTGTTTGTTGACAAAGATATCCAATGAAAAGCAATCCATGAACAACCCTATAGTTCCAGCCGCCTTCGTTGATTTCCACAAGTGTTTCTCTGAGCAGACTCTTTAGTCCATAGTCATCTGCTGTGGTAACAATTCTCTCCAGATCCACAAAACTGACAAAAATATGCATTAAGCATATAAGGAAGAAGAAAAGTCCTTCTACAAACATACAAAACAGCTTCAGTTAATTATCTGCATTAAATCAAACAAAAGAAATTACAGTTCAGCCTCTTTTACCAAAATTGGCCTCCACATGCACTTCTTAAACAATGAAATGAAACAATGAAAATAAATTACTTACAGTTGAGCATGAAAACAACCGTTTCTCAACAAGGACTTCACAAACAACAATCAGCAAGGCATGCTGGCATGTTACCTGAAAGGTAACCATACCCTCTTCCTCTACTGATCACCTTACTTAATCTAACCCCAGCCCCACTAGATCGCCCCCTAATGGTGAGGAATAAAATTGCAGCCTATCAAAGATCAAGTAACAGGCTGGAAGACTGTTACATATCCCTCCCCTCAGGAGAAAGGTTGACATACCCATAGCAAGTTTTTAGGTTCTGTACATGAAAGGTGTCCACATGTCCCGGATCATCAATAAATGAAACAGCATAATTCACAGGACCTAGACATTTGTCAATTTTGGCGGGACCCTTCCATTTTGCAGACAATTTGGCCATTACACCATCACCTGCCTTAGATAAAGGATGAGCTCGTACCCAAACTATATCTCCTACTTGGAAAAGTGTCCGTTTCCTCTTCTGATCATAGTAGCGTTTTTGCTTGGACTGAGCTCTTTCTACATTCTCCTTTACCAAATGGATCAGACTTTCTTGTCTTTTTATTACTACGTAAGCAGGACTATTAGGATCAGGTGGCCGATGAATAGCTCTTTCCAGCGGACCCTTTAGTCTCCGTCCGAGAGCAATCTCTGAAGGTGTGTATCCAGTACTTTCATGCCATGCATGGTTGATTGCTGTTATGGCAAAAATTAATTCATCGACATCACTAATAAGAGACAAACCATGATCCAATTGTCTTTATAAAGATTTATTTCCTTGCAAGGAAGAGCCACGGTCAGTGCAGCCGCTCGGGCTGCCTTGAGTGTGAACTGGAGACACAAAGAAGCCACAAGCTTCTTATACCCCCAATGTCTAAACACACCTTCTCAGTATTTTTCCATTTTCCACACAGGGTAAAGGCAAGAAACACAATACACAAATGGTCCCTCTTTGTCTTAAAACTAATTTAAATTATCCGACACCTTTGGTTCAGGAAGGCCTTCAATTTCAGGTGTCCTGCCGCTACCCCCCTGGGTTTCCACAGACACTGGGTCTTTTGAACTAAGAGAGGTGATTTGCATGGCTAAAGCAGATTTTGACTTCTGTGTGAACTCAAACATAAATATTAAATTTTTCCACAACAATTCCCCCTTTTATCATTCTTTGATAACTCACAAGAAAAAATTTAAGAAGTGTAGATACGAATATAATAAAAATAGAGGTGGTAATAATAAAACAATAATAATAATAAATAAAAAAAGTAGTAATAAAACAGGCAAATTTAAGTCACTCTTACACTCTTCCTCTCTGATCTTTTGTATAAATGATCACGCTCTTAAATTTGTAATTGAAGAAAATAAAAAAATAAAAAATCCCCTAATATGTTTTAGGCATCTCCTCGCTAGTCATCTCATCAAACAGCAACCTGTCCAGTCTTTCTGTGGAAATGATATGCTCTGTCGCCACAAACCCAAAAACATGCATCACTCTCAATGGTGGAATCAACATGTCTGTGTGGTCCGTTGCGTTCTCTTGCAGGCAGATGTTGGATGTTTTGTTGGAATCTTCCCTTGCTTGATGTCCGTTGCAGCTCTAAGCCCCACCTACTGGATTCTGTGGGCTGGATATAGGGTTTAACTTGAAAACTGGTAGGCTCGCATGCACCCACGCCGCTCTCTCCGATACCTTGACGGCAGTGTGTCGTCAGAAGTATGACGAAAGGCCCTAGCCACATTTCCGCCTTCCAGCTCTTCGTACTCAGGTCCCTTTTTACCACGTAATCTCCTGGCTCGATTTTGTGCAAGCAGATTTCTCCTGCACACAGATATCAGACAACAGAGAAACATTTCTTTGCAATAATTCACAATTCTAATGATGCAAGCTATTGTTTACCCCCTTCCATTCCCATGAATGGTGGTCTTCCAAAAAAAAAAAAAATGTCTCAAACGGGCTCAGATTTAATCAAGGCCTTTTCTCGTTTTCATGTATTTCAATATGCATCAAAATGCGACATTTTCAGCAAATGTTGTAACCCCCTTATAAACTTCATTAATTTGAGTACCATTACCATTACCATTCCCCCTTTGGCTGCAGGCTCGCCCATGCAGCCATTTATCATAATCATTGAAAATATTGTTGGGGTAAACAAGGCTTTCCATCACTTCTTGTCTAGACGCCATTTTGCACATTCACACATCATTCATAAGTTTCCAGCCACGTCTCCACAGGTGCTTCTCCGCTGCTGTGGCAAATGCCTGCATACTCTGTAAGGAAATCAAAGCATTTGTGTTAGTTTCAGATAATAAAAGACATTCTGGTTCCTTTGACTGCTGTGCTGCCGCGGCCTTCGCAGCCCCATCTGCTCTCACGGTTTCCTGTTGAAATAAACTCTTTGTTGTAAGTTACGCTGCGCATTTAAGTCTTGAAAGACAAATCCGTATTTCATCTCTGTAAGCCAGGCTAAGTCAGTAATCACTGTCACTGCTCTCCCATCATGTTAGGGGTGTGTGATACCTCCAAAATCCAAACATTCCAACTTTCTGCTATCAACCGTTTGACGACACACACATCCCTAGGTCAGACCCACAGTCACTCCTCAGAGACTAAACGCTTTAGAAAACATATATGAAAAACAAACAATCAGTGGTTCTTTTGATCATTCACTCAAACTCAAACTAAACAATACAAATAAGTAAGATAGATAATAATCCATCTTAGCGCTTTAAATCTCTACATAAAACATCCTTCAGTTTACATTTTGTGCTTTGCCCACAGTTTCTCAATGTGCATCACATTCTTATCAACCTTCCTTCAGTCAGTCATTTCAACACAATTCTTCACAAACTACCCTACTTACTATTTCCAACAGACCCATTGTCATTCATCATAGCCCACATCATATTTAAACAATTATCGAACATAAATCTAAATTTGTTAATGTTAATCAATTCGTTATCAATTCGTATTACGTTCAATCAGCTCGTTTGCTCATCTTTATCTCATGACATCATACTTAATCATTCTCAATTCTTTATCAAAATCTTTTCAGTTCCTGTTATCAGTAAACCATTCAAAGTTATTTAATTAATTAGGATTTCCTTTAAAGTACCCTTTTCTCCATGCCCTGTCCATTAAAACTCCTCTTACATCATGTCATTTGGCAGTGATTCTTATCATCAACCTTGCCACATCAATTTCCTTAACGCTGGTTAAAACCAATCTGAATTAAAAAACATTCATATTTCAATATCCATTTTAGCCTAATTTTACTTTGGATGTTCAAAATCCCTGTCAGAAATCCTGTTTTGTTTTTTTGTTTTTTAAATTGCGATTTCCTATATGCAAAATATCATGCCTATTTAATAAATGAAAAATAGAGTATAAAATAACTTTTCCTTTTAGAAGTTATCTTTTTGGTTCGCCCTCCGGCCGAGGGAGTCTCTAGATCATTTGGATAGTGACTTCAGTTAAATGGTCATTTTTTCTCTTAATTAATCCAGAGATTAATTCAAATCGTCTTCATCCATGACAAAATTGGTCATAATTACCAGTGACAGACAGAGCTGGATGTCCAATCCACTTAAAGCTCGTCCCATGTTCTGAGCATCTTTTCATCAGATTCACTCAGAATAATCAACTTCCTCTAAAGTTGTTTTTGTTTAACTTAACCCATCTGTGATGATAAAGACACTCATTCCAGAGGTTAATGGCACACTACACTCAATCAGGACACATAAATATGAACTGCTCATTCTCAAAATGTGCTTCTACATGGTTTCTTAACCAGTTTCAAATTATGTCTGTACATTAGTAATTTATTTTTAGAAAAGTCAGCTGGGTTGTTCTGTTCTGATATCATTGTGTTTGTGTTGTTTCAGCTTTAACAGAGCGATAACAGATAGAGTACAATTCCTGCTTCCAGCCTCCCTCTCTCTCTCTCACCCAGATAATCTTTTCAACAGTCTTCTAAGACTTTAACTATAATGTTAAATTCATTAACCCTTAACTATAATGTTAAATTCATTAACCCTTAATTCATTAAGCCTTCACAAAGTTTAGAAATTTCATAGTGTAACTTATTGTTTCAAGTTATCTTTAGTTTAGATACCTTTGTTATTCAGACCTTCTCTTTAAGCTTCAAAAGCCGTTCTCATCTTAAAGCCATCACCATGTCTCTGAATTATGCCTGCTGAAGTAAACTCATAATAACATTAGATCCTGATCACACAATTTTCCTGATACAAATTAATAAATTTTGTTCTGTTCTCCGCAAGGTTAAGGATGATCAGCATGGTCTCAGCTGGCTCTTGAATGCCAATCTCGTCATTGCTCTTTTCTTCAGGGTGTTTCCTGGCTCTCAATTTATGCGGTATTTGGTGAGCGGTATAGAGGGGCCATATTTAGGGCAGGGGCTGCTGTGTCCAGTCTTGACCTTGGCCCCTACGAAACACAGCTTCCCCCCCCAACAGAGATGCTGCTGGCCTCACAGACATCTGCCTCACCTCTCATACACACCTCACATAAAACCCCCTCCTACAATTTTTTTTGTTTCTTTTTTTTTTTTTTTTTTTGTGGTAGGGGGTCCAAGGCGACTTATCGTGATTTCCCTGGCTTGGGTTGCCCCCTGTCAGGCCGTAGGAAGTCTTACCCGTCATCGGGAACAACCACATCGTGCTCAGCCTCTCATCGCTTCTTTGACCCTCAACAGGATCAGATATTTTCTGGAGCCTTTTGAAAAGTGCATTCAAGAGTCATCAGAGCCATCTGGTCTGCTTTCAAATTAGCAAAAACATGGAGACAGGTTAATCATAACAGAACTTAATCACTAAAATCCATCATAATTCTTCAAAGCTGCCCCATAGCAGTGCTTAGATTATTTTCAGTGAATTTAGCCAAAACACCTGTCCATTCAATTTAATGTTCTGCTACATCTGTGACCAAGGCATCAGTTCTTTACATGGTGAAGGCTAAGAGCAGACAGAAGTTACTGGTCCTATCAAACATTAGTCAAACATTTCAGTTCATTAAAAGTCTGTATTTTTAAAACATGTCTTATTGCCCTCTTGATGGCACCTTTTTTCTATCTTAACAAACAACTGTATATTATGTTCACATGATGCCTGTGCCTTTACTCATCAATATCTTCTATCATCTGTGGCACAGGCTCAGATATCAGCTTTGAGCTGGTCTGGGATCAGAGAGAGACTCTGAGGCCTTCAGGGCTGGTACACTGCACTTTCATAAACTTCTCACTCTTCACACTAGCTCAGTGTAAGATCTGGCTTTGTTTTCAAATAAATGAGACATTTTCCTTTTAACTCTATCCTTAGACAGAAATCACATTTTCAAATGATCATGACTTTATATTTGCCTCTTGCCCCCAAAATGAATTCAGAAACTTTAATTTCCACTCAGATTGAGTCTCTGTTACTCAAGTTAGGCCACGTGGTGGCCGGATTACAAATTGTTTATTTCAGATCAGCACAAGCTTATCTTTTGAAACCAAAACATAAATGTCTAGGGTTTTCAACATTTTAACACCTATAGTTATTTCAACAACCCAATATTCAGTCAAATCATCATTATCAGAGTTTTGCAAAGGTGAGAAGAGCAAGAACATATTTATTATATCTTTTTCATTTAAAACTCGATTAATCAGGATTTATATATCTTATATATCTTTTACAATATAGTTTATCATCTTTAACTTTAACCTCATATTAAAATTATCTCAAATCCTTCGAAAATAATCACTAAAGACTTTATCAAGCTTATTATTTTCTCATTTTCTTAGTGTAAATCTCTGTTTGATTCTTTTTTACTGAGTTTCGTTTACAGAATTTAGTCTGGTGACCTGATTTGCCACACTTTTACACCTTATGGGTGTTTAGACACAGTTACGTGCGAAATCAATGACCCCGCTGAGCACAATTAAACGCTCTCATCTTTAGCTTATGGAGCAGCGTTCAGTAACCTGTGTGCTCCAACAGTAGCAGTCTGTCTGAGAACAAAGCCCGCTCGGGGTCCAATAAAACAGACAATGGCTTGCAATTTATAGTGCTTTATCAAAGTTTATCTGCTTTTTTCATCAACATTATTTTTAGTTACTCAAATTGTAATGTATATCTCCCTTCGGGTATGGCACCTCACCCATTTTATAAATTAATGAATACGCACAAACATCTACAAATTTGAATTTTCTTGTTCTCTCTTTGTTTGTAGCTAGTCAACTTCCAATTACAATAAAAACATTTCTGCCCATTCCCTTCATCAGTCCAGCAAATGTCTTTGAAGTCAGGGTTTCAGAGCGGAGCTGCTTACAGCATTTGCTCTTGTTCATCTTACAATCTTTATACCGACTAATCAAATTACTGATCATATCACTCAAATTGTTAGCTAAAATTTAGTAAAAGTTCATACTCACCAGCGATCTTTAAACAGCTGTGGCATTTTAATTTCTCTGTTTCATTTCTCCACAGTCAATGCCTCTCACACCCAGCATTTCGGTGTCTGCTCACATTTCTCACACGCGTGTTCTCACAACAGCCCATCGATTTATCCTTTTCCTTCAACGGACTCTTTCACAGTCCCAGTCCGGTCACTCAGCGGTGACACTCAAATCATGACATTTAATGAATTTCGTATACGTTGCATGCATTTCTGGCCATATAATTTTCTCATTTGATAAAATACCGGTGTCTCATATTCAGCTAGCTTGCTTTGGATTTCCCCATATTGGCAGTCTGATTCTGTGGCTTTTCGCGCGCGCGCGCTATTAATCTGTTGGACGTCTCCAGGACAGATCTGATCTTCTCCCCCAAGATCAGCCGGGCGGACACTCTCAATAGTGCCCGATTTTGTGCCCTGGTTACCTGACCGCGGGCGGAACCAACCCAATCCAGGTAATATGGTTCCCAGACCAATCTAGGTCTTATTTCGGGCGGAACCAACCCAATCTAGGTAATATGGTTCCCAGACCAATCTAGGTCTTATTTAATCGCCCACGTGATTTCAGTTTCTATCCAATAAACATATCAACCACGTTGCATTCGTCACAGAGTCAGACTCCCCCTATGGTTTATCCCTATCAATTCAATTTAACCAAATTCTATAAAATAAAATAAAATTCCCCCTGAATTTTTTTTCAAGAGTTTGTCTCCTACCAGAAGCGCCCCGTTGCCATCGGATTCGATTTCTCTGATTCCAGTGGCTGGACCCTCCAGACACCCCAGAGAGGTCAGCCCTTTTCCCTCAATCGTTCGGGGTAAGGCTGTGACTCTAATGTCCAGGATGATCAGTCACCGACCTGCTCTCAGGGTCCAGAAGGCACATCCAAGGAATCCCACTATTCTGACACCAACTGTTATGGCAAAAATTAATTCATCGACATCACTAATAAGAGACAAACCATGATCCAATTGTCTTTATAAAGATTTATTTCCTTGCAAGGAAGAGCCACGGTCAGTGCAGCCGCTCGGGCTGCCTTGAGTGTGAACTGGAGACACAAAGAAGCCACAAGCTTCTTATACCCCCAATGTCTAAACACACCTTCTCAGTATTTTTCCATTTTCCACACAGGGTAAAGGCAAGAAACACAATACACAAATGGTCCCTCTTTGTCTTAAAACTAATTTAAATTATCCGACACCTTTGGTTCAGGAAGGCCTTCAATTTCAGGTGTCCTGCCGCTACCCCCCTGGGTTTCCACAGACACTGGGTCTTTTGAACTAAGAGAGGTGATTTGCATGGCTAAAGCAGATTTTGACTTCTGTGTGAACTCAAACATAAATATTAAATTTTTCCACAACAATTGCAAATCTAAATTCAGCCAACCATCTATCCCACTGTCGATGGTGATCATCCACATATGAAGCCATCATTGTCTTCAACGTCCGATTTACTCGTTCCGTAAGATTTGTTTGTGGGTGATACGCTGTAGTTAGTTTTTGGACTACACCCCATTGCTTACAGACCAGGTTAAGGAGATGGGAGGTAAACTGTGCGCCACGGTCCGAGACCAGGTAAGCAGGAGTTCCCCATCTTGTGAAAATTTCTTCCACTAGAATTCGTGCTATTTGTGGTGCTTTAGCTGTTCGTAAAGGGAACAATTTGACCCACTTGGAACAGTAATCCACCACTACCAGTAAATGCTCATTCTGTTTGACGCTCTTAGGAAAAGGTCCCATCAAATCTACACCAAGCATGTAACCTGGTTCCACCACAGGGGTTGATTGTAAATGACCTGACAGCTTTGAAAGAGAAGGTTTGTATTTCTGGCAAATCTGACAATTCTTACAGTACTTCCATATGTCTGCGCGCATGCTTGGCCAATAGGCGACTTCCAAAAGCCTGAGAAGTGTCTTCAGTCGCCCAAAATGCCCACTTAGTGGATTATCATGCGCATACTGTAGGAACTCATTTCGAAAACATGTTGGAATAACTAATTGCAACTTCTCCCCCAATAGACTACCAGGAACACTACGGAATAACAATCCGTTTTCTCGAACGTAATGTACCCGTGTGGGATCACTGTTTGTCTGGGAATCCATCTTCTTACTAAGCTCCTGCACTTCAGGATCATCACGTTGTGCTCTAGAAAGGTGGGACAAGTCTACTGGTAAGTTGGCTGGCTTTACTGAGGATTTTATAGCTTTGAGCACTGTTAACATCCCTGAGGATGCAGTGTGGTCCAAACCTCTGGACAGTACATCTGGGACTACGTTACACTGTCCCTTCCTATATTTAACGGTGAACTCAAACCCTTGTAAGCGTATGGTCCATCGTGTCAATCTTGAAGATAGTTTGGGATGTTGAAACACCCAAGTCAAAGCAGAGTGATCAGTAATTACCTCAAAGGGTCGACCTTCCAGGTATGGTCTCCATTTTTCCACTGCCCAGATCACTGCAAGACATTCTTTCTCTGAAACAGAATAAGATTTCTCTGCTCCTCGCAATAATCGGGAAGCGTAGGCTACTACATGCTCTTCTCCCTCTGCATCCTGTGTTAACACTGCTCCCAAACCAACTTCACTAGCGTCCGTTTGTACTTTGAATGGTTTGGTAAAATCAGGTGGAACTAGCACGGGTGCATTGGTTAGGTCACGCTTGATGGTATCAAAAGCTTTTTGGCAATCATCAGTCCAAGACCATGTAGATTTCTTCTGTTTTAAGGCATGTAGCGCAGCAGCCTTCTCTGAAAATGTGGGTATAAATCGATGATACCATCCTGACAAACCTAAAAAACGTTGCACCTCACATACTGCAGACACCTTGGATGGATCAGTCTTAACCCCTTCTCCGGATATAATATGTCCCAAAAATGTAACAGATCTCTGAAAAAAAGGACATTTCTTAAGATTCAGAGTAAGGCCTGCACTATAGAGACAGCTAAACACTTGATTAAGATGTTCTAAGTGTTTTTCTTCATTTTCTGAGTACACTATCACATTATCAATGTATACAAGACAACATTTTCCTCTCAATTCCCGAAGAACATGCTCCATCAGCCTCTGGAAGGAAGCAGCAGCATTCTTGAGTCCGAAAGGAAGACGTAAAAATTCAAATAACCCTGCAGATGTAACAAAGGCTGTCTTCTGGATACTCTCTGGTTCCATTTCCATTTGCCAATAGCCAGACTTAAGGTCAAGTGTACTAAACACTGCTGCTCCATGTATTGATTCCAGAATATCCTGGATTTGAGGTATTGGGTAAGCATCCAGGTAGGTTTTTGCATTTAAACCCCGATAGTCTACACATAATCTTGACTCCCCATCCTTTTTGGGCACTACTACAACTGGTGAAGCCCATGGAGAAATTGACGGACGGATGATTTTCTTGTCTAACAGCTCTTTGATCTCTGTATCAACAAACTGTTGTTTTTCCCTTGACATTCTGTAAGGTCTTTTTCTCACTGGTGCTTCATCAGTTGTAATGATTCGATGTTTGACTATGCTTGACTGACCTACTTCCTGTGTACACACTGTTGGCCATCCCAGCATCAACTCCTTCAGCGACTCTTTGTTCCGTTGCTCAGTATCAGTGTTTTGGACAAGCTGATGTATGGATTGCAGAGTTTTGTCTGAAGTATCCCGAGTTGATAAAGCCAAATAGAAGTGTACTGTTGACCCAGATTCCTGAGACAAAAAAGGAAAAGTTGCATCTTCCACAGCACCTTCCAATGGTGGCAGTCGATATTGAGATCTCCTAAAGTCAAGAATGATCCCGGAGGCCAACATAAAATCCATACCAAGAATAATAGGTACCGTCAGATCCGTATCTCTCATAACATACAATGTCAGGTCCATTTAACTGACAAAAATATGCATTAAGCATATAAGGAAGAAGAAAAGTCCTTCTACAAACATACAAAACAGCTTCTGTTAATTATCTGCATTAAATCAAACAAAAGAAATTACAGTTCAGCCTCTTTTACCAAAATTGGCCTCCACATGCACTTCTTAAACAATGAAATGAAACAATGAAAATAAATTACTTACAGTGAGCATGAAAACAACTGTTTCTCAACAAGGACTTCACAAACAACAACCAGCAAGGCATGCTGGCATGTTACCTGAAAGGTAACCATACCCTCTTCCTCTACTGATCACCTTACTTAATCTAACCCCAGCCCCACTAGATCGCCCCCTAATGGTGAGGAATAAAATTGCAGCCTATCAAAGATCAAGTAACAGGCTGGAAGACTGTTACAGTAGTACGGAGAGTCAGGTAAAATATCTTACAATGCAATAGAAGTCATATGCACGACTTCAAAACACACTTCAAATGAGCAGCTCGATTTAAACATTCAGGAACGTTCAAACGGAAGTAAGTTTACATTTACATTTAGTCATTTAGCAGACGCTTTTATCCAAAGCGACTTACAAATGAGAGCAATAGAAGCAACTAGAACAGTTAAGGGCTACAGTATGCAAGTGCTGTAACAAGTCTCAGTTAATCTAACACAGAACACACAGGACAATTTTGTTTTTTGTTTTTTTTGTTTTTTTTAATAAATTGACAGACAGAAAATGAATAGAATGTTAAGTGCTATCCTTGATTGGTCAGGTGCTGCTGGAAGAGATGTGTCTTTAGTTGTTTTTTGAAAATGGCTACAGACTCGGCTGCTCGAATTGAGATAGGCAGGTAAACATGTAAAGGCAAGTTACATGTAAAGTTAACTGTTATGCATTTTTAATAAGTAGCCAATATCGACGAATGTATGAAAACTGACAACAGAGAAAGAAAGAACAAGAAAGACAACGATCATCAAAACCAAATTAAGCGCACTCACCATGAAGTTCCTCTGTCCACGTCGTGCTGTCTCCTTTCATAAATATTTTCACATCTCCAGCCATTTCTAAACACTGTTCATTCTCCCGCTGCCCATATCGAAAAGTTGACGTACGTTGACGTTGAACTTCAAAAGTAAGCGGTTTAGCTCGAGAGAATGTTGTCTTTTTGGAAAACATGCAACAATTATGTAAAAAAAGTCTGTACAGAGCTACAAACAATGCAGGAGGCACACAGGAGACAGGAGCAATCGATCAGGCAGGAGCAATCCAAGTCTATTAATATTTACAAAGATTCACAAATTATTTAATTCCTGTGAAAATCTCATTACAATGCTAGAAAGTGATAATGTGCCTCTTTTGCCAAATGTCATGTATCAGTTTTATCTTGATAATAGGCTATGACAGTATGCTGTAGCAGTAATGTTATATGAATAGTTTTTTAAAAAGGCACGATTTTGTGAGCACTAGGCGAACTGAATGTGAATAGCCTCCTCCTCTCCTCATCCCCACAGCGCCCGGCCTGGTCTACAGCTATGCAGCTATGTTTAATATAGGCCTACGAGAGTTTTTGTTTTGCTGTTTTCCATTAAAGCAATTGATGCAGAATCGCAAATTGCCATTAAAACTTGAAAGCAAAATGTTCACGGCCAATTCATTTAAAAGCGAAGGAAAGACAGCAAAAGTGAGGACAGCAAATAAAGTGTGACTTATAATAATGTTCATTATGTTAATTCAATTTCTAGGGAAATGTTTAATTTAAGAGATGTCAAATAGGAATAACAGTTTCATTAGCCTTATTATATTTCAAATTTGTGTTTTTTAGTTTTTTTGGTCTATAGGCTACATATGGTGAAAACAAATGTAACACACACACACACACACACACACACACACACACACTGTTACGAACTGCTCTGAGACAGAAGGGTTGAGAATCCAAATGCAGCTTTATTTGAGGGCAATCCAGTGGCGTAATCCAAAGTACAGGCAAGGGTCATACACAGACAGGCAGTCCAAACAAACAAACAAACAAACAAACAAACAAACAAACAAAACAGGCAGGGACCAGAGGCAAGAGAGTAATCCAGGGAACAGGGCAAGATATCCAAAAACAAGAAACAAGAAAACCAGGAGAGTGCTCAGAAATGCAATGTAACATTGAACAAGACTTTGCGGTGAGTGAATGAATGACCATGGTGGTGAGACACAGGTAAATGCAATCAGTGAATGAAGTACAGGTGAATGTGATTAGTGATGATGAGTCCGGGCAGTGAGTTATGGGAAATGTAGTTTGTGAGTGATCATAGTCTTATGTGTGGAGTGCCCTCTGGTGGCTCTTAAGGGCACTCCAGCTGGTGAACGTTACACACACACACACTTCGCAGCAATTTAGTATTGCATTAATAGGCTAACACTGAAAATATGAAAAAAGCTACTGCGGGGCAAAGGATCGTCATCGCCTTTTGACGCGTCCTGTGCGCCACCTAGAGGATAGCCTATTTTGTAATTATTATAAATGACTACATATCCTACTATATACTGCAAGGAATGCGTCTGCTAAATGATTTAATTCATATGTAATAAATGTAAACAAAACATTAAAATAAGAAAGAAAAAAAATAGTGCAATAGCCACTGATCTATAATAGAGAATAGCTTATCATTATGTATAGCCTATAGATCGGTGGTAGTAGCCCGTCATGTGCTTTGGCTACAGATGTAGAGGCATTTACATTTTACATTTAAAAACACAATGCCTTAAGCTGTTTAAGGCATTGCCATTTTCATTGCCATTAAAGTGAAATAACCGGACATAAACATATGAGCTTGATAAAATTGCACATTTTGGAAGAAAATTTCAGATTGCACTTAGAGGCTTTTTCATCTGAAGTCTTCAAATATAAATTAAAACACATGAATACAAATGAGAGCGTACTTAGCCTATAAATGTTAACAACAGATTTAATTCAATTTACTGTAGGTTTTTTTATTTTATTATTATTATCTGTGCATTCATGTTTCTGTGAAATACGCTTTAGGTTACACAGAAGAAAGATGATATTCTGATATAGCAGCAGAGGACTGTTATTTTGGTGAACAAACTAATGATGACGTCACTGTCTCAGATTTGATTCACCAATCGGCTGAAAGGGGCGTGTAATGACCGCCCACATGTGGAAAACGAGATTTGAAGTCGTTTTCTATCCGAAAAAACGAGAAAATCTCGTTTTTCCAGGGTTTTTTTTTACAAACGAAAAAACGGTAAACGACCGTTTTCTTGTTTCTGCGTATTTCATTTCAAATTGAAAACAAACTATCAAAACATACACGTTTTTTTTTTTTTTTTTAACATCGCAACAGTATCAGCAAATGTCACAGTAGTTTTCTTATTCTCAGAGCTCCATCATTACCCAGTTCAAGGATTAAAGGAGACAAAATCTGAATCTTTTAAACTGACAATAAACACTCAGGGCTACACGATGTATATCAAAAGGTTCACAAAATAATAAATCTGCAGTTTTAGTTAAGTTTGAAAAAAAAGCTGTATTACTATCTGGAGTTGATAAGCAATATTGAATAAAGTGTTAAACTCTCTGATTAAGTTAAAATGAGTAGACAATCAAGATGAGGAAACAAAAACTTTTATCTGTTGAATGTAAATTGAGAAACATCTGCTTCATTTTTACTTAAGAAACAACTTGCGTACACAGTCAACCATTCAATTACAATGCATTCTTCAAAATAAAACATCCAGAATATCTCATAAAAAAGAGATAAATATGACAATAGAACATTGTTACATGATAGTTTTTTCTGTTATAAAAACACTGATGTGTGCATTAGCTGAACTGAAGGTGAAACACACGTCATTGTTGTATCGGTTAATCCGGCCAATTGTGGAACAGCTGTGACAGCTGTGTCATCAGAGCTCGAGCAGCCGCTCTGAAGCTCTCTTCATGAATGGGACTCGTTGGTTCGCCCAAATGATTTGCTCAAAATGTGGATTCATTCAGAAAAACGCCTGTGTGTTGCTCTGAGACACACAACAGTTCTGCTGTGGCTTATAGGTAATATTTTCATTGGCAAAATTGAGCAAAAACGGACAATACTGTGTTTAAAATATAACACAATATTAACTTCTCATTTATTGAACCGTTGTATAAATCAATTTTAACAAATGTCTCACTCAGATGATGTCGCTATGATGCATTTTGATTTATCTGAATATCAAACTATTTACTTGAAAGTGATGGATCTAATATGAACTTATTTAGGAAACTTCGGGCAACTCTTTTTCTCATGAGTCCGCAGATGAGATGATCGGCTGAAACTCTTCCCACATGAAGAGCACTGGTGCGGCTTCTCTCCAGTGTGAACTCTCTCATGTCTTTTCAGGTGTCCTGACCGAGTGAAACTCTTCCCACAGTGTGAGCACTTGTATGGTTTCTCTCCAGTGTGAATTCTCTGGTGTGTTTTTAAGTCGCTGGATGTATTGAAGGTCTTCTCACAGTCAAAGCACAAATAAGGTCTCACACCAGTATGAATGCGCTCATGCTCTTTTAAACGTTTCAGTTGTGAGAAACTCTTTCCACAAAAAGAACAAAAGTGAGGCTTCACACCAGCATGAACTTTAAGATGTCTTCTTAAGTCTGATGCCACAGCAAATGTTTTCTCACACTGATCACAGCTGAATGATCTCACTCCAGAGTTACGGCGCAGATGCTCATCGAGAGATCTTTTGTGAGCGAAACTCTTTCCACACTGAGAGCAAGTGAACGGTTTCTCTCCAGTGTGAATCCTCATGTGCTTCTTTAGGTTTCCTTTATAATAGAAACTCTTTCCACACTGATCACAGCTGAAAGATCCTTTGACTCCAGTTTTTTTAGCTCTTTTTTGTGAGAAATTATCTTCAGTCTTGGAAGCGACTGTGTTTCCATCTTCATTTGTGAGATGGTGAGGTTTTTGCTGTTTGTCTTCATTCACTTCCACCGGGTCTAAAATCAACACATTAAATTCCCATAATTCAATAAAAGTCTCAGATGTTCCAGCATCCCACCGGATTCAATTAATTGGAACACATCCGATTCCTTACTCAACTGTATACGTTGACTTAAGACATGCTCGACTATGTTTACCTGAATACTCACCGGGACATGCATTGTTATTTATTTTTGACCATTCAAATCCAATAATCCGCGAACGAGAACTGAAGTCGCGATCACATGTTTGAAAGGCGTGCAACTACTCAGGATACTGTGTATTTTAACGTGATTTTATAAAAATACAAATAAGCTTTAGAGATCCTTATTGGACAGTGTTTAAACAATGAACCATCAACAATTATTGCACATGCACCTGTGAAATAGTCCTTAAAGGGATAGTTCACCCAAAAATGGAAATTTGATGTTTTTCTGCTTACCCCCAGGGCATCCAAGATGTAGGTGTCTTTGTTTCATCAGTAGAACATAAATAAAGATTTTTAACTCCAACCGTTGCTGTGTGTCAGTCATATATACATATATGCTGCCATCACTTCCTGTGAGTGAGGTCAAAATAGCGGCCGGGTCATAGATATATATACGTAGATTCCTCATTTGAACGTCCCCCATCACCCCCTGCCATCCAACATGACGTAGCCAGAGTCCTCAAAAAACAGAAGACTAAGCTGTAAAAAATTCTAAACTCATACAACAAAAAAAATCTTGGTACTATCCCTTTAAGAAACAAATCTCCAGTTTCACATACAAGGCTCAAGCTATTAAATGACATGTTTGAGTTTCAGTTGTTGAAACTTTTTATGTTCTTACAGATATATTTACACTTTATAAGAAATTTGCAGGGAAAAGGGCAGTTGAAAATCAGTTTTTGCTGAGTTTAGGATCTAGTTTTAAATGTTATTGTTCTGTGTCAGTTTTCATCTTAATGTTCCTCATTAAAGAGAATGAAGGAAAACACCAACCTATTTGTTCCTCTGTCTCTTCATCTTTTATTCTGCAGGGTTCTTCCTCAAACTCCATCTTTACAATAGTATGTCTGTAGTTCCTCCTGGAGTAATTCCTCCTGCTTGCTTCTTCTTCTCCTGTGGGAAGATATTCCCCGCATTTAAACTCTCATGAACGGCTGTGGGAGCGGCTTCACTGACTGAAGGTGTGAATTGTGGTCGCTGTTGCTCATTTAGCAGATGATCATCACACTCACAATCACTCTCAATTACCCAGCTTTAAGTGTTTTGCATAAAGAGTCATTTAAAACCAATTTCATAATTTAAGTTTCAAACTCATAGCTTTTACATTATATTTATCATAGATCTGGAGGAGCTCATACTGTAACATCATACATCAGTTTCTGTGAGGATGCATGCATTCCTACCAGGACATTCTTATCATTCACTACATTTAGAAATGGTGGTCCAGTGGGTTAAACCATGGAACTGATACACAGAAGGTTGCTGGTTCGATCCCAGCGGTCACCACCAGTGTGTCCTTGAGCAAGGCACTTTACTCCATGTTGCTCCAGGGGGATTGTCCCTGTAATAAGGTCCCTGTAAGTCGCTTTGGATAAAAGCGTCTGCCAAATGCATAAATGTAAAATGTAAATCCATTTAATCCAAAGCGACTAAAGCCGCGTTTCCACCGCAGGGGCTTTCCCCAGGAACTAGGAACTTTGGGATGGTACTCGGTGTGTTTCGACCGCAGGGTCTAAATAAAGTTCCGGGTAAATATTTCCCCCTCCGAACGGCCCTGCTCCCGAGGTGGTACTTTTTCAAAGTTCCGGGACTTTCAGGGGTGGGACTTGGGCGTTGAACATGCTGATTGGTTGAGCTCACGCAGCATTTTATTTCAACCGGCATTTTTAAAAGTCTTGCGAAATTCGTTCTGCGTTCAGTAAATATCAGTCTTGCTCTTTCTGTCCGATGGCACGCGTTCGTCTCAGCCATCTCACGGTCAATGTCCGTAATAGCTGATTAATACATACGTTGTCTTATTTTAAATCTAGCTTTACGAGCTTTCAGAATGCGCTTTAGTATCCGTGCTCATCTCTTTTCCGCCGTTTTGTTAATTACATCTTTAGTAAACCAATATAACCAGCAAAAGCAGCGCTGCTTGCATCTCCTCCACTTGTTATTGTTGCAGACAGTATCTCACAAAAATGATTCCTATCCGTCTCTGACTGGGAGGAGCAGTCGCCGCGCGCAGTCCTACATCACCGGACTAATTTGCCTAATCTTCACGGTACTTTAGACCGCAGTGGAAACGCAGACAGTAGCAGGTCTGGGGGAAAAAAGTTCCTGGTACAAATTGTTCAGGGTAATTTTGGTGGAAACAGGGCTTTACAGTGCCCATATTACAGGGACAATCCCCCTGGAGCAACATGGAGTAAAGTGCCTTGCTCAAGGACACACTGGTGGTGACCGCTGGGATCGAACCAGCAAACCTTCTGCGTATCAGTTCCATAGTTTAACCCACTGGACCACCATCTCACACATGGTGATAAACCATAGTTTACTGGGAAACTCAAACAGCTCCGTCATGCCAAAGAGGATGCTTACAGAAGTGGGGATAAAGTCTTGTATAACCAGACCAGAAACAGATTGACAAAGGAGATCAGAGTTGCTAAAAGAAGCTACTCTGAAAAGCTGAAAAAAAAACTGTTTTCAGCCAACCACCCTGCATCAATATGGACAGGCTTGAGGAACATTACCAACTACAAGTCACCACCCCCCCGTTCTGTAGAGAATCAACACCTGGCTGAGGATCTGAATGCATTCTACTGCAGGTTTGAAAAGCCCAGTCTCACACCACACACCCGCTCTGATCTGCACTTCACACGTCCCCCATCACCTCCTGCCATCCAACATGACCTCAAGGGCTGTGTGGAGGACGTAACCAGAGTCCTCAAAAAACAGAAGACTAAGCTGTAAAAAAATTCTAAGCTCATACAACAAAAAAAATCTTGGTACTATACCCTAGCCTTTTCTTGTTTACTCAATTTTTGTAAATAACAGTTATACTGACTTAAAATAAGCTGTCTGTGATACAAAAAATGTTAAGTTGAGTTGAGTTTGTTTTCTGAACTGTTCTATAACAAATCTTTTTTAGTTGAGCCAATTCAACATTTTTTGTCTGTAGAACTCTGAAGTTGAGAGAAATAAAAAATGCTAGGGGAAATTAGTACTAAGAAATACTACGTTAGATAAACTACAAAAACATTGCCAAAGTCAAAAACTGAAAAGAGTGAGTCAAGACAATTTTACCTAAACATTTAGTCCAAAATGCATCAAGACATTTTTTTAAACCGATACGAGCCTTTTGCAGTCAATAAAATGCTACTTTAGCATTCAAAAATGATAGTTCTCTCATTATGTATTCCCTTATGTCTCAAACTCATATGACTTCCTTTCTTCTGCAGAACACACACAAAAACATACATCTCCAGTGGTTTAATCTCTGCCAATACAATCAGTTTTGGATAAGAAACACATTAAAATATTAGTCTATTACAACTTGACATCTGACTGTGTTGCTTCAGAACACCTGGATTAAATTACTGGATTCACATGGATTGTGTACATCTTGAAGGTTCTGAACCCCATTTAGTTGCATTGTATGGGTTGTCTATGAAAATATCTCAAGGAAAATGAGTTTAAAACATCAAATTATAATTAATAATCATTTTTGGGTAAACTATCCCTTTAAATAGTTCTCACAGGAAACAAATCAAATGCATCAATAATAGTATTGCTACCACAATTAAAAAAAAATCACTTTCCACTTCTTTTTTTTAATTCAAGACTAAGTCTTAAAAATGTTCCAGTATACAAAATAAAATCACATTTAAGAAAACAACATTCCTACAAAGATGTTCTGCACTGCCTTAAATGTATATTTTATATTCCATCCATCTTCTTCCGCTTTATCCGGGGCCGGGTCGCGGGGGCAGCAGTCTAAGCAGAGATGCCCAGACTTCCCTCTCCCTAGACACTTCCTCTAGCTCTTCCGGGGGGACACCGAGGCGTTCCAAGGCCAGCCGGGAGACATAGTCCCTCCAGCGTGTCCTTGGTCTTCCCCGGGGCCTCTTCCCGGTTGGACATGCCCGAAACACCTTCCCAGGAAGGCGTTCAGGAGGCATCCGGAACAGATGCCCGAGCCACCTCAGCTGTCCCCTCTCGATGTGGAGGAGCAGCGGCTCTACTCCGAGTTCCTCCCGAGTCACTGAGCTTCTCACCCTATCTCTAAGGAAGCGCCCAGCCACCCTGCGGAGAAAGCTCATTTCGGCCACCTGTATCCGGGATCTTGTCCTTTCGGTCATGACCCAAAGCTCATGACCATAGGTGAGAGTAGGAACGTAGATTGACCGGTAAATCGAGAGCTTCGCCTTACGGCTTAACTCTTTCTTCACCACGACAGACCAGTACATCGACCGCATTACTGCAGAAGCTGCACTGATCCGTCTGTCAATCTCCCGTTCCATCCTCCCCTCACTCGTGAACAAGACCCCTAGATACTTGAACTCCTCCACTTGGGGCAGGAACTCTCCACCAACCTGAAGTGGGCAAGCCACCCTTTTCCGACTGAGGACCATGGCCTCGGATTTGGAGGTGCTGATTCCCATCCCAGCCGCTTCACACTCGGCTGCAAACCGTCCCAGTGCATCCTGGATGTCCTGGTTAGAAGGGGCCAACACGACAACGTCATCCGCAAAGAGCAGAGACAAAACCATGTGGTCCCCAAACCTGACACCCTCCGGCCCTTGGCTGCGCCTAGAAATTCTCCTATAATATTTTATATTATAAATGTATATTTTATATTTTTATAACCTGTGAGTGTCTTCCTTCCGCTGAACACAAAAGAAGATATTTTAAATAATGTTGGTAATCAAACAGTTGACGGCACCACTGACTTAGTAGGGACTGGGAATAAAACGATGGGGCCCGTCAACTCTTTGGTACCGACATTCTTCAAAATATTTTCTTTTATGTTCAACAGAAGACAGAAACTTATACAGTTTGAAACAACTTGAGGGTCGGTAAATGATGACAGTATTTTCATTTTTGGGTGAAACTATCCCTTTGAGCATATAGAAGTCCAAAGAGTGCTGCAAAAGCAGTGGGAAGATCAGATAGGTCTTCTATGACCACAGTTTCCTCCAAGAATTTGCTGAAGTTTAAACATGTCTTTGTTTACAGCGAGAGGTTGTCCTCCATGACTTCAAGGAAGCCCAGTGACGCTGGTAATATGCACATCCTAAGAAGTATATTAAAGAAAAATGGTTGATTGTGTAGTAACAATGTCCACGGCTTGTGTCTTCTGCTGTTAGATCAGCATTAAATAAACATCTCAACTGTTTAATAACAGATATAAGATTAAAATAATATCAGATTTGTCTTATTTTAAGTAAACACAAAAAACAGATATGAAAAATAAACAAGTAAGAAATTTACTTTTGCTAAGGTTAAATACATGATCAGTGATTTCTTCCAAATATTTTTTTATTTTGGCACAATTTTTTCTCTAAATAATGTTGGTGTGGACATTTTTAAACTATGTGTGTCTAGTCACGCTTTAGGTTGTGCCCCGCACTCCCAATCATCTCCTCTCATAAATTTTGCATCTGAAAGGGAAGCTTCTAATGCATATGCAATAAGGTCAGCTGCAAAAATAACACTGTCCACGGCTTTTCAGCGCTAGGGTCTGCACTGGCGCAAGCTGTTAGTAAATCTGGCCCTATATGTTTACAATGTGAAGAGTCTCAGTGATTTCAATGCACAAAAAAGTTTTCAGTATCTTCTCACCTCTAAATATTGGAGTAGAATTTGCAGTGTGAATTTGCAGAAGCGCACCAGCCTAAACAGGTAACATTTTAATACAGTGCAACAGAGCTGCATCAAGAATATGAGATATTGGTGAGGTCTGTCCCCGTCGATGCCTTGCATTAATGCAAACTGAAAGCATCACACAGATATCATTCAAACATTTTTTTTTTCAAGAGTAACACCTCCCTCCATTAGTAAAATACCATACTTAAAAACAATTATTAGCAGATCCGCTTTTGGAAGCTTTTGATGCAAGATATAATTTCTGTTTTAAACTGCTTACTGCTTGTGACTTTACTGCTTAAAGACCTAAATGCAGAATAATAGGGAGTCAAAATGTTTTGTTCTTTATTTTGAATTTGATTGATACATGATGGCTAATGCAAGGCTGTGTATGATAATTTAAGCTTCCTTTTGAATTGCATGTGCACTTAAAACTTAACTTCATTTTATCAACTCTATAGATGCTGTGGAATAAATTGTCAAGCCACAATACCGAACCCCTTTGTGTCCGCGTCCTCTCCCTCTACCACCATTCATAACACAACGCAGAGTAGCAACGGCGGTGCTAGAGACCAGTAAACGTACAGGAGAGAGAGCGAGGGCTACATCTTTGGTGCCGTGACCCGGATGGGAGTGAGGTTTAGGGGGGTGAGTGTAGAAGCCAGCTAGTAGTCGCTGTCAAGTAAACCTCACTCCTCTGATCTCAAGAGACACTCTAGCGATTGACGCTAGAGGTTGTAGCCTTTAGCCTACTTGTTAGAGTGTTCGACTCTCATGCTGGCAGACCCAGAGTCCCGCTTGGAGCGGAAAGTTAGCCTGCTGAGTGAAATTAAAACATTCTAAAATATCCATGAAGCTCACAGTAGTATTGCAATTCAAGTTGTCAACATGAATGTTTAAATCGCCAGTTGAAAGAATAACTGGACAGATTGCACTGACAAGTGTCAAAAACTCAGTAAATTCTGAAAAAAAAAAACCTTTGAATTAGGTTTGGGTGGACGATAGATATTTAACACCAGAACTGATGAAGGACCATTTAGTTTAAATGCCAAGCATTCAAATGATGGAAAGCAAGGCAGTGAGACCTCAGTTACTGCAACATCAGATAAATGACAGCGAGACCGCCACCTCTACCGGTGGAACGCGGCCGGTCAATATCAGTTTTCAGCACACATATTTAGACCGAAATAGTCATTTTTTCTGATGCCACGTTTCACAGAAGCAGAAAAAGTCCAGTTCTTTGTCCACAACATTGTCACAGATTGAAGCCGCTTTATTGTTTATAGAGCGAGTGTTCAGATGCACAAAACTTACTGTGTGTCAAGACGGACACCTCCACTGGATGCAGTTGACTTCTGGAGGAAAGAGAAGTTGCCAGGACAGATGATAGAAGACGACGATCCAGGCGCCTTTGAGACCATACTGACTTTATACAGGCACCGCTCTCATGCAGACACCGGCGGGAGCCACGATGGACGTATTTTGACCGGTTGAGAAGATTAAAAGTGGAATGCAGACCCAGACTGCGTCCGAAACCTGGAAAATGCTGCCTTCGGAGGACACATTTCAAGGCAGGAAGGCACCAAGGCACGTCCGAATCTAATGTTAGCTTCACTTCCTGTCTTCATCTGAGTGATTTTTGAAGGCAGCATATTTGTATCCTTCATTGTCTTTGATATCCCACAATCCTGTGCGTTCCATTCTGTGACAGTTGAGCTGGAAAAAGAGCTGGTGTGTTACTATGGTAATCCAGGTTGAATGTTCAATGAACATTCTTAAATATGATACAGATAATTATAATTATTTGACCATGAATTCCCATGTCATGTTTCTCCAACTAGTTTATCAAATGTAACGAAATCATGAGGTCGTTTAAATCAGTGGTTCTCAACCCTGTCCTGAGGACCCCCACCACTGCACATTTTGCATGTCTCCCTCATCATCAGACACACCTGATCCAACTCATCAGCCATTAGTAGAGACTGCAAGAGTGCATTCCATTCGACAGGGTCCCTACGCAGTGTTCACTGCTCCCTACTCCCTGAGCACGGTATATCAGTTGAAGTGGACTTCGCTGACAATAATCGCTCATTTGGAATGCCCGGCAACGTCATCAAAGAAAGGCAAAGATGGGTGCAGATTATGATATAACATAAATTAATATTGTAATTTACTTTAATTTCAAAATTTAAAACCATAATAAGCATATACATTTGCAAAACACACAGTAGGCCTATGTATCTAAAAAATATAATCAAAACATTGTCCATTAGTTTTATTCGTTTACTTATAAGTTACTGTATTGACTATGAACAGATTCGAAGCTGCACCTGTCATTCAATATGAAAATACATTTTGATTTGGTTAACTATGTATAAATGTAGGCTATTTTTAATCAGTGGGCTTTGTAGCGGTCTCATCTCGTGCGATTTCTTTCCCAAGCGCAGCTGAATAGTAAACATTCCTGAGGTAAATAAAGTACAATATAAAAAATTACAGCCCTCAGGTGCTTCTCAACACTTTTAATTTGTTTACATATTCATAAAATATAATATACGAATGTAACAGTTATTGCCATAACCATTCATAAATACTCTACTTTGTATAATAACTATGAATATTCAAATGCATATGTAAACTCCTCCATTGCAGAGCCGTTTAAAAACTCTTACAACCAACGGCTCTGCACCATCATTAGTTCAGACCGGTGATGAGCCCACCCAAACGTCTGCCTTGCTCACCCAATCAGAATTTAGGAACTGATATTGTTTATTTGTTTTTTATGATTTGTGCATTGATTAAAACAATCTGAGATGGGCTCTGTGTTGAAAGTTTGATGAAGGGTTGTAGAATGACTCAAAAAAATCACAAAAATAACACCAGAATTTTGCAGTATTTTTTCCGATTCAGTCTGTAGCAGAAAAGCAGCTGCAGTCACACGAACAAATTCGTGAATATGTATCTTGTAAATATTAACATGCATCTCTGATTTGATTTTTTATTCATGCCAAGTTGAAATTAGCTTAAAAAAGTCGCTCATTTAAGAACGTGCGTTCATGCATGGACAGAGCTAGAACATAATGTAGCTTGTTTAAAATGCAAATGCACAGTTCAGTTGAAACCTTCCCTCTTTGGCTTGCTGTTGATGCTGTTTAACTGTATGAGGAAAGCTGACTGTAACAGCACTGAAATAAAAATGCGCTGTTTATCTTTTAATCAGTTCAGGGCCATTCACACAGGATGCATTTTTGCGGTTAAAAACACAATATGCAGGTCTAGAGACACGTTTTTTTAAAGGTTTTTTTTTGAGTGCCACGTTTATGTTTAGTTTTATGCCCGTTTTAATGATGACCATTTAAATGAACTCTGGACTCCTATAGAGTACTCTGATTTCCTCCCCATAAGAATTGAGGAACAAAATGTGGGAAAGGTTTTAATGAAAGTCAAACCCCAAAAGACATCAGGGCCGGATGGAATAAAGGGCAAAGTACTGAGGGAATGTGCTTCTCAGCTGAAGGGTGTGTTGACACAACTTTTTCAGATGTCTCTTGATTTTAATGTTGTACCACGAGCATGGAAGGAAAGCACCATCATCCCGTTACCGAAAAAAGCTCATGCTAAGGCGCTTGAGGACTACAGACCAGTAGCTTTAACATCAGTGCTCTGTAAGTGCATGGAGAGAGTAGTTTGTGAGCAACTCTCCCAGGCAACGACCGATAAACTTGACCCTCTACAATTTGCTTATAGGGCTGGGCGCGGAGTTGAAGATGCCACTGTCACTTTGCTGGATAGGGCAGTAAAGCATTTGGACATGGCAAACTCGTACATTAGGATTTTATTTATGGACTTTTCATCTGCTTTTAATACAGTGAACATAAATACACTTTTGAGGCGTTTAGAGGAGCTTCATGTGCATCAAACCATTATTTTATGGATTAACAATTTTTTACGGGACCGTCCCCAACATGTGATAGTAAATGGTAAAAGGTCAGAGAATGTAGTTTTAAAATCTGGTCTTCCACAGGGATGTGTTCTATCCCCGATTCTTTTCTCTATCTATACAAATGAGATTACCTGTAATAATGAGAACTTGATGCTGATAAAATATGCAGATGATATGGCATTGGTGGGATGTATGAGAGATACCCAATCACTGGACATTTATTTTGAGTTTGTCAACTCTATCATGGCCTGGACAAAGGAGAGTTTTCTCCAGCTTAATATTGACAAAACCAAAGAACTGTGCTCCGGGGTAATTAATGCGTGCACATTTTTTAAACCCTTGATAATTAATGGAGAAGAGGTTGAGCAGGTGGGATCTTTTAAATATCTGGGTACAGAAATTGACTCCCAGTTTAAATTTGACAAGCACTCAGAAAGTGTCTTCAAGAAGGCATATCAACGTCTAGGCTTATTGAGGAAATTGAGGAGCTTTAATGTGGAAAAAGATATTCTGATTGTGGTGTATAAATCCCTTATCGAATCCGTGCTTACTTTCAACATTGTATCTTGGTATAACTCTCTTTCTGTTAAATGCAAAAATAGACTTCTAAGGATTATAAACATAGCTGGTAAAATTATTGGTGAGAAACAAGAAACCCTGTCTGATCTTTATATTGTGGCAGTAAAAAGGAGAGCATCTGCAATTGTGACAGACTCTACCCATCCTCTGCACAGCTCATTTGTTTTACTTCCGTCTGGTAGACGATTTAAAGTACCTTTGGCGAAGAAGGCCAAATATAAGAAGTCTTTTATCCCGATGGCCGTTGACATTTTAAATAGGAAATAGGGGAGGGGGTTATCTTGAATTGTGTGGTTGTCTGTTGTATTGTATTGTTGTTTAGCTGTGTATTGATAGTTGTATACTGTTTGTTGAGCCTCTTGTCTAAAGACAATTTTCTACCCCTGTGGGGATAGACAATAAAGCTTTTTTGAATTTGAATTATAAAACCGCGTCAAGGTCGTAACCATGTCTTGAACAATATAAAATATTTTTCTTTTTATAAAGCCTAAACAGAAAAGTGAACAAAATTCTTGGTCTAATTCTAGTTGGGAAATAATCCTTTTGGGACTATTTGCAAACAATATTTGCATCAAATATATTATTAGTCCCGAGATTCTTCGCATTAGTAGGCTATACATACATAAATCTGCAGTTGTTGTACATTCCTTAGTGGTCTTATGGTAGAATCTTTGTACACTGTGTCAAAGGGTCCGGGTTCTACATTTACATTTATGCATTTAGCAGACGCTTTTATCCAAAGCGACTTACAACTTGGGGGTACATGAAGCGATAGGTCATGAAGAGTCGAGAAGCGCATTAAGAGCCTGAAATCCTGAGACCTGTGTACATTGCTCAGTGGGGCACAGGCTAGAGTAGGGAGGGAAGAAAGAAGAGAAAGAGGAAAGGAAAGTGTTTTTTTTTTTTTTTTATGAGGTTAAGTGCTCACGGAAGAGCTGAGTTTTAAGTTGGCTTTTGAATGTTGTCAATGATTCTGCGTTTCGGATGACGTTGGGAAGATCGTTCCACCAGCTGGGAACATTGAATGAAAATGTTCTGGAAAGGGATTTTTTCCCCCTCTGTGATGGTACCACAAGCCGTTGTTCGTTTGCTGAGCGAAGGCTTCTGGTGGGGGTGTGGATTTGTAGAATGGAGTCAAAGTATGCAGGAGCTGATCGCGTGGTGGCTCTGTATGCAAGCGTCAGCACCTTAAACTTGATGCGAGCAGCGAGTGGTAGCCAGTGCAGGGAGATGAAGAGAGGTGTGACGTGGGTCCTTTTGGGCTCGTTGAAGACAAGACGTGCTGCTTTATTCTGGATCATTCGAAGTGTTTGGATCACACAAGAGGGGAGTCCAGCCAGAAGCGCATTGCAGTAGTCAAGTCTAGAAATAACCAGGGCCTTCTGTTAGGAACGGTCTAATCTTCCTGATATTGTGGAGCCAAACCGGCATGAGCGAGCTTTCTTAGAAATGTGTTCTCTGAAGGACAGCTGATTATCAAATGTTACTCCAAGATTTCTGACTGACTTTGATGGGGAAATCAAGGATGTACCTAACTGGATGGTGAAGTCATGTTGTATGGTGGGACTGGCAGGGAAGATGAGAAACTCAGTCTTTGCCAGGTTGAGCTGCAGGTGATGTTTTCTCATCCATGCAGAGATGTCAGCCAGACAGCTGGAGATTCGTGCAGCTACTGTGGGGTCGTCTGGGTGAAATGAAAGGTAGAGCTGAGTGTCATCAGCATAGCAGTGGTATGAGAAGCCATGTGCCTGAATGATGGGTCCCAATGAAGTAGTGTAGATGGATAAGAGGAGAGGACCAAGCACTGAGCCCTGGGGAACCCCAGTGGTCAGTTGATGTGCTTGGGATTCCTCTCCTCTCAAGGCAACCTTGAAAGACCTACCTGTGAGATAGGACTCAAACCAAAGGAGTGGAGTCCCTGTGATGCCCAGTCATGAGAGGGTGGACAGAAGAATCTGATGATTGACCGTGTCAAAGGCCGCAGATAGTTAGAGCAGGACGAGGACTGATGATTTGGAGTCAGCTTTAGCTATCCGCAGGGCTTCAGTGACCGACAGTAGTGCAGTCTCTGTGGAGTGACCCCTTTTGAAACCTGATTGGTTGATTATTCTGTGATAGGAAGGATGAAACCTGGTTGAAAACAACTCAATCTAATCCGGGTTCTAATCCGCTCTTAAATAGTTTTTTTTTTTCTTCTTTATTAAAATCAAACATGTTCATCAATGATTATATATTAAGAGCAGGGACACGTTTGTGTGCAGTTTGTTTTGTGATTTCACAGGAAAGAATAGAGTCTTTCTCCGCAACGGCATTAAGTGATAGATTGGCGCTCGTCTGTGTGTGAAGAGACTGCACTAGCCAAAAGAGAACGTAAACTCCTGCTTGGATTTGATTCACCATCTCAATCATTTCGACATTGATGAGTGCTGTTAGACTTAGACCAACTATAGTAACAGGTAGGCTTCCATTCTGATTTAAAGGCTTCCATTTTCTGTTCAAATTATCACTGGACAGTAGAAAAGTGAAAATGTTGGCATTTTATTTAAAGTGAAGATAAGATTAAAAGGTAATTTAACAATATCTATCTATCTATCTATCGATCTATCGATCTATCTATCTATCTATCTATCTATCGTACCCCCCCCCCCCCCCAAAAAAGCACACCCAGGATATCTGCCAGGCCACCCTTCTATAGGTGCCTAGAACCGGGCCTGAGTGGTGGGGAGTCCTGAACCACTGGTTTAAATTATCTTAAAATGTTAGTTCATATTGTAACCACTAGACGACAGCATTAAAACACATTAAAAGTAAATTATAAACACACTCATGTTTCCTTCAGAAGCTGTTTCATCTTTTCACTGGTGTGTGTCCATATTATGAGAGGAAGCCTGTTTAAATATATAATAAATAAATCTGCAGTTTTCAGTTTAAAACATGCTTTATTATTATCTATGGAGTTGATAAGCAATATTGAATAAAGTGTTAAACGATTAAACGAGTACAAAACAAGTTGAGGAAACAAAAACTTTTAGCCTATTGAAATGTAAATTGAGAAACATCTGCTTTATTTTTAGTTAAGGAACAACTTGCGTACACAGTCAACAATTCAATGACAATGCATTCTTCAAAATGAAACATCCAGAATCCCAATAAAATAGAATGTTCTCAGATATAAACTCATCAAAAATATATGTTTTGATAAATATCTCTCTTAGATGATGTCGCTATGCGAGAATCTTTTGATTTATCAGAATATGAAACTATTTACTTGAAAGTGATGGATCTGAATGTGAACTTTGCTTATTTAGACGCCTTCGGGCAATGTTTTTTCTCATGAGTCCGTAGATTAGAGGAGCAGTTGAAACTCTTCCCACATGAAGAGCACTGGTACGGCTTCTCTCCAGTGTGAACTCTCTCATGATCTTTCAGGTGTCCTGACCGAGAGAAACTCTTTCCACAGTGTGAGCACTTGTATGGTTTCTCTCCAGTGTGAATTCTCTGGTGTGTTTTTAAGTCGCCTGATGTACAGAAGGTCTTCTCACAGTCAAAGCACAAATAAGGTCTCACACCAGTATGAATACGCTCATGCACTTTTAAACGTTGCAGTAGTGAAAAACTCTTTCCACAAAAAGTACAAACGTGAGGCTTCACACCAGTATGAACTTTAAGGTGTTCTCTTAAGTCTGATGCCACAACAAATGTTTTCTCACACTGATCACAGCTGAATGATCTCACTCCAGAGTGACGGCGCAGATGAACATTGAGATAGTTTTTCAGAGAGAAACTCTTTCCACACTGAGAGCAGGTGAACGGTTTCTCTCCAGTGTGAATCCTCATGTGTGTCTTAAGGGTTGATTTATCTGTGAAACTTTTTCCACAAAAAGAACAAAAGTGAGGCTTCACACCAGTATGAACTTTAAGGTGTTCTCTTAAGTCTGCTTCCAGAACAAATGTTTTCTCACACTGATCACAGCTGAATGATCTCACTCCAGAGTGACGGCGCAGATGATCTTCGAGAGATCTTTTGCGACTGAAACTCTTTCCACACTGAGAGCATGTGAACGGTTTCTCTCCAGTGTGAATCCTCATGTGTGTCGTAATGTGTCCTTTATGTGTGAAACTCTTTCCACACTGAGAGCAGGTGAAAGATCCTTTGACTCCAGTTTTTTTAGCTCTTTTTTGTGTGAAATTCTCTTCAGTCTTGGAAGCGACTGCATCTCCGTCTCCATCTTCATTTGTGAAATTATGAGTTTTTTGCTGTTTGTCTTCATTCACTTCCACCGGGTCTAAAATCAACACATTAAATTCCCATAAATCAATAAAAGACAAACAAATGAGAAACAAAAAGAAATATGGTTCAATCTCAATTTAGCGCAAATCCAGTATAATTAACTCAGGATTAGTGTTGTCACGATACCAAAATTATGAGTTACATAAAACACATTGTATTACGGAGAGGATATTCTACCCAAGCTCCGATTGCCCCCCTATAACAGGCAAAATTGTAAAAAAAGGAGGAGCAGGGGAGGAGGAGGAGGAGGAGGAGGGATGCTGCAAGAAGTAACAATGGGAAGAGGTAAGCTGCTGGTTTTATACCTTGGTATTAATTGAAAGATTAGATGGGCGTAGGGGAGAGCGGGGCACAACCTAACGCCTTTCGACTCAGTTTGTGTAAATCCACTTGGGTTCAGAGTATTGATTTTTTCCCCAAATTAATTTCCCACATGTCTAGTACAATTATGTGGTTTTGTTTCATTAATGCAGTGTATACTTTTTTCTTGATTTACCCCGAAAGAATGGAGGTGAAATGTGACAACGTGCCCCATAGGTGGGGTACATTGTAACATGACCAAATAACAGCTTAAAATGTAACCTGATATAATCAAAAAAAATATACAAGACAAACTAAAATATTGTGTGAACAAAATAAATGTACTTTTGCTATGGTTAAATACAGGTTCAGTAATATCTTCCAGAGATTTTTTAATTTTGGCGCTATTTTTTCTCTAAATAATGTTGATATGGCAACTAGTAAATACACTAAGTTTCGTCATTCTGGCATGTGTGGAAAGGGTTAAAACATGCACGTTACAACTAACCAAGCGTTGTGCCCTGCACTCCCCTACTCCTCCCGAAATTGTTTAATAACTGCCGGTGGAAACAGCCCATAATGATGGCTACTTACTGACGGCTGCTTTTGATATTGAGCCCCGCTCTGTTCAGGGACTCATTATTACATTTCTGTTTGTCTCAGTTGTTGAGTCTTTGAAGGAAAACACCAACCTATTTGTTCCTCTGTCTCTTCATCTTTTATTCTGCGGGGTTCTTCCTCAAACTCCATCTTTACAATAGTATGTCTGTAGTTTCTCCTGGAGTAATTCCTCCTGCTTGCTTCTTCTTCTCCTGTGGGAAGATGGGAATATTCCCAGCATTTAAACTCTCATGAACGGCTGTGGGAGCGGCTTCACTGACTGAAGGTGTGAATTGTGGTCGCTGTTGCTCATTTAGCAGATGATCATCACACTCACAATCACTCTCAATTATCCAGCTTTAAGTGTTTTGCATAAAGAGTCATTCAAAACCCATTTCATAATTTAAGTTTCAAACTCATAGCTTTTACATTATATTTATCATAGATTGATTTTGGGGAGTTTTATGATAGAACATACAAACACTCTTGGACTCAAAATGTCTTTGTTAAGTCTGAAATAATGTATTCTTCAGTTGTTCAAATTGTTACCGCTTGTGTCTACCAGGTTTTATTAATTTATGACATAAAATTCACTTAACACCATTCATAACCTTCACAAATGTCCATGTGAAGAACCAGTCAGTGCCATCTTGATTTTACGCATGAAATCTACAGCGGTTTATTTCAAATCGAGGTAATAATTTCTATCAAGTTTTGATTAACCAAACATTTGGGTCTTTATTTACCTGATAAATAACACAATGAATGCACTCACCGTTTGAAAAACACAGCAGATTTACAGCAGCACGGACGGCTTTTAATCCCTCATGGGCGCTCGTGAACGTGGGCCAGTTTTGTTGTCTTCGGTAGTTTATTGTTGTTCTTGTTGTGTCTTGTCATTAATGTTTGCGATTAATTCAATGTTTAACATCATTCAATGTCTTTAAGGCAGTTACAGCGCATTCATTCATTCATCTATTTAGTCTATTATTTTATCTATTATCTAATACAGCTCTCACAAAAAATAACTAATTTTACTACAAATAAAACAAAATAATGGTATTTGTAGTAAAATTGTGGTAACAAATGGTAATCAATCTAAGTCTTTAAGTCTTTGTCTTATTTTAAACATGGGCGTCGGAACCATTGTATGTGGGTGGGACAAGACCCACCCACTTTTTACGATCAATGATATTGGACCCATTCACTTTTATCGTCTCTAACATTCAGCACATGTCTGTTTACCTACCCCTAATCGATAAACACTTATTATTAAACACATGTTAGACGCTTTATTTCCACTTTTCTAATATTTTATTCATTTTTATTGAAAATAAATGCCATTCCGATCTGATATGTGATGGGAAAAGGGAGAAGATTGAGCTCGGCGAAAGGCGGACTCGAACCGCGGGTCGATTTGTGTCAAAACTAGATGCCGCGCATCTTACCCCTACACTACTGCCGCTCTCAACGAATTCCGTAATTTTGTTTTTCCGAACTATACGTTTAGCAAACAAAGCAGTATATTTGTACTTAATGTAATTGGCATCTTCTGAGGACCCACCCACATTTTTTTTGCTTCCGACGCCCATGATTTTAAATAAACACAAAAACAGAGATGGAAAATACACAAGTAAAACATTTACTTTTGCTATGGTTAAATAAATGTTCAGTGATTTCTTTCTTAATTTTGGCGCATTTTTTTCTCTCTAAATAATGTTGAAATGGCAACTAGTAAATACACTAAGTTTCCTGGCATGTGTGGAAATGTTTAAACCATGTGTGTCTATTCCCGCGTTAGGTTGTGCCCCGTGCTCCCAATCACCTCACATTATTCATTTAAATACTCTCCTCTCATCAATTTTGCATCTGAAAGGGAAACTTCTCTACAAATGCCCCTCCTTTTCAGCGCTAGTTTTTCACTGCGTGTCTTTAGGAAATCCTGACGCTAGTTTTTGAATCCCATAATAGGGTCTGCACTGGCGCAAACTGTTAGTAAATCTGGCCCTATATGTTTACAATGTGAATAGTCTCAGTGATTTCAATGCACAAAAAAGTTTTCAGTATCTTCTCACCTCTAAATATTGGAGTAGAATTTGCAGTGTGAATTTGAAACCGTGCAACAGAGCGGCATCAAGAATGAGATATTGGTGACGTCTGTCCCCCTCGATGCCTTGCATTAAAGGTGCCCTAGAATGAAAAATTGAATGAACCTTGCCATAGTTAAATAACAGGAGTTCAGTGCATGTAAATCACATACAGTAAGTCTCAAACACCATTGCCTCCTCCTTCATATGTAAATCTCGTTTGTGAAAAACACCACGGAAAAACAAGCAAATCTCAACATAACACCAGCAGTGATGCAATCGATGGGATCATTAATATGTACGCCCCCAACATTTGCATATGCCAGCACATGTTCACTGTCAGGCGGAACTGCGCAGCCGGCGTATCAACTAGAGTTCTGCAGCAGTAAGCCTGACGCGAGGCAGAGATGGGGACTCGAGTTTGAGACTCGGACTTGAGTGCGACTTAAGTCGCACACACAGTGACTTCAGACTCGACTTGAGACTCTTCCTCAAAAGACTTCAGACTCGACTCGGACTCGAGCTGCGGGACTCGTGAACAATGTTTTTAGGAAACGTCTGATGAGCTCGATGTTATTCCCCTCCCTCCGGTACCTATAACCTGCCTATGCACTATCTGTTGCGCGCGGCCACACATGAGAGGACAACGAGCAATCCTGTCCACTGCACCTGCCGCTGCTGTGCCACTCATCATAAGTTTTGGGTTTAAAAACTTCCAACACGACGGCCCAAACAAAAGAAGCGCTCAATGCAAAATATGCGGTCTCAAGATAAAAGATTCTGGCTCAACCACATCTAATTTTATCTGAAAACGCACCCTGACAGGTCAGTAAACATGTTTAGAGGATTGACCATCTACCGTTAGCTTGCTTCTTGCTTTAGCGACTACCTAACATTACGGGAGGTTAACTCTGACTGTATATAAATGAGCGTTTGTTTAATGTTAACCCTTGTTGTCCTACAGACCCGTTTTCAAAAAGTGGGGAAAAAACGTTTTTAAAAGTGTGTGTGTGTGTGTGTTCTTGTAGCCTATAATGGTTTATGAGGACACAAATGTGTATAAAGAATATAAAGTATTCAGTTCATTTTATCACAAAATTCAAACGATAAATGTCGTTTTGACGCTCTAAAATGTGACGACTGATCACTGTAGAGGCGCGTCAATTCAAGCGGCCGCAGCGCGCGCGAACGTGATCGATCATCTCTTCCAGAAGAATAAACATGAGTTAATATCTTAAGGTATGTTGAGAATAACACTTACTGAAACGTATTATATGTCGTGTAATCGCTCAATCAGTGTTTCAATCACGCAAAGATGTCAAACAGCTTGAGAACAGTGTCACGCAGCATCATTTATCTCAGAGTCAGAAGTCATTCAGTGTCCATAGCTGTTAATTCACTAGAGAAATCAACTCTTTCACTAAACATATGCACTATATATATATATATATATATATATATATATATATATATATAGAATTTATATATACATATTATATATATATGTGTATTATATATACATTGTATATTATATATATATATAATGTATATTATATATACATTCTACTTAACCTGTTAGTGATGTCTTGATTATTTAATTCTATGTTTAGATAAATCTGTCATGAAAAGGACAGTCACTAAGATTATATTTGGGTATTAAAATAAAACCTAATCATGGTTGATAATCCAAACTGCTTAAAAAAAACATACTAAATGGTGCTTTTTGAAATTCAAAAAAGGCCAAAAGTTTTCTGTGATTGGTAGGTTTAGTGTAGGTCTGGGGTAGGCAAGTTCGGTCCTAGAGAGCCGCTGTCCTGCAGAGTTTGACTCCAACCCTGAAAAACCCTCACCTGCCTGTAGCTTTAGTAATCATGAAGACACTGATGAGCTGGTTCAGGTGTGTTTGATTAGGGTTGGAGCTAAACTCTGCAGGACAGCGGCTCTCTAGGACTGAACTTGCCTACCCCTGGTGTAGGTGGATAGATTATACCATTTGTACATTAGTAAAACCATTACACCTATGGAGAGTCCCCGTAAACCATGTGTGGGTAGTGTGTGTGCACTTGAGTGCGTGTGTGTGACTGTGAGAGAGTGTTTCTGTGTGTTTGCTTGAGTGTGTGCTCTCCTTAAGTGGAAAAAAAGTGTGTTATTGCTTATAAATTTTGCAATGTTTTTGTGATACCCTGAGTACCAGAACTTTGTGGTTTCAGATGTGCTTTGTTGCACATAAAATTGTTAGCTATTAGATAAGCATCTTACTTGTTGTCTTTTCATATTCATTGATCGACATCTGCAGGTTTAATGAGCTGATATGGTATGCTAATAGAGAAAGATGTCAAAATTACATGCTTTGAATTCCTTATATATACTGTAGCTTTGCAGTGTTCTACACAGCCTGGATGGGTCGCCGTATGTGATGCAACACTTATTATAACCAGAGACTTATTATAATAAAGAGACTTGAGACTTGACTTGGACTCGAGCCCAGAGACTTGTGAGCATCTCTGACGCGAGGATAGCGAACATGGCAGATCATGGAAACAAATGTTATGTTCCAGGCTGTGCAGGGGATGTGAAGACGTTTCATACTCTTCCCACAAATAAAACATGTCAACAGGCATGGTTGATGTTTATTTATAATCGGATACCGCAACAATTTAATTCAAAGTTGTTAGTTTCTGTTACACCCCTGAAAAAGGGGAGAAATAATCACAAGAGTGATATGGGTGTTTCCTCATTGAAAACTTTAGTGTTATATTCTCAACAACAATACATTTTACAAATCAACAGATGTACAATTTACAATAATACATTTGACAGATCTACAGCAAATAGTAGTTTTGTAGGGTATATGGCTTATTCAAGTCACAACAGCATACTCTATAATTCACTGGAACATACTCATTTTATCAATAACTTCAGCTGTCAATCAAGCACAAAGTAGCTTTAGCTCAATAAACAATAACTACATTTACCAAAGATATCAATAAAGTGCTTGAAAGACATTATACAAATAACACAGCAAAATTGATTATTAACTGTGAATCTGTTAATTCACAATTGACATAAAATGGCGGCTGCTCTCGTTACGAAGCTATTTTCCTCTGTAACCGAGCGGGGGCTCCGCGCTCACACACGCACATTTTAACCTATGCAAACTTAACTCTCACTTACTCAAAATGTTACTAAAACACACCTTCAACACTCTTAACATGTAAACTCATTCGTACATTTACTCAACTCAGTTTAATATCTACAACGTACCTGAAAAAGGGGAGAAATAATCACAAGAGTGATATGGGTGTTTCCTCATTGAAAACTTTAGTGTTATGAGGAAAAGACCGCGATTTCCCCGGAGAAAGGATTGGAAGGCAAAAGCAATCAATCACGGGCGCATAGATTAAGATCACTTTGGCGATCACAGATTAACACCTTTTACCCGTAAATTAGATTAGATTAGGCACTACAAAATGAAGTAATCAATATAACATTTACATATTCCTCTTATGATTGTTAACCTTTGTACACATGTCAGATTTTAACTTTTTAACACAATTATATGAATTGTATGAAATTATATGAAATCCTCATTACTAGTACTGAATGCATGAGCTTTTTAACCTTAAATATTTTAAGATACTCCCATCCTATTAATTTAATAAAACCTCTTAACCCATAACAGTACAGTAAGTATTCCCTTTAACCTGTCACATTTGCTCAGTCCATTTCACCACAGACAGTTTTTCAAACCCGGGACAATATCAACCCAGCAAACACAAAACGTTTTTACAACGTTTCACAACGTTGTATTTTGGTTGCAATTAGGTAATGTTGCAGTACAACGTTTTAAAGACGTTTTAAAAACGTTTTTTTAAATAGAAAAAATAATGTAACCAAAATAAAACGTTTCAAAAACGTTGTAAAAATACCAACCTGGTACGTTTTCTTTAAGTAGTCAAAAAAACGTAAATATTACGTTTGTCTACTACCAAACTACAACTTTTGTTAGACGTTTTATTCTGGTGTTAAAATAACGTAATCTGCACGTTGGAATAGGACGTTTAAAAAACGTCATGACAGTACCAAAATACAACCATATGCCAAACCTCCAATGATAGGCTACGTTCTGTTTGTGTAAACATATCAGTAACATTTTACCATTGAGGCGATTCAGTGACTGAGTGAGACTGATTTATGCAGCTGAGCATTCGATATCAAAAGGACTTAAAGGTAGCCTAATATGTGAATGCTTACTTTCAGTGGTCTCTGCTCATTTAACTGATAGCCAAGCTATATTAGAATAATCCAATCGATTATTGTTGTTTCATAGCTCATCACGAGCCTGGCGCGTGGATCAAACAGCTCATAGAGTGTAAAAAAGAGCCTGATCACACGAAAATGCGTATAAATAATGTAACTATTACTATATACGCACGAACCTAGGCTGTGATGATGTAGGCCTAGGCTACACTATCCAATTAAACAACGTTATCAACTTTCGGGACATTTTCTACTCCATCAGTAAGCCTATGTGATGTTTTAATTCTTGAAACGCTGTGTAATTGACATATGACGTGTTTAATGGGCGTGCGTGTTGAACATTCGAGTCGCTTTTAAACTGGAGCGGTGGGAGTTACCATGGAAACGAGACTCCGCCTGCGTCCTGTCACTGTTGTTTTCACTGATTTCAGGTAAGTTTAGTCCCTAAAATTACACATATAATGTTAAATTACACATATAATACATACAACTGTTCCGTTGTTATGTTGAATATTTACTTTATAGAAATGGTTTAACGTTAGTGTCTTCGGAAAAAATCTGTTAGCCGTTAGGCTAACTTTTATGAGAGGTAACGTTAACTTAGGCTAACGTAACTAGCCTTGAGCTCTTGTTTATGAAAGTTTGGGGTTTTAATCACATATTATGTGAAGATAAGAGGGCTTTGATAGTTTTGTTAACGTTTTGCTGGCAATTTGTCAATGGATGAATGGAAGTAACGTTAATCTAATTATTTAACCTAAAAGTTTGCACTGTAAAGTTAATCGGTGACGTCACTCACATGGAGCGTGACAATGAGCTGAAACTATTTCAAACACCTTTTTTCTTTTATCTTACATGGTTTTCCTTCAGTTATTGACCACGTATATATCTCCATGCATCTGTAAAACCCCAAAACATAAATTCTGATATCTAAAGATATTATATATTGTATATCCTGTATATTCTTACTTTTTTCAGCATTTTAACCACGTGCTCTAGTTTATTTATTTCTAATAAACCTGACATTGTATACCACATATTGTTGGCTCTGTGACAAATTGTTTATGTTTCTAGATTCTGATGGATGTGCAGAGAACATCTCTAAGGTACTATGAACCATCTGATTTGTAAGTAAAACCTCAAACATTCCTGTGTGTATATGATACAACAAATGTTGATAGTTCTTGTAAATTAAATGGTAAAATGTTCATGAAGTGACTCTGAGAGCAGCTCTGCAGATAAAGTTAATGTATAGAGAGACAGCAGACACTGAAATCATTGCAAGCGTCACACACGCTTTAGTTTGCGTAGTAGTCGAAACTGCAGCGCTCATTCACACAGACATGGCAGAACATAAAGACTTCAGATTTCATTAGCAGTTTTTTTATCTTTAATATTCACAGACACTAATTCAAAATTTAATTCAAAAATTGCCAAATTCTGTGGCGTTCCGCTTTATACAGTAAATTGTGACTGGATTCTGTGGTTTCATGCATGTTTTTGCATCATGGAAATCATATGACTCTACGTGGTATTTGCAGTATTAAAGAGATTTAGTTTTGAGAGTTATTTATTGTTGTGTTATAAATTTGTTACCATTAGTATAAGAAGGGTATGAATGACTAAAAGACTAAATTTCAGTCCGGCAGAATTCTCTGCACACTTTAACACAGAGGCCAAATGAGCATTTTGAATGTAAGAACCTCACGTTATATTTATAACAATCCTTGTTGATATTTGAATTGTATTTCAGGGCAGTTTGTGAAGACAGATAAACAAGAGATGTTTTGACAACCTGGACAGAAGTCGGTTCCAGATCCACCTTCCATACCAGATTTCTCTCTCATACGGATTGCTGTCTGCTGTCATATTTTATGTTCTCTGCAGAATTAGGTGCATGCAGATATTACTCAAGAACATGACTAAACTTTGTTTGCTATAATACATCTATTTAGTGCACCGGTGTGAAACATACTCCCCCCCCCCCATTTGCTGTATATCTATATCTTTGTCATAGTATTCTTTCAGTGGTTAAGGGGATTTTACATGACGGGCGTCAACGTTAGTAAATGCAATGATCTATGAAATGAAGCGTCAGATTTCTGGTGTTTTGCCGAAATCTGACCTACCAAATCATGTGACCCTAGTTGGCTGTTACAACTAAACCCATCCCTAATCCTAACCTTATAACTAGGGTCACAGAATTCAGCACTATAACAGAATGAATCGGCATTGAATGAATGGTTTACTTACTAACTCACTCATTAAGACAGACCCTTGCTGCCACCTACTGGCATAATGTAACCTGCTACGGAAGCGCTGAAAAACAACTAAAACAGACTGTTTCTCAAAATCAAGTATGCCAATATTATAAAATATTATTTATTGAACAATAATAGCCATTATAAACTTTACATATGTAATGTATATTAATTAATAAGTTATAAATTGTATTTTAATTATTATAACAATTGCAATAAAATAATTTGTAACTAGTTAAGAGAAAATTTACATTTTACTGATGAGTTTTTTTTCTGTTATAACATCTGTGCACTGACATTTCTTGGATTTTTCTATTTGGTAATGTTATTATTTAAATTTGCTGTACTTTATTTGTACCATTTTGTTTTATTGGCGTAGTTTTATTTATCTGTTAAGAATTTTCTATTATTAATGAGAGTGCTAATTGTAGTCTTTGAAAGAAATCTCAAGGTCCTTGAAAGTACTGGAATTGAATTATACATTATCTCTACAAACAATGACAAAGGTGTTATCATTTAACACTTCTTTTGTTGTTGTTCCAAACTTGTATGACTTTGTTAGACCTTAAAGTTAATGTTTCTGACCTTATTCACCATTCACTTTCTTTGGTTCAAAAAAGTGAATGGTGAATAAGGAACATTATGCTTATCTCCTGACTAAGGTTAACATTAACACCATTTGTTCAACAGAGGAAAGAAAGTCATACAGGTTTACATTGGATTTACGCAGGGATGAGTAAATGACAGATTTTTTCTTTTTTGTGAACGACCTAATCATATTTCTTATATTGTGTGAATAAATACAATGAGTGACTACATTTGTGTATAGTATAAATTATTAGTACTACATATGTTAATGTAGTTTTATAAAATGGGCAACAACCAGAGGTCAGCCCTACAGGTAAGGTGAAATGTAAAAAGTGTTAGTAATGAGCTGAATATTCAGATGTACAGAAATATCATAACCTGTGACTAGCCTATGACGAATTATAAAGAGATCTATAAATACCACTTAATCTATTTCTCTTACTGTAGTTATAATATTGTTTTATATTAAAGTCATTTTTCAAAGATAACAGTAAAAACATTTTGATTACATTGATTACAAGTGAAGAACAGTTTGGACGTGATAAATACGTTTCTGCAACGTTGAAAGGAGACGTGGTAACGTGATAAAAACGTTATAAATACGTTTCTGCAACGTTGTGAAAAAACGTTTTTATAACGTGAAAAAAACCCGACATCTGTCGTATTAAATACGTAGGATAAAAACATTATCACAACCTTTTCACAACGTGAAAAAAACGTTTTTACAACGTTGCTGTGTTTGCTGGGAAGCAGGCTTTGCTCAGCGTCTGACACTGAAGAAAGGGGCAATTCCAACCATATACCTGCAACCAGTAAGTGATTTTATCCACTTCTTGACTGTCTAAACCATTTCTGATTAAATTGAAAGTTTCTTAGAGAGACAACATTAACGTCTCGGTTACGTATGTAACTCTCGTTCCCTGAAGGAGGGAACGGAGACGTACGTCGGAACTGACCGACGAACTGGGATCTGATTTCAGAGACCAATCTACTTCGAGTGTTTAGAAACGAGCCAATGAAGATTGGCATGCGATTCACGCATTCCACGCACCGCCCCGCAGCGCGGGTATAAATAAGGAAGTGGAATGCCTGATCATTGCTTTTTCTGCTGAGGAGCCGAACTCGTGACTCGGCCTCCCAGCGGAAGCACAGCACCTGGCGACGGGACGTACGTCTCCGTTCCCTCCTTCAGGGAACGAGGATTACATACGTAACCGAGACGTTCCCTTTCAGTCGGTCACGTTCGACGTACGTCGGAACTGACAGACGAATTGGGATCTCTACCAAAACGCCAGGGCGCTGGCCCTTCCAGCGTCCTGCTTGAGCGCACTGGACCGTCTTAGATGGTACGGAAGTCAGGGCTCCAAGCAGGGAGGTCAGTCACTGCTGTTTCTGCAAGACCCACCCAGTGTGACTATTGGATAACGCTGGGAAAGCGTGCGCTGCGAGCCACGTCCTTCAGTAGAAGGCTTGGTGGCGGAATACACATAAGGACTAACCTAGCAGGGTAGTGCAACATATGGCAGTCTCTGGGGTGGTTCCAGCCTGGTTCCAGGGAGGAAAGAACACGCCCAGATACGACAGAGCGGGCTCTGTCAAGGGAAAGACACGGGGCTAGCCAAGTAGGGTAGCAGGTACCGTGGAAGAATACACATATGGGGTAGCCGTTAGGGGACCGCTACATATGGAACCCAGCCTACACACACGTTACACAAGCATACGGGTGCAGGCCTGGCGTCAGACGGCCGCAACGTCTGGCACCGCAGGGGGTGACGGAGGAGCTCGACAGGGTTAGCCGTTTCCGGGGAACACAACTATAGAAAATGGACGCACGTATCCGACCCAGAGGGCGGGAGTGGCGTTGCAAGCCGACACTTAGAACGGGCACTTAGCGCTACTGGCCCCTGGAGGCGAGGATGCGGGAAGATACCGGCTCTACACGGAGGCTATAGAATCTAGCGAACGTGTTAGGTGTCGCCCACCCCGCAGCTCTACAAATATCTGTCAGCGAGGCACCTTGAGCCAGCGCCCAGGATGAAGCAACACTCCTTGATGAGTGTGCTCGCACCCCGAACGGGCAAGGTACGTCTTGGGACTGGTAACCCAAGACGATGGCATCCACTATCCAGTGGGCCAACCTCTGCTTGGAGACAGCCTTTCCCTTCTGCTGGCCTCCGTAACAGACGAAGAGTTACTCTGAGGTCCGAAAGCTTTGAGTCCGGTCAACGTAAGCGCGAACAGCACGGACGGGACATAACAAAGCCAGGGCTGGGTCTGCCTCCTCCGAAGGCAGGAACCTTGGGCACATATCCAGGCCGGGGTCTCAGGACAACGTGAGAGTTGTCCGGCCCGAATTCTAGGCACGATTCGTTGACCGAAAGTGCATGCAGGTCCCCTACCCTCTTAATAGAGGCCAATGCCGTCAGAAGCACTGTCTTCATTGACAGGATTTTAAGCTCCACAGACTGCAAAGGCTCAAAGGGAGGGCTCTGAGCACTAGAGCCAAGTCCCAAGAGGGTAACGAGTTTGGACGAGGAGGATTTAGCCTCCTCGCACCTCTGAGGAACCTGACGATTAGGTCGTGCTTTCCCAAGGACTTACCTTCGACTGCATCGTGATACGCCGCTATTGATGCAACGTACACTTTGAGGGTGGAGGGAGACAGCCTTCGCTCCAGCCCATCTTGCAGGAAAGAAAGCACGACACCAACCGAACACCTTCGGGGGTCTTCCCGGCGGGAAGAGCACCATTCAACGAACAGGTTCCACTTCAACGCGTAGAGGCGCCTCGTAGAGGGGGCTCTAGCAGAAGAGATGGTGTCCACCACTGCCTGTGGTAGACCACCTAGAACCTCCGCGTCCCGTCCAGGGACCAGACATGGAGTTTCCAGAGGTCTGGACGCGGGTGCCATAGAGTGCCCCGTCCCTGAGAAAGAAGGTCCTTACTCAGGGGAATCGGCCAGGGAGGGGCTGTCGCGAGGAGTGTGAGTTCGGGGAACCAGGTCCGGTTGGGCCAATAGGGCGCAACTAACAAGACCTGCTCCTCGTCCTCGTCCTCCCTGACCTCAGCTCACTGGGGGAAACGCATATTTGCGCAGGTCCCGGGGGCCAGCTGTGCGCCAGTGCATCCGAGCCGAGGGTGCCCCCGGTCAGGGAATAGTACCACTGGCAATGGGTCGAGTCCGGAGAGGCAAACAGGTCTACCTGTGCGGCTCCGAAGAGGTCCCATATCAGCTGGACCGCGTGGGGATGGAGTCGCCACTCTCCCGGAGGTGCAGGCTGCTGTGAGAGCTCGTCGGCTGTCCGGTTGAGCGCACCTGGGACATGAATGGCCCGAAGCGACCTCAGATGCTTCTGACTCCAAAGGAGGAGGTGGCGGGCGAGTTGGAACATGCAACGGGAGCGTAGACCACCCTGGCGGTTGATGTACGCAACGGCTGCAGTGCTGTACGTACGGACCAGTACATGCTTGCCACGTAGCGGCCCCTTGAGGCGGCGCAGTGCCAAGTGTACCGCTAACAACTCGAGGCAATTGATATGCCAATGCAATTGAGGTCCCGTCCAAAGACCTGAAACTGCATGCCCGTTGTACGTGGCCCCCCAGCCCGTGGAGGAGGCATCCGTGAAGAGCACAGAATGCCTGGACACTTGTTCTAAGGGCACACCGGCCCGGAGAAATGAAGCGTCGGTCCACGGGCTGAAGGTTCGGCGGCAGTAAGGAGTCACTGGGACCCGGTACTGGCCGCTCTGCCACGCCCACCTCGGGACTCGGCCATGGAGCCAGTGTTGAAGCGGTCTCATATGAAGCAATCCGAGCGGCGTTACCGTGGCTGCAGATGCCATATGCCCCAGGAGCCTCTGAAAAGATTTCAGTGGGACCGCTGTCCTGCTCTTGAACGAATTCAAGCAGTTCAACACCGACTGGACCCGCTCTTCCGTAAGGCGCGCAGTCTGGCTGACCGAATCCAACTCCATACCGAGATAAGAGATCCTCAGTGAGGGACAGAGTTTGCTCTTCTCTCGGTTGACCCGAAGACCCAACAGGCTGAGGTGACTGAGCACCATGTCCCTGTGTTCGCACAACTGCTCCCGAGACTGGGCGAGGATAAGCCAGTCGTCGAGATAGTTGAGGATGCGAACGCCGCGTTCTCTGAGCGGAACAATGGCTGCCTCTACGACTTTCGTGAAGACGCGAGCGACAGGGACAGCCCGAAGGGCAAGACTTTGTACTGATATGCCTTCCCCTCGAACGCAAAGCGTAGGAACGGTCTGTGACGAGGAAGGATAGAGACATGAAAGTACACGTCCTTCAGGTCGATCGCCACGAACCAATCTTGGGGACGGATGCATTCGAAAATGCGTTTCTGCGTCAACATCCGGAACGGGAGCTTGTGCAGGGCCCGATTCAGGATACGCAGGTCCAGGATTGGCCGTAACCCACCCCCTTTCTTGGGTACAATGAAGTAGGGGTTGTAGAACCCCGCCTTCATATCGGCTGGAGGAACCGGCTCGATCGCGTCCTTCGCCAGCAGGACATCGATCTCTGACCGCAAGACCTGAGCATCGCTGCTTCGCACGGAGGTGAAGAGGATGCCCCTGTACTTGGGAGGCCGGCGAGCGAACTGAATCGCGTAGCCGAGTCTGACGGTACGGATGAGCCAGCGAGACGGCCTGGGGAGCTGAAGCCAAGCCCCCAAAGACCGTACAAGCGGGATCAACGGCACCACAGACGTACCCGGGGTGGGTTGGCGAGGTGGAATAGACAGACCCGACTCGGGAGGCCCGGAGGCGGCCCAGAGTGTTGTCTGAGAATTCCAGGGTGGGACAGAGAATGGGTGAGAAGGCCCGGGGGCGTTCTCGGTGCCCACACTGCTGTCCCGTGGCGGGGGGAGGGGAGGAAAGGAGTGAGGAGGCCCGGAGGCGTCGCACACTGCCAACCTGGCCCTCTTGGGGCCCAGAGAGGGTAGAAACTGCTCTTTTATTGAGAAGGTGGGTACCGCTGGACTCCGGAGAGCCAGCGGCAGAGATGTTAAACCAGTTGAAGCCCCCCGGTCCTCCTCCGGGGGGTGGGGAAGGGATGCGGACATCATCTCCCCGAGAGCAGTTCCCGTCCTCCCTGGGCTGCCCGTCTCAGGGCCGCTTACCCTTGCGCTTGCCACCAGGTTTAGCGGCTCCCTGAGCGGGTTGGGCGCCACCCTTACGTCCGGCACCCTGCTTCCACGATTAAGGCTGCTGCCTGGGTTTCGCAGGGGCGGAGGCGGACGCAGGGGGACGCCCTCCGCGACGAGCAGGCGGAGGTGCTACCTGTGTGTGCACTCAAAACGGAAACGCCCAGCGAACCAACTCTTTGATGTCCGTCTGAAGCAGTCACTCGCTGACGCGCCGTCACACCCGCACTGGAAGAAGCAGTCCTCTCCAAACACTCTTCGTAGAAACAGGAAGCAATAAACATGCACTGTTCGGCTCCGAAGTAGAAAGCAATGATCAGGCATTCCACTTCCTTATTTATACCCGTGCTGCGGGGCGGTGCGTGGAATGCGTGAATCGCATGCCAATCTTCATTGGCTCGTTTCTAAACACTCGAAGTAGATTGGTCTCTGAAATCAGATCCCAATTCGTCGATCAGTTCCGACGTACGTCGAACGTGACCGACTGAAAGGGAACGATAATATTCCTGTTGTTGTCTATATCCAAAGCAAGATGCTATACAGTAAGAATAGGATAATCCAAGTGGCTTACATAACTAAATAGTATGTCTAATGACAAAGGTTAATATTATTTCATGCCAGTGTTGTCATAAATTAGTAAATGCAACCATATATACATAACATACTATGTTAGTTTAGTTGCTTACACATAGCTCACTCGATCCTTCTAGCTAACGTCACCACCTCCACCATTTAAGTTGAAACGATAGTAATTTGATATTTCTTTATTTATATTTTTGACAACTGAAGTATGATTATATACTGATTGATATATATATAAGGTTGAATGCCTAATCTCTCCATCGTCAAGACGGTCAGTAAAGTTGTGCCTGCTATCATTGAGCCACAGTGAAACAGCCAATCAGAGAAGAACTCTGCATTAATATTCATGACCCTTCCAAATAAGGCAAAAACAGACCATTTCATCCTGGGGAAGATTTCTAGAGTTGTAAATGGACCTGTAAAACCTTAGCTGGACAATTATTGACCTTAAATAAGCCATATACCCTCTATGGAGATACCAGAGAACAATTTAAAATGTTGTTTCAAATCATTCTAGGGCACCTTTAAAGCAAACTAATAGCAAGAAGTCATCTTAAAATAAAGTGTTATAAGAATGTTTACGTGTTTTAATGGCCAAATGAATTGTAGGGTACAACGGGGCTAAAGGCACACCTTAAGAAAAATGTGCTTTCCACTACTCCTATAGTGTATGATACACAGAAAAATATATGTTTGTATTGAACATTTATGGAGCAACAGATTTTGTGTGAAAATAAATCATAAAAGTATTTTATTTAAAAATGTGTGGGGTGTCGAGGGGTGGGGCAAAAGGCACACAGTATTGATACAAATAATTTCGCTAAAATAAAATGTTTTTAATAATTTCTAAGTTAATACTTGTTCAAAACAATCATTTTAGCAAAGTTTGAACTATTTTCTGTTTATTTTGATGAATAAAATAATTATTTTTTTATCAATAAATATGCTGTCATTAAAATGTTAATAGAGAAATATATCTGAAAAAAAATAGAAACAAAATCATTTTAAAAAGTTAAGATTCTGAAAGCATTGAAGGAGATCCCATAATAATTTAATATACATTTACAGTAGTAAGAGTAAATTATATTTTATTATATGATATGATTAATATCAAATTGTTAAATATGATGGTTTCATTATAAATATGATGATTATCTCTAAGGTGGACACCCAATTTAATATATGATATTTGCAATCTGAATCGAACCATGTCATGTCAACAAATGGAAAAGTCAAATACCATACTTTTACATATTCTTCCGTTATTGAAAAACTGTTGCTTTAATTACATTGAACAAAACTGACAAACATTAACAAGACCTTTGTTTCAAATATGTCCAATAATTTTAGCGATTCTTATTTGCTACTTAAATCTACAACATTTTTAAAAACATCAAATATTAGATCAAATGAGTGCAGAATCAACTTTGCGTCAAAGATCAGACAAATTTCCTCGTGCATCTTGAAAAGCGGATGGCTGCAACACACTCCAAAAAATAAAAGTGAAAAGATTATAGAATATCCTGGCTAATCTGTTTTGAAACAATCCACATGAGCAGGTCGATTGGTGAGCGGATCGTGATTGAGTTTCAAAGGACATCACTTTGTGCCAAATATAATTTTTTTGAGAAAATTGTCAAACAATTCAAAAATCACATTGCTCAATGCAAGATTTCATCATCTACCATACATAATATTGTGAAAAGATTTAGGGAATCCAGAGAAGTCTCAGTCCGTGTCGAGCAAAGCTTCAAGAAACGCAACTCAAATCTGTTACGCAAGGAGAAATCTATACATCAGATCAATGCAGAGATGCTGAGTTTAGAGATACATGATCCAAATAACCGTGGAAATGTGTGCTGTGGTTGGAGGAGTCCATGTTTCAGCTTGTTTTATATATGTATATTTGAAACGTATTAAATACATTTTCCTGCTTTAAAGCTACACTGTGTGATATTTTCCACCATCTAGCGGTGAAAAGGTATATGACCATCCAGGAAATATTAGTGTCTGTTCCTCCCAATTCCAATTTCGTTTTAACTCCTACGGTGGCCGATTTAGTCCAAGATTAACATGGCTTCCAGTTCGACCTCGTCCATTAGTGTTCCTTCAAGTGATGAGGTTACTTTAGAAAACTATTATCATTTGCAGTTATTTAATTTGTCAGTTAACATGTAGGTTATGACATCTATGTAAAATGAATGTAAAATGAATAATAGTTTCACGTTTTCGTAATTTATTTACCATTTCATTGCTGCTATCAGCTATTAGCCTGTTGTGTTGCCGTCTTAATTCTCTTTTTCGCTTCCTTGGCGACTCTGTTACATATCCTGGAGAATAAGAGTGATCCTCCATCAGCAACAGACTTTCAAAAAGGCTTTCAGGTTTTCATATAGCAGTCTCAAGCAATCCCCCTCTTCACATTCGACACGGTGCTATCGAGTGTTAAAACGCGAAAGGCGAAGCTTGAATTTACGGGTATGTCCCTCTTTGGCTAATGTACTTTCAAGATGGAGGGGCAACATGGCGACCCCCATTCAAACCCCTTACCCGTATGTATTTTCAATGGCATATTATAAACTTACGAGAATACTTTATTACTTGAAAGAAGTAAATATACATTAATGAGCACATATATTTTTGAAATAACTAAGTGTTTTTAGCTAGGAATAAACTTCAAAAGTTACACAGTGTAGCTTTAAAGAATCTCGAGAATCTGTTGAACTAATATCTACACATATCATACTCAGTTCCAAGAAAAACATTTACCTAAGTCAGATTAATTATAATGGAGTCAGATAAATAACTGAATTATGTATGTCATTTTCAACTGCTTTTTGTTCTGATAATTGGTTTAAAAACAGCAGTGTAATCTTCCAGCCTTACGTAAATAATCTAAATGGTTTCTAAACGACTATTATAGCGAAACTTTTGCACACAAATGATCCAGAACGAGTGTGATGATCATCTGCTAAATGAGCAACAGCGACCACAATTCACACTGAAGTGAAGATAATGGGTAGACGTTCAGTCTAGGTGCTAATTCTGGGTTTATCAGCAGGCTCACTCAGGTGTGTCGGCCAGAACACCACTTAAGGCCAAATCTCCAGACAGTGAAATGAACAGAGGAGAGATAATTATTTTATTCTGTTTATTCCTTCCTCTTTCTTGTACAAGTGAGTTTAAAGGTGAGTGTAATTCTCTCATTCACGCACACTCTGAGGAAACAGACATACTATTGTAAAGATGGAGTTTGAGGAAGAACCCTGCAGAATAGAAGATGAAGAGACAGAGGAACAAATAGGTTGGTGTTTTCCTTCATTCTCTTTAATGAGGAACATTAAGAGGAAAACTGAAAAAAAGACTACTTTTTTTTGTTGCTTAATTGTGACTCATAGTATTTCTTGTTCTCATTTCTCCTTCTTTATTTGAAGTTTGACAATTTTGTTGTCAAAACGATACTCGGTTACTTAACGTAACCTCCGTTCTCTCTAGAAGAGGGAACGAGTATTGCGTAAGTTCCTTACGCTACGGGAAAGTATTCTTTCTTTGAGATTTCTGAAAAACCCAAAATTATCCTTAATTTTGTAACATTGTCAACGCAGTGCGGCAGCCTGGCAGACCATAGCAGGCTATTCCAGCGTGCCATTGGCTGCTCTGCTGGCAACTGCAGCAGCCTATCGGTGAGCCCGCGTGACGTGGCGACCAATGAGGGCGCTTCGCGCCCACCTGGCTTCATTTGCCTACAGGTGGGGCGTGGCCACGTGTATATAAGCAGGGCTCACGGGCTGCATATTCGGTTTTCGTAGTTCTGAAGCGTAAAAGCCCGCGGGGCGCACGGCAAGGAACGCAATACTCGTTCCCTCTTCTAGAGAGAACCGAGGTTACGTTAAGTAACCGAGTATCGTTCTCTTACGAGAGGTTCTCTCGTATTGCGTAAGTTCCTTACGCTACGGGAACATATTGTCAACGCCGTGCGCGCCTCGCATACAGCATATGTATCCCAGGGAACCGGGGACCATAACACTGCTCGGGCAGGGTGGCCGGTAAAGGAAACGGGCCACCACATATACGGACACTTCGTTTGAACTGACGGGTGGTTACAACGGGTGGTTACAACACCCTGCCTTATGAATGAGGGAACGGCACCTGCCGGTCGCCTTCAAATTCACCACACCTTGTCTCATGAATGAGGGAACGGCAAGGCCGGTCGCCTTCAAATTCACAATATCTTGTCATATGAGTGAGGTAACGGCACCGCCGGTCACCTTCAAACTCACAATAGCTCTTTTCGTAAATGAGGGAACGGTACCGCCGGTCTCCTTCAAATTTACATAAGCCTTGTACCGAACTTACTACCAGTATGTGAGCTATGTCTGCGCAGAATCACCGGGCAGAACCAACAGCCTTATTGAACTGATAACACTTTCGCCTGTAAGGCAGGAACTTCCAGATTGTAAAATCTCACGAACGTAGACGGGGAGGCCCAGCCTGCCGCCACGCAAATATCGTGGATGGAAATCCCTCTGGCCCAAGCCCACGAAGAGGCCATGCCTCTGGTGGAGTGTGCTCTGACACCTAGCGGGCACTGCAGGTGTTTGGAAGCGTATGCAGTTGCAATCGCGTCCACTATCCACCTGGACAGGGTCTGTTTCGAGGAGGCGAGACCTTTAGCGCGCCCTCCAAACGAAACAAATAGCTGCTCAGAACGCCTGAAGGCGGCGGAGCGTGTGACATAAACCCTCAATGCCCTGACAGGGCAGAGGATATTGCCACCGTCCCCCTCGTCGGATGCTGGCAGAGCCGAGAGGGAGATAATCTGCGCCCTGAAAGGAGTGCCGATCGCTTTGGGGACATAACCATGCCTCGGTCTGAGAATGACCTTAGAGTCATTAGGACCGAACTCCATACACGTCGGGCTCACTGAGAGCGCGTGTAGATCCCCCACGCGTTTCACTGAAGCCAGAGCTATCAGGAACGCGGTTTTTAGCGAAAGGAACCTTGGTTCCACAGTCTCGAGCGGTTCAAAGGGATGAGCCTTCATGGCCTCTAGGACCAAGGCCAGATCCCAAATAGGAACCGATGGGAGCCGCGGGGGATTCATCCGTCTAGCTCCTCTGAGGAAACGGATGATGAGCTCGTTCCTTCCTAGCGTGCTGCCTAGCGTCGTCTGGGCGAACGCTGCTATAGCCGCTACATACACTTTGAGCGTGGAAGGGGACCTGCCCAGTTCCAAGAGCTCCTGGAGGAAGGAGAGCACCCGCTGGACCCCACATTGCTGCGGTTCCAATCCCTTGGAAGCACACCACTCAGTGAACACCGACCACTTAGAACTATATAACCGCCTCGTCGAGGGGGCTCTAGAGTGTGAGATCGTGTTCATAACCCCTTCGGGCAGGTCAACGGGTATCCGTTGGTCACCCATACATGCAGAGACCATCGCTCTGGATGGGGATGCCAAACTGACCCTCCTGCTTGAGAGAGGAGGTCTGCTCTCAGCGGAACTGGCCAGGGGGGTGAGTGCGACAGCTTCACCAGCTCTGGGTACCAAATCTGGTTCTCCCAGCGCGGCGCTATAAGGAGCACCGGGCGGCGCGTTTCCCTGATTTTCGCTATAACCTGGGTCAATAGGGAAATCGGCGGGAAAGCATACAGCGGGAGGCTGGGCCAAAGTTGGGACAGCGCATCCTCGCTTTTGGACAAGAACGTCGAGCAGCTCTCTGCTCTCTCTTTTGTTGCAAAGAGGTCGAGCTCCGCTCTGCCGAATAGGCGCCATACCAGCTGGACTGTCTGGGGGTGCAGGGACCATTCTCCTGGGAGAATGAGGCCCCTGGACAGCTTGTCCGGGCCCACGTTGAGGTGGCCCGGAACGTGCGCCGCTCTCAGCGAGCGCAGCGAGCTGTGTGCCCACACGAGCAGGCGTTCCGTCAGATTGCCCAGACACCTGGACCTGACACCGCCCTGCCGGTTCACGTAGGACACCACCGTGGTATTGTCCGACCGGACCAACACATGGTGTCCCCGTATAAACGGGAGAAACTGCTTGAGCGCGTTCTCTACCGCTATCATCTCCAAACAGTTTATGTGTAGGAGTTTTTCTCCGCTCGACCAGAGGCCCGAGGCCGGTCTGCCCTCGAAAACGGCGCCCCAACCCGAGGTGGAGGCGTCCGTCGAGATGACTTTGCGGTGTGAGATGGCTCCCATTGTCACTCCCCGCTGGTACCAGTCGGCTACTAACCAGGGCTCTAGGGCTGCAACACAGCCCTGAGTCACTCTGATCCTGAAACCTCCGGCAGCTCAGGCTCTGTGAGGCACTCGGGCGTTTAACCAGCGCTGCAGCGGGCGCATGCGCATTAAGCCCAGCTGGAGCACAGCTGCAGCTGAGGCCATACGTCCCAGCATCCTCTGAAAAAGCTTGAGAGGTGCGATTTTGCCCGGCCGGAAGTACGCAGCCATGCGCCGAACTTGGCGCGTGCGTTGTGGTGACAGGCGGGCAGACATAGCCACAGTGTCCAGATTCAAACCCAGAAATGAGGTTGATTGCGTGGGCACTAATGAGCTCTTGGTCCAGTTGACCGTGAGCCCCAGGCTGTCCAAATGGCTGAGCAGCATTGCCCTGTGGGCGAGGAGCTCGGCCTCTGACTGCGCCAGGATGAGCCAGTCGTCCAAGTAGTTCAATATTCGCATCCCCCGGTTTCTCAGGGGAGCGAGGGCCGCGTCCATGCACTTCGTAAATGTACGGGGTGCTAGTGACAGGCCGAACGGAAGGACGGTGTATTGATAAGCCTGGCCGTCGAAGGCGAATCGTAAGAATGGCCTGTGACGCGGCGTTATCTTGATTTGAAAATATGCGTCTTTCAAATCTAGGGAAATTAGCCAGTCTCTCGGGCGAATATGCGCGAGGATCTGCTTGGTCGTAAGCATCTTGAACGATCTCCTCAAAAGAGCTTTGTTCAGACGCCTCAGATCCAGAATCGGTCTGAGCGACCCGTCCCTTTTTGGCACGAGAAAATATCGGCTGTAAAAGCCTGACTCGCTCATAGAATGGGGAACCGGTTCTATAGCCCCTTTGCACAGCAGCGTGGCTATCTCCGCTCAAGTAGATGTGCTACTTCTTCGCTCACTCTCGTCTCTATACGCACACAGAAGCGCGGAGGGCGGCGAGCGAACTGCAGAGTGTAGCCGTGCTTCACTGTTCTCAGCACCCATTCTGATACACCTGGAATGGCTTCCCACGCTTTCGCGTGTGCCAAACGGGACAGAACGGCCTCTGGGCTCGAAACGCCGCGTTTCGCGGGTTTGACGGCCCGTATAAGAGGGGCGGGCGCGGTGCGCGCGCTCTCTGTGCTGTGGGCCAGCCGCTCGCTTTCGGTGGCTGGCCGCCTTACACACTGTGTCTCTACCGCTTTGAGCGGGGAATGTCTTGTGTGTGGCCCTACACTCATCGCTTCGGCCACCTTGGGCGGAAAACAAATGGTGTGTGGCGCGGCGCGTAGCGCCTGGGGCATAATGTTCGCGAAAATGTTTGAGCGCGTTTGAGCGGGCACAACTCTTACGCGTGGAACATGACCGGTTAAGAGTGGCTGTGTGACAGCGCGTGTGGTGGCTAGGCGTGGACGCAGACAAGCGGACACGTGACCTAACTCTAGCACTCGAGCGGCCGGAGGCCGCTTTATGTGAGTGGGGGACACGGGGTTTATTGTGCTTATGTGCAGGGGTGAACACAGAAAAGTGGGCACATTTACTGCATTTGAAACACATACGGCGTGAGCCGTGCAACCAGAAATAATGCAACTTTTGTGATTTCTCTGGTTCGCCGTAAAAACGGCGGTGGTTGACAGGCGAGAGGGCGTTTTTGCCGGCTCGTTGGCTGCGTGAAATTCCTCTGCAGCAGCCACAGTGGTGGGGGCTGACAGGAAAAAGAGTTTTGACGGTGGTCCGGCCGCAGCGGGACTTAACCGTCGTTTCTTGCCTCTGGCTAGGAGGGCTTTGGAGGCTCGGACTTCAGCACGATCCTAGGCCGGGGGCCCCGAGGGGGAGGCGGCTTACCGTGGCTGGAAGAGCGCGATCTGGGGCGGCCGCTCGGTCTTCGCTGAGACGAAGGGGGCCGCGCTGGGCGCTGCGTGGAGCTCGGTGCTGGCTGGTCGCGAGGACGGCGAGCAACGGAGCTACCGCTGGCGCCTGGGCGTCGAGGCAGGAAGAGGTTCATGGCCTGCGTCGTCTTCTGTACTTCGGAGAAACGGTCGACGATCCCCTTGACCGCTGGTCCGAAGAGCCCAGATGGAGAGAGCGGGGCGTTTAAGAAGGCCGCGCGCTCTGTTTCTCGCATGTCCGCGAGCGTGAGCCAGAGGTGGCGCTCAGCTACCGTGAGGGAGGCCATGGAGCGTCCGAGGGCCTGTGCTGCGGTCTTGGTAGCGCGGAGGGAGAGATCCGTCGCGCTTCGCAAATCCGTGATCAGCTCAGCGTCACAGCTCCTCTCGTCCAGATCACGGAGGAGATTGGCTTGGAGGATTTGCAGCACGGCCATAGAGTGCAGAGCAGACGCAGCTTGACCGGAGGCAGCGAAAGCGCGGCCGATCAGCGATGACGTCACTCTGCAGGCCTTAGACGGGAGGGCAGCCTTTGAGCGCCAACCAGAAGGCGGGCAAAGGTGCGCTGCGACCGCCTCTTCCACCGGAGGGATAGCGTTGTAGCCTTTCTCAGCCGCGCCGTCAACTTGTGAGAGCGTCGAAGAAGCCTGAGACGAGACCCTCGCGGAGAATGGCGCGTTCCAGGACTTCGCGAGCTCCTCGTGAAGCTCTGGCAGAAAGGGTGCAGTCCTGGCGGTGGGCGCACGGCGGCGACTGTTCAGGAAGCATCCGTCGAGCCGATTCGGCGCTGCCACCTTAGGCGGGGCCCATTCGAGGCCTAGCTGCTCGACAGCCCGGGTGAGAAGGCGCAACAGTTCGGCGTCCTCACCCGCTCGAGAGCGTCCGGAGGCTCGGACTGAAGAGGTCGCGGAAGACCATTCCTCGCTGTCGGAAGCCATGATGGAGCAGCTGTCGGCGCGTTCCGCGGCCGCATCCGCCTCATCCCCAGAGGCGGCAACAGAAATGGTGGCCTGGGGTGGGGGCGGGGAAGGCGAGAGTGAAGCGGGCGGGAAGGGTTCCGGCGAGCTTCTCTCGGCCAACTCCGGAGTCCGCTGCGAGCGGCGCTTTTTCCTGCGCGGCTTAGCAGAGACTGGAGGGATGTCATCTTCGAACTGATCGAGTCGAGCCCGCAGGGTCGACATCGTTAGTTCTTCGCACTCCGGGCATCCGCCGGCGAGAAGTGCGGCGGCGGCGTGATCACGGCCCAGGCAGAGAGCGCAGATCACATGGCGGTCCCCGGAACTGAGCTGCGCGTGACACGAGCCGCAGGTGGAACGAGACATTTTTAGAAAAACGCTCGGCTCTTTTTGTGAAAGTGTGACGCAGCGGCGACAACACTGAGCAATAAAAGGATATAATGCTGCCGGATAGCAGAGCAGGCACGGATGGCTGAAGGTGGCGCGATGCTGCCGGCTTCTTCAGGCGCTGTCCTCTGCTTGCTCGTCTGCACGTTCAACGGCGGCGGGTTCCAGATCCAGCGATGCGAAGGGCTTCGCTGAAGAAAAGAAAATCGAATATGCAGCCCGTGAGCCCTGCTTATATACACGTGGCCACGCCCCACCTGTAGGCAAATGAAGCCAGGTGGGCGCGAAGCGCCCTCATTGGTCGCCACGTCACGCGGGCTCACCGATAGGCTGCTGCAGTTGCCAGCAGAGCAGCCAATGGCACGCTGGAATAGCCTGCTATGGTCTGCCAGGCTGCCGCACTGCGTTGACAATGTTACAAAATTAAGGATAATTTTGGGTTTTTCAGAAATCTCGAAGAAAGAATACTTTCCCGTAGCGTAAGGAACTTACGCAATACGAGAGAACCTCTCGTAAGAGAACCCTCATCATTTCAAAAGCGAAGAAAATGAAGATGGAAATACAGTCATTTCACACGCTGAAAAGTGTTTGTTATGGCAAAAATTAACTCGTCGACATCACTAATAAGAGACAAACCATGATCCAATCGTCTTTATAAAGATTTATTTTCCTTGCAAGGAAGAGCCACGGTCAGTGCAGCCGCTCGGGCTGCCTTGAGTGTGAACTGCTAAAACAAAAGAAAGCACAAACTTTTATACCCACCAATGTTTAAACAACCCCCCTCAGTAATTTTCCATACATCTGTGGAAAACCACTGAAGGTTTTTTACTCAGAGTAAGAGGTGAGAAACAATACACAAATGGTCCCCTTTCTGTCTTGGAACTCATTTGAATTAAAAGCAACAAAACACAATGGTCCTTCCTCTGCCTTAGAACTAAATTAAATTATCCAACACCTTTGGTGCGGGAAAGCTCTCAATTTACATATCCCACTGCTACCCCCCTGGGTTTTCCACAGACACTGTGTGTCTTTTGAGCTAAGAGGTGATTTGTATGGCTAAAGCAGATTTTGACTTCTGTGTGAACTCAAACATAAATATAAAATTTTTCCACAACAATTCCCCCTTTTATCATTCTTTGATAACTCACAAGAAAAAATTTAAGAAGTGTAGATACGAATAAAACAGGCAAATTTAAGTCACTCTTACACTCTTCCTCTCTGATTTTTTTTTTTTTATAAATGATCACGCTCTTAAATTTGTAATTGAAGAAAATAAAAAATAAAAATCCCCTAATATGTTTTAGGCGTCTCCTCGCTAGTCATCTCATCAAACAGCAACCTGTCCAGTCTTTCTGTGGAAATGATATGCTCTGTCGCCACAAACCCAAAAACATGCATCACTCTCAATGGTGGAATCAACATGTCTGTGTGGTCCGTTGCGTTCTCTTGCAGGCAGATGTTGGATGTTTTGTTGGAATCTTCCCTTGCTTGATGTCCGTTGCAGCTCTAAGCCCCACCTACTGGATTCTGTGGGCTGGATATAGGGTTTAACTTGAAAACTGGTAGGCTCGCATGCACCCACGCCGCTCTCTCCGATACCTTGACGGCAGTGTGTCGTCAGAAGTATGACGAAAGGCCCTAGCCACATTTCCGCCTTCGAGCTCTTCGTACTCAGGTCCCTTTTTACCACGTAATCTCCTGGCTCGATTTTGTGCAAGCAGATTTCTCCTGCACACAGATATCAGACAACAGAGAAACATTTCTTTGCAATAATTCACAATTCTAATGATGCAAGCTATTGTTTACCCCCTTCCATTCCCATGAATGGTGGTCTTCCAAAAAAAAAATTGTCTCGAACGGGCTCAGATTTAATCAAGGCCTTTTCTCGTTTTCATGTATTTCAATATGCATCAAAATGCGACATTTTCAGCAAATGTTGTAACCCCCTTATAAACTTCATTCATTTGAGTACCATTACCATTACCATTCCCCCTTTGGCTGCAGGCTCGCCCATGCAGCCATTTATCATAATCATTGAAAATATTGTTGGGGTAAACAAGGCTTGCCATCACTTCTTGTCTAGACGCCATTTTGCACATTCACACATCATTCATAAGTTTCCAGCCACGTCTCCACAGGTGCTTCTCCACTGCTGTGGCAAATGCCTGCATACTCTGTAAGGAAATCAAAGCATTTGTGTTAGTTTCAGATAATAAAATACATTCTGGTTCCTTTGACTGCTGTGCTGCCGCGGCCTTCGCAGCCGCATCTGCTCTCACGGTTTCCTGTTGAAATAAACTCTTTGTTGTTAGTTACGCTGCGCATTTAAGTCTTAACTTGAAAGTTTCCCATAAACATACTGAAAATATCCAATAAAATGAAAGACAAATCCGTATTTCATCTCTGTAAGCCAGGCTAAGTCAGTAATCACTGTCACTGCTCTCCCATCATGTTAGGGGTGTGTGATACCTCCAAAATCCAAACATTCCAACTTTCTGCTATCAACCGTTTGACGACACACACATCCCTAGGCCAGACCCACAGTCACTCCTCAGAGACTAAATACTGTAGAAAACATATATGAAAAAACAAACAATCAGTGGTTCTCTTGATTAATCAAAATCATAACAGACCCTTTTTTTTTTTTTTTTTGGCATTCACTCAAACTAAACAATAAAAATAAGTAAGATAGATAATAATCCATCTTAGGACTTTAAATATCTACATAAAACATCCTTCAGTTTACATTTTGTGCTTTGCCCACAGTTCAGATGACACCTCTGCCCATGCCGGGTGTATTTTCAAATCACAAATGTCTGCCATGCACTGATTCTCTTTTGTGCGTCTGTCAATGTGGTCACTATCCTTTCTACCTCAACTACATGCTTACATTCAGATCTAAATGCCCACAGTTTCTCACTGTGCATCACATACTTATCAACCTTCCTTCAGTCAATCGTTTCAACAATTCTTCACAAACCACCCTACTTACTATTTCCAACAGACCCATTTTCACTCATCATAGCTCACATCATATTTAAACAATTAACGAACATAAATCTAAATTTGTTAATGTTAATCAATTCGTTATCAATTCGTATTACGTTCAATCAGCTCGTTTGCTCATCTTTATCTCATGACATCATACTTAATCATTCTCAATTCTTTATCAAAATCTTTTCAGTTCCTGTTATCAGTAAACCATTAAAAATTTATTAATTAATTAGGATTTCCTTTAAAGTACCCTTTTCTCCATGCCCTGTCCATTAAAACTCCTCTTACATCATGTCATTTGGCAGTGATTCTTATCATCAACCTTGCCACATCAATTTCCTTAACGCTGGTTAAAACCAATCTGAATTAAAAAAAAACATTCATATTTCAATATCCATTTTAGCCTAATTTTACTTTGGATGTTCAAAATCCCTGTCAGAAATCCTGTTTTGTTTTTTTTTTGTGTTTTTTTTTTTTTTAAATTGCGGTTTCCTGTATGCAAAATATCATGCCTATTTAATAAATGCGAAATACAGTATAAACCAACACTTCATTTTAGAAGTTATCTTTTTGGTTCGCCCTCCGGCCTTTCATAAATATGAGGGAGTCTCTAGATCATTTGGATAGCGACTTCAGTTAAATTGTCATATATATATATATATTTTTTTTTTCTTAATTAATCCAGAGATTAATTCAAATCGTCTTCATCCATGACAAAATTGGTCATAATTACCAGTGACAGACAGAGCTTGATGTCCAATCCACTTAAAGCTCGTCCAATGTTCTGATCATCTTTTCATCAGATTCACTCAGAATGATCAACTTCCTCTAAAGTTTTGTTTGTTTTGTTTAACTTAACCCATCTGTGATGATAAAGACACTCATTCCAGAGGTTACTGACACACTACACTCAATCAGGACACATAAATATGAACTGCTCATTCTCAAGATGTGCTTTTACATGGTCTCTTAACCAGTTTCAAATATGTCTGTTCATTAGTTGTTTATTTTTAGAAAAGTCAGCTGGGTTGTTTTGTTCTGATATCATTGTTTTTGTGTAGTCTCAGCTTTAACTGAGCAATAACAGATAGAGTACAATCCCTGTTTCCAGCCTCTCTCTCTCTCTCTCTCTCACCCAGATAATCTTTTCATCAGTCTTCTAAGACTTTAACTATAATGTTAAATTCATTAACCCTTAACTATAAATGTTAAATTCATTAACTCTTCACAAAGTTTAGAAATTTCATAGTGTAACTTATTGTTTCAAGTTATCTTTAGTTTAGATACCTTTGTTATTCAGACCTTCTCTTTAAACTTCAAAAGCCGTCCTCATCTTAAAGCCATCACCATGTCTCTGAATTATGCCTGCTGAAGTAAACTCATAATAACATTAGATCCTGATCACACAGTTTTCCTGATACAAATTAATACATTTTGTTCTGTTCTCCGCAAGGTTAAGGATGATCAGCATGGTCTCAACTGGCTCTTGAATGCCAATCTCGTCATTGCTCTTTTCTTCAGGGTGTTTCCTGGCTCTCAATTTATGCGGTATTTGGTGAGCGGTATAGAGGGGCCATATTTAGGGCAGGGGCTGCTGTGTCCAGTCTTGACCTTGGCCCCTACGAAACACAGCTTCCCCCCCCAACAGAGATGCTGCTGGCCTCACAGACATCTGCCTCACCTCTCATACACACCTCACATAAAACCCCCTCCTACAATTTTTTTTTTTTTTTTTTTTTCTGGGGAGGGAGTCCCAAATAACTTATCGTGATTTCCCTGGCTTGGGTTGCCCCCTGTCAGGCCGTAGGAAGTCTTACCCGTCTTTAGGAAATCACCTCGTGCTTATTTGGTCATCGCGTCTTTGACCCTCAACAGGATCAACATTTTTTTTTTTTTTTTTTTTTTTTTTGGAGCCTTTTGGAAAGTGCATTCAAGAGTCATCAGAGCCATCTGGTCTGCTTTCAAATTAGCAAAAACATGGAGACAGGTTAATTATAACAGAACTTAATCACTAAAATCCATCATACTTCTTCAAAGCTGCCCCATAGCAGTGCTTAGATTATTTTCAGTGAATTTAGCCAAAACACCTGTCCATTCAATTTAATGTTCTGCTACATCCGTGACCATGGCCATCAGTTCTTTACATGGTGAAGGCTAAGAGCAGACAGAAGTTACTGGTCCTATCAAACATTAGTCAAACATTTCAGTTCATTAAAAGTCTGTATTTTTAAAAAATGTCTTATTGCCCTCTTGATGGCACCTTTTTTCTATCTTAACAAACAACTGTCTATTATGTTCACATGATACCCTGTGCCTTTACTCATCAATATTTTCTATCATCTGTGGCACAGGCTCAGATATCAGCTTTGAGCTGGTCTGGGATCAGAGAGAGACTCTGAGGCCTTCAGGGCTGGTACACTGCACTTTCATAAACTTCTCACTCTTCACACTAGCTCAGTGTAAGATCTGGCTTTGTTTTCAAATAAATGAGACATTTTCCTTTTAACTCTATCCTTAGACAGAAATCACATTTTCAAATGATCATGACTTTATATTTGCCTCTTGCCCCCAAAATGAATTCAGAAACTTTAATTTCCACTCAGATTGAGTCTCTGTTACTCAAGTTAGGCCACGTGGTGGCCGGATTACAAATTGTTTATTTCAGATCAGCACAGGCTTATCTTTTGAAACCAAAACATAAATTTCTAGGGTTTTCAACATTTTAACACCTATAGTTATTTCAACAACCCAATATTCAGTCAAATCATCATTATCAGAGGTTTGCAAAGGTGAGAAGAGCAAGAACATATTTATTATATCTTTTTCATTTAAAACTCGATTAATCAGGATTTATATATCTTATATATCTTTTACAATATAGTTTATCATCTTTAACTTTAATTTTAACCTCATATTAAAATTATCTCAAATCCTTCGAAAATAATCACTAAAGACTTTATCAAGCTTATTATTTTCTCATTTTCTTAGTGTAAATCTCTGTTTGATTCTTTTTTACTGAGTTTCGTTTACAGAATTTAGTCTGGTGACCTGATTTGCCACACTTTTACACCTTATGGGTGTTCAGACACAGTTACGTGTGAAATCAATGGCCCAGCTGAGCACAATTAAACGCTCTCATCTTTAGCTTATGGAGCAGCGTTCAGTAACCTGTGTGCTCCAACAGTAGCAGTCTGTCTGAGAACAAAGCTCGCTCGGGGTCCAATAAAACAGACAATGGCTTGCAATTTATAGTGCTTTATCAAAGTTTATCTGCTTTTTTCATCAACATTATTTTTAGTTACTCAAATTGTAATGTATATCTCCCTTCGGGTATGGCACCTCACCCATTTTATAAATTAATGAATACGCACAAACATCTACAAATTTGAATTTTCTTGTTCTCTCTTTGTTTGTAGCTAGTCAACTTCCAATTACAATAAAAACATTTCTGCCCATTCCCTTCATCAGTCCAGCAAATTTCTTTGAAGTCAGGGTTTCAGAGCGGAGCTGCTTACAGCATTTGCTCTTGTTCATCTTACAATCTTTATACCGACTAATCAAATTACTGATCATATCACTCAAATTGTTAGCTAAAATTTAGTAAAAGTTCATACTCACCAGCGATCTTTAAACAGCTGTGGCATTTTAATTTCTCTGTTTCATTTCTCCACAGTCAATGCCTCTCACACCCAGCATTTCAGTGTCTGCTCACATTTCTCACACGCGTGTTCTCACAACAGCCCATCGATTTATCCTTTTCCTTCAACGGACTCTTTCACAGTCCCAGTCCGGTCACTCAGCGGTGACACTCAAATCATGACATTTAATGAATTTCGTATACGTTGCATGCATTTCTGGCCATATAATTTTCTCATTTGATAAAATACCGGTGTCTCATATTCAGCTAGCTTGCTTTGGATTTCCCCATATTGGCAGTCTGATTCTGTGGCTTTTCGCGCGCGCGCTATTAATCTGTTGGACGTCTCCAGGACAGATCTGATCTTCTCACCCAAGATCAGCCGGGCGGACACTCTCAATAGTGCCCGATTTTGTGCCCTGGTTACCTGACCGCGGGCGGAACCAACCCAATCTAGGTAATATGGTTCCCAGACCAATCTAGGTCTTATTTAATCGCCCACGTGATTTCAGTTTCTATCCCATAAACATATCAACCACGTTGCATTCGTCACAGAGTCAGACTCCCCCTATGGTTTATCCCTATCAATTCAATTTAACCAAATTCTATAAAATAAAATAAAATTCCCCCCTGAATTTTTTTTCAAGAGTTTGTCTCCTACCAGAAGCGCCCCGTTGCCATCGGATTCGATTTCTCTGATTCCAGTGGCTGGACCCTCCAGACACCCCAGAGAGGTCAGCCCTTTTCCCTCAATCGTTCGGGGTAAGGCTGTGACTCTAATGTCCAGGATGATCAGTCACCGACCTGCTCTCAGGGTCCAGAAGGCACATCCAAGGAATCCCACTATTCTGACACCAACTGTTATGGCAAAAATTAATTCGTCGACATCACTAATAAGAGACAAACCATGATCCAATCGTCTTTATAAAGATTTATTTTCCTTGCAAGGAAGAGCCACGGTCAGTGCAGCCGCTCGGGCTGCCTTGAGTGTGAACTGCTAAAACAAAAGAAAGCACAAACTTTTATACCCACCAATGTTTAAACAACCCCCCTCAGTAATTTTCCATACATCTGTGGAAAACCACTGAAGGTTTTTTACTCAGAGTAAGAGGTGAGAAACAATACACAAATGGTCCCCTTTCTGTCTTGGAACTCATTTGAATTAAAAGCAACAAAACACAATGGTCCTTCCTCTGCCTTAGAACTAAATTAAATTATCCAACACCTTTGGTGCGGGAAAGCTCTCAATTTACATATCCCACTGCTACCCCCCTGGGTTTTCCACAGACACTGTGTGTCTTTTGAGCTAAGAGGTGATTTGTATGGCTAAAGCAGATTTTGACTTCTGTGTGAACTCAAACATAAATATAAAATTTTTCCACAACAGTGTTTTACACAAAAACAAGCACAAAAAAAGAAAAGAAACAAAGTCAAAGGATCTTTCAGCTGCTCTGAGTGTGGAAAGAGTTTCTTACATAACAAAAACTATCTCAAAGAGAATCTGGAGTGAGATCATTCAGCTGTGATCAGTGCGAGAAAACATTTGTTGTGGCATCAGACTTGAGAGCACATCTTACAATTCACACTGATGTGAAGCCTCACGTTTGTTCTTTTAGTGCAGTGGTTCTCAACCTCTCCTGCAGGGACCCCCTGACTGACCATGTTTCTGTTTTAACTCTGAAATGGCGCACCTGATTCAATTAATTAAAGGCTTAATGAGTAGTTGACTAATTGATTAATTGACTAATTCCTGTTGGGGAATTGAATCACGTGTGCCATTGCAGGGTTAAAACAAAAACATGGCCTGTCAGGGGGTCCCTGCAGGAGAGGTTAAGAACCACTGTTTTAGTGGAAAGAGTTTCTCACTAGTGAACTCTTTAAAGGGCATATTGCAGGTTAAATTTTTTTCGAGATTAATATATAACCTTGTATGAAAATACCATATGAAAAGGTAGTGCAGGATTTAAAATGTTTTTAAAAGACATAAGAGCACAAATTTAGTAGATAAAGTGGCCATTTCGTTGGCCGCTTGGAAAAAGCGCTTTTTTTTCAACATCGCGTCATATTACGTCACGAGAGGGAGTGGTTCGCCGAGCTCTGCGTTGGCTCAGTGCAGAATAGGTTGGTATTCAGTAGAGTCTGTGTATTTTCGGTAGTTTTTCTATTCCAATGTATCATTGTCATGGTAAATTATTATCCAGCCTGTCAGGGTCCACAGGTTTCCTAAAAAAAAAAAAGTTAGGAATTCTGCATGGTGGCGTTTTGTGCAGGTGAAGAAACGGGACTTCCCTTCGCGCATCTGCTTCAAAACACACGGTGGTGTGTAGTGCTTTAGACCGGAGGATTATCATCCCAGCGATATGATGGAGTCAAACATTGTTATACTCGTGTAAGGCCGGCTACACACTGGCTGCGTGACGTGAGCGTGGCGTTTTCTATCTGTAGACCTGCTACACACTGCAAACATGTTAATGTTAACTTCATGTTTAACATAAAATATATAAATAAATATTTATATAAATATATAGCCTACTGATACAGCAAAGACAACGTCAGCACTCGGCAGTATTGACGGCCGAATAGGCTACAAAATATTTTGTTCTGCCTGTGCAATATTTGAAAATCGATATTATATACAATTATATCTTTATTTATGTCAAAACCTAGAGACTTTCACACATAAAAATTCATTTATTAATATGTATTCGTGTCAAAATGACAAACAGCTTTTCCTATTCTATTTTGCCTGGAAATGCTTCCAACACTCTTGCGTTTCGCATCGGTTCTATTTCTAGCACGCGCTTTCGGCATGGCTCGAGCCGCACGTGTCACGCAGCCAGTGTGTACCTTGCCTAAAGGATGAATAAACATCCACACGCGATGCTTCTTTGCCGTCGTGTTTACATTAATGAATACAAAGTATGTACATTAACACAAATGAATACAGTCTCACACTTTTTCGAAAAAAAGTTCTGAATTATGTGATATTTTATTCATGCCATGTATGCACATTCAAGTTCACTCAAATACATTCTCATAACGCCTACATCCTCACACTAGCGGTGAATCGGCACGAAATAAACCCATAATACAGAATTAATGAATAAAGGATGAACACAATAACACAATACTGTCTGTGGCTCGGCGGCCGGCGGAAGATGTGACGGTCCCGGATCCGGCGGGAGAATGGGGAGATGTGACGACGGTCCCGGATCCGGCGGGAGATGTGACGGTCCCGGATCCGGCGGGAGATGCAGCTCGGAGAAAACGTGAACTGTGCTCCGTGGCGTGAGTCTTGTAAATGACCAAATCAGTCGTGATGAGAAACCGCTAACGTTATATCACATAACGTTTAGTGTGAACAGATATTAACGAGTGTGACTTTTCCTGATGGTCAAAGCCTATAAGTTTCTGTTATTGGTAAGTAAATCAATAACTTACTAGATGACAATAACGTTACCAGCTTTGCTATTGCCTGATACATGATAATAATCAGTACAGTGTTGTGATCTGAGCACAGTGTTCATATCATTAGCTAGCTTTATAGCTAACACTGGTCTCTCTCCGAGACACCTGCCGCTGTTCTCCACGGTTTCTCCTCACATAAATACTCAATCTGTCTCCTGTAATCGTTGTTCTGTCTAATCCTGGTCTGTCCCTAATTGTGTGTCATAATTGTATGGCTGTGGTCTACCATATGAGTATTAATAAACATTTATAATGTCCTCAGCGTCCGAGCTGTCATTGCGATCCATTGTTTTCCTATCGTTGAACTTCACCGCACTCCCTCTCGTTATGTCACGTCCGGTTTTGGCATTTTTAGATGCGGAAGTAAAATTTTCTCACAAAAACGACTCCAAAAGCCTTAATAGTGTATTTTAAAGTATATTTTAAAGAAAATCTAGTTCCTACATTATTTTTCTATACATTGACTCACTGGAGTCTCTAACCTGCAATATGCCCTTTAAAAAGGCATTGGCATGTTCATACTGGTGTGAGACTGTATGTGTGCTTTGACTGTGGGAAGACCTGTACTACATCCAGCCACTTAACACACCAGAGAATTCACACTGGAGAGAAACCGTACAAGTGCTCACACTGTGGAAAGAGTTTCTCTCGGTCAGGACACCTGAAACATCATGAGAGAATTCACACTGGAGAGAAGCCGCACCAGTGCTCTTCATGTGGGAAGAGTTAAACCGATTATCTAATCTACAGAGACATAAGAAAAAGTGCTGTATTCCAATGAGCAAAAGTGAGAATATAAGACTTTCTTGCATTGGAATCACATGTTCATGAGCTCAATGTGTGAACAACTCTTACAGTGTGAAAATGTATAATAGTTCAGTCAAGTTTGGGAAGCTTATGGTTGAATGGGGTTTACTACCAAAGGTATCATTTATTGTGTCTATGGCCAGTAATGTTATGTGTAATGTTGCACATTTCAAAACTATGACAAATAAAAAGGAACAAAACTTTACTACACGACTCGTTTAATGAATAAACATACTTTAGTTGATAAGATGGGATAGACTTTTCTTGTTATCTAATGATTTCTGTGTTTAAAATCTTTTTAGTTACTAACCAATTGGACAATCAAGGAAGAAACGAAAAAAAAAAAATTACAATGCAAATAAAAAAAAACTTAACCAAATCTTACAAAACTATAAGCCTCTCAGCATCAGGCCTGGAGAGGAAGGGTCTAATGTGAGCAATTTTCAGAAGATGGAAAAAAGCAACCTTTGCTAAGTTTTTAAAATAAGAATTAAAAGTCAGTTGAATCAAAAGTCACGCCTAAATTAGGGTTAGTTTAAAAGCCTTGCACTTTCTGAAATTAGATGGGGTGCCAATTAATACAATTTCATTTTATTAAAGTTGATTTTCATCCATGCCTTAATTTCCAACAAACAGGCAGAGAGAGTCGAAGAGCAGGAGGTAAGATCAGGTGGAGTGCTAATATAGATCTGGGTGTCGTCCACATAACAATGATAGCCCAAACCATACTTCTGAATAATCTGTACAAGAGGTAGCATATAGATACTAAATAAAACAGGACCCAAAACTGACTCCTGAGGGACACCCTGACACAGAGGCGCAGTCTGGGATCTACTAGTACCCAGGTAAACAAATTGGGAGCGATCTGAGAGGTAAGATTTAAACCAGTTCAACACTGTACCGGAAAGACCAATCCACCTATGCAATCTGTCCAACAGTATGCTGTGGCATATAGTGGCAAATGCAGCACGAAGATCTAACAAAACCAAAATGCCACAAGCCCCAGAATCAGCTAAAACGAGGTAATTCATGACCCTGACTAAAGCAGTCTCCGTACTATGTCCAGACCTAAACCCAGATTGAAACGTTGCAGGCTATTCGTGTTAAAATGGGTATGGAGTTGGCCAACAACCTCACGCTCAAGGACTTTTGTTTTTTGGTACGACGCGGAGATAGACGACTGCGATCCAGACGTCTTTGAGACCATACTGACTGCGGGAGCCACGATGGACGTATTTTGACCGGTTGAGAAGATGTAGCGAGAGCAGTGTTTCCAAGACACGGATATTAGTAGATGCAGAGTGACCACGCAGGAGTATTTTAACATGGTTAAGTCTGGGCAATCGAAATGTATATTGCCGTAAACTCCAAATAGCACCAATGTGAGTCAAATCCAGCGAGACCGCATAGTAGCAGTAATCCAGAGGAAAAATATTTAATAGTCCAGGCAGTCAGAAGGCAGAACAGTCATGAACATTAGAGCAAACTATTTTTGCGCTATTTTGCGCTGATGGAGAAGCGGCAGCCACATCCTCTCACAACATCCAATATGTATATAGGTGTGTTTGTTCTAAATGTTTTTAAAAATAGTTAAAATATCATAGAGTTGTTTGTGTTGGGGTAAATTAGATGCATTGTGGTATATGAAGCTGCCTGAAGTGTAGGCTACATATGAAGTAGACTCACTCCCTCTGTCAAAATCAAGGGAGCGAAGGTCTGTCCATATAAATTTCCTTCGTCCACTTCACAAAGTGGGACACACTTCAATGGCGGTGGGGATTCCCCTGAGGGGAAGTGCTTAGGGAAGTCCGCAACTGTGTGTCTAAAAGTGGAGTGGAAAGCAGCCCCAGGCAACGACTATGGAGGAATCAGCTGTGCCAGCCGGCCAAGGGTATTATGTCATCAATAAGTGAAAGCAATGTGTGTTACTATGGTAATCCAGGTCGAATGTTCAATGAACATTCTTAAATATGATACAGATAATTATAATTATTTGACGACAAATTCTCATGTCATGTTTCTCCAACTATTAACCCTTAATCGCCCCTCAAGTAGGGTTTACGTTTGAGTCCCTTGGGGTCAGATAGACCCCAAACTTTTACAGAGCGATTGCATAAGGAAATATAATTTTTTTACATGGAAAACTATATATCATTTTTACTTCTCAACTATACATTTATGCTGTGTTTTTGTGGGTATTTGGTAGTTTTTTACCTATTTACTGCACAAATACGTAACTATGTCATAAATTGGCTCATTAAAAATTATTTTTTTATGAAAAAATCACTTGAATGATGATCTTAAATAAATATAAATAATTTTTGGACATTGCTCTATGTGTTAGGGATAGAATACCGCCATCTGTAGGTTTGTGGAAAAACTTTAGGAATTATAGTTAAAGAGAAAGAGAGTGCAATGACCACATTATCCAATAGAGGTCCATAGGGAAGTTATGCAAAAGTTAAGCTGCCTTTCATCTTTCTTTTATTTGCCCTTTTCCCTCTCTTTCTCATGATTGTTCCATGTTGCATTTGTGCTCTAGTATTTGTCCTTCATTTATGTATGGAATTTTTTCAGATTTATGCCGGTTTTGTTGATTTTATTTGCCAGTTTCTATAAAAATGCTCTCTGTTGCAGTCACACACGTGTGTGTGTGTGTGTGTGTGTGTGTGTGTGTGTGTGCGTGTGTGTATGAGACAGAAAGTTCTTTCCACTTTGTGTTTATGCTCTAGGACCAGATCTTGATATAAATGTAGACATTTTCAGATTTATACTGGATTTAGTTGATTTTTTTTACAAACAAAGTGAAAAAAAAAGCATTTTTTACATTTTCCCATTCATTGCCAAAATCCAAGAAAATGCTCCAGACACCTGTGTTTGTGTTTGTGTGTGTGTGCGTGTGAGTGAACATGCTTGTTCCATATTGCATTTGTGCTCTAGTATTAGTACTTCATTTATGAATGAAAATCTTTCAGATTTATGCCAGTTTTGTTGATTTTATTTGCCAGTTTCTATAAAAATGCTCTCTGTTGCAGTCACACACGTGTGTGTTTGTGTGTGTGTGTGTGTGTGTGTGTGTGTGTTTGTGTGTGTGTGTGTGTGTGTGTGTGTGTGTGTGTATGAGACAGAAAGTTCGTTCTACTTTGTGTTTATGCTCTAGGACCAGACCTTGATATAAATGTGGAAATTTTCAGATTTATACTGGATTTAGTAAAAAAAATTTGACAAAAAAAGTTATTTTTTTTTATTTTTTACACTTTCCCATTAATTTTCAATGTGGGGTCAATCTGACCCCGAGGGACTTAAACGGTAAATTTTTTTTACACACCTTTAGAACAACCAAATCAAGCCCAGATTTTTTGTGCATGTTTAGATAGATTATGTAGGAAAAGTCACAGAGTCTCATGGCCCTGAGATGAAGGGAACACTTTTAAAAAATGGAGGAAAAGTCCAGTGGGGTCAGCTGGACCCCAAGGGACGATTAAGGGTTAAAACAACTAGTTTATCAAATGTAACGAAACCATGAGATCGTTAAAATGATCTTAAAATATTAATTCATATTGTAACCACTAAATGAAAGCATTAAAACAGGCAAACTATAAACACAGAACACACTCCTATTTCCTTCAGAAGCTGTTTCATCTTTTCACTGGTGTGTATCCATATAATGAGTGGAAGCCTGTTTACATATAGATATATAATACATAAATAATATACTGCAGTTTTCAGTGTAACATGCTTGATTATTATCTATGGAGTTGATAAGCAATATTGAATAAAGTATTAAACCCCTCGATTTAGTTAAAATGAGTAAAAAAAACAAGTTGAGGAAACAAAAACCTTTAGCCTATTTTTTAAAATGTAAATTGAAAAACATCTGCTTTATTTTTACTTCAGAAACTACTTGCGTACAGAGTCAACAAATCGATGACAATGCATTCTTCAAAATGAAACATCCAGAATCCAATTCATATAGAATGTTCTCAAATATAAACTCATCAAAAAATATACAGTGAGGAAAATAAGTATTTGAACACCCTGCTATTTTGCAAGTTCTCCCACTTAGAAATCATGGAGGGGTCTGAATTGTCATCGTAGGTGCATGTCCACTGTGAGAGACATAATCTTAAAACAAAAATCCAGAAATCACAATGTATGATTTTTAACTATTTTTTTGTATGGTACAGCTGCAAATAAGTATTTGAACACCTGAGAAAATCAATGTTAATATTTGGTACAGTAGCCTTTGTTTGCAATTACAGAGGTCAAACGTTTCCTGTAGTTTTTCACCAGGTTTGCACACACTGCAGGAGGGATTTTGGCCCACTCCTCCACACAGATCTTCTCTAGATCAGTCAGGTTTCTGGCCTGTCGCTGAGAAACATGGAGTTTGAGCTCCCTCCAAAGATTCTCTATTGGGTTTAGGTCTGGAGACTGGCTAGGCCACGCCAGAACCTTGATATGCTTCTTACAGAGCCACTCCTTGGTTATCCTGGCTGTGTGCTTCGGGTCATTGTCATGTTGGAAGACCCAGCCTCGACCCATCTTCAATGCTCTAACTGAGGGAAGGAGGTTGTTCCCCAAAATCTCGCAATACATGGCCCCGGTCATCCTCTCCTTAATACAGTGCAGTCGCCCTGTCCCATGTGCAGAAAAACACCCCAAAGCATGATGCTACCACCCCCATGCTTCACAGTAGGGATGGTGTTCTTGGGATGGTACTCATCATTCTTCTTCCTCCAAACACGTTTAGTGGAATTATGACCAAAAAGTTCTATTTTGGTCTCATCTGAGCACATGACTTTCTCCCATGACTCCTCTGGATCATCCAAATGGTCATTGGCAAACTTAAGACGGGCCTTGACATGTGCTGGTTTAAGCAGGAGAACCTTCCGCGCCATGCATGATTTCAAACCATGACGTCTTAGTGTATTACCAACAGTAACCTTGGAAACGGTGGTCCCAGCTCTTTTCAGGTCATTGACCATCTCCTCCTGTGTAGTTCTGGGCTGATTTCTCACCTTTCTTAGGATCATTGAGACCCCACGAGGTGAGATCTTGCATGGAGCCCCAGTCCGAGTGAGATTGACAGTCATGTTTAGCTTCTTCCATTTTCTAATGATTGCTCCAACAGTGGACCTTTTTTCACCAAGCTGCTTGGCAATTTCCCCGTAGCCCCTTTCCAGCCTTGTGGAGGTGTACAATTTGGTCTCTAGTGTCTTTGGACAGCTCTTTGGTCTTGGCCATGTTAGTAGTTGGATTCTTACTGATTGTATGGGGTGGACAGGTGTCTTTATGCAGCTAACGACCTCAAACAGGTGCATCTAATTTAGGATAATAAATGGAGTGGAGGTGGACATTTTAAAGGCAGACTAACAGGTCTTTGAGGGTCAGAATTCTAGCTGATAGACAGGAGTTAAAATACTTATATGCAGCTGTATCATACAAATAAATAGTTTAAAAAAATCATATATTGGGATTTCTGGATTTTTTTTTTAGATGTCTCTCACAGTGGACATGCAATTTCAGACCCCTCCATGATTTCCAAGTGGGAGAACTTGCAAAATAGTAGGGTGTTCAAATACTTTTTTCCCCTCACTGTATATTTTGATCAATATCTCTCTCAGATGATGTCGCTATGATGCCAGAAATGAAACTATTTACTTGAAAGTGATGGATCTGAATGTGAACTTTGCTTATTTAGGAAACTTCGGGCAATGCTTTTTCTTATGTCTCCGTAGATTAGAGGAGCAGTTGAAACTCTTCCCACATGAAGAGCACTGGTGCGGCTTCTCTCCAGTGTGAACTCTCTCGTGAACTTTCAATGTTCCTGATCGAGTGAAACTCTGTTCACAGTGTGAGCACTTGTACGGTTTCTCTCCAGTGTGAATTCTCTGGTGTTTTTTTAAATCGCTGGATGAACTGAAGGTCTTCTCACAGTCAAAGCACATATATGGTCTCACACCAGTATGAATACTCTCATGCTCTTTTAAACGTTTCAGTTGTGAAAAACTCTTTCCACAAAAAGAACAAACGTGAGGCTTCACAGCAGCATGAATTGTAAGATGTTGTCTTAAGTCTGCTTCCAGAACAAATGTTTTCTCGCACTGATCACAGCTGAATGATCTCACTCCAGAGTGACGGCGCAGATGATCATCGAGAGAGCTCTTGCGACTGAAACTCTTTCCACACTGAGAGCATGTGAACGGTTTCTCTCCAGTGTGAATCCTCATGTGTGTCTTAATGTGTCCTTTATGTGTGAAACTCTTTCCACACTGAGAGCAGGTGAAAGATCCTTTGACTCTTTTAAATGTGAAATTCTCTTCAGTCTTGGAAGCGACTGCGTCTCCATCTTCATTTGTGAGATGATGAGGTTTTTGCTGTTTGTCTTCATTCACTTCCACTGGGTCTAAAATCAACACATTAAATTCCCATAAATCAATAAAAGACAAACAAATGAGAAACAAAAAGAAATATGGTTCAATCTCAATTTAGCACAAATCCAGTATAATTAACTCAGGATTAGTGTTGTCACGAAACCAAAATTATGAGTTACATAAAATACATTGTATTACCAGACTAAAATACCTCGATACCGTAATGTATAATTACAATACGTAAGTGCTTAATATGACAGAACTTACTATTCATTGTTTTATTTTTTTTAACTAAAAAGTTGGCCAGCATGTTCCTGTCCTGCTTTTGTCCATTCCCTCCTCTTATTGCAATAATAATTACACGCCAGTGTGAACTTCCTTACAGAGAAGTTTGCAACAATCACATTATTATCAATCATGTTAACATTCACTAACCTCTCACTATCCTGAACAGGATGGATGACCAAAATCTTATTTCATGAGGCAAGTAATTTAGTTTTTTTTTAAATATGTAATTGTATAATTACATTACATTAATCATTTAATTATCCTTGTTTTTTAAATTTAGAAAAAAATGCAAACAATATGATAAAACAGTGCTTTATTTTTCAGCTACAGTAGGTCTATTTAACAGAATCATTCAGGAAAGAAACTTCACTTTATGATTCTGATTCTTAATAAATATATTAAAGTTATTCAGTCAAGCATGGGGTGATTTTCTGTATTTCAAACCATGTGTAATCATATTATGAACCTCCAGATGTGTTCAATAACAAGTGCTTTGGTGGAAGAGTGAAGTAACATCTCACAGCAAGAACTGGCAAATCTTTCTCAGTCCATTAAGATGAGACGCACTGTAGCATTTAAAGCAGCCGGTGGAAACAGCCCATAATGACTGCTACTTACTGACGGCTGCTTCTGATATTGAACCCTGCTCTGTTCAGGGACTCATTATTACATTTCTGTTCGTCAAATGTCTGTGAAATTTGTTCTGTTTATGTCTCAGTTAGTGAATATTTTTATGTTCATACAGATATTTACACATTTTTAGAAATTTGATGGAAAAAAGTTTTTTTTTCTAGTTTTAAATGTCATTGTTCTTTGCCAGTTTTCATCTTAATGTTCCTCATCAAAGAAAATGAAGGAAAACACCAACCTGTTTGTTGCTCTGTTTCTTCATCTTCTATTCTGCAGGGTTCTTCCTCAAACTCCATCTTTACAATAGTATGTCTGTAGTTTCTCCTGGAGTAATTCCTCCTGCTTCTTCTTCTTCTCCTGTGGGAAGATGGGAATATTCCCAGCATTTAAACTCTCATGAACGGCTGTGGGAGCGGCTTCACTGACTGAAGGTGTGAATTGTGGTCGCTGTTGCTCATTTAGCAGATGATCATCACATTCACAATTACTCTCAATTATCCAGCTTTAAGTGTTTTGCATAAAGAGTCATTTAGAACCAATTTCATAAATTAAGTTTCAAACTAATAGCTTTGACATTATATTTACCATAGATTGATTTTTGGGAGCTTTATGCTAGATAATACAAACACTCTTGAACTCAAAATGTCTTTGTAATATGGCAATGTGATGGCTGTGACCACCATAGTATTTACGGTAGTCCTGCTTGGTAGGGTGAATACGGTATTCTCTGGTCCCGCAGGTTCTTTATGAATGGAGTAGCGCTAGCTCAGGAGTCGGCTAATGGTGGTGAGCATGCCAGGCTGCGGGGTTTCTGTCTTCATTTGAGGTAAATCAAACTTTCATCGGTGATGTTTGATTCAATGGTTTTTAGAACTGGGGTATTTTTTATAATTATGTATATCTGAATGTGTCATGTAGATGTTAATGATGGTTTATGCCTGGGTTGGACAACAGTTGTTGAACTTTTGCCGGTAATGAGTGATAGTAATAGTTTTCAAAGATGATATTTCGTATAATGTGCATTAAAATATTTTGTGTAGACGGTTGTGATGGTTTGTGCCTGAGTTCGAAAATAGTTTTTGAACGTTTTGGCCAGGTATGTGATATTTAGTGTATGTTTGTGTTGTTTGTGATATTGTACTATATTGAAATGTGTTTCATGTCATTGGATGATTGTTGGATTATTTTTAAATGTTTTGTTTTTGAATGTGTGATAATAATGGTGTTTTTGGAGCTGGCCTGTGTAACTGTTTTGAAATCCTATATTAAAGTTTGAGTCAAGAGTATTGCACATTTGCACATTATATGCTGGGAGGTGTTTAACCTTTTTTTAGTGGTTCGCTACCACCTACGCCTGTTTTTGACTGTTTTAGAGTTTATTTTGTGGTGTTCAATAAATGAGAATTATGCCGCGTTCCAGACAACCCGTAACTCGTGTTTTTCCAACCTTCTACCCGTGAAAGTGGACTGGAACGGCAGTCAAACCCGTGACTTCCCACCCGTGAACTCGTACTAGATCGACGTACTCCCAGTTACGAGTTCTGACGTCACAGAGCCCGCGAAGCAACAATGGCAGCCCCCATGGATGCTGTGTTTTTGGAAGTCGTACACGGTGAGAAATAGACTTTAGGACAATATAACGTTGGAATCAAATTAATAATAATATAATAATGATAAATAATACACACACGATTATGTATTACAATGTTATGTGTCTGAAACGATGTATATTGTGAAAGTATATCGCTACATGGAAAAATAAAAGGTATAACAGCTTCTCTTGCCTAATGCGTCGTTTTTTTCTCCTCCGTTTCCTTCAAGTAAGCAATGAGTAAGCACTTTTGGCGATAGAAATGATGGTAAATGAGCATAAGCACCGTACGGCTCGCCATGTTTTGTTTACATCTAGCACCACAATTCCTTGCGCTCAAGCAGTTTGGTGTGACTTTGCCTGGAACGCTACAAAGTCGTAAGTCGTGGTTTGAAGTCGTAACTTACGGGCTCAAAAACCTGCCTGGAACGCAGCATTAGAAGGACAACTGGGGTGGAGAACCTTTTATTGTGCATCACAAATAGGCTTTACAGTATGTCCGAAAATCTTCAGTTGCTCATATTGTGTTACCGCTTGTGTCTGTCTACCAGGTTTTATTCATTTATTACAAAAATATCACTTTACACAATTCATAACCTTCACAAATGTCCATGTGAAGTACCAGTCAGTGCCAATCTTGAGTTTTACGCATGTAATCTACAGTAGTTTATTTCAAATCGGACATAAGAAATAATTTTGGATTTATTTTTCCAAAATGTGGATCTTTATTTTACCTGATAAATAACACAATGAATGCACTCACAGTTTGAAACAGCAGATTTACAGCGGCACGGACGACTTTTAAGTGCTTGTGAACTTGAACTTTCACAACTGATGATGTTAAAAACTGTCACTTACATTATCAACACATCATACTCAGGTTCAAGAAAGACTTTTACCTTCAAAGAATAAGAGGTTAAAAGTTGCAGCAACTTTAAGGAAGTCAAATTTATTATATGGTAGATAAATAACTGAATTTTGCCTGGCAGCTTTAACTGCTTTTTGTTCTGATAATTGGTTAAAAACAGCAGCGTAATCTTCCAGCCTTACTGTAAAAAAAATATTTTCTAAATGACTATTTGAGCAAAACATTTGCACCTGGATAATCCAGAGTGATCGTAAGTGTGATGCTCATCTGCTAAATGAGCAACAGTGACCACAATTCACACCTTTTGTGTAGAAAAGTGTTCTACACAAAAACAAGCAAAAAAAAAAGAAAAAGTCAAAGGATCTTTCACCTGCTCTCAGTGTGGAAAGAGTATCATACATAAAAAACACCTAATTGTGCACATGAGGATTCACTGGAGAGAAACCGTACACATGCTCTCAGTGTGGAATGAGTTTCACTCACAAAGGCTCTCTCTGATCATCTGCGCCGTCACTCTGGAGTGAGATCATTCAGCTGTGATCAGTGTGAGAAAACATTTGTTGTGGCAGCAGACTTAAGAGCACACCTTAAAGTTCATGCTGGTGTGAAACCTCACGTTTGTTCTTTTTGTAGAAAGGGTTTTTTACTAGTGAACTCTTTAAAAGCGCATGTGAGTATTCATACTGGTGTGAGACATTATATGTGCTTTGACTGTGGGAAGACGTGCCCCACATCCGGCAACTTAAAGTCACACCAGAGAGTTCACACTGGAGAGAAACCGTACAAATGCTCACACTGTGGAAAGAGTTTCTCTCAACCAGGACACCTCAAAAGGCATGAAATAATTCATACTGGAGAGAAGCCGCACCAGTGCTCTTCATGTGGGAAGAGTTTCAACTGCTCCTCTAATCTACAGAGACATAAGAAAAGGTGTTGATGTATTTTTAGATGAGCAAAAGCGAGCAACAATGTTTCAGCTCAAAGTGTTTACGTTGAGAATATAAGACTTTCTTGCATTGAAATCACATGTTCATGAGCTCAACGTGTGTACGGAAATGTATAATACTTCAGTCAAGTTTGGGAAGCTTATGGTTGAATGGTGTTTACTACCAATGGTGTCATTTGGTCTATGGCCAGTCATGGAACAACTTTCTACAAAAGTATTTTAATGAATAAACATACTTTAGTTGATAAGACTTTTATTGTCCCTCTAATGATTTGTTTAAAGGGGTGGTAAAACACATTCTTTCGAAGGCTTGATTGTGTTTGTGGGGTGCACTGTAACATGTGTTCATGCTTCGTTTTTAAAAAATTGCATTATTTTTCATATATTTTACCTTTATTCTACACTGCTCTGTCCCTCAAAAATACGCAATGGGCTCTGATTGGTTAGCTGGCCCAGTGTGTTGTGATTGGCTAACCGCCCGCCTAGAGCACGTTTATCAGAACGTCACGCCCCTTCCCTTCGCCGGTAGCCTCAAGCTAAGCCTGTGCTTCGGGTACAATAGCGTCAATAAAACCATACCAATTTGAGCCCGAATCAGACCCAGACAATTTTAGTGAAGATGATCGAGCAGAACCTGTTCAGTCCTCAAGAGTAAAGACTGCGGATCTATAGTGATCGATTTGCCAAATATCTGTTGCAAGAACGAACACTAAACATTGGCTTTACTAGTATCCAAATCAAACACAGAACCATGTTTAGCATGCCTGTAGATAAACAATACATAAAAGCTCTAATCAAATAATAATTTACACTAATGCCAAGTTTGCTGTTGAGATTTTAAAACGTTTGTAACGTTAGTTGTTTGTCGGATAACGTTAATATGAATGAACATTTAACAAACTGGTTTGCAGAGCCAAATGAGCGTTGTCATCTGTGTACTTCCTTGCTACAACATAGACTACAATTAACAACACAAACTATTACAGGAAAACACATAGACGAAAAATAAATCCTACTTACAGTTTGTGGCCCGTAAACAGCTTCTTTTAATCCATCTTTCAGGACAAGCCATTGTGCGAATCCCGCTTTCATAGCGCTCGTGAAGATTGTGGAAGCTTTGCTCCGTGAGATGAGCCGCGGTCATCCGCGCGCGCCCGTCTCTTGCGGCGTTCACACCGGACGTGAATAAATCGCGCTATTCGCGCGAAGGTGGACGCTTGAACATTTTGAGTTTACTCGCTTCATTCGCGCGTGACATTCACTTCACAACAGACGCAAATTCGCGTCATAGGAGGGGCTTCTGCCAGCAGCTCGTCTCGGTGAGAAATGACTGACATGGGCTGTGTTTGGGTCTTTTTTTGTTAAAATGTACTGTTAATGTGTGACAAAACGGAGTTTTAAGACTTTTTCAGTCGATAATGTAGTTGTTTAAAGGAGTTGTGAGCTCCAGCGGATCAGCGGCGCTTACACTGGCTGGTTTGTCTCGTGCATCTGAACCGCAGCTCCTGTATAGCAAATACAGACGAATATTGTCCATTATGTCACATTTTCTGGTCTTCTCCTCTGACCCCTGTCTGTCTCGTGCTTTGATTTCGTCGGCATTGGCAACAACACTCTCCAGCCTACTAACTAGCCTACCACAACAACTATTCCCTGCTGCGATTCAAAATGGCCTCGCCCCCCCTTATTTAATATTCTCGGAGGAGGGCTTTATGTAAATATTGGGGCTGGTGATGTCAGCACACCCTGGAGTAATGTCTGTAGTCCCTACCGGCCGTTTGCTGTAGTCCTTAGAAATTGATTTCTTTAAAAGCAAATATCTCCCTTTGCTTTAAACTTTGAACATTGTAACTTTGCAGATGTTGTTTATGCTCAAACAGCAACATCACACACTAGCTAAAGTTAGAAAAGTGAAATCGTGGTTTACCACCCCTTTAAAATCGTTTTATTCTTCCTATGTGGAGTAGCGGATCAAATTAATGAAAGTATAATGATTCACTCTTTCGAAACGCTGCAAGCTGGCGACACTGGAACATTTTAAAATGGTAAACGGACTGTATTTAAATAGCGCTTTAAACAGACCCATGGCCATCCAAAGCACTTTACATCTTGCCTCACATTCAGCCATTCATACACTGATGCCAGTGTCAGCCATGCAAGGCGCCATCCAGCTCGTTGGGAGCTGGGGTTCGGTGTCTTGCTCATGGACACCTCGACACTTGGTCAGGTGGAACCGGGGATTGAACCCCCAACCTTGTGGTTTGTAGACAACCTACATGAACCACTGGGGCGTCACTGCCGCCCCAAATTCTTTTTTTTATGCTTGAACAACAAAACAACACCCTTTGGAGCCAGGGGAGCATTTAAATGCATGCATAAAAGATTAAACTTTTGTGTTTATATAAAATGCATTGGTTATTTCCAAATAAAATAATGTTGTGGAGGGAAGTTATGCTTGTAAATCAGTTTCCAAACCAATAAACCTTGAGCATGAAAGGAAGACCGTTCCACTGGTAATTTTTCAATCACACATTAAAAAGTAAAAAAGAAAGGCCCCCAAGTTGATCAAAAATAAAATTAGGAATAAACCAAAATTTTAACCAATTAATTTTGAGGGTATTATTTAAAGTACAGAAATCAAGAAAATCAAGGCCACCACTTTGAAGCGAATTTATAACAGATTTACAATTGTAGTGCACATGATTCTTCCATAGAAAATCACATAACATCTAATCAATAGTTTTAACAGTATGATTGTCTACATGTATAGATGACGCAGCATAGGTTAATCTAGACATCCCTTGTGCTTTTGACAGAAGAACTCTGGTTATTAAGGGACTTATCCCTTAGAGCTAAAGACTCAGTTAGCTTTTAATCTTTTCAAAGGCAGGATTACAATTCAGAGAAATTGTATCTTGTTCATTTTTTGAGACAACACCACCTACATAACTAACAGCTTCTTTAACAGGGAGACCATCCACAGATACCAGGGAGGAGTTTTTCAAATCTAATATTTCAAATTCTTTATATTAAGGTACAGACCTGAAGCATTTGAAAACAACTGAATAATTTTAATTGCCTGATGAACCTGACTAGATTTGTTTTTTTTTAATAAGGCTGCCATCCGCTAGTTGACTAATTAAAATACTTCTACCGGCAATATGAATTTCTTCTAGCTTACTATCCTTAATAAAATGACAGAAAACCTGTGCTACAATAAGAAAGACATATACAGACACTGGACAGCCTTGTCAGATTCCTTTTTTTTCTAGAAGAAATCTGTGTTGTACCATGTCCTGATTTTACTGAGCTATTTCCTCCTGCATACAAAGTTTTCATAGCATTACAAAAATAGGGCCCGAAACCAAAACGCTCTATAAAAAAAAATATTTAAAAAAAATAATAAAATGAAGGATGCTCAATAGTGTCAAAGGCCTTGACAATGTCCAAAAAAGAATTACACTGTCATCATCAATAAGGTTATAATAATCAGTCAAGTCTACTAAGACAAGTCTAATCTTATTAAAAATATGGTGGCCTTTTTCTGAAACAGGCCCCCCAATATTTAATTGTATAAGTTTAAAAAAATAAGACCACATCTGTTCCCCATATTCTAGCCAGCTTTGTCTTGACCTAATGAAAGCACCTTCTGCTCTTAATTTATACAAATCATCTAACTTTATTTGCAAGTCAACTAAATACGCCTTCTGACTATCTGACAAATTTTCAGGTAAGATCTTGGTAATAGACGAGATTTCTCACTGTAAAAAAAAAATCAGGTCTCCAATTGAAAATTTTCTAGTGACTGATCACATCTAAATTTTTCAGTTGGCCAAACTTAATTTCTGTTAATTTAATTGTATCAATTCACAGTAATTCAATTTGGCCAACTGAAAAATGTAGATGTGATCAGTCACTAGAAAATTTTAAATTGGAGACCTGAGGTTTTTTTACAGTGCACTGATCACTTTCAATTCTTCAAGACGTTTTGATTTAGCCAAAACAGAACTATATTTTCTTAAATATTTCTCAATTCCCAATTGGTGCCAAACTAATTTTCTTGTTTAGCTTTAGGGGAGCGCGGGGCACAACCTAACGCTTGGTTAGTTGTAACACGCATGTTTTAACCCTTTCCACACATGCCAGAATGACGAAACTTAGTGTATTTACTAGTTGCCATATCAACATAAAAAAAATCTCTGGAAGATATTACTGAACATGTATTTAACCATAGCAAAAGTAAATTTCTTACTTAAGTTTAGTTTTCATCTCTGTTTTTTGTGTTTATTTAAAATAAGACAAATCCAATATTATTTTAATCTTATATCTGTTATTTAACAGCTGAGATCGTTCTTTAATGCTGATCTAACCAGCAGAAGACACGAGCCGCGATTTAAATCCAAGTTGTGCAGGTGAGGTGTGTTGTAACACTGCGTTACAATGAGCCCCTATTAGAAATATGCCATTATATTCTATACTTTTATGAATTCTTGTGAGAAACCATGAGAAAAGGGTGAATAATGACTGAGAGTTAAAGTTCAGAAATTATTATTATGTTTTGAACTCTGCTGTATAGCTGTATTTAGCTATGTGTTTGTAGTCAAACTCAAAAATGCTTATATTTTTAATGATTAAAAAATGGCACTATTTTATTTTAAAAAGTTAATAATGGTATTTTGTTGACAACATATTTTAGTTTGTCTTGTATATTTTTTTGATTATATCAGGTTACATTTTAAGCTGTTATTTGGTCATGTTACAATGTACCCCACCTTTGGGGCATGTTGTCACATTTCACTTCCAATCTTTCGGGGTAAATCAAGACAAAAGTGTTCACTGCATTAATGAAACAAAACCACATATTTGTACTAGACGTGTGCAATTAATCTGGGAAACAATAAATACTCTGAACCCCAAGTGGATTTACACAAACTGAGAAAGTCAAAAAGCGCTAGGTTATGCCCCGCTCTCCCCTACTCCAATAAAAAAGAGGTCCTTATTATCTTAAGATGACTTTAATGACTTCAGGAGTAAGCTCAATTTGAATGCAAACAGTCTTATGATCTGTTAATGGAGTTGCAGAGATATCACCAGAAATAGTATCCATGTCAATATTCCTGCAGACTAACCAAAAATATTTTTGTTAAAGTCTATTAATTTTGTTAAAGTCTTTTAAATTAATAAAAAAATAATTTTTATTGCTTCATGTGTACACTCTTTAATTTATATGTTTAGCCCTCCATATATCTAGTTCAAGCTGAGTTTGAATTTGATTGGCAACCAGGTGGCCATCTATCAAAGGATTCATTTAAGACAACGTTAAAGTCACCACCAATCAGGTCACTGTTCTGTTGTTTTATGTTGAATAAAAAAAAGTTATTTATGCAATAGTTTCCAAATAACTATTTGATCAAGACACTTAAAGCTGGATAATTGGCTTTATGCACAGCTGCACTACTTCCTGAACTTCAGCCAGCTCCTTTGTTTCCTGTCTGCCATTATTGGACAAACTGATTAATCCAGGTGTGCCTGACCTCTGTAGTCACAACAACAATAAACAGACACACCTGGATTAATCAGTTTGTCCAATAATGGCAGACAGGAAACAAATTAGCTGGCTGAAGTTCAGGAAGTAGTGCAGCTGTGCATAAAGCCAATTGAGAGTGATTGTGAGTGTGATGATCATCTGCTAAATGAACAACAGTGACCATGATTTATGATGATATGATTCAACTTGAACTACTGAACTTCAAACACTTGTTTTGCATTAAAATATTTCTAAAGTTTTTCAGGTGAACTGTGATGAGATTCATTTTTGTTTTTGATTAATATCTAGTCCATGGGCCGTATTCACAAAGCATCTTAAGGCTAAAAGTTGCTCCTAACTTGCTGATTTAGTTCAGCGTTTCTCAATGCATGTCTTTAGTAATTCTGACAGTAGTTTTTTAATGCCATAAGATCGTAAATCTGGAGAGTCTGCACAAGTAAGTTTCAGTATGTTCTCAATGAATGTTCTCAATTTGCAACCAGCTATTGTCACACAATGATATCATTCAAATCTCCCTCCATTGGTAAAATGTCATATACTTATAACAATTATCTTTCCTATTTTAAAGAAGACGTTACATTCCAGAAGTAATTACATGTAGTAACGTAACCTTAACATAAAGTGTTTCAACGTTGTCAATGGCCTAATGAATTGTATTTTGTAAGTATAAACATTCAGTTCCAAGAAAGGCTTTTATATTTAAAGAATAAGAGGTTAAAAATAACAGAAACTTTAATGGAGTCAGATAAATAACTGAATGATGCATGTCATCTTCAACTGCTTTTTGTTCTGATAATTGGTTCAAAACAGCAGTGTAATCTTCCAGCCTTACAATAAAAATATCTCCATAGTTTCTAAATGACTATTTAATGAAAACACTTAAAGCTGGATAATTGAGGGTGATTGTGAGTGTGATGATCATCTGCTAAATGAGCAACAGCGACCACAATTCACACCTTCAGTCAGTGAAGCCGCTCCCACAGCCGTTCATGAGAGTTTAAATGCTGGGAATATTCCCATCTTCCCACAGGAGAAGAAGAAGCAAGCAGGAGGAATTACTCCAGGAGAAACTACAGACATACTATTGTAAAGATGGAGTTTGAGGAAGAACCCTGCAGAATAAAAGATGAAGAGACAGAGGAACAAATAGGTTGGTGTTTTCCTTCATTCTCTTTAATGAGGAGCATTAAGATGAAAACTGAAGAAAAAAAAAGACTATATTGAATTTTGCTCAATTGTGACTCTAGTATATTTCTTGTTCTCATTTCTCCTTTGACTTTGATATGTTGATTTTAGACCCGGTGGAAGTGAATGAAGACAAACAGCATCAAATTCAAAACCCTCATAATTTCACACATGAAGATGGAGACACAGTCGATTCAAAGACTGCTCGAAAAACTGGAGTCAAAGGATCTTTCACCTGCTCTCAGTGTGGAAAGAGTTTCACATGTAAAGGAACCCTTAAGACACACATGAGGATTCACACTGGAGAGAAACCGTTCACATGCTCTCAATGTGGAAAGAGTTTCAGTCGGAAAAACTCTCTCAAAGATCATCAGCACTGTCACTCTGGAGTGAAATCATTCAGCTGTGATCAGTGTGAGAAAACATTTGTTTTTGAATCAAACTTAAGAAGACACCTTAAAGTTCATACTGGTGTGAAGCCTCACGCTTGTTCTTTTTGTGGAAAGAGTTTTTTACTACTGCAGCATTTAAAAGAGCATGAGAGTATTCATACTGGTGTGAAACCTTATATGTGCTTTGACTGTGGGAAGACCTTCATTACATCAAGCGACTTAAAGATACACCAGAGAATTCACACTGGAGAGAAACCGTACAAGTGCTCACACTGTGGGAAGAGTTTCTCTCGGTCAGGACACCTGAAAGATCATGAGAGAGTTCACACTGGAGAGAAGCCGCACCAGTGCTCTTCATGTGGGAAGAGATTCAGCCGCTTATCTAGTGTACAGGTTCATGAGACAAAGCATTGCCCGAAGTTGTCTAAGTGAGCAAATCTTTCACTTCCTTGATTTACATATGGCTCGTGGTTGTTTTAGTGTGACAGGAAAGTCCACTAGTTCACTTGCTTTGGTCCGGACCAAATACAATGTTGAATTTAGTTTGTTTTGTTTGGTTCACTTTGACACTGCCCTTTTTGCAAGTGAGTCTTTTCTCAAGTACTGTAACATGATTTATAATGATATGATTCAACTTTACTGAACTTCAAACACTTGTTTTGCATTAAAATAGTTTGTGAAGAGATTCATTTTTTCTATTTTTGGATTAATATCTAGTCCAGGTTAATCTCTTCTGTAGTTATTATTGCAAGATGTTTTAAAATATATGTTTGCAGTAGGTGTCATCGGCTCATTAACTAAAATAAATGGTCATAAAACAGCCCTACAGGTGTTGTATTGGGCTGTAATGAGCGTAACTGGTAGTGTAAGTATTTTGAAGAGCAGAAGCACTTTCAACACTTTTTTATTTTAAAATATGGATATTTTTCTTACGCAAACGCATTGATTAACTTCAGAGGGCTTTTATTAACCTCCCGGAGCCGTGTGGAGCAGTTATATGATGGATAGATGCACCTTTATAAAATAAAGTGGGTACTGTCCCATTTTTGATGGATAAGCATTTTGTAAATCCCATTTAGACCTCACAGATATTTGAGATGCAATCGTCAAAAGGTTTTACTGTTGTTGCATTGCTGTGGTAACTTTAACCTCTGACTCTTCAAATCCTCATCCTTTGAATTTGCTTTTGCAGAGCAGAAAACAGCGTCTTCTCGACATGTACATCTTACAGGTCTGCAAAGAAACAGGCATCTTTCCAGTGCAACACATTTAATAGAATAATGTTTTCTGAAAAGAAGAATGAAAGATACAGTGGCAATTATAAATAGAGCGTCTCAGTTCTCGTATTTCTCTAGTCATTTCTGCACAAACTCTCATTTCTTTAAACATGTCATACTCAGTGTCACAATAAACATTCACTTGCTCAATAAACACAAAAGAAACCAAATGTAACTTAGTTTGTACTCTTAAACAATTATTTTGCCTATTAAACTTTCAGTTAAAGCATAAATAACATGCTTTGAATCAGTTCTGATAATTTTCAGACAACCTACATGAACCACTGAGCCACTGCCGCCCCAATTTTTTTTTATGCTTGAACAACAAAACAACACACTTTGGAGCCAGGGGAGCATATTACATACATGCATAAAAGATTCAACTTTTTTGTTTATATAAAATGCATCGGTTATTCCAAATAAAATAATGTTGTGGAGGGAAGTTATGCTTGTAAATCAGTTTTCAAACCAATAAAGCTTGAGCATGAAAGGAAGACAGTTCCACTGGTAATTTTTCAATCACACATTAAAAAGTAAAAAAGAAAGGCCCCCAAGTTGATCAAAAATAAAATTAGGAATAAACCAAAATTTTAACCAATTAATTTTGAGGGTATTATTTAAAGTACAGAAATCAAGAAAATCAAGGCCACCACTTTGAAGCAAATTTATAACAGATTTACAATTGTAGTGCACATGATTCTTCCATAGAAAATCACATAACATCTAATCAATAGTTTTAACAGTATGATTGTCTACATGTATAGATGACGCAGCATAGGTTAATCTAGACATCCCTTGTGCTTTTGACATAAGGACTCTAGCTCTAAGGGATACGTCCCTTAATAACCAAAGACTCAGTTAGCTTTTAATCTTTTCAAAGGCAGGATTACAATTCAGAGAAACTGTATCTTGTTCATTTTTTGAGACAACACCACCTACATAACTAACAGCTTCTTTAACAGGGAGACCATCCACAGATACCAGGGAGGAGTTTTTCAAATCTAATATTTCAAATTCTTTATATTAAGGTACAGACCTGAAGCATTTGAAAACAACTGAATCATTTTAATTGCCCGATGAACCTGACTAGATTTTTTTTTTTTAATAAGGATGTCATCCGCTAGTTGACTAATTAAAATACTTCTACCGGCAATATGAATTTCTTCTAGCTTACTATCCTTAATAAAATGACAGAAAACCTGTGCTACAATAAGAAAGACATATACAGACACTGGACAGCCTTGTCAGATTCCTTTTTTTTTCTAGAAGAAATCTGTGTTGTACCATGTCCTGATTTCACTGAGCTATTTCCTCCTACATACAAAGTTTTCATAGCATTACAAAAATAGGGCCCGAAACCAAAACGCTCTATAAAAAATAAAAAAAAATTAAAGGATGCTCAATAGTGTCAAAGGCCTTGACAAAGTCCAAAAAAGAATTACACTGTCATCATCAATAAGGTTATAATAATCAGTCAAGTCTACTAAGACAAGTCTAATCTTATTAAAAAAATGGTGATCTTTTTCTGAAACAGGCCCCCCAATATTTAATTGTATTGTGCCCTATTCTTCTCAAGTTTAAAAAAATAAGACCACATCTGTTCCCCATATTCTAGCCAGCTTTGTCTTGACCTAATGAAAGCACCTTCTGCTCTTAATTTATACAAATCATCTAACTTTATTTGCAAGTCAACTAAATACGCCTTCTGACTATCTGACAAATTTTCAGGTAAGATCTTGGTAATAGACGAGATTTCACACTGTAAAAAAAAAAATCAGGTCTCCAATTGAAAATTTTCTAGTGACTGATCACATCTAAATTTTTCAGTTGGCCAAACTTAATTTCTGTTAATTTAATTGTATCAATTCACAGTAATTCAATTTGGCCAACTGAAAAATGTAGATGTGATCAGTCACTAGAAAATTTTAAATTGGAGACCTGAGGTTTTTTTACAGTGCACTGATCACTTTCAATTCTTCAAGACGTTTTGATTTAGCCAAAACAGAACTATATTTTCTTAAATATTTCTCAATTCCCAATTGGTGCCAAACTAATTTTCTTGTTTAGCTTTAGGGGAGCGCGGGGCACAACCTAACGCTTGGTTAGTTGTAACACGCATGTTTTAACCCTTTCCACACATGCCAGAATGACGAAACTTAGTGTATTTACTAGTTGCCATATCAACATAAAAAAAATCTCTGGAAGATATTACTGAACATGTATTTAACCATAGCAAAAGTAAATTTCTTACTTAAGTTTAGTTTTCATCTCTGTTTTTTGTGTTTATTTAAAATAAGACAAATCCAATATTATTTTAATCTTATATCTGTTATTTAACAGCTGAGATCGTTCTTTAATGCTGATCTAACCAGCAGAAGACACAAGCCGCGATTTAAATCCAAGTTGCGCAGGCGGGGTGTGTTGTAACACTGCGTTACAATGAGCCCCTATTAGAAATATGCCATTATATTCTATACTTTTATGAATTCTTGTGAGAAACCATGAGAAAAGGGTGAATAATAACTGGGAGTTAAAGTTCAGAAATTATGTTTTGAACTCTGCTGTATAGCTGTATTTAGCGATGTGTTTGTAGTCAAACTCAAAAATGCTTATATTTTTAATGATTAAAAAATGCCACTATTTTATTTTAAAAAGTTAATAATTGTATTTTGTTGACAACATATTTTAGTTTGTCTTGGATATTTTTTTTTATTATATCAGGTTATATTTTAAGCTGTTATTTGGTCATGTTACAATGTACCCCACCTATGGGGCATGTTGTCACATTTCACTTCCATTCTTTCGGGGTAAATCAAGAAAAAAGGATTCACTGCATTAATGAAACAAAACCACATAATTGTACTAGACATGTGTGCAATTAATCTGGGAAACAATAAATACTCTGAACCCCAAGTGGATTTACACAAACTGAGAAAGTCAAAAAGCGCTAGGTTATGCCCCGCTCTCCCCTACTCCAATAAAAAAGAAGTCCTTATTATCTTAAGATGACTTTAATGACTTCAGGAGTAAGCTCAATTTGAATGCAAACAGTCTTATGATCTGTTAATGGAGTTGCAGAGATATCACCAGAAATAGTATCCTTGTCAATATTCCTGCAGACTAACCAAAAATATTTTTGGTGAAAGTCTAGATGAATTTTTATTGCTTCATGTGTACACTCTTTCATTTATATGTTTAGCCCTCCATATATCTAGTTCAAGCTGAATTTGAATTTGATTTACAACCAGGTGGCCATCTATCAATTCATTTTAGACAACGTTACAGTCACCACCAATCAGGTCACTGTTCTGTTGTTTTATGTTGAATAAAAAAAAGTTATTTATGCAATAGTTTCCAAATACCAACACTACTGACCTGACCCTGTAGACCCAAGAGCGGCTTCCAGATCCACAGTACTTATCTTACTGGATTTGTCTGCTGCTTTTGACACAGTTAACCACCAGATCCTCCTGTCAACTCTCATGAAGATGGGCATCTCAGGAACTGCTCTCCAGTGGCTCAAGTCTTACCTCTCAGGTAGGTCCTTCAGGGTGTCATGGAGAGGTGAAGTGTCTAAGTCACATCATCTAGCCACTGGAGTTCCACAGGGCTCAGTGCTTGGACCACTTCTCTTCTCCATCTACATGTTATCACTGGGATCTGTCATTCAGTAACATGGCTTTTCCTATCATTGCTATGCCGACGACACTCAACTCTACTTCTCATTTCAACCAGATGATCCCACGGTTGGTGTTCGTATTGCTGCCTGCCTAACAGACATTTCTGCCTGGATGAAGGAACATCACCTGCAACTCAACCTTGCAAAGACAGAACTGCTTGTGGTCTCAGCCAACCCAGCACTTCATCACAATCTCTCCATTCAGCTAGGATCATCAACCATAACTCCGTCCAGGACAGCCAGGAATCTTGGAGTTGTGATTGACGATCAGCTAAAATTCACTGACCACATTACTGCAACAACCCGGTCCTGCAGATTTGCATTATACAACATTAGGATGATTAGACCCTTCCTATCTGAGCTGACCACACAACTCTTGGTCCAAGCTCTTGTGCTCTCCAGACTGGACTACTGTAATGCTCTTCTAGCGGGCCTTCCAGCATGCACTATCAAACCCTTGCAACTGATCCAGAATGCAGCGGCAAGGGTGGTCTTTAACGAGCCGAAGAGAGCGCACGTCACGCCTCTCTTCATCAGACTCCACTGGCTACCAATAGCCGCTCGCATCAAATTCAAGACACTGGTACTCGCCTTCAAAGCAACCACTGGCTCTGCACCAATATACCTAAACTCGCTTGTTCAGACATACACACCCTCCAGGAGCTTGCGTTCTGCCAGTGAACGACGCCTTGTGGTGCCATACCAGAGAGGCATGAAATCACTCTCACAGACCTTTTCCTGGACTGCCCCCATCTGGTGGAATGACCTGCCTATCTCAATTCGAGCAGTCTCTAGCCATTTTCAAAAACGGCTAAAGACATGTCTCTTCCAGCAGCACCTGACCAATCAAGAATAGCACTTAACATTCTATTCATTTTTCTGTCTGTCTAATTTATTTAAAAAAATAAAAAATAAAAAAAAAGTCCTGTGTGTTCTGTGTTAGATTAACTGAGACTTGTTACAGCACTTGCATACTGTAGCCTCTGACTGTTCTAGTTGCTTCTATTGCTCTCATTTGTACGTCGCTTTGGATAAAAGCGTCTGCTAAATGACTAAATGTAAATGTAAATAACTATTTGATCAAGACACTTAAAGCTGGATAATTGAGGGTGATTGTGAGTGTGATGATCATCTGGTAATGAGCAACAGCGACCACAATTCACACCTTCAGTCAGTGAAGCCGCTCCCACAGCCGTTCATGAGAGTTTAAATGCTGGGGATATTCCCATCTTCCCACAGGAGAAGAAGAAGCAAGCAGGAGGAATTACTCCAGGAGAAACTACAGACATACTATTGTAAAGATGGAGTTTGAGGAAGAACCCTGCAGAATAAAAGATGAAGAGACAGAGAAACAAATAGGTTGGTGTTTTCCTTCATTCTCTTTAATGAGGAACATTAAGACGAAAACTGGAGAAAAAAAAAGAAAAAAAAAGACTAAATTGAATTTTGCTTAATTGTGACTCTAGTATATTTCTTGTTCTCATTTCTCCTTTGAATTTGATATGTTGATTTTAGACCCGATGGAAGTGAATGAAGACAAACAGCATCAAATTCAAAACCCTCATCATTTCACAAATGAAGATGGAAACACAGTCGATTCAAAGACTGAAGAGAATTTCACACCAAAAAGAGCTCGAAAAACTGGAGTCAAAGGATCTTTAACATGCTCTCAGTGTGGAAAGAGCTTCACATATAAATCAATCCTTAAGACACACATGATGATTCACACTGGAGAGAAACCGTTCACATGCTCTCAGTGTGGAAAGAGTTTCACGGTGAAAAGTTCTCTCGATGTTCATCTGCACTGTCACTCTGGAGTGAAATCATTCAGCTGTGATCAGTGTGAGAAAACATTTGTTTTTGAATCAAACTTAAGAAGACACCTTAAAGTTCATACTGGTGTGAAGCCTCACGCTTGTTCTTTTTGTGGAAAGAGTTTTTTACTACTGCAGCATTTAAAAGAGCATGAGAGTATTCATACTGGTGTGAAACCTTATATGTGCTTTGACTGTGGGAAGACCTTCATTACATCAAGCGACTTAAAGATACACCAGAGAATTCACACTGGAGAGAAACCGTACAAGTGCTCACACTGTGGGAAGAGTTTCTCTCGGTCAGGACACCTGAAAGAGCATGAGAGAATTCACACTGGAGAGAAGCCGCACCAGTGCTCTTCATGTGGGAAGAGATTCAGCCGTTTATCTAGTGTACAGGTTCATGAGAAAAAGCATTGCCCGAAGTTGTCTAAGTGAGCAAATCATTCACATCCTTGATTTACATATGGCTCGTGGTTGTTTTAGTGTGACAGGAAAATCAAATCAAATCAAATCACTTTATTGTCACACAGCTATATGCACAAGTGCAACAGCAGGTGAAATTCTTGAAAGTCCACTAGTTCACTTGCTTTGGTCCGGACCAAATACAATGTTGAATTTAGTTTGTTTTGTTTGGTTCACTTTGACACTGCCCTTTTTGCAAGTGAGTCTTTTCTCAAGTACTGTAACATGATTTATAATGATATGATTCAACTTTACTGAACTTCAAACACTTGTTTTGCATTAAAATAGTTTGTGAAGAGATTCATTTTTTCTGTTTTTGCATAATATCTAGTCCAGGTTAATCTCTCTGTAGTTATTATTGCAAGATGTTTTAAAATATATGTTTGCAGTAGGTGTCATCGGCTCATTAACTAAAATAAATGGTCATAAAACAGCCCTACAGGTGTTGTATTGGGCTGTAATGAGCGTAACTGGTAGTGTAAGTATTTTGAAGAGCAGAAGCACTTTCAACACTTTTTTATTTTAAAATATGGATATTTTTCTTACGCAAATGCATTGATTAACTTCAGAGGGCTTTTATTAACCTCCCGGAGCCGTGTGGAGCAGTTATATGATGGATAGATGCACCTTTAAGGACTTATATAAAAAAAAACACACAGTTACTGCCATTATAAAGCTTGGATTAGCCAGGATTTTTTATATATGTAACTCTTTAAATTGTATTCATCTGAAAGAAGAAAGTCATATCCTCCTGGGACCCACGAATAGACCTTTGTCCACTGTAGTGGACATTATATTTGAGTGAATTTCTCTGACATCATAACATATCACAGTCTGGATGTCCTGTAAAGAGCACATTTGGGGCTTTGCAGAGATACCAAATGTTTGGAGGTTTCACCAGGACAACAACTTCTTCTTGGTCTTTTAAAAACGGCTGACATTAATGTTTAGCACTCTTATGGAAATATGATCATATTTTTAAATTATAATTTAAATCTGATTAATTTTCAAATTGTTTGTTAAAAATCAACATCTCAGGACAATGTTATGGGGTTTCTAATCAAAATATGACTTTCTGTTACAAAACAGGGCATTGATTTCATAAATGACCACTGGAGTGGACGCCAAGACTTAAATCATGTTTATCAGGCATTTTGGAGACATAACAAGTGAATAGGGAAAGAAATTAAATATCAATATTCCTATGAAATACTAGATAAAATTTTGAAAATTATTACTCCCATTATTACACTTATTTTTTCATTACATGTTGCACCAAGAACACATTAATATGCAAATTAGATACAGTGAATAGATACATTGTATTGAATGGGAAAATCCAAGTATGGTCATTTTACCCACATATTTCATAAAATAAAATGGTATATGAATGCATTTCATTATATCTTTCATACCAAAGTTCAGAATCATCTTTAAACAAAGTTTGTTTTAAAAAAATCCTGAAACCTAAAAATGTATTGGTAAATTAAAAATAAATCCCATTGTTTTTCCCATTCAATACCATTTCCCATTCAATACAATGTATCAATGTACAATGTGAGATGGTGGTCCAGTGGGTTAAACCATGGAACTGATATGCAGAAGGTTGCTGGTTCGATCCCAGCGGTCACCACCAGCGTGTCCTTGAGCACGTGATGCTCACGTGCCACTGTTGGTGCTTTCGGTGGTGGATAGGGGTCAGCATGGGCACCCTGACTGGTCTGCGCTATGCCGCCCCATACGCAACAAACTGAGTGAATTCTGACACCTTTCGATCAACTTTCTATACCTTTTCCTTATTTCTAAGGGAACAATGATTTTTTTTGATGATCATTTAGCTCATAGTTTAATAGAAAAACTATAAAAAAGTTTACTGTAAACAGCGCAGAATAATCATGTCATCTTCATAAGTCTTTACAGGCTGTGATTCTGAGGATCAAGTTGGTCCAAATAAAGTGGGTACTGTCCCATTTTTGATGGATAAGAATTTTGTAAATCCCATTTAGACCTCACAGATATTTGAGATGCAATCGTCAAAAGGTTTTACTGTTGTTGCATTGCTGTGGTAACTTTAACCTCTGACTCTTCAAATCCTCATCCTTTGAATTTGCTTTTGCAGAGCAGAAAACAGCGTCTTCTCGACATGTACATCTTACAGGTCTGCAAAGAAACAGGCGTCTTTCCAGTGCAACACATTTAATAGAATAATGTTTTCTGAAAAGAAGAATGAAAGATACAGTGGCAATTATAAATAGAGCGTCTCAGTTCTCGTATTTCTCTAGTCATTTCTGCACAAACTCTCATTTCTTTAAACATGTCATACTCAGTGTCACAATAAACATTCACTTGCTCAATAAACACAAAAGAAACCAAAAGTAACTTAGTTTGTACTCTTAAACAATTATTTTGCCTATTAAACTTTCAGTTAAAGCATAAATGACATGCTTTGAATCAGTTCTGATAATTATCATGTTCTCACATGCCGCATTCGGGACTCTTATTGTCTGATACACAAGAATAGTAACTCATTTGCGCTTCCGTTAACTCCTTTATGGTCTTCTGATGCAATTCACACAAAATGGCGGACAATAGTGAACTCCACGTGATCATTCTCCATTCTCCATTACACTTGCGTTACATTCACGGGTAGTCAAAACACTGTTTTAATATTCAAGAACTATGCAACACATCAAAACGTCATTTAACTTGTAATATAGAGGATTTATCTTACCTGAAAAGAAGAATGAACGATACAGTGTCAATTATGAATGGAGCGTATTTCTCTAGTCATTTCTGCACAAACTATAGCGTTACACACGTTCGAGCAGATCTTGGCGAGAGCTATTTTATCATATATCACAAGTTCATTCTTAATTTGGCACAAATCTAGTTTACTACCGAATCTACCAGTAACTCATTTTAGATTGTTATATCGTTTTATCCTCCTGAGAACCAAAACTGTTTTTGTTTTGAATTTACTTTATGTCATTACTGTCACAAGCCTGAGTTATTTGTTCATTGATTCCATTCTGTCCTCCTGTGTATATTGTCTCTGTGTATGAGTTGGGCGGTTTCTTGCGATAACTAACTAGGCTGTGAAATCCCTTTCCAGAACATTTTCATTCAACGTTCCCAGCTGGTGGAACTATCTTCCCAATGCCATCCGAAACGCAGAATCATTGACATCATTCAAAAGTCAACTTAAAACTCAGCTCTTCCGTGAGCACTTAACCTCATAATTTTTTTTTCTCAAAAAAACACACATCCTCACATCCTCTTTCTCTTCCTTCTTCCCTCCCTACTCTAGCCTGTGCTACACTGAGCTATGTACACGGTCTCAGTATTTCAGGCACTTGCTGCGCTTCTCAATCCTTCATGACCTATCGCTTCATGTACCCCCAAGTTATAAGTCGCTTTGGATAAAAGCGTCTGCTAAATGCATAAATGTAAATGTAAATGATTGGTTCTCCTTCACACCTGATCCAGACATAAGGACCACCCCAAAAATTATCAACATCTGCCATTATTAGTGATCAGACTCACTTTTCAGGATATTTAAAGCAGCACTAGGTAACTTTTGCTCTCGGGCTCCCCCTACAGTTGGGAAACAGTATTGCCCTCTACTACTGTCGTAAACTCTGTCATCCTACATTAGCGGATGCATATAGCACGTGCATTTGTTGACATGACAGCTATGATAGTCCTGAACATTGCAGGAGGAGTTCACATGCAGGTGTTCTGCTTGCGTCTCGTGTGAAATGTCTTCATCCCAGGTACAGTGGCATATGTTTCAGCATGTCATATGAATATCATTTCATGGGTTTTATTTTTTTTTTCAAATGCCAAATGATCGAAATGCTCACGTTTACAAGCCAGCGTCATTATAGTAGTCTAGTCTATTGGTTACCGTTTTACAGAGTCTATATGATACTTCAATTCAATGTTTGAGTGGTAGGTAATAACCATATATCGTCAATATAATATCAAGCTGCCATAGATGAATCTTCAAATTTGAAAAGTCGATTTGCATTATAGCTTGAGGCAAGACAAATAAACAAATATCACAGACATGTTAGGTATTGTAACGAGTAGGAAAATAGTGTGGCCCCTTTAAGAGCGTTCGCCCCGGTTGGAGTGCCTGCGTTCTGTGTGTGTGTGAACACTGCGCCTCGAGCTCCCATGTGTGCGGATTATTTTCTGTCTTCTGTTGCAAACATTCATTTATTTGTGTTTTGTTGGGTAATGCTGTGGACGGAAGTGGAGTTTGTGCCGGACTCTTGTGGGGACTCTAGTGGAATAAAGTGCGGGCTGTTTGATGTCAATCGCCTCCGTGTTTGCATCGACTCCAGTTGCGTTGAGTGAGCTATCCGTATTTTTCACCCGGACACACGCGTTACAGTATCCTAAAATATGATTTTGTACGTCTTATGTATTTACTTGCGAGAATGTAGCCCCTACCAAACTTGTACACGCCGTTTACACATAGGCTTACATAGGCTAACCCTAACCCTCGCACGTCCAAATTTAAGGAAGTGGGGGTGATGGTGGAAGTGACGTATATGCCGTAAAGCAGTCGAATTTTGTAGTTCTTTTTTTTCTCAGGTTACTACCCGAAACCCGAAGCTTAAAAGTACGATTAAAAACGATACAGACCACGTCAGGCTATGGCAGACGTGCCATTCAACCTATTGTAAGTCGATGTATCATCACAAGAGTCTTGAAAATATATTACGAAGGTTGAAAAGTTACCTAGTGCTGCTTTAAGCTTTTTCCCATAATCGGGTATCGGTTTTGTAATATTGGATTCACCGATAAATTGCGGCATCTTGTGGACGTTTTGAGAATTACGTGCAAGCCCGCCATTATAGCCCTGCTTCTGAGGGGAGAGTCAACAACGGCTTCCCTTAATTAATAAACTATTTAACAGAACAGCCAGTACAGCACAAATTAGATATATATCTTATTTGTGCATGTTATGTCGTTTAAACTTGCCACTAAAAATAGAGACAAACTCACAGAGTCACATAATCCATCATGTCTCAAATTAAAGACGTAACTTTACGCAAATTAAATAAAACAGCCATGAATGAGAGCATGTTGGAAATAAAAGTGCTGAATTTATTTCTCTCTCTCTGTTTGACGCTCATCTTGTGAAGTCGCGTTCGTTCACTCACCGTTGATGCTCCAGCATGGTCATCGTATGTAACTTAAAATGACCCACTTGTTTAAAATTCCTTAAATTATATATTAAAGTCTGCTATATAACATTTATATAATAAACATTTAAATAATTACAGCTCTGGAAATTAATTATTATTAGGCCTCAGCGAGAGACGTTCTGTATAAACGCATAGATTAAAACAGTGCTTTGTCATCAGTATTTCATAATCTAGACCGACACAAACATGATTAATAATTCTGATATCATGCCAGAAGACATGGACTCTGTAATAGCGATGATGTATTCACTGTTTTGTTTATTTTTCTGACAATGTTTGCATATTCCAGAGAATATTCCTCCATCAAATCGAGAGCAAGAGTGTGGTCCCACTGAAGTTATTTCAGAGGCTCCTGGGTCATATGACATCTGTAGCCGCGGTAACGACCGCTCGGATTGCTTCATATGAGACCACTTCAGCACTGGTTTCGCAATCGAGTCCCGAGATGGGCATGGCAGTCGGGCACACTCCGGGTCCCAGTGACTCGGGCCTGCCTCCAGACTCTCACCCCGTGGTCGAACCTCAGATTTCTACGAGCAGGTGTGCCCTTAGAACGAGTTTCCAGGGATGTTGCTCTGTCAACAGATGCCTCCACCACGGGCTGGGGTGTAGATCGGGTCTGTGCTCTCATTCCTCCAGGAAGGGTTGGATCGAAGGCTGTCTCCTTCCACCCTCAAGGTTTACGTGGCCGCTATATCAGCCTACCATGACCTCTTGGAGAACAAGCAGGTAAGTCAGCAGGTTCCTGAGGGGAGCCAGGAGACTACATCCTCCTTGCGCTCCCCTCGTGTCCTCTTGCAGTAGTTTTAGATGTTCTGCAGAGGGCTCCCTTTGAGCCTTTGCGGTCAGTAGATCTTAAAGGGTTAGTTCACCCAAAAATAAAAATTCTGTCATTAATTACTCACCCTCATGTCGTTCGACACCCGTAAGACGTTTGTTCATCTTTGGAACACAAATGAAGATGGCTCAGAAATCCGATGGCTCAGAAAGGCCTCAAATGGCACAATGCACTGTACACTCTCAAGACCCATAAAAGGTACTAAAGACGTCGTTACAAAGTCCATCTCACTACAGTGGTTCTACAATAACTTTATGAAGTGCCGAGCATAGGTTTTGTGCACAAAAAAAACTATATAACGACTTATATAGTGATGACGATTTCAAAACACCCACGTGATCCAAATCATGATTCGACTCGCTGACTCGCGCTTCGAAGCTTCATGATGCCGTGTTTTGAAATAACACTCTAAAGTTCTTTCCAGTATTTGAACATCATTATCAGTTCTTATAATAACTGTAAAATCATCCGCGTGTGCAGAGACTTTAACATTAACATTTAAGTTTGTATCAATCTGTAAGCCCATTAATTCTCTCCTCAATTCACAAAGAAAGGGTTCAATGGCTAAAACATAAAGCTGTCCCGAAAGTGGACAGCTTTGTCTTATTCCCTTTTCCACCTTAACACGGATACTAAGACCACCTGCCATTTTTATCATACATGTTGCATCCTTATAAAGTAATTTTAACTTTGTTCAATCTGATAGAAAGACATTTTGATAAAATGTTAAATTCTGAACACAATAATGCAACCGGTCTCCAATTCCTCAATAAAGTAAGATCTCCTTTCTTGGGCAGCAGAGTTAATATTGCCTGTTGACAACTCTTGGGCAGATGGCCTTCACTAAAAGATTCTTGCAATACATTAAAAAGATCAAGTCCAATTCTATTCCAAAAATGTTGGTGTCCATCTGTACCAGGAGTATAGCCTGAAGAAAGTCCCATTATTACAGCACTTAGTTCTTCAAACGTAAATCCAGAGTCAAGAGTTTCTTTATGCTCAGAAGTTAAACATGGGAGATTTTGTAATAAATAATTTTGACACGCATTATCTGTGTTCTCAGCAGCAAACAGCTGAGAATAGAAATCCACTGCAATTCTGTGCATCTCCACAGGATCATTAATGACAAATCCATCACATTTTTGTGGAGATGGTGGTCCAGTGGGTTAAATCACTGAACTGATATGCAGAAGGTTGCTGGTTCAATCCCAGCAGTCGCCACCAGTGTGTCCTTGAGCAAGGCACTTTACTCCACGTTGCTCCAGGGGGATTGTCCCTGTAATAAGTGCACTGTAAGTTGCTATGGATAAAAGTGTCTGCCAAATGCGTAAATGTAAATTTTTCAAACTTTGTTTTACATTCCATATTTAAAAAAATGATGTCAGACAATCTATATCTTTCAATAACAAAAATCTATTTTTCACACGGGCACTTTTAACCTTCTCAAACCTTCAAAACAGAACTCAATTTTTTTTTCTTCTCAGTCCACTCCTGTACACGATCTTTCACAACTCTCAAAAACTGTAACTTACATTGTCAACACATATCATACTCGGGTTCAAGAAAGACTTTTACCTTCAAAGAATATCAGGATAAAAATAACAGCAACTTTAATAAAGTCAGATTAATTATAATGGAGTCAGATTAAAAAAAAACTGAATTATGCATGTCATCTTCAACTGCTTTTTGTTCTGATAATTGGTTCAAAACAGCTTCGTAATCCTCCAATCTTCCAAAATCTAAATACTTTTTAAACGACTATTTGAGCAAAACATTTGCACCTGGATAATTGAGAGTGATTGTGAGTGTGATGATCATCTGCTAAATGAGCAACAGCGACCACAATTCACACCTTCAGTCAGTGAAGCCGCTCCCACAGCCGTTCATGAGAGTTTAAAGGCTGGGAATATTACCATCTTCCCACAGGAGAAGAAGAAGCAAGCAGGAGGAATTACTCCAGGAGAAACTACAGACATACTATTGTAAAGATGGAGTTTGAGGAAGAACCCTGCAGAATAAAAGATGAAGAGACAGAGGAACAAATAGGTTGGTGTTTTCCTTCATTCTCTTTAATGAGGAACATTACGATGAAAACTGACATATCACAACACATCTAAAACTAGACACTAGTGCTTAATTGTGACTCTAGTATATTTCCTGTTCTCATGTCTCATTCTTTGAATTTGATATGTTGATTTTAGACCCGATGGAAGTGAATGAAGACAAACAGCATCAAATTCAAAACCCTCATCATTTCACAAATGAAGATGGAGACACAGTCGATTCAAAGACTGAAGAGAATTTCACACAAAAAAGAGCTAGAAAAACTGGAGTCAAAAGATCTTTCACCTGCTCTCAGTGTGGAAAGAGTTTCACAGATAAATCAGTACAAAACAGACACATGATGATTCACACTGGAGAGAAACCGTTCACATGCTCTCAGTGTGGAAAGAGTTTCACTCAGAAATGCCATCTCGATGATCATCTGCGCTTTCACTCTGGAGTGAGATCATTCCGCTGTGATCAGTGTGAGAAAACATTTGTTGCGCAATCAAACTTAATAAGACACCTTAAAGTTCATACTGGTGTGAAGCCTCACATTTGTTATTTTTGTGGAAAGAGTTTTTCACTCCTGCAGAATTTAAAAGAGCATGAGCGTGTTCATACTGGTGTGAAACCTCATGTGTGCTTAGACTGTGGGAAGAGCTTCAGTTCATCAGGCAACTTCAAAAAACACCAGAGAATTCACACTGGAGAGAAACTGTACAAGTGCTCACACTGTGGAAAGAGTTTCTCTCAATCAAGTCACCTGAAAACACATGAGAGGGTTCACACTGGAGAGAAGCCGCACCAGTGCTCTTCATGTGGGAAGAGTTTCACCAAATTATCTAGTGTACAAACTCATGAGAAAAAGCATTGCCCAAAGTTGTCTAAGTGAGCAAATCATTCACATCTTCGATTTACAAATATTGCTCTTATAAATAATTTGACATTCAGACATTCTGTTTTAGTGTGTATTCATACCAGGAAAGTCCGCTAGTTCACTTGCTTTGCTCCGGATCAAATACAATGTTGAATTTTTGTTTGAAAAATTATGGTTTGAGGGTGAGTAAATCATGGACTAATTTTCATTTTTGGGTGAACTATCCCTTTAAGCTTTTACAGATCTTTCAGAATTGACAATTCAGCTTAATTTTTCTACAGTGGAAGGAAGCAGAGACATGCTGCCCATCATTTTACTGTCTATGTTGTGAAAGTGACTAGTGAGATGAGTTTTCCTGTTGGGTTTGATGTTTGTGCCTCTGTAGTCTCTGCGAGGTGGGGCCTCCATGGATCAGTCTTGTTTGTTCAGCACATCCCACAGATGCTCGATTGGATTGAGATTTGGAGGCCAAGTCAACACCTCAAACTCGTTGCTCCTCAAACCATTCCTGAAGCATTTGTGCTTTGTAGCGGCGCATTATCTGCTGAAAGAGCCACAGCCACCAGGGAATACTGTTTCCATGAAAGGGTGTACATGGTCTCAACAATGCTTAGGTAGGTGGTACGTGTCAAAGTAACATCCACATGGATGGAGTACCCAAGGTTTCCCAGCAGAACATTGCCCAAAGCATCACTGCCTCCGCCGGCTTGCCTTCTTCCCATAGTGCATCCTGGTGCCATGAAGACCATAGACGGGTATTATGCAAATTTGTTATCCAGTGACGTGTAGCCGTAACGAAGGGGTGAAAAAAAAGTGCACTAAGATACACTTTATAAACACCTGAGAAAATCAATGTTAATATTTGGTACAGTAGCCTTTTTTCGCAATTACAGAGGTTAAACGTTTCCTGTAGTTTTTCACCAGGTTTGCACTGCAGGAGGGATTTTGGCCCACTCTTCCACACAGATCTTTTCTAGATCAGTCAGGTTTCTGGCCTGTCGCTGAGAAACATGGAGTTTGAGCTCCCTCCAAAGATTCTCTATTGGGTTTAAGTCTGGAGACTGGCTAGGCCACGCCAGAACCTTGATATGCTTCTTACAGAGCCACTCCTTGGTTATCCTGGCTGTGTGCTTCCGGTCATTGTCATGTTGGAAGACCCAGCCTCGACCCATCTTCAATGCTCTAACTGAGGGAAGGAGGTTGTTCCCCAAAATCTCACATTACATGGCCCCGGTCATCCTCTCTTTAATACAGTGCAGTCGCCCTGTCCCATGTGCAGAAAAACACCCCAAAAGCATGATGCTTCCACCCCCATGCTTCACAGTAGGGATGGTGTTCTTGGGATGGTACTCATCATTCTTCTTCCTCCAAACACGTTTAGTGGAATTATGACCAAAAAGTTCTATTTTGGTCTCATCTGACCACATGACTTTCTCCCATGACTCCTCTGGATCATCCAAATGGTCATTGGCAAACTTAAGACAGGCCTTGACATGTGCTGGTTTAAGCAGGGGAACCTTCCGTGCCATGCATGATTTCAAACCATGACGTCTTGGTGTATTACCAACAGTAACCTTGGAAACGGTGGTCCCAGCTCTTTTCAGGTCATTGACCAGCTCCTCCCGTGTAGTTCTGGGCTGATTTCTCACCTTTCTTAGGATCATTGAGACCCCACGAGGTGAGATCTTGCATGGAGCCCCAGTCCGAGGGAGATTGACAGTCATGTTTAGCTTCTTCCATTTTCTAATGATTGCTCCAACAGTGGACCTTTTTTCACCAAGCTGCTTGGCAATTTCCCCGTAGTCTTTTCCAGACTTGTGGAGGTGTACAATTTTGTCTCTAGTGTCTTTGGACAGCTCTTTGGTCTTGGCTATGTTAGTAGTTGGATTCTTACTGATTGTATGGGGTGGACAGGTGTCTTTATGCAGCTAACGACCTCAAACAGGTGCATCTAATTTAGGATAATAAATGGAGTGGAGGTGGACATTTTAAAGGCAGACTAACAGGTCTTTGAGGGTCAGAATTCTTGCTGATAGACAGGTGTTCAAATACTTATTTGCAGCTGTATCATACAAATAAATAGTTAAAAAATCATATATTGTGATTTTCTGGATTTTTTTTTTTTTTTTTTTAGATTATGTCTCTCACAGTGGACATGCACCTACGATGACAATTTCAGACCCCTTATGATTTCCAAGTGGGAGAACTTACAAAATAGCAGGGTGTTCAAATACTTATTTTCCTCACTGTAAGTGTACTCAACTGTGCTATTTTGACTAAAATGTGCTTTTAACATACTATCTCTGGTATATAGTTACCACTTGTAGTACACTTCTGAGAAAGGAAATTAGCATCCCCCATCCGAGACACAATCACACTGAGCCAATCACCGTAATTTACATTTCATTCTCTTCACCCTCATCTCTCCTCTCCACATGTTGAAATTACTTGAAATTCACCCTAAATCTACATGGGTTTTTAGAGATCTTTTTCTTACTGTGGAGGGCAGATCCTCTGCCAATTGGTCTTTCAAGCAAATTGCCCTCATTCCCCAAAAGGTGTAAACTACATGGGTCTTTGACCATTGTCAATGCAAATTCTTAGTAAGTTCCTGTCTCACCTTGGGCGATGCTTTGTTTTGGTCTGATATTTAAAGATGAGTTGCAAAGGGCTCAATGTGTGATCCTGTACTCAGGTTTAACCCATAACAATGTGTCTCTTCCATTGTCATTTTCAGATGTCAGGTAGCCTATGCATTTTTTACTCTTTACTTCAGAGATTTTGATGTATTGATTATCTTTGAATTGATTATGTAATTGGCATGATACATTGATACATTTACCTGACTAATAATAAATTGTTACATTTGGTTTTATTCTGACTTACTCTGAAATTATTGACTTTAGTAGATTACGTTGTATCCATTGTTACCGCAAATCTGTATCAGGTTAGTAACGGACTGAAGTCCAGTTTTGGGTGGAGCATTGGGGCAAGCCAACTGAGATTTTAGAGCTCTGTCTAACGCTTGGCATTAGTTCAAGTGTACTTAGACTGTGAAGGCTAATAAAAGGAATTTCCGTTTAGGAAACAATAATGTTGATCGACAAACCTAAATAGGATGAGCCTTACCTCTGTTTAATGTAAAGTTACTCTAGCTAAATGTACATGGGAAACCATGGCATGACCATACCAAAACTACTATTAGAGAAGGTATAGGTCAGCTCATGATTGTTGTAAAATGCAGTCTACTGTCGCTAAATTGCGGGACATGTTTGACACTAAATAGAGCTATTTAAAGCACAATACTACATGCAAGAGACACCAAAACATCTAATACATACAGTGGCGTAACTTTGCTTTGAAAAGTGGTGGGGACACCGCACAACTCGTTTTGCTATGTGTTTATTTAATACGGTGACGCATTGCTGCCACATACATTTTATTTTTCCACTCAATTATGTCGTAATAACAAGATCTTATGTGGTTTTAACAACATCTTTTCTCGTAATAACGAGATCTGGTGTCATAAAAACAACAATTTTCTCGTAATAACGAGATCAGCCTAGTCCTAGTAGTCCAGCCAGGAGGAGACAAAGGCATGGATGAGCTTCTCTGCATCTGGTAGGGTGAGTGTTGGACGGAGTTTGGCGATGTTCTTGAGGTGGTAAAATGATGTCTTACAGAGGTGTTTGATGTGGGTGTTGAAAGCGAGTTGTGGGTCCATTTTAACACCCAAGTTGGTGACAGATGTGGAGAGGGAGATGGTTTGGCCAGAGAAAGTGATATTGGTGATGGTGGAAGAGCGGAGCTGATGTGGTGTGCCAACCAGGATGGCCTCCGTTTTGGAACTGTTGAGCTGAAGAAAGTTGAGCTTCATCCACACCTCTATTTCCTCCAGGCAGGTGGTCAGTGTAGAAGTTGGCAGGGGAGCAGAAGAAGTGTGGGTTGTCTTGAGGTAGAGCTGTGTGTCATCAGCATAGCAGTGAAATGCTATGCCATGTCTGCTAATGATATTGCCAAGGGGGAGCATGTAGATGGAAAAGAGGGTGGGGCCCAGCACAGAGCCCTGAGGAACACCGCAGGTTACGTTGTGGGAGTGTGACTTGGCTTTGCCCAGGGCGACTTGCTCAGTTCTGTCGGTCAGGTAGGAGGTAAACCAGTTGTGAGTGTTTTCTCAGAGTCCAGTGGTGTATTGCAGACGGTGGAGAAGGATGTTGTGGTCTACTGTATCAAAAGCAGCTGTGAGGTTCAGGAGGCTGAGTAGTGATGGGGAACCAGTATCTGCTGCCATCAGGAGGTCGTTGGTGACTCTGACCAAGGCTGTTTCTGTGCTATGACCAGGGCGGAAACCAGACAGAAACTTTTCATACAGTTTATTGTGTTTGAGGTGATCATGGAGTTGTGCTGCAACTATTTTTTCCAGAACCTTTGATAGAAATGGAAGATTGGAGATGGGCCTGTAATTGGAGAGAACTTCTGGATTCAGTAGAGGTCTGATGACCGCAGTTTTGAATGCAGATGGGATATGGCCGGCCAGGAGGGAGTGGTTTATGATCTTGGTGATGAATGGAGAGATGGCAGAGATGTTTGCCTTCAGCACGGCTGAAGGGAAAGGGTCCAGGGCACAGATGGACAGCTTCATTCTTTTCATGATGTCCTCTATTTCCTCCTGTATGGCATCGGAGAAGGTGAGAAAGAGCGGCCGGACAATCTCAAGCGGTGGGTCAGCAGTTGGGAGGGGCAGTGGTGGAGAGGTGAGAGCGGATGGTGTTAACTTTTTGCTTAAAGAAAGTGATGTGCATGTTGCACCTCTCTTCGGTGGTCTCAGAGTGGGAGGGTGAGGGGGGTTTGATAAGGTGATTTATTGTTGAAAAAAATAGCTTGGAGCCACCACGGCTGTTGTTGATGATGTTGGAATAAAACGTGGAACGTGCATCCCTCAGAGCTTCTGCATACGCCCTCCTATGTTCCCTGTATGCCTGTTTGTGGACAGTCAATCCAGAGGCCTTGAGCCGACGCTCAAGGACACGCCCAGCCGCCTTCATCTTTCGCAGTTCGCAGGTGTACCAGGGTGCTGAGCGTGAGAATGTGACTGACCTAGATGTTAAGGGGGCGTGGAGGTCCAGGAGATTGCTCAGGGACTGGTTGTAGAAGGTCACGGAGTCATCAACAGAAAGGAAGTCAGTAGAGCCAAAGGAGAGAAGTTGAAGGTCCAGGGCCAGGGCATCTGCATTAATGTTTTTTATTTTTCTGAAATTGATCTGTTGCTTTGGTTTGGTGTGGGTGGGGGGGAAGGGCAGCTCCATTGACACGACTTTGTGATCTGAAACACCAAGATCATAAACCTGTAGGTTGCTGATGGGGGCGGAGTTAGAGATGACCAGATCAAGTGTGTCCCCTGCAATGTGTGGAGACATCAACGTGTTGTCGTAGGTTGATGGAATCTAGCAGAAATCTGGATCTGAAGAAAATCAGCAGCGGGACGACATGAGGGGGTGTCAACAGGAATGTTTACATCACCCAGGATTATGGTATTGGCAGAGGTAGTACAGAGTGTTGTGAGAAGATCAGACATTTCTGGGATGAAGGCAGAGTTTGGGTTTGGGGGTCGATAGATAAGGAGAACAGTCATGGGAAAGGGGGGCTTACATTTAAATGCAAGACATTCGCAGGAAGATGTTGTAGGCAGCAAGATGGGAGACAACTGCAGGTCCTGTCGGTAAATGACGGCTAGGCCACCACCGCGGCCAGTGCTGTGAGCTGCCTCCAAGAAACTGTAGCCGGGGGGACAGGCTTCATTTAGGGCAGAGTAAACCTCTGGTTTTTTCCTTTCTCCCTGATGTGTTCTTCAATCAGTGTGGATTTATTGTTGATAGATTGAGTGTTAAAAAGTTCGAATTTGACCAGTGACTGTGGGGTGAATCTCTGTACAGAGCGCAATACATTAAAATCCACTCCACACAGATTGGAATCCAGTCCACGAAATATATCCAGCCGGGATTTCACGGATCTCATGCTGGAATGCAGAGATCTCGCGATATTTCCAGTGTTGATGGTAGCTGAAGCGGTAGTACTCTGATGACGTGTCAGTCGTGCGACGGATGTCCAGAGAGATGGGATGTTGTTGATAGCAGAGCAGCTTGACTGGTTATGGAAGATTAATTTTTTACCGGAGCCTCTATGAATGTAACGAGGGCGGCGAACAAGTCCAAGTTCTTTAATGATGGGGATGTTTAGTCCAGGAGTGGTTACGGGATTAAGTCGCCGGAGTTGCGAGCTGGAGTAGCTGAACGCCATACTGACCAAGGAGAGGGGTGCTAGCCAGACAGCGTTAGCACCCAGTTCTGGAGCGGTGGTGGAACGGAGAGAAGTTGTCCGTCAAGGCAGCATGATGGTTGGATCCAAAGTACCCTTTCCCAGGTGGAGCAGGGTAGACAACTGGAAGTCGTCTGTATCAGGTAGGTGCCTAGTTACCTAGCTTCCCCACTATGTAAGCGCAATTCTAAGATTACGGGCGGAGAAGCGGCGAACAAACAACACCAGCGTCCTCTCGCGTCTGAATCAATTCCATATATCACTAGATGTGTTCTCAGGTACCGAAATTTGGTACCGATTGATTTAATGTGAATTGGTACTCGGTAGTATTGATGTAATTCAGTATCATATCAGCGTTTCATTCTGATCCAGTGTTTTGGTGTTAATAAAACAATCTGAGAAGTAGCACATTTATTTGTTTGTTTATCATGAGTTTGATTTTGCCTCACCGTTTCTGTACACCCGGGGTCACCAACTAGCAGACTCCGGTCCGAATCCGGACCCGGACCGCGAAGCCTTTTGACGTAATTAAACAAATAAATGCCAAATGCCAGAAAAAAAAAATCACATTTATATCAGGCAGCTCAGTAGAACCGTTTAGGTCTTATTTTGCCACAGGTTGCGACGACAGTTAACGTTACTATGCTCACTGTTGCTACGTTCAGACACGGTCACGCATGAAGTGAAGAAGAGACTGAGAGCAGAAAGCGGCGCGCAAAAACAATGGCATTTTCAAAAATTAGGAAAGTTGATGCTGAAAACTGAGTTTTTCGAGATGAATGGGTGGGATAAAAAAAAAAAATCGCATTTATTCTTCCTGCATCCTGTACGAGGCCTGTGTGTCTCATTTGCTCTGATTCTGTTGCGGTTGTCAAAAGTGGAAACATTAAATAAAATGTTTCTTGCACTTTTTAATTTTTCCAACACTGGTGGCACTTTATTTGTGCCTGTTTGTGTTTCTGAATGATATTGCCAATGATATTTTACCTGTGCAATTTGAACCACATAAGAGAGCAGTGTTCAATATTAGATACATTTAGTTAAGTTAATTTAGTTAATTAGTTTTTTAACCAGGGGGGTTTGTGTTCATTGATTAAATATAATTTAATGTATTGCGTTCATACATTAAATATGCATTAACTGCTTAGCAGGTTTCATTTGTTACATAAAATGAAAACACAACTCATAATCTTCACAAATTGTAATGTGAAAAACAGTCAGTAACGAGTTTACGTTTCTCGAGCGTAATGAACATCATTCGGTTCATTTCTGAGTGATTCACTAAATGAACCGACTCGTTTAGTCGTTTGGATTTATATTTCTCCTAATAAATGATAAATGAATGTACTCACAGTGTGAAAGCATCAGATTTAGAGCAGAATGAACGGCTGTGTTTCACTTCTCATGTTTATATTCCCTCGCTCACTTCTCTTCTTCTTCTAGACTCGATGTGTGTCGGTGCTTCGGTTGCTCGAGCGCCTCCACTGGCGGAAAACAATCACTATTAAACTATATAACCTTCATAGATTAGACAAAACCAACAAAATATGTTATTTATTTAGAATTATATTATATATGATCAATCTTTACATCATTTTAAAGTTAGATGATACAATAAGAATTATTTATAAGTAAAATTAATATATATTATGAATAAAAATGTGCTATAAAGAGATTTGAAGATTTAACAGTAACAAATAAAAAGTTCTGGAAATGTGTTTTAACAGTTTCTTTTCAGCAAACTTTGGGACATATTATTACGATAACTTTAACGGACAGCTCTGTTGCTTATACTGCATTCCAGGCAGGTTTTTGAGCCCGCAAGTTACAATTTCACACCACCGACTCATGACTTTGTATCGTTCCAGGCAAAGTCACGGCAAACTACCTGGAATTGTGGTAGCTAGACGTAAACAAAGCATGGCGGACCGTACGGGGCTTATGCAAATTTACAATCATTTCTATCACCAAAGGTGCTTTACTCCTTGCTTATTTGAGAGAAACGGAGGAGATAAAATGGCGCATTTAGCAAGGGAAGCTGTTACACATTTGGGTGTGAGTGCATAATTTACGTTATTTGTTTCATAAACGCAGCATCCGTAAGGGCGCACTTTGTTGTTTTGCGGGCTATGCGATGTCAGAGCTCGTAACTGGGAGTACATCGATCTAGTACGAGTTTACGGGTGGGAAGTCACGGGTTTGACTGCTGTTCCAGTGGACTTTCACGGGTAGAAGGTAGGAAAAACACGGGTTGCCTGGGATTCGGCATTAGTTACGTGCATCCTGTCACCGTTTGAACTGGCTTGTCAATCATGTTGTCGCAGTTAAAAAGTGTTCGCAATTTGAATATAATGATGCATTTAAAAGTTAATTATGGAGTGATTTTTGTGCCATAATTAAACAAACAAATCCAGCATTTTGCAAACAAACACGATTGGCTTTGCAAAGGAAAATTCGACTCGCAAACAAACAGAAAGCGATTTGCAAATACAAAGGTCAGTTTGAGCGAAAACGCAGAGGAGTAACAAATATATGTACTGTGTTTTGCAAATAATAAACGAGTGAGTAAATGACATCATATTTCACAAATAAATACAAACAATCCTACAAATTGCATGTAACCTTTGAACAAATACCAAATCTAGTCCATACAAATACCTGTCTATTACAATCGCGCAGCTTAATTTTCTCACAAATGCAGTTCGCGCAGATTTTCTCACAAATGCAATTCGCACAGATTTTCTCACAAATGCAGTTCGCGCAGATTTTCTTACAAATGCAATTCGCACAGATTTTCTCACAAATGCAGTTCGCGCAGATTTTCTTACAAATGCAATTCGCACAGATTTTCTCACAAATGCAGTTCGCGCAGATTTTCTCACAAATGCAGTTTGCGCAGATTTTCTCACAAATGCAGTTCGCACAGATTTTCTCACAAATGCAGTTCGCGCAGATTTTCTTACAAATGCAATTCGCACAGATTTTCTTACAAATGCAATTCGCACAGATTTTCTCACAAATGCAATTCGCACAGATTTTCTCACAAATGCAGTTCGCGCCGATTTTCTCACAAATGCAATTCGCGCAGATTTTCTCACAAATGCAATTCGCACAGATTTTCTCACAAATGCAGTTCGCACAGATTTTCTCACAAATGCAATTCGCACAGATTTTCTCACAAATGCAGTTCGCACAGATTTTCTCACAAATGCAGTTCGCACAGATTTTCTCACAAATGCAGTTCGCACAGATTTTCTCACAAATGCAATTCGCACAGATTTTCTCACAAATGCAGTTCGCACAGATTTTCTCACAAATGCAGTTCGCACAGATTTTCTCACAAATGCAGTTCGCACAGATTTTCTCACAAATGCAATTCACACAGATTTTCTCACAAATGCAATTCGCACAGATTTTCTCACAAAATAATGTTTTATAAACATAGTTCGGGAGGAGCACGTTCAGATAATTGACACAGGTGGAGAGCACTCAGCTAATCAACAGTAAGAGGTATATATATACACGCAGCAGTCTTACCTCCATTCATTGACAGTTTCTAGCATCCCTCCACCACCCCTTCTCCACACTTTTATTTTATCAGCCACTTTCATATACAGGGGGTACTCTGGGTTCGGGCCAAATTCCGAGCTCGAAGCCCTCCCCCGGACAGCACGCCAAATACGCAGTTAAACTTCTCTCCATAAATTATATGTAAGTGTGAACTCGTGAATGCAGTTTGCACAGATTTTCTCACAAAAGCAGTTCGCACAGATTTTCTCACAAATGCAGTTCGCACAGATTTTCTCACAAATGCAGTTCGCGCAGATTTTCTCACAAATGCAGTTCGCGCAGATTTTCTCACAAATGCAGTTCGCACAGATTTTCTCACAAATGCAGTTCGCGCAGATTTTCTCACAAATGCAGTTCGCGCAGATTTTCTCACAAATGCAGCTCGCACAGATTTTCTCACAAATGCAATTCGCACAGATTTTCTCACAAATGCAGTTCGCACAGATTTTCTCACAAATGCAGTTTGCGCAGATTTTCTCACAAATGCAGTTCGCGCAGATTTTCTCACAAATGCAGCTCGCACAGTTTCCTTTCGTTCAGTCACTACGACGTACGTTAGTGACTAACGAATGGGGGTTTCGCTTAGAAGCCAATTATCTTCGAGAATTCAACAGCGCCCAATGGCAGTGCCAATGCCATGGGCATGCGGAATTTGCATGCGTAACTCCGCCCCACCTCGTGGGTATATAAGGAAGTACGCTGGCAATATCGCATTATGTTTCTGCTTTGGAGCCAAGAGTATCTCTTCACTCCTTCAAGCCTGATCCTGAGTCTTCGACAAAGCTTTGAGACGAGCAGCTTTCCAGAGACGTTGGTGTGAGCAGCTTTCCAGAGACGTTGGTGTTACGGCGCGTTCCAGTGATCATCATACTGCCTGCCTGCTGATCTGCACAGTGGTCCGTCTGACAGCTGGTGTGTGGTCCCTGGGCGCTTCGGCGTTCTCTGCGAGGCTTTCCTCTCCTAAAAGAGCTTGCACGTGACGCGTCCTTTTCAGGATGTCTCGTCCGTGTACTTCTGGGTGTGGCCGGTTGCTTTCCCCTTCCGATGGGCACAAACACTGTCTGGTATGTTTGGGCTTTCAGCATGCCCAGGCAGCGTTTGTGGATGAGTCATGTTCCCACTGCGGGAATATGACCATCGCAGTGTTGCGGTCAAGACTCCATGACCTTCGTAAAGAAGTGAGAGTCCCCTCTACCACACCCCGATCTACTGAGTCCCAGAGGCCCAGTACTTCGGCTGGTGGTCAGGGTGACTTGACGGTTACGGTGTGGAACAAAGCCCCGACGCTCATGCCTCGGGCCACACCCCCGTCTTGCACACTGCAACCCGCGAGTGTTCAGACGCAGATCGCGGGGCCTGCTTCGGCCCCCCCGCGCATCTCGCTTGGCGCTCCGGAGGAGGATGCGATGTCGGTCACCGCATCACAAGGTGGGCTCGAGTCCTCTGAGGATGATGACTCGGCTGTGTTGCCGCCTTCGGGCGTTCCAGCATTGCCCGAGTCGGACCCAGAGCTGACAGCCATGCTGTCTCGGGCAGCCGCAAGCTTAGGGATAGAGTGGAACCCTCCGCCCTGTCCCGAACGCTCAAGGCTCGATGATTGGTTTTTGGGAGCGCGCGCTGACAACCGTCAGTCCCCGCCCCCAATACCTTTCTTTCCCGAGCTGCATGAGGAACTCGCGCGGTCCTGGAAGTCCCCGTTGTCTTCCCGTGACCGGTCAGCGACTTCCTCCGCCTTCTCCGCCCTCGATGGGGCGGCGGCTAAAGGGTACACTGGGGTCCCCCCAGTTGAACGTTCTGTTGCGATGCAACTGTGTCCTCAGAGCGCTTCAACTTGGCGCGGCGATCCAAAGCACCCCTCCAAAGCCTGTCGATTCACATCAACCTTGGTGGCGAAATCGCACAGAGCTGCGGGGCAGGCCGCCGCTTCTTTGCATGCCATGGCGATCCTCCAGGTCTACCAGGCCAGGATCCTCAAGGACATGCACGAGGGTGGAGTTGATCCGGGGCTCTTAAATGAGCTGCGTGCCGCCACCGACCTCGCTCTCCGGGCGACGAAGGTGACCGCACGCTCCCTGGGTCAAGTGATGTCCACAAACGTGGTCCAGGAGCGTCACCTATGGCTGAACCTGGCCGATATGCGGGACACCGAGCGAACCCGGTTCCTCGATGCCCCCATATCCCAGGCCGGCCTCTTCGGCGGGGCGGTTGAGGACTTTGCCCAACAGTTCTCAATCGCCCAGAAGCAGACTGAGGTTATAAAACACGTACTGCCCCGGCGGCCAGCTGCTGCCTCCACCCAGCCGCCGGCACAGTCGCCTCAGTCTGCTCCACGCCGAGGACGCCCTCCTAAGGCTCCCGCCCCTCCCACCCGGTCCAAGCAGCAGCCTTCACCCGGGCCGGGTCGCGGAGGAAGCCGTAGGAAGGCGTCCAAGTCCCCTCAGGCCGCCCCGCGCCCCGCTTAACGCCAGGCCAAGCGGCGCTCCTGAGACGGACGGCTCAGGGATGGGAAATTCTTTCGAGGAGATGGTAGCAGGACCACTCCTTCCCCCGGTGGAGGGCCGGGGGAGAATCCTTTGTTCAGCTGCTGGCCCACGGGTCAGCAGCACCCTAATTCGGTCAAAGAAAGAATTAACACTCCCATCCCTGAGCCCACAGAGTACGGTGATGACGGTGCGCGCCACCCACGGGTCCCGCCACTCGCATCCCACTCTGTCTCCAGCCTCCTGGCAGAGCAGACCCCAGTGGAACGTGCGTCCTTCCGTGGTCTCCTCTGTCAGGACGCAGCAGTCAACCGTGCCCCCGCACCGGGACGCCCCTCAGCCTCCCATGTCCGGGCCGGTGACGCTGCATCGCTGCAAGCCCACACCGGGTACGTCTGTGCTCCGAATGACCCCGCTGGCGCAGTTTCAGGTGCTCCATCACCTAGCCCGTCTGGGCCTTCGGGTCAACTGGGAGAAGAGCAAACTTTGCCCCGCGCAGAGGATCTCTTTTCTCGGTATGGATATCGACTCGGTCGCCATGTGCGCGCAGCTTTCGAGCGAGCGCGCGCAGTCTCTGCTGACTTCCCTTCGTCAACTCGAGGGCAAGAATGCGGTTCCACTGAAACTATTTCAGAGGCTCCTGGGGCATATGGCATCTGCAGCCGCGGTGACGCCGCTCGGATTGGAGCGCCGCTCGGAGCTCTCACGGTTTCAGCCTCTCCCCGGAGAGTGGAGACTCCACCCCCAGACGGTCCAGCTGATATGGGAACGGTTCGGCGACGCACAGGTAGATCTGTTTGCCTCCCAGGACTCTTCCCATTGCTCCCTGTATTATTCCCTGACCGAGGGCACCCTCGGCACGGATGCACTGGCGCACAGCTGGCCGCCCGGGCTACGCAAGTATGCGTTTCCCCCAGTGAGCCTCCTTGCACGGGTACTGTGCAAGATCAGGGAGGACAAGGAGCAGGTCATGTTGATCGCCCCGTATTGGCACGGCCAGACCTGGTTCTCAGAACTTCTACTCCTTGCGACAGCCCCTCCCTGGCCTATTCCTCTGAGACCGGACCTCCTCACTCAGAGACGGGGCACCGTTTGGCACCCGCGTCCGGCGTTCTGGAAGCTCCACATTTGGCTTCTGGACGGGACGCGGCAGGTTTGAGTAGTCTTCCACCTGCGGTGGTCGCTACCATCACTTCCGCTAGAGCTGAGTCTACACGACGTCTCTATGCGTTGAAGTGGAACCTCTTCGTCACATGGTGTTCTTCCCGCCAAGAAGACCCCTGGAAATGCCCGATCGGGTCCGTGCTATCGTTTCTCCAGGAGGGGGTGGAACGAAGGCTGTCTCCTTCCACCCTTAAAGTGTACGTGGCCGCAATATCTGCCCACCACGATCTCCTGGGGGACAAAAAGGTAAGTCAGCACGACCTGATCATCAGGTTCCTGAGGGGGGCGAGGAGACTGAATACTCCTCGCTCTCCTCTCGTACCCTCTTGGGACCTCTCAGTAGTCTTAAGTGCTCTGCAGAGGCCTCCCTTTGAGCCTTTGCGGTCAGCCGAGATTAAATTCTTGTCTATGAAGACGGCTCTGCTGACCGCATTGGCCTCGCTTAAGAGGGTCGGGGACCTGCAAGCATTTTCGGTTGACGAAGCATGCCTTGAGTTCGGGCCGGCTAACTCTCACGTGATCCTGAGACCCCGGCCCGGATATGTGCCCAAGGTTCCCACCACTCCGTTCCGAGACCAGGTGGTGAACCTGCAAGCGCTGCCTTTGGAGGAGGCAGACCCAGCCTTGGCATTGCTCTGTCCAGTACGCGCTCTCCGCGCCTATGTAGACAGTACGCGATGTTTCAGGACCTCAGACCAGCTCTTTGTCTGTTATGGTGGAGAGCGGAAGGGAAGTGCTCTCTCGAAACAGAGGTTGTCTCACTGGATAGTGGACACCATTGTTTTGGCTTACCAGCAGCAAGGTCGACCATGTCCCCTTGGGGTTAGGGCACACTCCACCCGGAGTGTGGCCTCTTCTTGGGCTTTAGCGCATGGCGCCTCGCTAACAGACATCTCCAGAGCTGCAGGCTGGGCGACACCAAACACATTCGCCAGATTCTACAATCTCCGAGTGGAGCCAGTGTCCAACTATGTACTCGCCCCTACGGGTGGCCGGTAATGGGCCAGGCTCAGGTGTCTTCGCTTGCTCGCCATTCCACTCCAAGGACTGGATACGTGCGATATTTTCCTCAGGTGAGCTCCCCGAGAGCCCTGAGCTCCTCCAGCACTGCTTACGCCGACATCAGTTCAGTCTGCCCTTTCGAGCCCAGACCCTCATGTCCGGCCAGGTGCTCCGTGTGCATGGTTCCCCTCCGGCGACCCCCACACGAGTATTCCCACCGTAAGCCTCCTCAGCGAGCAGGTGTCTTTCCCTCGGCAAGTCCCTGCCACCCCTAGGGTTAAAAATCCACCTTCGGCTGGTACCCTAGAGATCTTCCATATGCAGCCCTTATCGGGTCATATGTGTATTCTCTAAGTCCTCCCCACGGGTAGGCATCTTGGCATTCCCTCACTGGGATATGCTTCCCAGTGTACCTTGGTAATCCTGTGTTAAGTGGGAGTCCTTCGTCCGTACTACTCTTACGACAGGGTACTCACACTTACGCAGGGCACTGGATGACGGCTGAGTGGCGTTGTTTTATTGGAACCCCCATTCGTTAGTCACTAACGTACGTCGTAATGACTGAACGAAAGGGAACGTCTCGGTTACGTATGTAACCCTCGTTCCCTGAGGAGGGAACGGAGACGTACGTTTCCTCTGCCACGTCAGCCGTGCTGCCTGGAACGCGGAGTTCAGTCTTGGCTCCTGCAGCAGTAACATAATGCGATATTGCCAGCGTACTTCCTTATATACCCACGAGGTGGGGCGGAGTTACGCATGCAAATTCCGCATGCCCATGGCATTGGCACTGCCATTGGGCGCTGTTGAATTCTCGAAGATAATTGGCTTCTAAGTGAAACCCCCATTCGTTAGTCACTAACGTACGTCTCCGTTCCCTCCTCAGGGAACGAGGGTTACATACGTAACCGAGACGATTTTCTCACAAATGCAATTCGCACAGATTTTCTCACAAATGCAGCTCGCACAGATTTTCTCACAAATGCAGTTCGCGCAGATTTTCTCACAAATGCAGTTCGCACAGATTTTCTGACAAATGCAGTTCGCACAGATTTTCTCACAAATGCAGTTTGCGCAGATTTTCTCACAAATGCAGTTCGCACAGATTTTCTCACAAATGCAGTTGAGCAACGTCCTCTTCCAAAACAGCAGATTTCAGGCATGTAATAATTAATTCATCTCAAAATTGAGTTTGATACACAATAGTGATCTTGCAATACAGTACAATACACCCTCAATACTTTGAACAAATCCAAAATAGTTCAAATGGTATAGGCTATAGTTCAAATGGTATAGGCTATAGTTTTTAATTATTACTTTTAACACAGTTCATTTATGTTCTAAATTTGATATTGCATCAGATGTGAACTTATCGGCTGGGCTTGGTCCTTCTCCCCTGGGAAATGGTGACAGCAGAAAATAAATATTCATAATTCTGCTTATAATATAGCCTACTCTGCTTAAAATATATTTTATTTTTAATTTATTAAAAATATTTCATATAAAATGAAAGCTCAAATGTGTGCCCTTCAGGATTTACAATATTTCATGTGACATTAAAATATCTCATACAAAACTAATCTGTCTAAACTTTAATCCACAATACATTGTTGCATTTTAGTATTGCAATATATTGTGATACGATACACCCTTACATTATTTTGAATGTTCTCTGCAACAAAAATGTTATCATATGCACAAATTAATAATTACATAAAAGTAAATTATTTTTTTATATCCCATTACACTACAGTGGATAAATGGTAGGGAGGATGGATGCATTTTTAATTTTGCACTGATACCATATTACATATAAACAATATTATCTTTAAAAAAAATTTTTTTTTTATTGAAATAGGGTTGGCATAGTGAAAATCTCAGAAAGATTAATAATAGATACAGTAAGACAGAAACTCAGCTGTTCACCGCTCATTTTCGTCAGCTGAAAACATGTTTCAGGGCTTCTTGGGCTAGCGTAAATTAACCCAAATCGGCTTCTGCTGTTTTGCAAGAGGAAGTTACTCGACTGCATTTGTGAGAAAATCTGCGCGAACTGCATTTGTGAGAAAATCTGTGCGAACTGCATTTGTGAGAAAATTAAACTGAGAGATTGTAATAGACAGGCATTTGTATGGACTAGATTTGGTATTTGTTCAAAGGTTACATGGAATTTAGATGGTTTGTATTTATTTGTGAAATATGATGTACGCTCACTCATTTATTATTTGCAAAACACAGTACATATATTTGTTACACCTTTGCATTTTCACTCAAACTGACCTTTGTATTTGCAAATCGCTTTCTGTTTGTTTGTGAGTCGAGTTTTTTTTTGCAAAGCAGATCGTGTGTGTTTGCAAAATGCTGGATTTGTTTGTTTAATTATGGCACAGAAATCACTCCAAAGTTAATGGCCAAACGTATCAGTACAAAAGTTCTCAATGCTGCTGCAGATGAAATATAATGTGGATAACACTCAATAAATATCTTTTCGTCAGGTTAGATACTGATAATTATTCACTCAAACTCCTTTATCTAAAACTCTCTACTTAACCGTCAGAATCGCACCCCTGCCATGTTTGTAGTTTTAACATTTTATCCGTGTTTGTAGTTCTAATCGAATCCTCGTCCAACTTGCAATGGGTTGTGGGTAATATTAGGTGAGGTTTTCAAGTGAGTGTTGAAGCCAAACTGCAGGACTGTGGCTCTCTGGGACTGAACTAAACCAACTTACAACTTTAAACAAACCTTATAAAAGAAAATACAGTGGTCTTACCAAACTCCCGAACACAGGAGAGATACATCACTTCAGTAATAAAAGAGCAAAACGAATGTCACAATAAAGAGACAAAATGAAAAATACAACAGGCGGAACACGAGGGACAAAGTCAAAATGAAGTCACTTTATAAAGGTAACAAACAACAGAATATACCGTTCACAGATCATAAGAAAACTACACCACTGTGACACTCTCTCAATACAACACGCCAACAGCATCTCTCTTCCACGTCAGCATCACAGAGTATTTTCCATCTTTTGCTTTATCAGAATTATATCAAACTATTTACATGTCAGTGATGGATCTCAACCTGAACTTTCCTCACTTAGACGCCTTCGGACAACTCTTTTTCTTATGAGTCTGATTGGGTGAATCTCTTCCCACATGAAGAGCACTGGTGCGGCTTCTCTCCAGTGTGAACTCTCTCATGAGCTTTCAGGTGTCCTGACCGAGAGAAACTCTTTCCACAGTGTGAGCACTTGTACGGTTTCTCTACAGTGTGAATTCTCTGGTGTTTGTTTAAGTCACCTGATGAACTGAAGGTCTTCTCACAGTCAAAGCACATATAAGGTCTCACACCAGTATGAATGCGCTCCATGCAGTTTTAAAGATTTCAGTAGTGAAAAACTCTTTCCACAAAAAGAACAAACGTGAGGCTTCACACCAGAATGAACTTTAAGGTGTTCTCTTAAGTCTGCTGCCACAACAAATGTTTTCTCACACTGATCACAGCTGAATGATCTCACTCCAGAGTGATGGCGCAGATGATCATCGAGAGAGTTTTTGTGACTGAAACTCTTTCCACACTGAGAGCATGTGAACGGGTTCTCTCCATTGTGAATCCTCATGTGTGTCTTAAGGGTTTCTTTACGTGTGAAACTCTTTCCACACTCAGAGCAGGTGAAAGATCCTTTGACTGCAGTTTTTCGAGCTCTTTTTTGTGTGAAATTCTCTTCAGTCTTTGAAGCGACTGCATCTCCATCTTCATTTGTGAAATGATGAGGTTTTTGCTGTTTGTCTTCATTCACTTCCACCGGGTCTATAAGGACACATGAGAAACAAAAAGAAATATGGTTCTCAATTTAGCACAAATCCAGTTTACTGAGTCTAAAACAAAACAAAAAGAAACGTCCCTTTTTCCAGATACTGTATTTTAAAGATAACTTGGTAAAATAAGCTTTACAGATCTTTATTGGTGTTTAAAGCTTGTTCAATGAACCATCAAGCACAAAGTGTTTCCCACTTAAAACTCCAGTTCTTTTCCAGCTTGTTCAATGCATGTAGAATATAAGTTTTCTCCCTATAAAAATAAAATAAATGTACTCACAGGCCCTGTCCCAAATGGCACACACCCTTCATGTGCACTTTCGGTCTTGTGGCCTTACAATGCCCGCTGCGTGCGCGTGTCCGTAAAGTCCACGAGACTGGGTGTCCCATTGGTCATTTTAGAGGTCTCAGAAGGGTGATCGCGAGCGCCCCCTTACAGGTCGATATGCATCTGCCTGCACAACCGGAGGCTGCATTTTCCATATGGTCCCGCACCCAGAGTCCCGCATTCTCAGACCCCTCGTTTTTCGAGACAGCGCCTCCTGCTGTTCGGAAGATCCGCATTCTCAGACTCGTCGCTTCTTTTAAAGTTTTCCAAATAAATTCACACAAAATAATGACAAAATAACATATTTGCGTTCCCTGCTCAGTGCATGTGCCAAAAAACTGCTCGGGTTATGTATATAACCCTTGTTCCCTGAGAAGGGGAACGAGCACTGCATCGGAACGACGCTTTGGGGATGCTCCCTTAGCATCAGCGAATCTGAAACCAGAATGCCAACTAGGCCAATCCGATTGGCGTGCGTGATGACGTCATCGTGACGGCATACCCGGAAGTATAAAAGGGGGGCTGGAACGTAATGGCGGTAGTAATTGCTCTGAAGCATGCGCTCCAGGCGCGCCGAGGTGTGGCGTCGGGATGCAGTGCTCGTTCCCCTTCTCAGGGAACAAGGGTTATATACATAACCCGAGCAGTTCCCTTTCGAGGGAACTCGCACTGCATCGGAACGACGCTTTGGGGAACGAGTACCCACTAGGCCACACCGAAGGGCAGCCCCTGCCCTAGTGTGAAGCCGGAGACCGGGCACAGCTAGGACTGGAGCACCCTCGCACCAGGCGTCGTAGGGAGATCCAGGCTATAGAACCTGATGAAAGTGTGTGGGGTAGCCCACCCGGCCGCCTCGCAGATATCCTGCAAGGGGACCCCAGAAAGAAGGGCCACCGAAGAGGCCATGCCTCTGGTGGAATGAGCCCTCACAGCCACAGGTGAAGGCAGACTGCGCACCTGATAGGCCATGGTAATCGCCTGGACAATCCAGTTACTGATTGTCTGGGTAGACGCAGGCAATCCCTTTCTAGGTGAGCCAAAACACACCAACAGTTGTTGCGATCTCCTCCACTGTGCAGACTTCGCCAAATCTGGAATGAGCCGCAGGCCTCATCCTCCGAGCCCCACGGAGGAATTGTACAACCAGATGGTGCCTACCCAGAGGCCCATCACCCATAGGAGCGTGGAAAGCCGCAATGGCAGCCACGTACACCTTGAGTGTGGACGGGGTAAGCCCTGCAGAGAAGCGATCTTGGAGGAACTCCAGCACTGAAGCCACTGGGCAGTTAACTGGGTCCACCTCACGCTCCCTGCACCAAGTGAAAAATACATTCCACTTGAGGCTGTACAGTCTCCTCGTAGACGGAGCCCTGGAACTGAGTAAGGTCTCTATCACCTCCGCCGATAGGCCAGCCTCTATGTACCTGGCCCCCTCAGGGGCCAGACCCATAGGTTCCAAATCTCCGGGCGGGGGTAAAATATCGTACCCGCCGCCTGAGATAGGAGATCCCTCCTCAGAGGAATCTCCCACGGCTGACCTGCTAGCAGAGCTGTGATATCCGAGAACCAAACTCGAGTCGGCCAACGGGGTGCTACCAGAAGTAGACTGACCCCCTGTTGCCGGACCCTCTCCAGGCCTCCCGGGAGCAGAGCAATCGGGGGAAATGCGTACAGACGCAGCCTCGGCCACGTCTGAACCATGGCATCCAGCCCCAGCGGGGCTGGATGCGTGAGGGAAAACCACAGAGGACAGTGGGACGTCTCTCGAGACGCAAACAGATCCACTTCCACTGGGCCAAACCTCTTGCATATGGCCTCCACCACCTCTGGGTGGAGTCGCCACTCCCCGGGCCTCAGCCCCTGCCTCGACAGGATGTCTGCTCCCTGATTTTGGACCCCTGGGACATACATCGCCCTGATGGACAATATTTTCCCCTGGGACCACAGGAGGACTTGACGCGCCAGTCTGTAAAGAGGGCGCGACCTCAATCCCCCTTGGCGGTTGATGTACGCTACGACAGACGTATTGTCTGTCCGTACCAGGACATGTTGGCCGCGGAGGTCCGGGAAAAAGCTCCTGAGAGCTTTGTAGACCGCCATCATCTCCAGGCAATTTATGTGCCAGGAGGAATGACGGCCCTCCCATGGGCCCCTCGCAAAGCGGCCGTCCATGACCGCGCCCCAACCAGTGAGGGAGGCGTCTGTTGAAACGGATTCCCGGCAACAGGACGCTCCCACCACTGGCCCCTGGGACAGAAACCAAGGTTTCTTCCATATGACTAGGGAACGAAGGCATTTGTGCGTTACCCTGATCATACGGAAAGGATTCCCTCTGGGCGAAAACCCCTTGGTTTTCAGCCACCACTGGAGGGGTCTCATGTTCAGCAGGCCAGAAGGTATTACGCTGGACGCTGCTGCCATGTGCCCCAGCACTCTCTGAAAGTGCTTCACAGTGATGCAGTGGCCTAGCCTTACTTCTGAGACCATCGCCAGTATGGTCTCGACTCGCGCGGGAGACAATTGTGCCCGCATCGTCGTCGAGTCCCATACAATCCCTAGAACCGTAGTCCTCCGGGACGGCGTCAACACACCTGTTGTGTTGAGTCTCAGCCCCAAGCACTTCATATGGGCCAGAGCGACACCTCAATGCCGAACTGCCATCCCGTACGACTGGGCCAATATGAGCCAGTCGTCGAGATAATTCAGCACACGGATGCCCTGGAGTCTCAATAGAGCCAGAGCTGCATCCATGCACCTTGTGAATGTGCGTGGGTGAAGAGCTAGACCGAAGGGAAGCACTCGATATTGGTACGCCTCGCCCCCGAAAGCGAACCTCAAGAACTTCCTGTGACATGGAAGGATGAAGATATGGAAGTATGCGTCCCTCAGATCTATCGTGACGAACCAGTCCTCGAACTGGATCTAACTCACGATGATGGAGACCATGAGCATTTTGAAACCGAGCCTCCTCAGAGACCGATTCAAATACCTCAGGTCTACCGGACGCCACTCTCCTTCCCTTCCGAGAACTATAAAGTACCGGCTGTAGAACCCGGACTTCCTCTCTGGCGGAGGAACGTACCCTAAGGCCTCCTTCGCCAGCAAGGATATTACCAGTTCCCTTGCCCGACCCTGCTCCTTGTCTACAGTACGCAGGACCCATGTAGAAATATTCGGAAGGCATTTCCATGCGCCGAGATACTCTACTAAGGGAACCAGCCTCTCGAGGCTGGCTTCGGGTGTTACACGAGCCTCGTTCCCAACCCCCTGAAGCGGATGACAGGCAGGAAGTAGTTGGGAACGATTCTCTATGTGCGGACGCGTTAGCTGCCCAGCCGCAAGTCCCTTCGGAGGCGGCTGGAGCAGCATGCGTTCGTGGGAAATCGATGGGGCCCGAAGCGTCATAGACGGCGGGATTACCTCGATTTCCCCGGAGCGCCGCAGAGGAAGCAACCTCGCGCGGGGGACCGCTCTTGGAAGTCCAGCCGAAGCCAGGACTTCTTCCCAGCAGCCTTCCGCCCTGGAGTACGTTCCTCAGATCGCCTCCAGGAGCGAAAGACCGCTGCTGGGACTGTTGATGAGAACGCCGCCTCTGTTGCCAGGCTCCTGGAGGAGGGGCTCTAGAGGCGACGCTCTCTTTCTGCACCTGTCGGTGCGAGGAGCTGGCAGAAGGCTGAGGCTGCCCCTTAGGGGCCACTTTGCCAGGCTCTGAGTGGCGAGGGAGGCACTGGCGGAAGGCTGCTGACTGCATCTTCGCCTCCTGGTACGCAGCGACAACGGTCTCAACCGCGTCACCAAATAAACCAGAAGGCGAAATCGGGGAGTCTAGGAGGAAGGACTTATCCTTCTCCCTCATCCCCGACAGATTCAGCCAGAGATGCCTCTCCACCATCACCACGGAGGCCATGGCCCGGCCGATAGCACGGGCCATCTCCCCGGTGATGCGAAGAGACAAATCTGCAGCCCTCCGTAGTTCCAGCACGTCCTCCGAAGAGGGACCGTCGCCCTCATTGAGCTCTTTCAGGAGGTCAGCCTGGTAGGCCTGCAAGACAGCAAATGTGTGCAGGGAACTACCAGCCCGCCCGGCCGCCATATAAGCTTCGCCCACCAACGATGAGGTGTCCCGAAGGGGTTTGGTGGGCAGCTCCGGGGTTCTAAGGGACGACACAGCATCGGGGAAAAGATAACTCGTGAGAGCCTCTTCCACCCGAGGCATCGTCCCATAGCCCGCCTCGCGCGCCCCCAGAACATTGGAATAATCCAATACTGGAGGAATGCGTGAGGAATAGGGCTTCCTCCACGACCTACACACCTCGGTGTGAAAGGTAAGAAAGGTAAACCCCGGCGAGGTGTTTGGACCCGGCGAGAAAGAAACCGGTCGTCCAGCCTACTAGGTGGCTGAATCTCCGGCACTTCCTGTGGCCAATTGATCTTCAATCTGGCCACCGCACGAGTCAAAACCTCAATTAACTCCTCTTGGGCGAGTGGATGAAGCGATGAAACACTTCCTGCTTCTCCACCTGCCCTGATGCAACACTCATCCGGCTCCTCGGAACCGGAGAGAATAAGCATCAGATCCTCAAACCCGGGGGAAGAAGCCGCAGCGCGGGCTTCCACACGGGGAGGAAGATCTTTAGAACTGTCAGACAAGGATTGGGAAAGTGCCGCAGCAGTCCCAGATCCCGCTGACAAATCCTTATGTAAACCCCATGGTCTGTGACACCGAGACGCCTCAGCGATCGCGGGTCCAGAACCCTGGGGCTCACAAAGCTGGCCGGCCTCATCGAACACGGCCAGCCGAGAGCGGCGCAGTCTGAGTGTGAACAGCTCACAATGTTGACAGGCAGCTCCCTCGAGAGCTGCCCGAGCATGTTCAACACCCAGACACTGCACACAAAGCAGGTGTGTATCTGAGCCCGAAATGTAATAGGGACACGGATGCACACACTGCTTGAAGTGTCTCACACTCTCATTCATTCTTTTTCTTTTTCTCTTTTCAATCACACACTTTCACTGACAAAACAACAGTAAATAGACAGACAGTTTGACAGATAGCGCTATGCTGAAGAGCAATAACTACCGCCATTACGTTCCAGCCCCCCTTTTATACTTCCGGGTATGCCGTCATGATGACGTCATCACGCACGCCAATCGGATTGGCCTAGTTGGCATTCTGGTTTCAGATTCGCTGATGCTAAGGGAGCATCCCCAAAGCGTCGTTCCGATGCAGTGCGAGTTCCCTCGAAAGGAAACACACTGTGTTCTCTGACTAACAAATTACCCAGCAGGGCTTAAAAACGGAAAAAAATATCAATCGGTTCACTCCGAGCAGAATCGATATTATAGCGTTTCGGTTTTTGCGTTCCTCAATAAACATTACTGTTCCGAAAACGGTTTGATATGAAAAAATACCGGTTAATAACGTTATTTTAATTAAGCCTATACTTTAAACAAATATGTATAAATTTTAAACAAATATGTATAAATAGACTTATTTTCACTCAATAATAATATAACACATGGTAATTAATCTTGAATATTTATTTAATAACATTTTTAAAACCAGAAATACATGCATTAATTACAAGGCATAAACAGCGGACCTGTTTTAATGGAGCGTTAGACAATCGAAAGTGGCCTCTAATACCGAATTATTTTCAGAAGAGTGATAACATTCTTTGTACATAACTTTTTTTCAACACGACTTGTTTTAAAAAATGCATGAATAAAGAATAAATAAACTGGATAACCATTGCTCTTTTAATACACCGTCAACTGCTAATTTCAAAGCAAACACTGCGCAACACGTTCTTGCATCACATAATCAAATTCAGTCAGCTAATAAAGCTTGCATTTAATGCAATATAACATACCATTTAATACGAAGCATCAACCGTCTATATAGAAAACATTGACCTGTCCTGTATTGGCAATCTGAAAGACTATAGGAAAAATGTTTGATAGATGCTATAGCCTACTTGGATAGGCTTAAACGGAATCCATAAACTATCCTAAATCAGTCTATTTGAGCTTAAAGTCCGTACTGCTTATTTAAACGTTCGAAAAGAATGTCCTCCAATACCTGCACATTCATTGTAGACCTCAGCGGGGAAAGAAATGTACTTGAGGCATGAAAATGCGCGCTCACACTGACTTGCGTTACCGGTAGATTCATAGATGATGGTGCGCGGGCATTTCACTCACGCTTGATCCGTCAACGTCACATGCTGTACTACTCATTTCATGATTGGTCACTGCCAAATTAAAATATTAAAGAGAACGATAAAATAACGTTATTAACCGGTTAATGGTCATTTCAAATTAACGTTTCTGTTCAGAACGATTCAAATTGATTTTGATTTCGTTTCCGTTTTTGTTCCTCTTAAAATTTCGTTCGTTTCCGGTTTTCGTTTTCGTTCCTTGAACCGGTTCAGAGCCCTGTTACCCAGTAGTTATTTTTGGAGTGTGGGTGGTTATTGAAAGAAAATTACTGATGGAAGAGATACAATTACAGATTGAACTATCTTATTATTAATATACATATTGTGTGATATATTGCCTCAATGTTTTTTAAATTAAAATTCCAATGTTTCTTTCAGTTCAACCTATGCTAATGGTCTAATTAACATACTATGCTAACATTACAAAACCTGTTTTTTGATATTTTGAATGCAATGCAAAGCAAAACTCAAATAAGAACAGAAAAACACCAATAATACTTTATTAAACGATCACCTAAACATCATCTCACTGTAAAAAGGACAAAGCAAAGAAAAAAGTAAGAAAGAACTTTGTTAGTGACTTTACTTTTCATCTTCAATTGCATAAGGTAAAATAATAACTTTACTCTCTGGTAGGTGATGTTTTTTCATTCGCTCGGCAATCGCTCTGTCAAATTCCTCGACTTCACTAAAATAATTGCCATTGTCAAAAATATTGTGTAATAATAAATTTATATATATTTTTTGCAAATGCAAATTACAAGCATACCTAGGGTGATAAGTAGGACCACGGAGGAACACCTCCTGCCAGGACAATGCCTGCATCTCACATAGGCCATGAATGATGGCCTGTCCATATAAATTAATCAATTAACATATAAAACATTGCATATATGGCAATAATAGAAACAATCCAATTTACAAACATGTTTGGGCCCACCTCAAGAAAAAGAAAACTACAAATTAACTCCACTTCATCTGTAAGGCCCTGTCCACACGAACACGGGTATTTTCAAAACCGCAGCTTTTTCTACGCGGTTTGGCTGTTCGTCCACACGCAAACGCAGTATCCGGTTACTGAAACCGGACTTTTTTGAAAACTCCGGCCAGGGTGAAGTTTTTTAGAAACTCCGGTTACAGCGTTGTTGTGTAGACGGTGAAACCGGAGATTTAGGCTTGTTAAGTCAAAATGTGCGCCGTTCTCTCCTTTGTTTGACGTCAGTTTGTGCGCCGTTATCGATTTTGTTTACCGTTACATGAGTCGAGTCTATGCAAGCGCGGACGTAGCTTTTAATAACTCTGCTAATAGCGCTTATCACATGTAGCCTATACAGATACATGCACAGTTATCTCATTGTATTGCAGAACAGAGGTGCCAGAATTCAATAATACAACATAGTAAGGCAAGTGTGTGAAGCTTCAGTCCACTTGAGCCCTGCCCCTGTATATACAGTTACCTGTCACTGAGTCCAAAGTAAACTTGTAGAAGGGTTTCACTGAGCCCATAGCATCCCTCCGTGGATGGGACCCATGTGGAAATCAGGCAGCCAATCATAGCGCGGTTTTGCGTTTTCATGTGGACGGAGATTTTTTTTAAACCGTGCTTGTGTGGACGCGATTGTTTTTTTAAACGGAGAAGGAAAAACTCTGGTTATAAAAATACCCGTGTACGTGTGGACTAGGCCTAAGTTCAGTTGAGTTTTAGACTTATCCAGCAGAGCTTTGAGGTGCAGAATGGCTGCTGCTGCTCACTGTCCATAGACTGACACACGCGGCTTTGGGGACAACCACTTTGGTTTCCCATTGAGAACATCCTGTGGGGCAAACAAAAAGTGTTATTTTATAAACATTATTTCATATTCATATTATATACATTTATATTCATATATATATCCTCCTGGGACCCACGAATAGACCTTTGTCCACTGTAGTGGACATTATATTTGAGTGAATTTCTCTGACATCATAACATATCACAGTCTGGATGTCCTGTAAAGAGCACATTTGTAAAATGTTTGGAGGTTTCACCAGGACAACAACTTCTTCTTGGTCTTTAAAAAACGGCTGACATTAATGTTTAGCACTCTTATGGAAATATGATCATATTTTTAAATTATAATTTAAATCCGATTAATTTTCAAATTGTTTGTTAAAAATCAACATCTCAGGACAATGTTATGGGGTTTCTAATCAAAATATGACTTTCTGTTACAAAACAGGGCATTGATTTCATAAATGACCACTGTAGTGGACGCCAGGACTTAAATCATGTTTATCAGGCATTTTGGAGACATAACAAGTGAACAGGGAAAGAAATGACATATCAATATTCCTCGGAAATATTAGATATTATTTTGAAAATTATTGCTCCCATTATTACACTTATTTTTTCATTACATGTTGCACCAAGAACACATTGATATGCAAATGAGATGCAGTGTATAGATACATTGTATTGAATGGAAAAATCCAAGTATGTCCATTTTACCCACATATATATATATATATATATATATATATATATATATATATATATATATATATATATATATATATATATATATATATATATATATATATATATATATATATATATATATATACAGGGAGTGCAGAATTATTAGGCAAATGAGTATTTTGACCACATCATCCTCGTTATGCATGTTGTCTTACTCCAAGCTGTATAGGCTGGAAAGCCTACTACCAATTAAGCATATTAGGTGATGTGCATCTCTGTAATGAGAAGGGGTGTGGTCTAATGACATCAACACCCTATATCAGGTGTGCATAATTATTAGGCAACTTCCTTTCCTTTGGCAAAATGGGTCAAAAGAAGGACTTGACAGGCTCAGAAAAGTCAAAAATAGTGAGATATATTGCAGAGGGATGCAGCAGTCTTAAAACAGCCAAGCTTCTGAAGCGTGATCATCGAACAATCAAGCGTTTCATTCAAAATAGTCAACAGGGTCGCAAGAAGCGTGTGGAAAAACCAAGGCGCAAAATAACTGCCCGTGAACTGAGAAAAGTCATATTTCAGAGCTGCAACATCACTGGAGTGCCCAAAAGCACAAGGTGTGCAATACTCAGAGACATGGCCATGGTAAGAAAGGCAGAAAGTCGACCACCACTGAACAAGACACACAAGCTGAAACGTCAAGACTGGGCCAAGAAATATCTCAAGACTAATTTTTCTAAGGTTTTATGGACTGATGAAATGAGAGAGTCTTGATGGGCCAGATGGATGGGCCCGTGGCTGGATTGGTAAAGGGCACAGAGCTCCAGTCCGACTCAGACGCCAGCAAGGTGGAGGTGGAGTACTGGTTTTGGCTGGTATCATCAAAGATGAGCTTGTGGGGCCTTTTCGGGTTGAGGATGGAGTCAAGCTCAACCCGGGTCCAACCAAGCTCTCAACCAAGCTCAACTCCCAGTCCTACTGCCAGTTTCTGGAAGACACCTTCTTCAAGCAGTGGTACAGGAAGAAGTCTGCATCCTTCAAGAAAAACATGATTTTCATGCAGGACAATGCTCCATCACACGCGTCCAAGTACTCCACAGCGTGGCTGGCAAGAAAGGGTATAAAAGAAGAAAATCTAATGATATGGCCTCCTTGTTCACCTGATCTGAACCCCATTGAGAACCTGTGGTCCATCATCAAATGTGCGATTTACAAGGAGGGAAAACAGTACACCTCTCTGAACAGTGTCTGGGAGGCTGTGGTTGCTGCTGCACGCAATGTTGATGGTGAACAGATCAAAACACTTTTGAGTGTCCTTGCAAAGAAAGGTGGCTATATTGGTCACTGATTTGTTTTTGTTTGGTTTTTGAATGTCAGAAATTTATATTTGTGAATGTTGAGATGTTATATTGGTTTCACTGGTAAAAATAAATAATTGAAATGGGTATAAATTTGTTTTTTGTTAAGTTGCCTAATAATTATGCACAGTAATAGTCACCTGCACACACAGATATCCCCCTAAAATAGTTCAAACTAAAAACCCCTTCCAAAAATATTCAGCTTTGATATTAATGAGTTTTTTGTGTTCATTGACAACATGGTTGTTGTTTAATTATTAATGTTGTAAAATTAATCCTCAAAAATACAACTTGCCTAATAATTCTGCACTCCCTGTATATATATATTCGAATATTTATATATTCAGATATTACCATTTGCAGGATCCTTCATATCAACAACTTCATATCACAGTTTAATTAACATGGATTCATTTTAATATGTAAGTTTTATAAGTATTATATAATATAATATATTATATAATTTAAGTAGGCTACATAAATTATATAAAGTAAAATAATTACTCCATCTGACATTAATTAATTCAATTTATAGTTTTAAGATAAAAGGTCATTAAACAAAAAAAAGGTCAAACTGTAAATCTCATTAAATAATTAATGATGACATTCTTTGATATTGACACACTCAATGTATTTAATTGGACTACCTTAATTTTAATCGGATTTTACAATGGCTTGTCTACAAAAAGGTTAAAGGCTAGCTAATCTATTAAAAATATTTTCGGGAAAAAACGTCTCAGGTTACAAATGTAACCATTGTTCCCTGAGAACAGGGAACGAGACACTGGGTCAGCTTTTGCTTACGCTACGGGGAACGCCTCCAGCGTGACTGGTGCCTGAAATCACATTGAATCACGTCAATCCTATTGACCGGCGACAGCCTATGATGTCATCAAGGCGCGACCAGGAAGTATATAAGGGCGCCTTGCCAACATGACAGTATCTAATCGTCTGAAGGGACTGTTTTGGCAGGCAGGCCCTGCAGCATGGCAAAGCGACGCAGTGTCTCGTTCCCTGTTCTCAGGGAACAATGGTTACATTTGTAACCTGAGACGTTCCCTTTCGAAAGGGAACTCGCACTGCGTCAGCTTTTGCTTACGCTACGGGGAACGATATACCCACTACGCCATGCCGACGGGAGTGCATGCCCATAGGCAGTGACAACTGTCAAGACAAGCAAATTCTACTGAAATGCCTGAATCACTCCCCTTCTGGTCACATTAGGCTGTCAGTGACAGCGCTCCCTACGGTCATAGCCCAAGCTATCGCCCAAGAATGAACCTTCACACACATGAGGTCCTTCCCAGGCCCTGCTCGAAGGCCTGGAACCACCCATTCGACTTAGAAGGGGTCCCTTTAAGGGAACGTGGCAAGGGAACCCGAGGGAACCCTATGCCAGTCACTATTCGGGAGGTCCTCACCGAATGCCACCAGGGAGACCTGACCTGGTGACCCAGTCTGCTATGGGACACGTAATACGGTCAACCCTGTCTGTAGTGTACAGAGCCTCTGGTACACGCCTATGAAAAGGCATCCCGCTAGGGTGCTGCAAGAAAGGCAGTGACATCCACTAGCCGGATCTCAGAGACGGGTTATCCCGGAGAGCGGCGCTCAGCGAAGTGCTTTATAACCCTTGCTAGCGAGGGGAGTTCAGCCGCTCAATCCTCGGATCTACCAAGCACCTACTTTAAAACGTGCTTAGGAGGCCAGAGGCCTTACAGGCTGATCATACCAGGGAGGCCCCGAGGGGCCTACAACCCTAATCAGCGCCAGGCGCCGTAAGCTCATAACAGACCCTCACTTGAGAGGAGCTCATAAGCCTGCCCGGTAGGTACCCATGCCGCAGGCAAACTATGAAAGTCCCCTCCTGTGGGGACCGCATAGCAGCAGTAACGTCTCGTCGTGCTAGGGTAAGCACACCGCCTTCAGGTCTCGCGAACGGCCAGAGACCGGCGCCTGATAGCAGGTGACCACTAGCTGTCAGCGTAAAGCCAGTTGTGTGTTCCCGCCTAGGGAACTCGTTCCCCAGGGAGGCCGAGAGGGACCTCCACCCGGTAACCTGTGCCGACTGCTCGCGTGTCCAACAGCGGAGCTCGCCCTCAGGAAGGCCATACGGGCCTTATACCTGATAGCAGTCGTGCTAGCCCTCGAGGTAGCTGGGAAGACCAGGGACTCGCTTCAACAGGGAGGCCTAGCGGGCCTACCACCTGCAAGAATGTTGGGCATTTCTCCATCACAGCCCTCCGCTCAGTGGCTGGACCTATCCAGAGACCACGAGACAGGAGCGTGCCCTCAGAGGAGGCCCCGTGGGGCCTACTACTCCAAGCGAATCCCACAGGGAAGCCCTGTGCCGCTTGCCTGATAGCAACCCATGCTACGATCCGTTACCGAAACTGGGGACCGGGGAACGACTTCAGGGAGGCGCAATGCCTCCACCTGATAGCAGAACATGCCACCCGTCTCAGAGCGGGAGCTCGCCTTCAGGGAGGCCCAATGCCTACCACCTGATAGCAGACTGTGCTACTCATAGCACTCCCTGCTCACCGCCACAGCCAGGAAGGTCACTCAGGGGGCCGATTGCGGCCCACTACCTACTAGCACTCATGCTAGCCCTCCAGTGACTGGAGCCCAGGAACGCCCCCACAGAGGAGGTCAGGTGAGCCTGCTTACCCCACAGCAGGCTCTTAGGGAGGCCAGGTATTAGGGCTACCACCTATTAGCAGCACGTACCAGCCATCGAGGGGCTTAAAGCCGGTGGCGCCCCCTCGGGGGAGACCAGGCAGCGCCTGTTGACCAAGCAGGCTCTCAGGGAGGCCAAACGTGGCCTCCACCTGAGCGAAGATAACCCAAACCAGGAGCCTACCCCTCAGGGAGGCCTTTAAGAAGGCTGGCTGCTGCACCTGGGCTGACGGCAGCTGTCTGCTGCTGACAAAGGCCTGGAAAACCAGATATCACCTGGGAACTCGTCCCCAGGGAGCTAGTTGACGAGGTTACTGCTGACGTCGACACCAGTGGAGAAAATCCTCCCAGGCACACTCGTGTGCCATGGCGTCGAGACTTCTTGCAAGGAGGCCGGTAGATGCCTACTACCTGTCCTGAAGTCCTGCTGCCCAGACCGCCCAAGTTGGCTACCAACAACCAGCTGGCTCTTATACCCGCACCTGGGGCTGGTCCTTCCCGGAGGTAACTAGGAAACAAGTTCTCACTTTGCCCTAGGGCCCCCAAGACGGTGCAGTCTCTCGGGCAGTGCCTACAGACATGGACCTAATCACATTGCCAACAGCAGTGTACTCAGCAGAAGTGCTAACAAAAACCCTCTAAGCGAGGGGAGTACAACTTACGTCACCTGCCTCGGGGCGGCTGTCTTATTTCCCATGCAGCGGCCAACCGTAATGCGAGGGTGTCAGCCAATGGCAATGCTCGGGCCTCAGGGGAGCATCCGACCAGAACCGTAAACATCGGTTTATCCGATGTTCAGCTTACCCCGAGCCCTAAAGAAGGTGGAGCAGAGACATAAAGCAAGGGTAAACATTACTTTTTCATAGAAAAAATAGAACCCACCGGCTGAACCATCCTCCAGGAAGAGGCCGGGGGCCGCCAAAAGATGGCGGCCACCAAGCTCTGAAAGGCGGAAACAGCAGATAAAGTCTAATCGCAAACCGGCGAAAGACGCTTCGTTCCGCCCCACGACCACTGGCAAAGTCGCTGTCTCCTGCAACACCTCGACTGCGTTACTCGTAACCCCAGAACGCAGAGAAGGGGGCGGGCCTTGGCCGGACAACTCTGTAACAAGAGGAGGTTAGGTCAAGGATGCATAACAAGCCCTGTTTATATCAAGACAGGCCAGGGGCGAACGACCTTCCTTAGAAGGGAACGCCCCCATCCTTGACGGAACCTAGGCCAAGTGGTGCGACCTAAGTCTGCACTAGATCCACTCAGGGCTCGGGAAAGAAATATTATCACCTCTAATAATACACAATGAGGCCCCGAAAACCCTTTTCCCAAAGCCCCGCAGAGCTGGGCGCAGATCTCACTACAGCTCATGCAAAAGTGCATACCCGGTCTTCAGCTACTTCACACTTTTACGCTAGGAAAAACACAGCTCGCCCCCGACACTACAAACCTTCGGGCAAGAGCGCAATTCAGTTACCCACATCAGTGGGGAAAACATACACGGAGAGGCAGCAAGACTCAACTAGCAAAAGTGAGGCATACATACACAACCACATAATGTTGCAAAGAAGATCGTTCTTAGCTTACTCACGGGGAGCTGCAGGCCCTGCGAAATCCCTCGATGATCCAAAATTTCCCCAAGCAATCCCTCAGGGGAGCGACGGTACAAAAGTCCTGAAAAACATAGTTTTGAAAATGTTTCGCCCTCATAGAGGGGGACTCCCCAATCGCTCCTCGCGGTGCTTCAACCCAGCCATCGAGCTAGTATCCGCCCGCCATCCTGAGGGGGGCGCTTTTAACAAACAAACCAGGCGGGCCGGCAGAATCTCACATTTTCTGCTCATCATAGGCCCACCGGCCTGATGTAAAGCGCCCGGGGAAAAGCCAGAGGAAGGGAAAAAAGGCAGCCTTCATCTCCGCATCCTCGAGGGCGGAGTCCGCTGCCTGTGCTGGTTCCGGTTACCAGCCCCGGCTTCCTTCCTCTTCCTGTTGCGGGTGTCCCGCCTCCCCTGCGCCCCAGTCCTCCGTCTGCGGGGGCGCTTGAGAGGCGACGCTGGCTTGCTGTTCCCGTCTCCAGCCCTCAGACTGGGACGGGCCGGGGACACCCGACTGCCTGGGCGCGGTCCCGGACCTCAGCGGGATGCATCTTCTAAATGCTGTTGAGCGCGCCTTCGCCTCTCCGAACCTTCCCACCACCGCATCTACGGAGGTGCCGAAAAGTTCGGATTGCGAAACCGGGGCATCCAGGAGAAAGGACTTCTTTCTCCCCGATGTCCAGACGGTTCAACCACAGATGTCTCTCCGTGGCCACCGTCGCCGCCATCGGCGCTATCTGTACGGTGGCCCGGAGAGCGAAAACCGCGGTCCGGCGCGACTCGACTACCGCCTCAGGGGGTCCCTCCCCCTGATCGAGGTCCCTCAGCAGGTCTGCCTGGTAAGCCTGCAACACAGCTGTGGTGTGCTCCGCAGCGTGACCCACTGACATGTACACCCTGCCATTCAGCGTTAGACCGGCAGGGTGGGAGCCACAGTGTCGCCGGCCGCCCCGAGGCGAGATAAACATCACATCTCCCCTCGAGAAGAGGTCCCGCCGAGAGCGGAGCGTTTCCAGAGGACAACGCTCACAAATACTTCACAAGAGGTTCGCAACCCTCTCGTGCATGCTCTTCTCCCAGGCAGTAAACGCAAAGTGTGTGTGTATCCAAAGCGCAAGATACACGTTCAAACACACCTGCAGAAGTGGCCACACTTCATTGTTATCCTTCTTGTAGACGTTTCACGTGAAGACAGGCAAAACAGTCCCTGAAGACGAAAAGATACTGTCATGTTGGCAAGGCTCCCTTATATACTTCCTGGTCGCACCTTGATGACATCATAGGCTGTCGCCGGTCAATAGGATTGACGTGATTCAATGTGATTTCAGGCACCAGTCACGCTGGAGGCGTTCCCCGTAGCGTAAGCAAAAGCTGACGCAGTGCGAGTTCCCTTTCGAAAGGGAACTATCTTTACAAATATTATGCTATTCATGTTGGTGGATGAGCTATAAAGTGGTTTGATTAAAAAAGAAATTTGGTAAATAAAATTGATGATACTCACGTTTCGGCCTAAGTCCTTCACATTGCAAAGATGTTTACCCGATCCAATTTGATAGGAGGCTGTCTCGAAAAAACGAGGGGTCTGAGAATGCGGGACTCTGGGTGCGGGACTGTAGCTGCAGAAGGCTCCGAGTCTGCAGCTTCATACTACTCGCATTTTCAGGAACGTAGTCCTAGGACCGAATTTCTAGGTCCCTAGTTTTTTATTGACAACGCCGCCTAGCGAAATAGAGGACCAGCAAAGATAGATGACGATCAGATTGTGAGTATCACATGTGAATCAGTTTTTATCTTAACATTAAAAACAATCGTGATGCATTTCATTGGAAAGTTAACGTAGCCGAAGTGATCGTTATTTGCTAAATAGTCTTGAATGCATAGCTATCATACGTTTATTAGATAGTGCTGTAAATGAATTGTTAGCAAATTCGCTTAACTAAACTAGCTTGAAAGCTTGTGTTGACTTAGTGACAGCACAATTGTGTCTTAAAGGGGTGGTAAACCACGATTTCACTTTTCTAACTTTAGCTAGTGTGTAATGTTGCTGTTTGAGCATAAACAACATCTGCAAAGTTACAACGTTCAAAGTTTAAAGCAAAGGGAGATATTTGCTTTTAAAGAAATCAATTTCTTTAAATTAGGACTACTACACATTCCTCCAGGGTTGCTGACATCACCAGCCCCAATATTTACATAAACCCCTCCTCTGAGAATATTAAATAAGGGGGGGCGAGGCCATTTTGCATTGCTGCGGGGAATAGTTGTTGTGGTAGGCTAGTTAGTAGGCTGGAGTGTTGTTACCAATGCCGACGAAACGCTGTTATTTTCATCTGGAGTGCAGGTCCACTTTGTTCAGCCTTCCTAGGGACGGGGCAGCGTTGCAGTGCGTTTAACATACAACGTTATAGGCATGCGTGTACAGTGTTGGGAATAACGGCATTATAGATAAATGGCGTTACTAACGGAATTATTTTTTTCAGTAACGAGTAATCAAACGAATTACTGTTTCTCCCGTTACAACGCCGTTAGCGTTACTGAGAAAAAAAAATGCAGCGTTACTTTAATTGAGCTCACTGAAGCGGTTTTCATCTGAACAGGCTCTCTGTCAGTCGGACCTGCAAAGTGTGTGTGTGTGTGTGTGTGTGTGTGTGTGTGTGTGTGCGCGCGCGCCAGCCATGCGTGTTGGGGGTGGGTGGGAAGGTACACATAACTGATGATGATTGGTGGGTGGGAGACAAGGTTGAGGTTGATAGGTTGAGTTCACACACACACACACACACACACACACACACACACACACACACACACACACACACACACACACACACACACACGCATATGCAAAGTCACACACGACAGGAGGAGTCAGAGCGATGGCAAATCCAACGACTTCAAATGTAGCTTTCGCAAACTGGAAGTATAATCGCTACTTTTCCCTCGTTGAGGTGAAAGGTAAGAATGTTTATGTAACGTGCAACTTATGCCCAGGAAGAAAGAGTCTCTCCACGACGGTGGCCAGTAATTCTAATTTAATGAAGCCTCACATCTTCACATGCCACCACAACATTAGTGGCTAAAAACCCAGGTGATAACGTGAGCTCCACTACCAAAGAAGTAGTAAAGTACTGATAATATTTACACAATATTTACACTATAGTAGGTCTACTGATAATATTTACAATAATGTATTGAATTTGATAGGTGTCTCTCACATTGTCCCACAGCAATAGTGTAGCCTACATTAATGTACGTTTTTATAATAATAATTTAGTGTCCAATTCATTAATTTAACATATTTAATATTGGGGGCATCCAAGTTATTTGAAATATTTGAACATTTGAAAAAAAAAAAAAAAGTAATGCATTAGTTACTTTCCTTGGTAATTAGTTACTTTTATAATGATGTAACTCAGTTACTAACTCAGTTACTATTTGTAAGAAGTAACTAGTAACTATAACTAATTACTTTTTTAAAGTAACGTGCCCAACACTGTGCGTGTATGAGACAGAGGGGAACACGGTCGCATTTGCAGCAGATATATGCTGCCCATCATAAATCAAAGCACGAGACAGACAGGGGTCGGAGGAGAAGACCGGAAAATGTGACATAATGGACAATATTCGTCTGTATTTGCAATACAGGAGCCGCGGTTCAGCTGCACGAGACAAACACTGCCAGTGTAAGCGCCGCTGATCCGCTGGAGCTCACAACTCCGAAAACGCCAGATAAAATGTACAAATAGGCACTCTTTATATAAATAAACCACAGATTTGAGCTTTAAACAACTACATTATCGACTGAAAAAGTCTTAAAACTACGTTTTGTCACACATTAACAGTCGATTTTAACAAAAAAAAGACGTGTAAACACAGCCCATGTCAGCCATTTCTCAACGAGACGAGACGGCTGGCAGAAGCCCCTCCCATGACGTGAATTCGCGTCTGTTGTGCAGTGAATGTCACACGCGAATGAAGCGAGTAAACTCAAAATGTTCAAGCGTCCACCTTCGCTCGAATAGCGCGATTTATTCACGTAAATCGCATCCGGTGTGAACGCCACATGAGGCGGGCGCGCGCGGCTCCCGCTGCACATTTCACGGAGGAAAGCTTCCACAATCTTCGCGAGTTCAATGCAGGATTCTTACAGCGGCTTGTCCTGAAAGATGGATTTAAAAACAGAAGCTGTTTACGGGCCACAACCTGTAAGTATGATCTATTTTTCGTTGATGTGTTTTCCTGTAATAGTTCGTATTGTTAATTGTGCGTTAGCAAGGAAGTACACAGATGACAACGCTCATTTGGCTCTGCAAACCAGTTTGTTAAATGCTCATTCATACTTAACGTTATCCGACAAACACCTAACGTTACAAACGTTACTTTTTAAAATCTCAACAGCGAACTTGGCATTAGTGTAAATTATTCTTTGATTAGAGCTTTATGTATTGTTTATCTACAGGCATGCTAAACATGGTTCTGTGTTTGATTTGGATACTATAGTAAAGCCAATGTTTAGTGTTCGTTCTTGCGACAGATATTTGGCTATAATCGTTCTAAAAATACAAAAGTAACAGTGCCATTCAGTAGCGATCACTACAGATCCGCAGTCTTTACTCTTGAGGACTGAACAGGTTCTGCTCGATCATCTTCACTAAAATTGTCTGGGTCTGATTCGGGCTCAAATTGGTATGGTTTTATTGACGCCATTGTACTACCCAAAGCACAGTCTACCAGTAAAGGTAAGGGGCGTGACTTTTCAGACAAACATGCACTAGGTGGTTAGCGAATCACAACACACTGGGCCAGCTAACCAATCTGAGCCCATTGCGTATTTTTGAGGGACTGGCTTCATACTGGCTTTTTACAAGGAGGGACAGAGCAGTGTTGAATAAAGGTAAAATATATGAAAAATAATGAATTTTTTTAAAAACGAAGCATGAACACATGTTACAGTGCACCCCGCAAACACAATCAAGCCTTCGAAAGAATGTGTTTTACCACCCCTTTAAGACAGCTGTATTCACAACTGTTCGTTGTGAAAGCTAGTTAGTTACTCAATGTTTTTTTCTTCATTTTAAGTTAAAATAATCGTAATGGTTTAGCTGTCACATGCTCACAGTCAGCCTCACAATACATGACATGTTATGAGTAGGTCTCTTCATTTTGGCATGGTTTTATAATGTTGATTGAGACGTGACGTTTTTATAGTCGGGCATAACAGAGGCCATCATAATAATTGACTGTTAAAATACCACGTGTTAGATTGTGTCATGTATTGTGTACTGTACTCTATATGAAGTGCTTTCAAGGACACAGCTCAGGGCAGGCAGAAGTATAACAAAAGATGAATTAATTGGTCAAGTCCTAGACTTAGCCCTAATTTATGTCTATTTATTAATATAAAATGAACTTGTTGAAGAGGGGAGAGCATCCAGTTGGTAGGTAGTGCTGCTGCATACGTCACAATGTGTGCTTTAAATCTTTTTAAGGACAGGAAAAGTCATGTTATTGTAAAAAATAACATGTTACTTCTATTCAGATTTCTTGCATCTCTCTCTATTATTATTTTTTTCTCGGTTCAGATGCGCTTTATTGACATGAATGTTTCAAGAACCTGTTCATCCAAATCTTTGAACAGTATGCCATAACAGTAATATGAACATTTATTTGGTATGAAGATTGATATAATTTTGTATTGTATGTAATGTGTGTGCTCTGTGGTGACTAAGATCTTTAAAATTTGAAATTAAAAATTAGAGAGTTGAACAAGTTCAACTCAATGTTCCTTATTTCCTTCACTTCTCTATCTTTCTCTCTCTTAGGAGTCAGTGAAGACGTTCTCCATGAAGTTATTCCTATGTGGTTCACGTCACGAACAAATTTGTTTTTGTGTGTTAACCCACTGGACCACCATCTCCACATATATTATTTTATAAAATATACACAATCTTAAATCTACCCCCAGAGTCATCCTTGTGTATTCCCTCTGTACTTGAAAATGTGATTGACTGAAAAGGCTATACCATTCCTTGTTTATTTTACTTGATGAGTTATTAAATTATGCAACTTGGACCCAATAATTACTAAACATTCCTAGAAACCAGATTTAATTGCAATAAAGAAAGCAGTATATTTGGGTGTAATAAACCTTAAAAAAAAAAAAAAAAAGGGTTAAAATACTGCCTTGGTGGCACTTGTTTCAGATCTGCAAAACTAGGGTCCTGGAAATGCGTTCCTGGTTCTCTGATTCGGTAGGTGGCGCTGTCACAAAAAAATAGGGTCCTAGAAATGCGGTCCTGAAAGTGCAGCCTCCGGTATTGCAGACGGATAATGTTGGCCTCGATGCGCTCTTCTGCCCAGCCCGCTCTGGTGCGAGTTACACAGCGGACTTCTTCCCAGCAGTCAAAGCGGCATTACGTTGTGAAAATGCGGACTCAGAGGAAAACTGTGAGGGCTTAGGGTGCCATTTGGGACAGGGCCACAGTCGGATAAACAGTTGATTTACAGTCAAGAACCACGAAGGAGTCACGATACAAGTTCACACAGTTGAAAGGAAAGCAAATGGCGGCATCTAGAGGAACATCTGAGGCGCTGCCAAACTCCCTCCGCTGAAGTGAAGGGCGGAGCTTATAGAGTCGAGGGGCGGAACTTATAGTCTTTTTTTTCTTCTTTTTTTTTATTGGTTTTAAAGAAATACAAATACAGCCAGAGGTACATTGAATAAACAAAGTAAGTCATAAATACAACAGTAAAATAAAAAGGTGACAAACTTAAAGTTAAATGAAAAATATGAAAATGTTCACAAGTAGAAACATATTTTACTGCTTTCTAATTTTTAAACATAACATTGTGTGTAAGTATTGCTGCACTTCTATAAATGAAGGCTTATTTCCCCTAAATTTACATTTGCGTATAAGTAGCAGATTCATTAAGTAATATTCCTTATAAGATTTGCCATAGAAAAAAAAAGAGAAAAAAAGTAAAGCACAGTTGAAAGCTGGACATGATGTGAGCCTTAAAGGGACAGTTCACCCAAAAATGCTGTTATTAATTCCTCACTCTCATGTCGTTCCACACCCGTAAGACCTTCGTTCATCTTCGTAACACAAGTTAAGATATTTTTGATGAAATCAGAGAGCTCTCTGACCTCTCCATAGACAGCAATTTACTATATTTTACAATACTTTAAAATAAGGTCACTTTTCAAATCATACATGCATAAGATAACAAGTATGGATTTAAATGTATTCATTAAATTACATTAGTTTTGTTACTTTTTTTTCCTCAAAGTTTTTGCTTGATTTCATGCAAGAACATTTCTTTTTAACATGTTCTTAATGCTTCACCTCTAAACAGTTTGACACAGCAGGGGCGGGGCTACATTAGGTCTATATAGTCAAGTCACCTTTATTTATATAGCGCTTTTTACAATATAGATTGTTTCAAAGCAGTTTTACAGTGATAACAGGAAAATAATGCAACAAAGTTTGTTTCAGCTGTACAGCAGATCTAGAAGAAAACAGTGATGTCATTGTCCAGCTCAGTTCAATTCTCATACAATGATGTCAATGGCGGCAGATCAGTAATATTGTTGAATATTTAGTGTCCCTAACTAATCAAGTCAAAAGCCAAAGGTGTCCGAAGCGACAGTGGCTCCCTCAGGAGACAGAATGGAGAAAAAACCTTTGGAAAAAACAGGCTCAGTCAGGGGACCAGTTCTCCTCTGTCCAACGAATGAACAGTGTATGATTATGATACGGGCAATATCACAGGTCAGATGTCAGATTGGATCAGAACATGCAGAATATTTATCCAGTTTGTCTGATGAAACAAAGATTGAACCCTTCGGCCTCAATGACAAGAATCATGTCTGGAGGAAACCAGGCACCGCTCATCACCTGACCAACACCACCCCTACAGTGAAGCATGATGGTGGCAGCATCATGCTGTGGGGATGTTTTCCAGCGGCAGGAACTGGGAGACTAGTCAGGATTGAGGGAAAGATGAATGCAGCAATGTACAGAGACATCCTTGATGAAAACCTGCCGCAGAGCGCTCTGGACCTCAGACTGGGGTGAAGGGTCATCTTCCAAAAGGACAACGACCCTAAGCACACAGCCTGGACACAGCACACAGCCGGCGTGCTACCTCTGATCTGCATTGTTAAAAGCGCTATATAAATAAAGTTGACTTGGCTTGACAGTCAAGATAACAAAGGAGTGGCTACGGGACAACTCTGTGAATGTCCTTGAGTGGCCCAGCCAGAGCCCAGACTTGATCCCCATTGAACATCTCTGGAGATCTGAAAATGGCTGTGCACCGACGCTCCCCATCCAACCTGATGGAGCTTGAGAGGTCCTGCAAAGAAGAATGGGAGAAACTGCCCACAAATACGTGTGCCAAGCTTGTAGCATCATACTCAAGAAGACTTGAGACTGTAATTGGTGCCAAAGGTGCTTTAACAAAATATTGAGCAAAAGCTGTGAATACTTATGTACATGGGAAAATGTAATGTATGGCCCATAGAATACTTTGTTAAATTAATATCTGAGCATGCAATACATCAAAAGAAAGAGCAGGACCTCTGCTTTTAAACAAGCAAACAAAAAGTTTAATAAAAAAAAGCAACATTTTGAACAAAAAGCTGAGAAAATCACTTTTTTGTTAAAGACTACATCCAGATCAGATTCAGAACGATGATCAAACACAGATGCAGTAGATCGAGTCCATCAACACCCCAAAGCTTCACAGTCCTAGAGCTCGTCCTGGGTCGACATTTCATTCAGTAACATTAGGCAGTTAACGGACAGCTCAGTTGCTTAGTTACATGCATCCTGTCACCGTTTGAACTGGCTTGTCAATCATGTTTTCGCAGTTAAAAAGTGTTCGCAATTTGAATTTAATGATGCATTTAAAAGTTAATGGCCAAACGTATCAGTACAAAAGTTCTCAATGCTGCTGCAGATGAAATATAATGTGGATAACACTCAATAAATATATTTTCGTCAGGTTAGATTCTGATAATTATTCACTCAAACTCCTTTATCTAAAACTCTACTTAACCGTCAGACTCGCACACCTGCCATGATTGTAGTTTTAACATTTTTTATCTGCGTTTGTAGTTCTAATCGAATCCTCGGCCAACTCGCAATGGGTTGTGGGTAATATCAGCTGTCAGAGTGTGCACGGATCTGCACTTCAGATTCGAAATATTAGACCACCCGGGTATCTTTGCAATACTCTTTTCAACATACTACTATTTGGGATGTACTAATACCATTTAGGACGGATAGTCTGTGAATTAGGACGCACCGAATGTTTTCAGGATTAGTGGCTGTGGGACTGACACAGTCTTAGGACTGTGGCTCTCTAGGACTGAACTAAACCGACTTACAACTTTAAACAAACCTTATAAAAGAAAATACAGTGGTCTTACCAAACTCCCGAACACAGGAGAGATAAAGAAAAAGCACCCACATCACTTCAGTAATAAAAGAGCAAAACGAATGTCACAATAAAGAGACGAAATGAAGTCACTTTATTAAGGTAACAAAGACAGAATATACCGTTCACAGATCATAAGAAAACTACACCACTGTGACACTCTCTCAATACAACACGCCAACAGCATCTCTCTTCCACGTCAGCATCACAGAGTATTTTCCATCTTTTGCTTAATCAGAATTATATCAAACTATTTACATGTCAGTGATGGATCTCAACCTCAATCTCAACTTTACTAACTTAGACGCCTTCGGGCAACACTTTTTCTCATGAGTCCATAGATGAGATAATCGGGTGAATCTCTTCCTACATGAAGAGCACTGGTGCGGCTTCTCTCCAGTGTGAACTCTCTCATGTTTTTTCAGGTTTCCTGAATGAGAGAAACTCTTCCCACAGTGTGAGCACTTGAACCGTTTCTCTCCAGTGTGAATTCTCTGGTGTGATTTTAATTCTCCTGATGTACGGAAGATCTTCTCACAGTCAAAGCACATATAAGGTCTCACACCAGTATGAACACTCTCATGCACTTTTACAGATTCCAGATGTGAAAAACTCTTTCCACAAAAAGAACAAAAGTGAGACTTCACACCAGAATGAGTTTTAAGGTGTCTTCTTAAATTTGATGCCACAGCAAATGTTTTCTCACACTGATCACAGCTGAATGATCTCACTCCTGAGTGACGGCGCAGATGATCATCGAGAGAGCTTTTCCGAGTGAAACTCTTTCCACACTGAGAGCATGTGAACGGTTTCTCTCCAGTGTGAATCCTCATGTGTTTCTTAAGGTGTTCTTTCTGAGTGAAACTCTTTCCACACTGAGTGCATGTGAACGGTTTCTCTCCAGTGTGAATCCTCATGTGTGTCTTAAGGGTTTCTTTACGTGTGAAACTCTTTCCACACTCAGAGCAGGTGAAATATCCTTTGACTGCAGTTTTTCGAGCTCTTTTTTGTGTGAAATTCTCTTCAGTCTTTGAAGCGACTGCATCTCCATCTTCATTTGTAAAATGATGAGGTTTTTGCTGTTTGTCTTCATTCACTTCCACCGGGTCTATAAGGACACATGAGAAACAAAAAGAAATATGGTTCTCAATTTAGTACAAATCCAGTTTACTGAGTCTAATAAACTAAAAAAAATGAGACGTCCCTTTTTCCAGATACTGTATTTTAAAGATAACTTGGTAAAATAAGCTTTACAGATCTTTATTGGACAGTGTTTAAAGCTTGATCAATGAACCATCAACAATTACAGCACATGCACAAGTGTTTCCTACAGCAGGGCTCGACATTAACACTTGTCCGGGACAAGTGGATTTTTTGAAGGGGCAAGTGAAAGATAATTTTACTCGCCCGAGAGGACAAGTAGTCTGATTAAAATGTCAAAAACCCAAAAAATATCTAGGCAATCACCAAAAGACAAGAATGATTCTGCATTAATTTAGTGTAAGCGGCGATCGATAGTGGATAATAATGTATACTCACTAGGGGTGGCATGGTACATTAAAAAAAACCGAACCGTTTGGTTCGCTTGTCTCGGTTCGGAGTGTGTGCGTCGCACGGTTTCGATGCATGCGCAATGTATCCTCGTGCCCGTATGTTACCTCAGACAGTGGGTGTGTCCTTATCACGTGAAATAAGAGGTGTGTGTGTGTGTGTGTGTGTGGACATACAGTAAAATAAAGTAAAAGTGGAGGGCTGCAGGTCACGTCACGTGGAGAAATGCAAGTGGGAGAGATAAGGAAGGCTGCCCGGAGTTGGAGGATGCACCAGCGACGTATAGCTGGCAGGGCAGATGCAGTCCGTATGGAGAGCGGGAGCCGCGCGCATTCACACACTGGCAGTGTTTGTCTCGAGCAGCTGAACTGCGGCTCGTGTATTGCAAATACAGACAAATATTGTCCATTCTGTCACATTTTCCGGTGTTCTCCTCCGACCCCTGTCTGTCTCGTGCTTTGATTTATGATGGGCAGCATATATCTGCTGCAAATGCCACCGTGTTCCCCTCTGTCTCATACACACATGCATATAAACATACTGTATATAAGTAGTTCACATGATAAATGTAACATTTTAAAGTTAAGATGCTTCTAGTTTTAATAATTTAAACATGCCTTTGAAGTTTGGGCAAAAACTTCTGGCAGTGTTGTGTTTTCGTGTATTTTATGTTATTTTTCACAGCGCTGGATGTCATATGGTGATTGTGAAACACACGGAACACTTCATGGTGAAATTTGTTAATCAGGTCAGCTGAATTAAAGCCACAGTGCATTGTTCTGATCAAAATTGACATGATTAACATGAAAAATGTTACGCCAATGTGTCGGACTCGGTAGACAGCCAGTTAAGAAACAACTTCTACATGATATAACAATTTTTTTATACTGTATCCTAATTGTGGATGATTAAGCTATATATCATATGCTGAAGTAAATTTCTTGAGTGTTAACGATAAAAAAACAACAACAACAAGAACCGTACAGAACATAAAACCGTGACCCTAAAACTGTGATATGAACCGAACCGTGGGTTTTGTGAACCGTGCCACCCCTAATACTCACCTAAAGGATTATTAGGAACACCTGTTCAATTTCTCATTAATGCAATTATCAAATCAACCAATCACATGGCAGTTGCTTCAATGCATTTAGGGGTGTGGTCATAACCACTCATTACAACTGAGGTATGCAGCAAAGCATTTGTGAAGCCACAAGACACACAATCTAGAGGCGGATGGGCTACAACAGCAGAAGACCCCACCGGGTACCACTCCTCTCCACTACAAATAGGAAAAAGAGGCTGCAATTTGCACAAGCTCACCAAAATTGGACAGTTGAAGACTGGAAAAATGTTGCCTGGTCTGATGAGTCTCGGTTTCTGTTGAGACACTCAGATGGAGAGTCAGAATTTGGCGTAAACAGAATGAGAACATGGATCCATCATGCCTTGTTACCACTGTGCAGGCTGGTGGTGGTGGTGTAATGGTGAGGGGGATGTTTTCTTGGCACACTTTAGGCCCCTTAGTGCCAATTGGACATCGTTTAAATGCCACGGCCTACCTGAGCATTGTTTCTGACTATGTCCATTCCTTTATGACCTCCATGTACCCATCCTCTGATGGCTACTTCCAGCAGGATAATGCACCATGTCACAAAGCTTGAATCATTTCAAATTGGTTTCTTGAACATGACAATGAGTTCACTGTACTAAAATGGCCCCCAAAGTCACCAGATCTCAACCCAATAGAGCATCTTTGGGATGTGGTGGAACGGGAGCTTCGTGCCCTGGATGTGCATCCCACAAATCTCCATCAACTGCAAGATGCTATCCTATCAATATGGGCCAACATTTCTAAAGAATGCTTTCAGCACCTTGTTGAATCAATGCCACGTAGAACTAAGGCAGTTCTGAAGGCGAAAGGGGGTCAAACACAGTATTAGTATGGTGGTCCTAATAATCCTTTAGGTGAGTGTATAATGAACTGACGGGAACAAGGTTGTGCTGTTGAGGCTCGCGCAGCCTCATGAGGAGAAATCAAAACAAATCAGAGCCGCTCAAACAGAGAAACTCCATTAATATACTGCGGTAAAAATTCTAAATGTGGCGTTTTTATATTTATAACATATAACAGTTAAGCAACACCACACATCATCTCACAGCAACAGTGTGTTACTGAAAGATTCAGTGTTTTGAACGAATCAGTTGAATCAAAGATTAAATGACCTATTCATAAACGACCGCCTAATTCTTGAATGAATCAGCCGTTTAAACGAATCGACTCAATGACTCGCCAATTTAGACGGTCTCCTGCCGCCACCTACTGGCAGTTTAGTTTCATGTTTCATCTTATTTGTATATTCAAAAAATATATACAACAATCTCATAACATTATTTAATACAGTTGTAATTTATCAGTATAAATTATTTAATTTGATCGGTAACAGCCCTACAGTGTCTTAATCTAGTTTAATTTATTGATCAAATTTAAGAATATAAATTTAAAGCTGAAGCATAGCCTATATTTAATAAGATTATGGAAAAAATGCCCTGTATAAAAGGTAAAAATATCACAAATATGCAGATTTATATATTTCAAAGTTGATTGAACATGTAGAAGATTTTATTATTTAAAAATTAGCAGTTTTAGGCTAATGAAAAGACACTATTATGTTCAAATGTGTGCTGATGTTTCAAGTGTGTTCAAATGTGTGCTGATGTTTCAAGTGTGTTCAAATGTGTGCTGATGTTTCAAGTGTGTTCAAATGTGTGCTGACTAGGGGTGGCATGGTTCACAAAACCCACGGTTCGGTTCGTATCACGGTTTTAGGGTCACGGTTTTCGGTTCTGTACGGTTCTTGTTGTTGTTTTTTTTAATTGTTAACACTCCAGAAATTTACTTCAGCATATGGTATATATGGCTTAATCATCCACAATTTAGGATACAGTATAAAAAATTGTTATATCAAGTTGTTTCCTAACTGGCTGTCTACCGAGTCCGACACATTGACGTAACATTTTTCATGTTAATCATATCAATTTTGATCAGAACAATGCACTGTGTTCCCTTTCGTTCAGTCACTACGACGTACGTTAGTGACTAAAGCAGGGCCGTTTCTAGCCTTTCTGGCACCCTAGGCAAGATTCCTATTGTCCCCCCCCCCCCCCATAAAAAAAATTCACACAAAACATTACATTAAGGAAAACATTTATTAATTATTGCAAAATTGCCCAGATTCAAGCATGTAAAAATATACTGTGTATTAAACTTCACCAGAAAAACAGATAAATAATTTTTTTATAATTTTTTCTTTAAACAACAGCTATAAGTATTATTATAGGATATCACACAGTTCCCACTTTTCAATAAACAACTACGCACATCCATGCTCAAAGGAAGTAACTGGTAAACAACTACAAGGACTTAAAACAAACTGACTTTGGCATATTTGAGCATATATGTATTTTTGATAGCTTTAAAAGTGGACACGCCTAGACTTAATTGCAGCAAAAGTGTCAATAATGTCATCATAGGACATCTTCCTGGAAACATCCCGGTTTATGCTCATCATGGCCAGGCCATTGAGACGGTGCTGTGTCATTGTAGACCTCAGGTATGTTTTAATGAGCTTCAATTTTGAGAAGCTCCTCTCTGCACTAGCCACACTAACTGGAGAAGTTGCAGCAATTCGGAGAGCCACCCACATATTGGGAAAAATTTCCTTCAATTTCTTTTCTTCTATGAAGGACAAAAGTTCCAATGTTGTCATGGTGGTCTTGGGAAAATCTGGTTTTTTATTATAAAAATCTTTATAATATGTTATAAAGTCTTTACTGTGGCGCGGCGGGGCATTTCTTCAACCAGTGTCCAGTAAAGAGATATAGCCCGGCAGTAGAGAGGAGGCTACTGTCGGGTGGAGCTGCATTGGGGAAATCCTCGTCCGCGACTCTCCTTCCGGGAAGACTGCAGTGGGCAGACGGATCACACGTTTGTCAAGCACTTGTGGATTCCGGAGCGGAGGGTAACTTCATTGACTGTTCTCTGGCTCACTTTATTCCCTTGCCTAAATTACCCTCTGCCAAGGAGACAGCGGTAGCTGTGGTCGATCATGTCTTTCGTTTACATGGCCTCCCGATGGACGTGGTTTCCGACAGGGGACCTCAATTTGTGTCCAAATTTTGGCGAGAGTTTTGTAAATTACTAGGGGCGACGGTTAGCTTGTCTTCGGGTTTTCATCCCCAGAGTAATGGCCAGACTGAGCGGGCTAACCAAGACCTTGAGAGAGGGTTACGATGTCTGGTTTCCAAGAATCCTTCCTCCTGGAGCCAACGCATCTCATGGATTGAGTACGCGCATAATTCGTTACCAGTGTCAGGTACGGGCCTTTCGCCATTTAAATGTAGCTTAGGGTACCAGCCACCAATTTTTCCCAGTCTGGAATCCGAGGTCGCGGTCCCCTCCGCTCACGCCTTCGTCCAGAGGTGTCGTGACACCTGGAGCAGAGCCCGTGAGACTCTGCTTCAGGTGGGTAAACGCACCAAGGCCCAAGCCGATCGCCACCGGTCTAAGCCTCCCGTCTACGTCGTGGGTCAAAAAGTGTGGCTTTCATCTACGAACATTCCTCTCCGCTCCGTAAGTAATAAGTTAGCTCCTAAATTCATTGGCCCGTTCACTGTCACTAAGATTCTTAGTCCGGTGGCAGTCCGCCTCAAACTACCTCCCGCGTACGGGAGGATTCATCCCGTTTTTCATGTTTCCAAATTAAAACCTGTTTTTTCATGCTCGCATTAATCCGCCTGTCCCGGTTCCTCCCCCGCCGCGACTCGTAGATGGGGAACTTATACGGTAAATCGTATTCTGGACTCTAGGCGGAGGGGATGCGGATTCCAGTACTTGGTGGACTGGGAGGGTTACGGTCCGGAGGAGAGAAGTTGGGTTCCTGCCAGGGACATACTGGATCACTCCCTTATCGATGATTACAATCGACAAGTAGGTCCTCCTGGGAGCTCCAGGAGGTGCTCCTAGGGGGAGGGGTATTGTCACGGTTCATCAATTCATGGTCTCTTTTCTCTGTGTTTGTGAGGTTGTGTGGAGGCGTGGTCACTGATTACGGTGCTCATCACCTCCACCTGCAGCACTTAATCACCAGGCTTTATTTGCAGCTCTCTCACCCACACTCACTGTCAGTTCGTTGCAGGCTTCCCTGGTGTTGTGTTCATGGCTGTTGTCTCCTGTTCTCCGTGTGTCTTCTCCGTTCCGGTTCCTGGATTCTGCCTGGCCTTATTGCCCGCTGCGTCCCTGCTTCGCTGCCTGCACTTCCTCGCCTGGGTTTGCCTGCCTGTTCTGCTGCACGCAGTATCTGCCAGACCTGTCGTCACTTCATCTCTTTTGACTTTTGTTCTACGTCTTTGCTTAAGTCATACCGAAATAAATGAGCATTTTTTCACATCGCTATTGGATCCTCTGTCTCTGATTCACAGCCGTAACAAAAGCGATATGACCCTACTTCCTCAGCTAACGTGTGTGCCTCAATTTTAACCACTGGGTCATTGGCTTTCTCCTTTACTTCTAGAAGGGCATCCCTAACTTCTTCAGCCTGGTACCTCACAGCTTCCACACTCTTCACATGGCTTTTTAGAATAGACCAACGTTGTGTGGAGGCTGAGAAAAGAGTGAACAGCTTCTGCAGGTAACCAAAATAGGCAGCAGCTTCTGGGGAGCTTTTTCCTGCATCAGCTACCACCAGGTTTAAAGAGTGTGTTGCACATGGCACAAAAAAGGCCTTTGGGTTGATTTCTAGCAGTCTGGATTGGACACCTTTCTTTTTCCCTTTCATATTAGCCCCATTATCATACGACTGCCCCCTGCATTCTTCAAAAGAGATGTTGAGTTCCTGCAGTCTCTTTAAAATGAGGGATGATAGGCTTTCTCCAGTGGTTTCTTCAGATTCAAGGAACCCCATGAAATATTCTTTACCTTCTACATTGTGTACTGCCACAGTTCGAATGATAAGTGAGACCTGTTCTATATGGCTGACATCAGGGGTGCTGTCCACAATTAGTGAAAAATATTTTGCCTCTTTGATCTCATTAGCCATTGTCTCCATAATTATCTTACCTATACACTCAATCAACTCGCTTTGAATGATATTACCCAGGTATGTGGTGTGGCTGGCTCCACTTTGAATAAGACCTATATGATGTTTTCAGCACAGGGTCAAATTTTGCCATGAGTTCAACTTCTTTAAGGAAGTTTCCATTATTTGGGTCATACAGGGCATCTGATGTTCCTCTTAGACCCATATTTCTCTCTGCCAAAGACTGAATGATGGCTACCAACCTTTTGAGAACGTCACGCCACCTATTTCTCTCCCCTTCTAAGCGCATCATTTCCACCTGATCTATTGTTTGCCTTTTTTCCAAACAAATCTCTAATTCCTTCCATGATGCCATATGCCTGTTATGTTCCGGAGTACTCTCATGGTTTTTCAAGATGTCAGCACAATTTTTCCAATCATCCAGTCCTTTGGTAATTAAATTGTAATCTCTAGTTGAGAAGATCTTGCAACAGAAGCAGTAAAGACAGTTGGCTTTTTTAGAATAGACCAGCCAGCTTCTCTTCATTTTTTCACAATTCAGTAATTTTCTAAAAAAGTAATGGTGATGGCACCTTCTCCCATCTTCTCTTTTGGGAAATATGTAGTCTGGTGTCAACTGACATGGTCCTCTGTGCACTAGTTCTGTTCTAACTTTGTCTGTCATGTCTGGCCAGTCAGGGGGATCTAGAAGTGCTGCCACAGTTAACTCACTTTCTAATGGTTGTAAATGGACAGCAGCCTGCAGATGTGTAGCAGTAGCAGCAGCCACATCACACAATGAAGAACTTAGTCCCTCATCTGAAAACAAAGCAAAACACTACTAGCTTCTACACTACTGAATTCTACTAGCTCCCTGTGTGTTATATGTTTACAAAAAGATGCATGAAATTTATAAAAAAATATATTTATTTGAGCAAATTGAAACTCTTTTTAAGTTAATTAAAATGTTATTCTACTAAAAAAGGATAGTTGATACAAAAGAAACTAGATGAAACTGTTATTAGTTTAACTACATACAATCTGATGAAGATAGTAAATTAGTGTTCATGTACAGAAATAAAATATTTTTAAGAATGTTTTTAAGTTAAACAAAAATGTGTTCAATAGCAATACACAACTAATTTGTGTTCTATATTTTTTACTACCCTTTCCAGTGTATGAGAGTTACTATTGTACAGCAGTGTTTCATTATGAGAAACATGCACACACCTGCTGATGGCCTAGTCTGACCCGAATCCAGTTGTGTCAATCCAGTGGCTGTCCCTGAGTTTGATGTATCGTCTTCACCTACACAATCCAACATGGTTTGCCACATATCATTTTAACCCCTTTTGAAACTGTTTACTTCTTGTTTACAGCTTTAGCTATATAATACTTACAGTTAGGACTGGGACTTGCCTCTGATGCTTCTCTTCTTAAAGTAGCATCTGCCTTTTGTTTATCCAAGAATTTGTTGAGTGCATCTGTTTGTACCAAGTACCATTAATATAAAACTCTCCACCATAAACAAACAGATCCTCATAATTAAATATACACACCCAAATCACAATGCCTGTCTGTCTGTGACTTCAAAAACTGCACTATTACAGCATAGATATTTCCTGATATGCACTGAACTTTTTTGTCTTCTTTTTTACCGTTTGGCAGGTCCAAACTGGTTGTCAAAACCTGTCATAGTTATGACAGTATTACTTGGTCAATTTACACTAAACAGCCATCTCTGATGTAATGTTTTTATACAAATTAACTATGCTAATGTTCTGCTGCTGAAATAAATGAGCATGACGTGTGGTCCGTCCCGTGCTAATATTCAGTGTCATCAGGTTTTGCTCAACGTTATGATAGAGCGACCAGCTTGTAGTAGAACAATGAACCAATTAGTAACATACCTGTATATTTCGCTTTCTTTTTCTCATCCTCTTTTTTTTTTTTTACGATACTGAGCCCCTGATGGCTTTGACCTTTTCATGATGATGAAACTAAAGCACGGATGAAGACATTCCCTGCCGCCTTCTACATGATCTCATTTCATTACAGCAGCTGGCAGCGTCACTATCACCATGGCGACTTCACTCCAATAATCGCAAGTAATCATAATGCCTCAAAATAGCAAAAGTATGAAATAATAATAATAATATTAATAATAAAATATATATGAATAAATAAATAAAAATATCTTGTTGGGGCGGGGGCTCACTGGCGCCCCCCAGCTGTTGGCGCCCTAAGCGTCCGCCTAGTTTGCCTATGCCTAGAAACGGCACTGGACTAACGAATGGGGGTTTCGCTTAGAAGCCAATTACCTTCGAGAATTCAACAGCGCCCAATGGCAGTGCCAATGCCATGGGCATGCGGAATTTGCATGCGTAACTCCGCCCCACCTCGTGGGTATATAAGGAAGTACGCTGGCAACATCGCATTATGTTTCTGCTTTGGAGCCAAGAGCATCTCTTCACTCCTACAAGCCTGAATTCTGAAGTCTTCTCTTCAGTCTTCGAGACGAGCGGTTCTCCAGGGTGTTGGTGTGACGGCGCATTCCAGCGATCTCGCATTGCCTGCCTGCTGATCTGTGCAGTGATCTGCAACAGCTGTGTGTGTTTTCCCTGGGCGCTTCGGCACTCTGCGGAGCTTTCCTCTCACAAAAAGAGCTTGCGCGTGGCACGTCTTTTTCAAGACGGTTTGCCCTTGCACTTCCGGGTGCGATCGATCTCCGTTGCTGTCTATGGGCACATTCACTGCTCGACGTGTTTGGGCTTCAGCACGTTCGGGCAGTGATTGTGGATGTGTCATGTTCCCACTGCGGGAACGTGACCATCGCGATGTCGCGGTCGAGACTCAGTGATCTCCGCGAGGAGAGAGAGTCCCCTCTGCCACACCCCAATCTACCGTCTCTGAGAGAGATGGTACTTTGGCTGGTGGCCAGGGTGACCTGAGGGCGGTGCCGTGGTATTAAGAACCCCGACGATCATTCCTCGGGCCACGCCCCCCTCTCGCACATCGCTTCCCGCGAGTGCTGGACTGAAACAGCGGCCCGTCTCTGACGCCTCGTTCGTTTCGTTCACACTCCAGATAGCAGCGAGATGTCGATCGCCGCATCCCAAGGTGGGCTAGAGTCCTTTGGGGATGACGATTAGGTTGTGCTCCGCCTCCGGGTGTGTCAGCGCTGCCTGATCTGACCTAGAGTTGACAGCCATGTTATCTCGGGCAGCCGCGAGCCTCGCGCTGGTGTGGAACTCCGCCCTGTCGCGAGTGCTCGTGGTTGCGTGATCGGTTTTTCTGGGCGGCACCCGACAGCTGTTGGGCCCCGCCCTCAATGCCTTTCGCTCCCGAGGTGCATGAGGAGATCACGCGGTCCTGGATGTCCCCGTGCTTCCCGTGACCGTTTGGTAGGCTGTAACACGTACTGCCCCGGCGGCAAGCTTCGGCGCCGAGGGCGCCCTCCCTCCTCCCGTCCGGCCCCAGCAGCAGCCTTCTCCGGGCCGCGCCGTGGAGGTGGTTGCAGGATGTTGCCCAGTCCGCTCCTCAGGCTGGAGGTGGACAACTCAGAGATGGTGGACAACTCAGAGATATAGCTTTTTGGCTCTCAGCGAAGGCGGTCGCATTCTCTCTTCTCTCCGTCTCGTCTCCCTCCTCCCTCCTCTCCTGCTTGCTTCTCTCGTCTCGTCTAGTCTACTGTCTTAAACTTGAGAGACTCTCCACGCACTGCTCTCGAACTACAAATTATGGATTTGATCAGCTGGTCTCTCAACGCAATTGACACCATCTTCTTGACGAGAAGCTTGGGTTCGGGGGAACCTAACTGCCCTGCCGGAACGTTTGCTGCTGGCTACACGATGGACGCGTGGGAGAGGTGGCATGTTGTGTGTCTAGCGGCACTTTCCGTAGAGGACATTGAAGACATCTACCTATTCGGATTCATGGTAACAGGGTTTCTGCTGATTGGATCAGGCATTGCCCTGGGCTATCGAAGAATTCAGGAAGCGGTGACAGCTATTCAAAGCTCCACAAGGCTGCCCGTCATGATTGAAGCAGTGGGCAGAGCGGTCATCTCTCAAACTGGGACTACTAACCGCAACATGGATAACATCATGGAGTTGCAACGCAAGATGGATATCATCACGGAAAAGCTCACTGCTTTGCAAAAAGATCGTTTCAGAGACCAGAACGAACTAAGAGAGCCATAAATTGTGGCTTCTCGCTCCCAGACCAAACAATTCCAATCTTATCTGCTTTCGGCTCCCTCAACCAGCACGGCCTTGGCCAAGGCCGCTGTTGTGACAACAACTCCCCCTGAGAGCACTGCAGGAAGACGCTCTTGCATTCATCCCCCAACCACCTGCTGACTCGGACTGGGATCTGATCAAGGTTGTCTCCATAGCAACTTGCGGACTGGAGCACCGAGATTATGGTGCCAGGCGTGTCTTCCCAGGCCTACACAAACATGCACATGAACTTTACAGACACACACACTATGCACACACCCTTCTCTCACCTTCGCCGCTTTGTACCCCCAGTCTGACAAGCGGGTCTGTGACCAGCGCCTGGAAAGGCTGCAGGACCGGGACGCCTGGCTGTGCTGGGACACCTCAACCCCCCACTCCTCTCCCCTGTTGCAAGTCTTGTTTTCATGTTGTAATGTGTGCTCATGTTGCTGAGATGTTTTTTTACTGTTCTCAAACTGTGCTCCCGTAGGAGCACAGTCTGGGGGTTGTTTTTTTATCATCTCCTCACCCCTCCCTACCTATCCTCATGTTATGCTGTATTTTCTGTCCAACTAAAGGAGGCGCCGCAGAATGGCGACTCGGTGTGACTCGCACAACACCAAAACAAATTCTGTGTATGTGTAAAAATGTACTTGGCAATAAAAATTCCTTGATTCCTTGATTCCAGTTCTTTCCAGGGGATGGTAGCAGGGCCTCTCCTTCCCCCGGTGGAGGGCCGGGGGAAAATCCTTCCGCTGCTGGCCCCCGGGCTAGCAGCTCTTGGAAAGAACTCATGTTCCGGTCTCTGAGGACCCAGAGACCGGTGATGGCAGTGTGTCCCTCTCTCTCTTGCCAGCCTCCTCTCAGAGCAGACCCCAGTGGAACGTGCGTCCTTCCCTGGTCTCCAATGTCAGGACGCAGCTGCTGACTGTGCCCCCACACCGGGACGCTACGCCTCCCACGTCTGGGCCAGTCACGCTGCCTCGCTGCCCCACCCGGGTTACGTCTGTGGTTTGAGTGACCCTGCTGGTCAGTTCCTGGAGCCTGGCTTCAGTTTCCGGGACTGTCCACTGGGTCGCGAAGACCATCAGGCTCGGCTACGCGATTCAGTTCACGCAGGCTCCTCCCCACTCTGGGGAGTCCGCCCGCCATGATGGGGCCTAAAGCCCCAGTCATGCGTGCGGAGGTTGCCACCCTACTGGCGAAGTGTGAGATCGAGCCTGTCCCTCCAGCCGAAGTGAAGTCTGGCTTCTCAGCCCTTGCTTCATTGTACCCGAGGAAACCGGTGGGTTATGACCAATCCTGGATCTGCCCATCTTGAACCGATCCCTTCACAGGCTTCCGTTCAGGATGTCGGTAGCGAACCCCTCCTCGGACGCGTTCGTCCGGTAGATTGGTTGCAGAGATCGACCTGAGGGACGCTTACTTTCATGTCTCCTTCCTCGACGCGGACCGTTCCTACGGTTTGCTTCGAGGGGCGGACATTCAGTACGCAGACAACATGGCCGTTGTAGCGTACATCAACCACCAGGGCGGTCTACGCTCCCGCCGTATGTCTCAACTCGCCCGCCATCTCATTCTATGGAGTCAGAAGCACCTGAGGTCCCTTCGTGCTGTCCACATCCCGGGAGACCTGAACTGTGCAGCCAACGAGCTCTCACGGATTCAGCCTCTCCCTGGAGAGTGGAGACTCCATCCCCAGACGGTCCAGCTGATATGGGAACGGTTCGGCGACGCACAGGTAGACCTTTTTGCCTCCCAGGACTCTTCCCATTGCTCCCTGTTTTATTCTCTGACCGAGGGCACCCTCGGCACGGATGCACTGGCGCACAGCTGGCCGTCGGGGCTACACAAGTATGCGTTTCCCCCAGTGAGCCTTCTTGCACGGGCTGTGCAAGATCAGGGAGGACAAGGAGCAGGTCATGTTGGTCGCACCGTATTGGCACGGCCAGACCTGGTTCTCAGAACTACTACTCCTTGCGACAGCCCCTCCCTGGCCTATTCCTCTGAGACCGGACCTCCTCACTCAGAGACGGGGCACCCTTTGGCACCCGCCAAAGGTTTGAGTAACCTTCCACCTGCGGTGGTCGCTACCATCACTTCCGCTAGGGCAGAGTCTACACGACACCTGTATGCGTTGAAGTGGAACCTCTTCGTCACATGGTGTTCTTCCCGCCAAGAAGACCCCTGGAAATGCCCAATCGGGTCCGTGCTATCGTTTCTCCAGGAGGGGGTGGAACGAAGGCTGTCTCCTTCCACCCTTAAAGTGTACGTGGCCGCAATATCTGCCTACCACGATCTCCTGGGAGACAAAAAGGTAAGTCAGCACGACCTGATCATCAGGTTCCTGAGGGGGGTGAGGAGACTGAATCCTCCTCGCTCTCCTCTCGTTCCCTCTTGGGACCTCGCAGTAGTCCTAAGTGCTCTGCAGAGGCCTCCCTTTGAGCCTTTGCGGTCGGTTGAGATTAAATTCTTGTCTATGAAGACGGCTCTGCTGACCGCATTGGCCTCTCTTAAGAGGGTTGGGGACCTGCAGGCATTTTCGGTTGACGAAGCGTGCTTGGAGTTCGGGCCGGCTAACTCTCACGTGATCCTGAGACCCCGGCCCGGATATGTGCCCAAGGTTCCCACCACTCCGTTCCGAGGCCAGGTGGTGAACCTGCAAGCGCTGCCTTTGGAGGAGGCAGACCCAGCCATGGCATTGCTCTGTCCAGTACGTGCTCTCCGCGCCTATGTAGGCAGCACGCAATGTTTCAGGACCTCAGACCAGCTCTTTGTCTGTTATGGTGGAGAGCGGAAGGGAAGAGCTCTCTCAAAGCAGAGGTTGTCTCACTGGATAGTGGACACAATTGTTTTGGCTTACCAGCAGCAAGGTCGACCATGTCCCCTTGGGGTTAGAGCACACTCCACCCGGAGTGTGGCCTCCTCTTGGGCTTTAGCGCATGGCGCCTCGCTAACAGACAGGCTGGGCGACACCTAACACATTCGCCAGATTCTACAATCTCTGAGTAGAGCCAGTGTCCGGCTATTTACTCGCCCCTACGGGTGGCCGGTAATGGGCCAGGCTCAGGTGTCTTCGCTTGCTCGCCATTCCACTCCACGGACTGGATACGTGCAATATTTTCCTCAGGTGAGCTCCCCGAGAGCCCTGAGCTCCTCCAGCACTGCTTACGCCGACATCAGTTCAGTCTGCCCTTTCGAGCCCAGACCCTCATGTCCGGCCAGGTGCTCCGTGTGCATGGTTCCCCTCCGGCGACACCAAGACGAGTATTTCCACCGTAAGCCTCCTCGGCGCGCAGGTGTCTTTCCCATGGCAAGTCCCTGCCACCCCTAGGGTTAAAAATGCACCTTCGGCTGGTACCCTAGAGTTCTTCCATATGCAGCCCTTAGTGGGTCATATGTGTATTCTCAAAGTCCTCCCCACGGGTAGGCATCTTGGCATATCCTCACTGGAATATGCTTCCCAGTGTACCTTGGTATTCCTGTGATAAGTGGGAGTCCTTCGTCCATACTAGTCTTACGACATGGTACTCACACTTACGCAGGGCACTGGATGACAGCTGAGTGGCGTTGTTGTATTGGAACCCCCATTCGTTAGTCACTAACGTACGTCGTAGTGACTGAATGAAAGGGAACGTCTCGGTTACGTATGTAACCCTCGTTCCCTGAGGAGGGAACGAAGACGTACGTTCCTTTGCCACGTCAGCTGTGCTGCTGGAATGCGGAGTTCAGTCTTGGCTCCTGCAGCAGTAACATAATGCGATGTTGCCAGCGTACTTCCTTATATACCCACAAGGTGGGGCGGAGTTACGCATGCAAATTCCGCATGCCCATGGCATTGGCACTGCCATTGGGCGCTGTTGAATTCTCGAAGGTAATTGGCTTCTAAGCGAAACCCCCATTCGTTAGTCACTAACGTACGTCTCTGTTCCCTCCTCAGGGAACGAGGGTTACATACGTAACCGAGACGGCTTTAATTCAGCTGACCTGATTAACAAATTTCACCATGAAGTGTCCCGTGTTTCACAATCACCATATGACATCCAGCGCTGTGAAAAATAACATAAAATACACGAAAACACAACACTGCCAGAAGTTTTTGCCCAAGCTTCAAAGGCATGTTTAAATTATTAGAACTAGAAGCATATCTTAACTTTTAAATGTTACATTTATCATGTGAACTACTTATATACAGCATATGCATGTGTGTATGAGACCGAGGGGAACACGTCGCATTTGCAGCAGATATAGACCGGAAAATGTGACAGAATGGACTATATTTGCCTGTATTTGCAATCCACGAGCCGCGGTTCAGCTGCGCTCCCGCTCTCCGCACTGCATCTGCCCTGCTATACGATGCTAGCGCATCCTCCAACTCCGGGCAGCCTTCCTTATCTCTCCCACTTTCATTTCTACATGTGACGTGACCTGCAGCACTCCACTTTTACTTTACTGTATGTCCACACACACCTCTTATTTTGCGCGAAAAGGACACCCGCTGTCTGAGGTAACATACGGGCACGTGGATACATTGCGCAACTCAGTGTAATATAGCATGTCACGCTCTGCCTCAAATGCCTGTATCCACTTTTTTGTCCTTAAACGTTCTGGGTTTTTTCGTTCTGGGTTGTTTAGCTTGTTTGCTGTACACCTCGTCACATATCAGCTTTTATACATTGTTCTGTTTTTTTGTTTGAAGTCAAAAATGTCAAGGAAGCCGCTTCACGCAATACAAAGTCAATGGAGACGGTTTGATTGTTGATATTGTGGTGGGTCGCCACAGACAAATGAATGTATGGGAAACACTGTGCACCTGTGGAGCAGTCCTTAACCCTTTGGTGCTCTTCGGTCATTTCTGACCGGAAAATTTTATGTTTTGAAATGTTAAAAATCACAGCTTCATCGGAATGATATGAAACTTGGTGACTTTTCATGCATTAGGTATGTAAACACACAAAAAAAATTGGGGTCATGATTCGAGCATGCTAATTGGTCGTAAAAAAAAAAGAAATGACCGACCATAGGAAATGAATGGAAAATCGGCAAAAACAAAAATTCACAAAATATTTGTGTGTACAATCTACAAATTGGCCACAATGCTGAAAAAAGTACACAGCAGAAAAGGGGTGACACTCTAAAACATCAAGAGTGTGATATTGACACATCCACTCACACACACGCGCACACTTATACACACACACACCTATGAAAAACTGAGCCTATGAACCACATTTTGAATTTTTTTAAATCACAGCTTCGTCGGAAAAATATGAAACTTGGTGACTTTTCTAGCATTAGGTATGTTAACACACAAAAACAAATTGAGGGCATGATTCGAGCATGTTAAGTGGTCGGTCAAAAATGACACCATAGGAAATGAATGGGAAATCTCCAAAAACACAAATTCACAGAAACAATCTATATTTCTAACAGCAAAAAAAATATCTAAAACTTTATAATAAATAGTCTTTGAGATTTTTAAAATATATATTCAAATCCATCAAAAAAAAAAAGCAATGTGTTCAAAACAGAACTAGGGAATTCTCAAGCATCTCCATAGAGACCTCTAGTGGTTACACCCATGGTTGTATGATTTCCTAAATAATTCCAAAAGAGGGCGCTAATCTGCCTTAGAAAAATTATTTTGAAGACCTAGTCTCTATTTTAACCTGAAATACTACAATAATTAAACAAAATAATAATTTGTATAATTTTCAATGGCAAAAATAGACCATAATTATTGCATAAATATTAAAAAATTAAAAAGAAAAAATATTATTGAAGAAAAATAAATTGCATTGGTTTTACTGGGGTGGAGGAAGTTTAATTTTTAGGTGTCCGGTCACTTATGACTGGGAAGACGACCAATGCAACCCCTAAACGAAGAGCACCAGAGGGTTAAGACACAAACCCCCGGTTTCACAGACGAGGCGTGAGCTAGTCTCAGACTAAAATATCTGAGCCGTTTTAACTGAAAGCAACTGACTCTGTACTACCATTGTTTAGTCTCAAGATGAGTTTAGTATGTAGTTGTTTGTTAGTATCTAATTGCTCTAATTTCGCTGTTTAGTGACAATAAAGAATCTTGAATCTTATACACCAACCTGTTTGTTCCTCTGTCTCTTCATCTTCTATTCTGCAGGATTCTTCCTCAAACTCCATCTTTACTGTCAGGAGTTTCTCCTGGAGTAATTCCTCCTGCTGGATTCTTCTTCTCCTGTGGGAAGATGTGAATGTATTGTTAATATTATTAATATAATATTACTCGGGTGCAAATGATCTACTCTAATAGTAGGGTAACATGGGGGAAGATGCCCCTCTTAAGAACAATGTGGATTTACTTTAAAAACTGTAAAATCTAATGTACATCTAATTCATAAAATGCTGAATAATAACTATAATTATTCTATTCAATAACACTAGTAACAACACAACACTTGGCACCTGCTGTGCCAATTCTGGGTGGTTCATCTTACCCCAATAGACTAATTCTATCCTTTCACTTCAAAATAAATACAGGGAGTGCAGAATTATTAGGCAAGTTGTATTTTTGAGGATTAATTTTACAACATTAATAATTAAACAACAACCATGTTGTCAATGAACACAAACAACTCATTAATATCAAAGCTGAATATTTTTGGAAGTAGTTTTTAGTTTTAGCTATTTTAGGGGGATATCTGTGTGTGCAGGTGACTATTACTGTGCATAATTATTAGGCAACTTAACAAAAAACAAATTTATACCCATTTCAATTATTTATTTTTACCAGTGAAACCAATATAACATCTCAACATTCACAAATATACATTTCTGACATACAAAAACCAAACAAAAACAAATCAGTGACCAATATAGCCACCTTTCTTTGCAAGGACACTCAAAAGCCTGCCATCCATGGATTCTGTCAGTGTTTTGATCTGTTCACCATCAACATTGCGTGCAGCAGCAACCACAGCCTCCCAGACACTGTTCAGAGAGGTGTACTGTTTTCCCTCCTTGTAAATCGCACATTTGATGATGGACCACAGGTTCTCAATGGGGTTCAGATCAGGTGAACAAGGAGGCCATATCATTAGATTTTCTTCTTTTATACCCTTTCTTGCCAGCCACGCTGTGGAGTACTTGGACGCGTGTGATGGAGCATTGTCCTGCATGAAAATCATGTTTTTCTTGAAGGATGCAGACTTCTTCCTGTACCACTGCTTGAAGAAGGTGTCTTCCAGAAACTGGCAGTAGGACTGGGAGTTGAGCTTGACTCCATCCTCAACCCGAAAAGGCCCCACAAGCTCATCTTTGATGATACCAGCCCAAACCAGTACTCCACCTCCACCTTGCTGGCGTCTGAGTCGGACTGGAGCTCTCTGCCCTTTACCAATCCAGCCACGGGCCCATCCATCTGGCCCATCAAGACTCTCTCATTTCATCAGTCCATAAAACCTTAGAAAAATCAGTCTTGAGATATTTCTTGGCCCAGTCTTGACGTTTCAGCTTGTGTGTCTTGTTCAGTGGTGGTCGACTTTCTGCCTTTCTTACCTTGGCCATATCTCTGAGTATTGCACACCTTGTGCTTTTGGGCACTCCAGTGATGTTGCAGCTCTGAAATATGGCCAAACTGGTGGCAAGTGGCATCTTGGCAGCTGCACTCTTGACTTTTCTCAGTTCACGGGCAGTTATTTTGCGCCTTGGTTTTTCCACACGCTTCTTGCGACCCTGTTGACTATTTTGAATGAAACGCTTGATTGTTCGATGATCACGCTTCAGAAGCTTGGCTATTTTAAGACTGCTGCATCCCTCTGCAATATATCTCACTATTTTTGACTTTTCTGAGCCTGTCAAGTCCTTCTTTTGACCCATTTTGCCAAAGGAAAGGAAGTTGCCTAATAATTATGCACACCTGATATAGGGTGTTGATGTCATTAGACCACACCCCTTCTCATTACAGAGATGCACATCACCTAATATGCTTAATTGGTAGTAGGCTTTCCAGCCTATACAGCTTGGAGTAAGACAACATGCATAACGAGGATGATGTGGTCAAAATACTCATTTGCCTAATAATTCTGCACTCCCTGTACTATAACCTTTACTCCACAAATACAAAAACATTAATGTGTCCACAAATCCCTCATTAAACTTTGATATTCAACATAATACAATGTAATCGATCAATATTTTCCAGAGACACAAAATTAGATCATCAAAACTAGTTCAACTAAATCACACAAATAGTGAAATTACCAAATTAAAGATAGTGTAGACATTCAATATATGGTGTGCCATATATGGCCAGGACGGGGGTTCATCTTACCCCACGTTATCATAGTTTAGAACCAGTTCTATGATTTTAATAACTTTAATGTTGAGGTGATTTGATGAAATAATGCCAAACATCAAACGAGTGTTGTGTTTGTCTACTATAGCGGTTATTTCTTCATGGTATTTAGTGTTTATTTTCTCAATAGTGCTGTTATTATCAGAAATGAGCTCTATATTTCTACATATTAGCTGTTAAACTATCAGTTCTCACAGCAGTTCAGAGAAGCTGAAGGAATATTATAATATAATCGATTAAACGAGTGAATGTGTGCAAATTACAGACAACGATCGCAAATCAGAGAAGATTTAACGAAAAACTCCAGTTCTTTTCCAGTTAGTTCAGTGAATGTAGAATATAAGTTTTCTCCCTATAGAAATAAATAAATGTACTCACAGTCGGATAAACAGCTGATTTACAGTCAAGAACCACGAAGGAGTCACGACACAAGTTCACGCAGCTGAAAGGAAAGCAAATGACGGGATCCAGAGCAGTGTTTCCCAACCGGGGTGCCGGTGAAGTCCTTCAAATATATATAAATAAATATATATATAAATAGTTTGAAGCTTCATTTAGCCACAGTCACGTGACATGGGTCACAGTTCAGAGCAGTGAAACATCTGCGCTTCGGGATCTCAGCAAAGCATCAGCCATCCCTACTCAAAGTGTACATTACATTTTACATTTATGCATTACATAGAGAGAATTATTTGAAACATTTTAAGAAAAAAAATTATATACTATTGTTAGGAAAATTATGCTATTGCTTCTGTTATTCCCACTATATAACCACAAGTTATGCCAATAAAGAGGCTTATGTTAACCACATATATGGGAAAGAGTGTTATGTTCTGTTTTAATATAAGAAAAAGCAGTGGAGGTTTTATGAGAACCTTTATATAAGGGCTTTATAAGAGCCTTAGAAGAAAAAGTAGTTGAGGTTTTATAAAGAACCTTTATGTTAGGGCTTTATAAGAGCCGCAAATAGAATAGAGATAGCAAAGTTTAATAAGAAGCTGTTTATGAGGCCGAAAAACTTTATAAGAAGTTTTCTATGTACAACTTTCATGAATTACTTTTAACATGAAAACACAGAAACATGACTTTGTAAAAAAATGTTTTATTGGGTTTATAAGAAATACACAAGAGACATTATTTGGTAAAAAGTATTTTATTGAGTTTCACTGAGACATATTTTGATAAATATGTTTTATTGAAAGGATAAAGAATGACACTATGAGCCATGATGTATGAAAGTCATTTATTAATGTAAAGGACAAACAAATGAATGTAACCTGTATTAATATGCAAGTATAAACAAAGATGATGATGTCTTGCAGACCAGACGAAGGAGAAGATTAAGGATCCAAGCTCGAAGAAGAAGGATGAAAGAACACAGGACACTTTACACTAGGATGTTGAAGGAATTAAGGGAGTTGACAATGGTCCAAAATCTGGGATTGGATGAATTGTACATATGTGATTGAATATGTAATGAAGAGGTGTGATGTTAAAAATGGTATAAAAGTACAGTACTCTCTCTGCACCACAGCAGCTGTGAGCAACAGGCAGCTTCTCCATTGTTTGATGGTCCGAGCCTGACATCTGCTGGTGATACTTGTGAACCAACTTTAAAGACTTAGACTTTGTGGTGTACGCTTATTGATTACATGTAAAACTTATTGTAACTGGAAAAATAAATATACTTATAATTGATATAAAAAAGTACTGGTCTGCCACGAGTCTCTGCTTTCTAAACGAGTTGAGCTGAACCAACACGGAGGGGTCTTTCTTCTAGATGGTAAGTATAAATTTGTATATTTATTATCTAGTTAAGGATTCGACCTGCTTTACCTAGCCTGAGATTATAAACTAAAATTAGGTAGTGTTGATGATCTTCAGTAGATTGTGCACCGAATAACAATATATATATATATTAGGGGTGTAACGGTACACAAAACCGACGGTTCGGTGCGTACCTCGGTTTTGAAGTCCCGGTTCGGTATGGATTCGGTACAGCAGTTTTACAAAATTGCTTTTTATTAATTTTTATTCAACAGTGGTTTAATGAAGAAAAATTGTGTCTGTCCTTAAATGAATTAAATTATAACTAAAAGTTTCTTAAAGATAATGCTGTAAACTATATAGGGAGCTCTTACTTACATATAGCTATTAAAGATTAACAACAGAGCCCAAACTATTAGCCTAAATTCAGTTGCTTTTTATTTTTAGATATAATAATCAACACTCATAAGCTTCACATAAGGCAGTTTTTGCATTAACTTCTAAATCTAATTATTTTTATTCGTTGTTGAAATATAATAATTTAGTGGCTGTAATTTTCATGACAGGTTTATTTAAACATACATTAAATAAACAAGACATCACTAACAGGCTAAGTAGTATATAATGAATATATAACGGCTAATATAATGAATATAACGGCTAATATAATGAATATAACGGCTAATATAGTGCATGTATTCAGTGAAAGAGTTGATTTCTCTAGTGAGCTAACAGCTGTGGACACTGAATGACTTCTGAGTAAACGTGATTCTGCATGACATTGTTTACAAGCTGTTTTATTGTCTTTCCGCCGTTGAAACACAGATGGAGCGATTACACGACATATGATACATTTCAGTAAGTTGTAATGTATCCTCAACATACCTTAAGATGTATTAATTTATGTTTATTCTTTAGGAAGAGATGATCGCATTGACTTTAAGTTGAACTGATACGCGTCTATCAGTCACGTCACATTAAAGAGAGTTAAAAAGGCATTTATCATTTGATTTCGTGATAAAATGGACTGAATACTTAATATGTTCGTGTGGGAACTCGGATTGAAGTGTGTTCCGCGCTCACAACAAGGCGACTGTTAACTGTTAAAGATTACATTCATAACCGTTCGGTACATGCGTGCACCGTACCGAAAGCCCTGTACCGAAACGGTTCAATACGAATACATGTACCGTTACACCCCTAATATATATATATATATATATATATATATATATATGTTTTTCAAGCTTCGAAGTGTTTCATCAGGTGGCCTGCCGAAACTGCGTTGATTAAAGGGGGCAGGAACAAACCACACAGTCACACATCTGTATAAACCTAATTCACCACAGTTTAAAAGTGAAGTAAATCCAACTTCACCTCGTCGGTTTTTGTGAGAGGAGAGAGATTTTGTGATAGCAGTGATTTTGTGATATAAGTGAGATTTATAGTGCACTTTGGTTAGTTATATTTAGGCTAGATTTAAGTGAGATATATTGACTGATAGGTATAGACAGTGACATATGATAGATATAGTGACACATTCATATAGGCTAAGTTAGAATAGATAAAAATGGAGGCTCCACATAAGAGATGCCGTAAATTTTTTTATTGCTGAACAAATAATCATTTACAAACAGCATGGCAATAACTGAACATGTTTGTATTACAAAATACAGATCAGGTGCTTGAAAGTACAGTAGAAAAATATATCAGGCAAATCATAATAAAAGAAACAAAAAAATTAAAGGGGCTAGGGTTTTGTTTGAAGATCATTTTCTTCTATAATGGAAAAAAGACTGATTGCATTTTCATAACTTTGAGGGCTTTTGTATAAGAGTTAAACTCATTATGAAATGAATAAAATCATGGTTTCACCTTTAAGAACTTGCATTTGTGTATATACAATATTCCCAGCATGAGGATGTTGTTAATCAGTGTAACGCAGTCCACTGAGGCAAGTTGAGAACCCAAGTGCAGTCCTTTAATAATAAACTCCAAAACATAAAACTAAGACTTGGCTAGACTTGACTTAACTAAACTCCATCAAAACAAAGACTTACCAACAAGTGGGTTACACATACAATACTCGACCAAGACACACGGCAAACATGAGGGCTTAAATACACACAGAGTAATGACAAGACAAGTGACACCTGTGAACAGTGAACCAATGACAGAACACAACAAGTGCATGACAAGACAAAACATGACTGTGAACATGACCAACTGAAAACATTAAACATGAACAAACACCAAACACCCTGTGACAGACCCCCCCCCCCCCCCCCCTCTATGGGCGGCCCCTGACGCCCAAACATAATCAAAACACCAAAAAGATCTTAAAGTCAAAGTCTTGGGGGAGGGATGGTGGTCCAGGCGTGGGAGGACCCGGACCCTCAGGCGTCGGAGGACCCGGACCCTCAGGCGTCGGAGGACCCGGACCCTCAGGCGTGGGAGGACCCTGACCCTCAGGCGTGGGAGGACCCTGACCCTCAGGCGTGGGAGGACCCGGACCCTCAGGCGTCGGAGGACCTGGACCCTCAGGCATGGGAGGACCGGACCCGGACCCTCAGGCGTGGGAGGACCCTGACCCTCAGGCATGGGAGGACCCGGACCCTCAGGCATGGGAGGACCGGACCCGGACCCTCAGGCGTGGGAGGACCCTGACCCTCAGGCGTGGGAGGACCCGGACCCTCAGGCGTGGGAGGACCCAGACCCTCAGGCGTGGGAGGACCCGGACCCTCAGGCGTGGGAGGACCCAGACCCTCAGTTGTGGGAGGACACGGTGGATCAGGAGCCATGGACGGCCATGGCGGTAACGGTGGTTCAGGGGGCCACAGAGGCGTGGCCTCCATGTACCCCTTTATTAGTATCTTTGCTCAATAGTATTTATTTGTGCTGCTGCTTATATTTAAATTATTTATTTTCTTTATTTTTATTTGACAGTAGTCCTTTGTTTCCTGAACATAGCAAATACTGAACCGTACTAAAACTGTGAACCTAAAACCGTGATACAAACCGAACTGTGAGCAATCTGTACCGTTACACCCCTAGCGTAACGCATGCGAGGGGGTGCCACAAAATGGAGAACATTTTCAAAGGGTGCCATGACTGAAAAAAGGTTGGGAAACACTGATCTAGAGGAACATCTGAGGCGCTGCCAAACTCCCGCCGCTGAAGTGAAGGGCGGAGCTTATAGAGTCGGGGGCGGAGCTTATGGTCTTTTTTTTATTAAATTTTTTACTGTTTTTAAAGAAATACAAATACAGTCAGGGGTACATTGAAAAAACAAAGTAAGACACGAATACAACAATAAAATAAAACGGTTACCCAAACTTGTTCTTGTTTACAAGTATTTAACTATTAACTATTTTATAACTTTTGTGGAGTTTTTATAAGCTGTTTGGTCAGTTAAATGGCCATGAAGAGCGGTTACACTCACAGTGTGGATGATTGGCGTTTGTGTGTAGACTCAGGATCTATTGAAGAGAGCGTATGCAACGCAGAAACTCATACAAAGCGGGAAAAACCCTCGTTTTTGTGTGCGATCTCGCTGTTTGAAGGTACCAGTCAGAGGAAAATGCCTATTAACTTCTCATAGGACAAAGACACGCAGTCTCATGAATAATTATGAGACATCGATGAGTCATCGCCGTACTATAGTACGAGAAAACGTCACATCCGATGACGTTGACATGAAGACGAATTTAAACCAGGAAGTTGAAAATAGAGCAAAAAGTTTTAAAATTAACCAGATTTCTCCCACATTCAAAACTAACAGATGGTAACATTGTCTTCCATGATGTTCAACACGCATACTTCTGTTAAAATCTGGTTTAGGGTTTCATGATGCATGATGCAACAATGCAGATTGTTTCAAAGCAGCTTTACAGTGTTAAACAGGAAAATAATGCAGCACAATTTTATTCGGCCGTATAGCCATTCTGGAGAAAGTGTTGATGTCATCAGTTCATTTCAATTATCATACAGTGGCAGTGTGGGCTTTAGATCAGTAATTAGATCAGTAATTTAGTTTATATGGATAATTTAGTTTAATAATTCGATTTATTTTGATATTTAGTAGAAAAATTTAGTGTCCCCAACTGAGCACGCCAAGCCAGAGGCAACAGTGGCAAGGAAACCAAAACCCCATTCTAACGGCTTGGTCAAAAGGAATTCTGCGTGTAAGCCTTTTCAGCATTTCGGTGAAGTTCTCTTAATTTATTGATATCTAATTTTAAATCTGACTCCATGAATAATTTTATCTGACTCCAATTTTATGTGACTCCATAAAGTGTGTTACATTTAGAGTTTATCAGCTGATCTTAAGATTAGTTGTGAGTTACTTTAGATCATTGATTTTTCTTAGTATCACTATTATTTTCAAATATTCGTTCCACCATGGGACCCGGAGTGAGCGGAGGCTAAGCGTCCGGATTTGCTTATCTCACGAACACAGATTAGTCAGTTCGGTAACACTTTATAATAACTACACGCTATGAAGCATTAGTTAAGCATTAGCAGTGTTGGGAATAACGGCGTTATAGATAAACGGCGTTACTAACGGATACATTTTTTTCAGTAACGAGTAATCAAACAAATGACTGTTTCTTCCGTTACAACACCGTTAGCATTACTGAGAAAAAAAATGCGGCATTACTATAATTGAGCTCACTGAAGCGGTTTTCATCCGAACAGGCTCTCTGTCAGTCGGACCTGCAACGCGCGTGTGTGTGTGTGTGTGTGTGTGTGTGTGTGTGTGCGCGCGCGCCAGCCATGCGTGTTGGGGGGTGGGTTGGGTGGTACACATAACTGATGATGATTGGTGGGTGGGAGACAAGGTTGAGGTTGATAGGTTGAGTTCACACACACACACCTATGATGCACACGCATATGCACAGTCAGCGATGGCAAGTCCAACGACTTCAAAGGTAGCTTTCGCAAACTGGAAGTATAAGCGATACTCTTCCCTCGTTGAGGTGAAAGGTAAGAATGTTTATGTAACGTGCAGCTTATGCCCAGGAAGAAAGAGTCTCTCCACGTCTGTGGCCAGTAATTCTAATCTAATGAAGCCTCACATCATCACAGCCACAACATTAGTGGCTAAAAACCCAGGTGATAACGTGAGCTCCACTACCAGAGGAGTAGTAAAGTACTGATAATATTTACACAATATTTACACTAAAGTAGGCCTACTGATAATATTTACAATAATATACTGAATTTGATAGGTGTCTCTCACATTGTCCCACAGCAACATTACAATAGTGTACATTAATGTACAATGTTTTATAATAATCATTTATTCTATTTAGTGTCCAATTCATTCATTTAACATATTTAATATTGGGGGCATCCAAGTTATTTGACATATTTGGACATTTGGAAGAAAAAAAAGTAACACAGCAGTTACTTTCCCTGGTAATTAGTTACTTTTATAATGATGTAACTCAGTTACTATTTGTAAGAAGTAACTAGTAACTATAACTAATTACTTTTTTAAAGTAACGTGCCCAACACTGAGCATTAGTAAATAGTTAATTAATCATTTATAAAGCATTAATATACATTAATAGGCAGTTTATAAATACAGCTATAAATGTTTTATTCTTGATTTATAAGCATATCTATAATGTGTTTAATAATTGTATTTTCATACTTCATAAATGATCAATTTATAATTTCTAAATGAACTATTACATTATTTATTTAGGAGTTGTCAGTGGTTCATAAGATCATTTAGAAAGTGTAAGTAAAGGATTACTAAACTATTTAAATATACATCTTATTATTTAGACATATAATAATTGTTACTCAGTGTGTTAATAAATGCTTTATTAACATGTATTCCTACTGTAATTCATGATTAATTCAGGTGTTACGAGATGCTGAGATGCCGCAGTTGCAGGGGGAGACTAATTGACACGGTCTCTGCGGACACTTCGGGGTCCTGTGTTGGTCTTCTCTGGGCGCAGGTCCATCATCTGATCTGGATATGGCCCGGATCCGGCTGACTGCAGTAAACCTCGGGATAAAACAGAGAGACTATCATTAGCGTAGATGCCATTCTTCTGATGATGTAACGAGTACATCAGGTGTTATGGGAAGTGTTCCCGGTTCCGGCTGACCTAGTTAATGCAGCCTAACAATCATTTCAAAGAAAAAGTGTTTTATGTGTATGCCACAGAAAAGAGATGTGTTTTTAGTCTAGATTTAAACTGACAGAGTGTGTCTGCTTCCCAGACAATGTTAGGAAGACTGTTCCAGAGTTTAGGAGCTAAATAGGAAAAGGATCGACGCCTGCAGTTGATTTGGATATTCTCTGTATGATCAACTGGCCAGAATTTTGAGACCGCAGTAGACGTGATGGAGTATAATATGTTAAGAGCTCGCTCAAGTATTGGGGAGCTAAACCATTTAGTGCTTTGTAAGTAATAAGCAAGATTTTAAAATGTATGTGATGTTTAATAGGCAGCCAGTGCAGTGTTGACAGAACTGGGCTAATATGGTCATACTTCCTGGTTCTAGTAAGATTTCGAGCTGCTGCGTTTTGGACCAGCTGGAGTTTATTTATTAAGCGAGCAGGCCAACCACCCAGTAGAGAATTACAATAATCTAGCCTTGAGGTCATGAACGCATGAACTAACTGTTCAGCATTTTGCATTGAGAGCATGTGCCGTAATTTAGATATATTTTTAAGATGGTAGAATGCAGTTTTACAGATGCTAGAAACGTGGCTTTCAAACGAAAGATTGGTATCAAAGAGCACACCCAGGTTCCTCACTGACGACGAGGACTTGACAGAGCAGCTAGGATACTACTTGTGGAGCTTTTTTGTCCAATAATTAAAAATTAAGTTTTTTCTGAATTGAGTTGCAGGAAATTACCGGTCATCCAATGTTTTATATCAGCTATGCATTCCGTTAATCTTGTGAATTGGTAAGTTTCTTCAGGGCGTGAAGAAATATAGAGCTGAGTATCGTCAGCATAACAATGAAAACTAACGCCATGCTTCCTAATAATATCTCCCAGTGGTAGCATGTACAGGATGAAGAGCAGCGGTCCTAGCACTGAGCCTTGTGGTACTCCAAACTGAACTTGTGATCGGTGTGACATCTCTTCATTTACTGCTACAAACTGATGACGGTCACATAGGTATGATTTAAACCATGACAAAGCAATTCCATTAATACCTACATAATTTTCGAGTCTATTCAAAAGAATGTTGTGGTCGATAGTATCAAATGCAGCGCTAAGATCGAGTAACACTAATAGAGAGATACAGCCACGATCGGATGATAATAGTAAATCATTTGTAACTCTGATGAGAGCAGTCTCAGTACTATGATATGGTCTAAATCCTGACTGGAAATCCTCACAGATACCATTTCTTTCTAAAAAGGAACATCATTGTGAAGACACTGCCTTTTCAAGTATTTTTGACAGAAAGGGTAGATTTGAGATTGGTCTATAATTGACTAATTCTGTAGGATCAAGTTGCGTTTTTTTAATAAGTGGTTTAATAATAGCCAACTTAAAAGTTTTCTGTACATATCCTAATGACAAAGATGAATTAATGATATTAAGAAGAGGATCTATGACCTCTGGTAGCATCTCTTTTAATAGCCTAGTCGGTACAGGGTCAAGCATACATGTTGTTGATTTTGATGATTTAACGAGTTTAGCCAATTCTTCTTCTCCTATAGCAGTGAATGGGTGTAATTTTTCCTCAGTGACACTACAATACTCTGTCTGATGTGATACTGTAGTAGACGGCTGCATGGTTAAAATTTTCATCCTAATATTATCAATCTTACATGTAAAGAAGTTCATAAAGTCATTACTGCTGTGCTGTTTACCAACATCAGAAGTTGAAGCTTTATTTTTGGTTAATTTAGCTACTGTATCGAACAAATACCTAGGGTTGTGTTCATTTTCTTCCAAGAGAGTCGAGAAATAAGCAGATCTAGCAGTTTTTACGGCCTTTCTGTATGTGATCATGTGCTCTTTCCACGAATTACGAAATACCTCTAGTTTTGTTTTCTTCCAGCTGCGCTCCATTTTTCTGGCTGCTGTTTTAAGGGCCCGGGTGTGCTGGTTGTACCATGGCGTTGGACTATTTTCTTTAATCTTCTTTAAGCGCAGAGGAGCAACTGTGTCTAAAGTACTGGAAAAGAGAGAGCCAATAGTTTCTGTTGCAACATCGAGTTCTTCTATGCTATCTGGGATGCTGAGGAGATGATACTGATGAGGAAGATTATTTAAAAAGCAATCTTTAGTAGCGGCAGTGATTTTCCTGCCATTTTTGAAGCGAGGGGACGGCTTTGCAACCTTAGCTAAATTAAGTATACATGATACTAAGTAATGATCTGAGATGTCATCGCTCTGCTGCAGAATTTCAATGGTATCAACATTTATTCCATGTGACAATATTAGGTCTAAAGTACGATTATGGCGATGAGTGGGTCCTGACACGTGTTGCCTAACTCCAATAGAGTTTAGTGTATCTTTAAATGCTAATCCCAATACGTCTTTTTCGTTGTCTACATGGATATTAAAATCACCAACAATTATTACTTTATCTATGGCCAGTACTTATTCTGATAGAAAGTCAGCAAATTCTTTGATAAAGTCTGTATTATGCCCTGGTGGCCTGTATACAGTGGCTAACACAAATGTTGAACGGGTTTTGTCATGTACACTACATAGAGTTACATAAAGCACCAAAACTTCGAAGGAATTATATTTGAAACTAGACTTCTGAGTAATACTAAAGATATTATTATAAATTACAGCAACCCCTCCCCCTTTACCTTTCAGACACGGCTCATGTTTATAACAATAATCTTGGGGGGTGGACTCATTTAAGGTGATGTAGTCGTCAGGTTTTAGAAAGGTTTCTGTCAAACAGAGCACATCTAGATTATTATCTGTAATAATATAATTAACAATAAGCGCTTTTGGGGAAAGGGATCTAATATTCAGCAACCCAAGCTTTATCAATTGTTCATCTGTATTATATCTTTTGTTTATTTGTTGGACATCAATTAAATTTTTACTGTTGAATGGTTTTGATGTTTTTTTGTATTTACTAATTCGGGGAACAGACACAGTCTCTATATGATAATATCTCGGTGAAAGAGTCTCTATGTGCTGGGATTTATCTGACTCCGGTGACGTGAGACAGCTAGCAGACGGTCGGTTTAGCCAATTTGTCTGCTTCCTGACCTGGGCCCTAGTGAGTCAAGGTTTAGCTCTAAGACTATGTGCCAAATTACTAGAGAGAAGAGCGGCACCACCCCAGGAGGGATGGATGCCATCCTTCTTCAACAGGTCAGGTCTGCCCCAAAAACTTTTCCAATTGTCTATGAACCCTGTGTTATTTTGCAGACACCACTTAGACAACCAGCCATTGAGTGATGATAGTCTGCTAACTATCTCATCACTCCTTCTAACGGGGAGCGGACCAGAACAATAAACAGCCTCTGACATCATACTAGTGAGTTCACACACCTCTTTAATGTTAATTTTGGTGATCTCCGACTGGCGCAGTCGAACATAATTTGTGCCGACGTGAATAATAATCTTAGAGAATTTACGATTAGCTTTAGCCAGCACTTTTAAATTTGCTTTGATGTCAGGCGCTCTGGCTCCCGGTAAACAAGTGACTATTGTGGCTGGTATCTTCACGTTCCGTGTAATAGAATCGCCAATGACTAGGGCACTTTCAACAGGATACTCAGTGGGTGCTTCACTGAGAGGGGAGAACCTGTTTGATGTTCTAACCGGAATGGAAAAGCGGTTCTTTGGTCTGCGACTATGCTGTCTCACTGTCACCCAGTTGCCCTGCTGCGAGGGCCCTGAAGTATCGTTAAGTATTGTTACCGAATACTTAAATCTCAAGAAGACTTGAGGCTGTAATTGGTGCCAAAGGTGCTTCAACAAAATATTGAGCAAAAGCTGTGAATACTTATGTACATGGGATTTTTTTTTATTTTATACATTTGCAAAGATTTCAAACAAACTTCTTTCATGTTGTCATTATGGGCTATTGTTTGTAGAATTGAGGAAAAAAGTAATGAATTTAATCCATTTTGGAATAAGGTTGGACATACAACTTCATCATCTTTAACAGACAGCCCTGTCACCGTTTGAACTGGCTTGTCAATCATGTTGTCACAGTTAATTTTTTTTCCGCAATTTGTATATAATGATGCATTTAAAAGTTAATGGCCAAACGTATCAGTACAAAAGTTCTCAATGCTGCTGCAGATGAAATATAATGTGGATAACACTCATTAAATATCTTTTCGTCAGGTTAGATACTGATAATTATTCACTCAAACTCCTTTATCTAAAACTCTCTACTTAACCGTCAGACTCGCACACCTGCCATGTTTGTAGTTTTAACATTTTATCCGTTTTTGTAGTTCTAATCAAATCCTCGTCCAACTCGCAATGGGTTGTGGGTAATATCAGCCATCAGAGTGTGCATGGATCTGCACTTCGGATTCTAAATATTAGACCATCCGGGTATCTTTGCAATACTCTTTTCAGGTTTTTTTCAGGGAAGAAGCCAAACTGCAGGACTGTGGCTCACTAGGACTGAACTAAACCGACTTACAACTTTAAACAAACCTTATAAAAGAAAATACAGTGGTCTTACCAAACTTCCGAACACAGGAGTGATAAAGAAAAAGCACCCACGCTCTCTCACTTCAGTAATAAAGAGCAAAACGAATGTCACAATAAAGAGACGAAATGAAGTCACTTTATAAAGGTAACAAAGACAGAATATACCGTTCACAGATCATAAGAAAACTACACCACTGTGAAACTCTCTCAATACAACACGCCAACAGCATCTCTCTTCCACGTCAGAATCACAGAGTATTTCATGAGTATGTGCAGCTATGTCAAGCCAGGTGTAGATAGCTGGGATAAGTTCACGTTTACGGCTTTCTTAAATAGACCACGGGATCCATCACAGAATCAATGATGCAAAATGGGCCGCGCGGCATACTTCTCGCCAACTGAGCAACAGATAATAATGGAAACATATTAAGAGGTGAAACCTATAATATGTAAAATGGGAAATACGACTGTTATAATAAAACAAAGAGAAAAAGTCTGGCAGACAATTGCAGACCGATTGAATGCATAAGTAGTCCAAATAACCAGTGCTGAAACCATCATGATTACAATTCAAGGAGTTACTGGTCATTTCCACAAATGAACAGTTGTACACTTTGCCTTAAATGTGAGTGGACATGCATGTTACTCAGTAAATGTATCATGAAGATGAATGGCAAACACTTATCCACTATGCGCATCAATTTAATTTTTTTATTTATTGTAATCGCTCATCTATCTACTATTATCTATTTTTATGAAGGTTTTTTCTATCTATAATCTGGTGATTTTATCATTTTCTTTTGTATCTATCTATTTTAACTCCATTATCTAGCTATCCCTCTTAAAGAACAAACATGTGTGGCCATAAAATGACCTGGTAGCAAGTCAAGATTAAGTACAAGAAAATTTTGCAGGCTGGTAAGTTCACACTGTAACCATGACTGTAACGCAATGAATAAATCATCGTTTTTTTTTCTCTCCAAAAGCTCCAAGCTGACATGTGATGACAGAAAAACAAAAAAAAAAAATCCAAAAACATTGTGGTCTCCAACCTTTTTCATGAATCGCCAGTACACTACATATTGAGGTGGAACTAGATTTAGTGTGCTACCAATACCAAATAAAATGCATGTACACTTGAAAGAGTGACTTACATTATCCTTTATAAAAGGATAGACTAAATACAGATATATTTTAGATTGCTTTCATGCAACTGAGTCAGGGCTAAATTCAGACAGGATAACTGGAAAATAACAGGTTAATCCCTTATCTTGCTTTTGTGCAATACCCCTCATCATATGGAGATGCCCAATATAAACAAAGGCATTCCTACTGAAATTGGGACTCTTCAACAATTCTTTAAATCAATTAAACTATTTTCTCTCTTTGATGATGTTGCCATGTTCTAAGAAATTCCATATTTTGCTTTATCAGAATTATATCAAACTATTTACATGTTAGTGATGGATCTCAACCTGAACTTTCCTCACTTAGACGCCTTCGGGACAACCCTTTTTCTTATGTCTCTGTACACTAGATAATTTGGTGAATCTCTTCCCACATGAAGAGCACTGGTGCGGCTTCTCTCTAGTATGAACTATCTCATGTTCTTTCAATGATCCTGACCGAGTGAATCTCTTCCCACATGAAGAGCACTGGTGCGGCTTCTCTCTAGTATGAACTCTTTCATGATCTTTCAATGATCCTGACTGAGGACAGTGAGCTCTCTCATGAATTTTCAGTGATCCTGACCGAGAGAAACTCTTTCCACAGTGTGAGCACTTGTACGGTTTCTCTCCAGTGTGAACTCTCTGGTGTTTGTTTAAGTCGCTTAATGTAATGAAGGTCTTCTCACAGTCAAAGCACATATAAGGTCTCACACCAGTATGAACACGCTCATGTACTTTTAAATTCTGCAGATGTGTAAAACGCTTTCCACAAAAAGAGCAAAAGTGAGGCTTCACAGCAGCATGAGCTTTAAGATGTTTTCTTAAGTCTGATGCCACAGCAAATGTTTTCTCACACTGATCACAGCTGAATGATCTCACTCCAGAGTGACGGCGCAGATGATCCTCGAGAGAGCTTTTGAGGGAGAAACTCTTTCCACACTGAGAGCATGTGAACGGTTTCTCTCCAGTGTGAATCCTCATGTGTGTCTCAAGGGGTTCCTTACGTTTGAAACTCTTTCCACACTGAGAGCAGGTGAAAGATCCTTTGACTGCAGTTTTTCCAGCACTTTTTTGTGAGAAATTATCTTCAGTCTTTGAAACAACTGCGTCTCCATCTTCATCTTTAAAATGATGAGGTTTTTCCTGTTTGTCTTCATTCACATCCACCGGGTCTAAAATAAACACATTAAATTCCCATAATTAAATAAAGGAAGGACACATGAGAAAAAAAAGAAATTATGGTTCTCAATTTAGCACAAATCCAGTTTACTGAGTCTAATAAACCAAACAATAAAACCCATCCCTTTTTCCAGATACTGTATTTTAAAGATAACTTTGTAAAACAAGCTTTACAGATCTTTATTGGACAGTGCTTAAACAATGTTTTTCAAGCTTGTTCAATGAACCATCAACAATTACAGCACATGCACTCAGTAGCTATGTTTCCATCCACCTTTTTTTATGCACATTTTTGGATATCGCATGAAAAAATGCTGAATGGAAACGCCAAGATGCGCATAAATTCAAAAAAATGCGCATAAAAAACGTGTGCACTCGTTTGAGTAGGATACATTTTCTATCCGATACGAAAACATGCGCATAAACTACGATTGAAATGCATTATCAAATAAATTCCTTGATGCGCATAAAAAATAATAATGTGACTTTCGCGATGTAACAGCATAACTAGTAACCAGTGGAAAAATCTTGTTTGTGACGCATCTGAAATGCTGTTTTGGTCATTCAGAAGTCTGTTGTCAAAGATGCTCGGTATATTTCACTCCTGTCTTACATGACTGTGTTCCCAAACAGCAGCATCTGCCTCTGAAAGCATGACAACAAGTGTATTGAGACACGCAAGTTTCTCTGAGACGCAAATCATTTATTACATACGAAAATGATTATATATGGGGGCATCTCCTATGTTTCTTAGTTATTTTTTACCTGTAGTTTATCAAGAAGTGATGATTATGTTCTCTTCGACTCACTGGATGGAAACTGTGTTTTATCCGCAAATGTTTTATGCGATATTGCATTTTTGCGCATAAATTACATTCGCAACTTTGGATGGAAACATAGCTAGTGTTTCCCACAGGATGTTTGTGAAAGTGTGGACCTCTGTCCTACTAAATACCCCCACCCGTGTAAGAAAATGTACATTTTAAAGTTAAATTCATAAATCTGGTGCACTTTGAGAGTATGGAATTAAGAGCTTTAACCCACATTCAGTGCAACTTGAACAAAGTCTGTGCATTGACTTGTACATGAAGATTAAAGTTAAACTCTAACCTCATTTTAGTTATGATATAATGTCTCAGTCTACATTACACTACATAATGCTAATACTATGACAGTAATAGCCATATATTTCAACCATTTAGAGCTTTTGAAAGTAAATAGTTTAATTAATGTTTTGTAGGGAGCCAATGTAGTGTTGACAGAACCTGGTTAATGTGGTCATACTTCCTGGTTCTAGTAAGAACTCGAGCTGCTGCGTTTTGGACCAGCTGGAGTTTATTTATTAAGCGAGCAGGGCAACCACCCAGTAGAGCATTACAATAATCTAACCTTGAGGTCATGAACGCATGAACTAACTGTTCAGCATTTTGCATTGAGAGCATGTGCCGTAATTTAGATATATTTTTAAGATGGTAGAATGCAGTTTTACAGATGCTAGAAACGTGGCTTTCAAACGAAAGATTGGTATCAAAGAGCACACCCAGGTTCCTCACTGACGACGAGGACTTGACAGAGCAGCCATCAAGTGTTGGACAGTATTCGAGGTTATTATGTGCGGAGATGTCTTGTCCAATTATTTCTTAATTAGAAACTCTGTTCTGTCAAACACTGTCAAACGATCTGTAATCGTATCATTAACAATATGTGCTTGAGGAAAGGGATTGGATATTCAGCAACCTGAGCTTTATCATTTGTTGAACATCAATTGCATTTTTAACCTTAAATGGGTTCTGGATGTTTTATTTTTTACTAATTCGGGGAACATACAGTCTTTCTGTGATGATATCTAGGTGAAAGAGTCCATATGTTTTGGGATTTATCGGACTTCTGTGACGTGAGACAGCTAGCAGACGGTTGGTTTAGCCAGTCTTTCTGCTTCCTGACCTGGGCCCCAGTTAATCAAGGTTCAGCTCTAAGACTATGTGCCATATTTCTAGATAGAAGAGCAGCATCTCTTTTTAAGGTCAGGTCTCCCCCAAAACTTCTCAAATTGTCTATGAACCCTTTATTATTCTGCGGACACCATTAGACAGCCAGCCATTGAGTGAGGACAGTATGCTAAGCATCTCATCACTCCGGAAAACAGGAGGAGTCCAGAGCGAATTACAGTGTCTGACATCGTACTTGCGAGTTCACACACCTCTTTAAAAGCGAATACCATGTAGACATGTGCCGGTACACGGTAATACGATATATCACAATAATGAATAGGGCTGGGAATCACTGTGTACTTCACGATACGATGCGCGATACATTGTTCACGATACGATAATATCACGATTTGGCGATACTGCGATAATCGATAAATTATCAGTAATAACTCATGTTTTAAGAAATTTTTTAATTAGGAAAATGAATCTCCATTTATTTTTTGGGCTGAAACACAACAAAAACAACTTGTGTCTTATCAGTTGCAACAAAACAGTCAAAGACACTATTTTAGTGTAAAATTGCTGCAATCAGTAGTAATACTATGTCTTCAACAAACAATGACACCATTTGGGTGCAAAATAGCTATAAGGCTGAGGACAGATTCAGTGTAAACAATACTATGATTGTCCTTCATAAACATGAACAGTGACACTATTAAGTGCAAGAAACATACACATTTAGGCTACTGCTTTCAAATAAAACAATTTAATAAATATATCAGGGATAAAGTACATCTAAAAATGTACCCAACTTAAAGTGCATCCAAAAATAAATAAAAAATTCAGAACAAAATAGAAAACAGCTTTAATGTGATGTGTTTTATATGTTCATATTTTTCTTGAGAAAGAGGAGTTGGTCAGCATGTTCAGGAGTGAGTGAACTTCTTTGGGCACTGATGATATCTCCTGCAGTTGAAAAGACCCTCTCAGCTGCTACACTGGTCCCAGGAATACACAAATGCATATGGGCCAGCTTGGAGAGGAGAGGGAACACATGTTGCTGAGATTTCCACCACAACAGTGGATCTTCAGTGAGAGGCAGTTGCATCTTGATATTGTTTTATCTCCTTCTCTGCAATTGAGGTTGCTGATGTAGAGACATCAGAGGTCTTCTTGAAGGTCTGACCAAGAAGATCAACAAGTGCAGACTTTCTTTTCTTTGCTGTGCAGGTCTCCTCTTCCTCTACATCCCCATGAACATCACCACAAGGCACTGGATCATCCGCTTTTAAAGCTGCAGCTTTTGACTGTAGTTTTGCATAAGTGTCTTGCACTTCTTCAGGTGACAGAAATAAAAGGGATTTAAATCTAGGGTCCAGAGCTGAGGACATGCGTAGGAGATCTTTTTCCACCTCTGATTGATATCTCTTTGAAAGGTCTTGATTGATGGCTCCCTTAATCTCTCGAACCAGAGGGGAATCTTCTTCTGTGCTGGTTGTGTCTCGCAGCAGTTGGGCATGAAGAGGAGCAACCACTGAAATGGTGGGATTCTTTTCCTCACACATGATATTTGTTGCCACAAGCATTGGTCTAAGTGCTTCCACCATCTCTTCAGCGCTTGAGATGTCATTCTCTGTCAGAGCACAGTCAGTCACATTCTTTCTCACCTTAATAAAAAAAAGAAAAAAAAAAAAAGGCAAAATCCAATTTATTAATAAAATGTATATAAATATTGTTCTTTATTTTAAAGCAAATAAAGCATGAACTGTATTATGTAATCTAATGTTTTTATTTGGAGTTTATATACATATTTTATATATATATATATATATATAAATAAAAAATACACCTTTAGTATGTATAAAGTATTTATTCATTATTTATTCATTGTATCAAGTAAGTTTATATCATATGTATTAGTATTTATTAACAAACTTATTAATTGTAAACAATAAATTATTCACATTTATTACACGTATAGATTACAACTTCTACATTGCAAACTTTTCTTACCTCTGGTGATAAGAGGGCAGCACAGACAGCTGGCTGTTGCTCAAGAAATCTGGAGACCATGTCATGGGCACTATTCCAACGAACAGGCATGTCTGTGATGAGCTTGTGAAGGGGGAGGCCAAGGAGTTTCTGGTTTCTTTTCAGTGCTTCTGCTCCAGTTGTGCTTCTATGAAAGAATGTTGAGATCCTCCTAACTTTGACAAGTACCTTGGTAACCGCAGATATTTTCAGCGCACGTTGGGATGCAAGATTTAAAACATGAGCAAAACATCTAACATGTTGGTATCCTGTTAAGTCCATTGCTACACGCATGTTCGATGCATTGTCGGTGACAACCACTGGCTTCTTAGCGTCAAGATTCCACTCCCCCACTGCGGCTTTCAGTACATCGGCAATGTGTGTCCCAGTGTGCGTTTCGTGCATTGCTCGGGTTTGCAGGACATATGACTACATTTCCCAGTCTTCGTTTATAAAATGTACAGTGAACGTTATGTAGGACTCTGTGGCTCTCGATGTCCACCCGTCACACGTGAGCCCCACTCTTTCTGGCGACTTGAGTGCCAACTCAACTTTAGCCCTGGTCTCGTCATAAAGTGCAGGAATAATTTTTTCAGCAAAATATTTACGAGAGGGAATATCAAAGCGTGGCTCTAAGATTTTCATCAAAAAGCAGAACCCCTCGTTCTCCACCTCGCTGTACGGACGGAGCCCTTTACACATGTAAACAGCGATCCCATTTGTGATTGACTTTGCCCTCGCAGAACAAGGTGGTAGCTTTGCCTGGAAAAAGGTGTTTACGCCAGGGTGTGTCGGCTTTGAGCCAGCACCAACCACGGCTTTCTCACAGAGCTCCGGGTGATGTCGCGTGAGGTGGCTGTGCATGTTGGTTGTGTTTCCCGTGTAGCGGACTTTTGCAAAGCAGTTCTTACATATTGCGTAGTCCTTTTCTAACTTTGCCCCGTCCGCACTGCTATAAAATCCAAAGTGGGTCCACACTTTGGATTTAAATGTTGCTGGAGCGTCCTTTAACTTCTTGCTCTCACTTCTACTTTCCTCGCTAGACTCCGCCATTTTCACGTGTGTGTGTGTGTACGTCTTCTTACGCCCACAACAGCCAAACTCGCAACGCGCGCCCCCTATCTACTTCTGGAGAAGGGTCTCATCAAGGGATAATTAATGAAAAGAGCGATTTATAACGGCTTTTAAGATCGATACTTGGCAAGAGCGCATCGAGAATCGATCGCGGGAGTAAATATCGCGAGATATCGTCATATCGATATTTTGGCGCACCCCTAATAATGAACATGCACGATATTGTTACCGTGGGCACTTCAAAATACCGTAAATAATTATTTATTACATATTTCGATTTCTTAGAATGAATTTTAAGAATACTTTACCCATCAACCGTTTAAAATGAACACATCAAAGAGGAACACGCACTGATGTAAACAAACTCAACGTGCATGAGCACATGGCGGAACGAGTGAAGGAGGCGCTGAAGTGCACATTCACTCTCTGACAGCAGAGGGCGCTGACGGAACAGCAGAAACAGCCGTTTCCCTGGGAACCCTCGTAAACAAAACCATTTTCTGTATTCGCTATGGTGCTCATCACATAACCAAATACTTTAATACTTAAAGACTTAAGGCTATATGTTAATCTGGACTACATGCCCTAGATATTGTTTGAATATGTTCAGATTTTTTGTTGTTGAGTCACACACACTTTACAATAAGGCTCTATTATTTAACATTAGTTCAATCATTAAAAAAACTGACAATGAAAAATACTTCTAAAGCATTTATTAATCTTAGTTAAATGTAAATATCACCATTTAATAACACATTATTAAAATCAAAAGCTGTAGCTGTATTATTTAATGGACCTGAGCTAACATTAACTAACAGTTGCTTAACTATACGTTATCAAAGAATAATAACTTCTGTATAAATGTAGCTATTCGCTTTTGTTAATGTTAATGTATTAACTAGTGAGACCTTATTGTAAAGTGTTACCTATTGTTCATTTAGCTATAATTCTTTAGCACTTTAATCTGTTTTAAATATGTTTACTTTATACATTTTTGTGTATTTCTTTATTGTATTTAAATGTTCAGTTCTTTTGTTATAAGAAAGTTATTAAACCTGTTATAGTATGACAACACTTTTTTTATCAATATTGTTATCAATATTGTGATAATACCGTACACCGTGATAAAAGCTTCAGCAAATAATCGCAACATGAAAACTTGATACCGGCACATGCCTAATACCATGTTTTAATACCAAGGAGAGATTAAACAAATGTCAACTGAGTAGAAATAATATAATACACTATTTTTAAAAAAAGAGCAATATGGTCAGGACCCAGCAATTTATTAACATCTGTATCTTTTTGTCACAAACTGCTCCGAAACACACTGGTTGAGGATCCAACTGCAGTCATTTATTACAACAATCCAGAATCATAATCCACAAAACAGGTAACAGGTCAAAACACAGGGTACACTAAAAAAATCTGGGTTAATAACAACTATTTCTGGGTTATAGGGATGAAACGGTATGGAAATTTAACATCACGATTATAGTGACCCAAATTATCACGGTTATCAATATTATCACGGTTTTGTTCAAGTTTTATATTTGAAAATCAACAAACAAACTAAAGCAGCTCTATGCACTTTTTAAAGCAAGATTCTGTGGGATTTCCTTCCTTATAATGGCCGTCGTCAATAGCAACGCATAAATAATAATAATTTCTCGTAAATATAATCTCTAGTATTATCTCTGTAAATATATTCAAGCAATATTCTCATCAGTGTTCAGCAATGATGCATTTAAATCTACCATGTTTTGTGTAAGAGCCCAAACAGTATCCTAGAGAAATAATGCATATCCATATTTTCAAATGATTTGACAGTTTATTTAATTAAATATCAAAATGTGTGCATCATACCTGACACATAGATGATCACTTTACAGTCAGTTTTATGACTGTCATTCTCTTCAAATGCTATTGAAGTCAGAAACGCGTATAACGTTACCAATGCTGTGTGTAACTTTAGAGACGGTCCCTAAATTCACCAACTTTATGCCAGTCATATCAGATGCGCTGTAGCTCTGCTGTGTTTTTTAAAACTATTTTCGCTGCTGAAATAGAACAGAAACAGTCAACCACTGTATGATGAATGAATCTCTTGCGTACATCGCACGTTTATCTCTGCTTCGAGTGCAGATTTCAGTGAGAGCGGCGCGCGCTCTGAACAAAATTCTGGATAATCTGAACGCCTCTGATTACGAGACATTGCATTCATAAACTCAATATAAACACGTGTGAGTGGTTATAATGCGCAACGCGATTATAACAGATGGCTTTTGAGAAGACTATAATAAGTTCAACAGCCAGAGTGGCTAGTGTGCAGCCGAAATAACGTTACACCCGCAAACGGCGGTTGTTAATGGCAAGCCCTGATTATTAGGCTATCCCTTAAATGTCACCCTAGTCTTGTCTGAACTTGTTCGTTCGCTTCACGTTATTATTTCCCAGACGTAGTTTTGGTATTGAGGTCAAAGTCCACTTGCCTTGCGTTCGCAGATTTGAAGGGTTTTCCCTATTACAGCGACTTTCTTCTGGCATGTTCTGCAGACAGGGTGACCATCTTCGATTAAGTTTCCCTCAGGACTTTTGTAAAAGCCAAAATATGACAACGCCTCAGATTTGGTCCTTTTAGAAATCTGAAAAATCTCGCGGCGCTGTCACTGCCTTCTGCCATTTCTTCTCATTCAGAAAACAGCGGTGCGCCAGACTGACGCTGACTGGACAAGATTTACAGCGAGTTTTAAAATCGTGATAATCACGCGCGGTTTTAATGATAATTAAATTTTATACGATATTACTAACCGTCACTAAATTTTATCGTGGTTTATCGTGAAACCGGTAATCGTTTCATCCCTATTGGGTTATTTGGCAACCCAGCGCTGGGTAAATATTGGACAGAACACATGCTGTCCATTTGAACTATGCCCGTTGATCACACCTCTTGTGGTCTGATTGGTTGAAGGACTATCCAATTGCGTACAGAGTCATTTGAACTATGTCCGTTGATCACACCTCTTGTGGTCTGTTGGTTGAAGGAATATCCAATTGCGTACGGAGTCATTTGAACTATGTCCGTTGATCACACCTCTTGTGGTCTGTTGGTTGAAGGACTATCCAATTGCGTACGGAGTCATTTGAACTATGCCCGTTGATCGCGCCTCTTGTGCTGTAGAAAATGCAGAGAAGACTCCCCAGACTAATGTTTAATCTTAAAGGGTAACTAAACCCCTGCTCAGAGCTTAACTCCACCCACTGGCAATTTTCAAAAAATGCTGGAAAAGTGGGCAGAGCCCGGCGGACACAGAGGGGACGAACCGAGGGCGGGGCTGAGCGGAAGGCGTGCACCTGAGACCCGCAGGGACGGGTTGATTGACAGCTGTCAGACTCGCGAGTCGCAAAGATGGAGAATGAGTGACGCCAGCTTTGCAACAGAGCGGTCATTTCTCCTACCTTCACCTGAAGTGGAGGAGGGTGGATTGTCTGTAGACATAAACCCGGAGCCTTATCACTGCGAGCCGCTGGCTCAAACTGCGTTAACTCCCGATGCCGACGATGCTAGTGAAGCAGCCGCGCAAGAGAACCGACCTAATCTATCTGCGTCCGCGGCAACCACTTGCGTGTCAGGGTTTGAAAGCGCGTCTCATGTATGAAAATTATCTGTACACATGACGGGCGGCAATAAAATCGCAAGAAAAGCCTGACGTGTACTGACAACTTCATTATTTAACCGTATTTTCTTTAATACAATGTTAAAGCATGTGTCAAGTGAGTTTCATTCATAATGTTTCCACTTCATGTAATATGACAGTTCATGCTGGAGTAAAGCCGTTCTCATCATGTGATTGGGGGAAACATTTCTGAGGGCGTGGTGAGCTCGTGCCAGGGGCGCGGATAGTGAGCCGTTGGAGGTACCATCCTACGTCACGATGTACCACAACGTCCAATAGGAAAATTCAACTGCAGTAGCCACCGTTCAACCTTAAGAGGGCAGCACTTTGGCGGTTTTACACCATATTTTATAGAATTAAAACACTTTATACTCAAATGTCAAAACATTTACTCGAATCAATGAACAGCATTAATAAAGCCCCAGTATTACAGATCATTAACTAAAAAAAGTTGGTTTAGGGTTTAGTTACCCTTTAAAAGATTGAGCTTGGTCTGGTGATAGCCAGACAACTGTTTCAGTTCATTAAATGACAATCTTGTATATATATATTTTTTAAGTTACATAAAAAAACTGCTTTACCTTGTGCCATCTCGTCTGTCAAGATATTTAAGTTTCAACCCACCAAGCATATAGCTCGACCACAACCATGTTGCTCGCGCACTATCAACAGCGCTCCTGAGCGAACAGCGGCAGGACAACATGTTGACATTTTCCTCTTTGTACAGGAATAATTTGATAGATGTAATACAAACCTTCTGGAATTTATCCTTAGGACATTTCTCTCAGAACAGAACACACAAAATGACCATTGATAACCGGTTTGGCACAGACTTCCCAACATTGGGTTACACTGACCCAGTGCTGGGTCGGTATGTGATGACCTAGCAGCTGAGTTAAAGAAAAACTACCCAGCACTGGGTAAAAATATTACAAAAAAGAACCCAGCCTTCAATATCTTAATGCATCCCATAAAAGTTTGAAAATAGACTATAGTTGCCACATTTACACAAATGCCTCATATATTCTTAACTATTATTTTGACCTTGTCAAACTTTTGCTGAATCTGAACGTCAAAGTATTTACTTGTAAGTGTATTATTTATGAGTGATGGATCAGAACATGAACATTTGCTCAGACAATTTTGGGCAATGTTTTTTCTTATGAGTCTGTAGACTAGATGATTGGCTGAAACTCTTCTCACATGAAGAGCACTGGTGCGGCTTCTCTCCAGTGTGAACTCTCATGTGATTTTTCAAGTATTCTGACCGAGCAAAACTCTTTCCACAGTGTGAGCACTTGTACGGTTTCTCTCCAGTGTGAACTCTCTCATGATCTTTCATGGAGGATGAATGAGTGAAACTTTTCCCACAGTGTGAGCACTTGTACGGTTTCTCTCCAGTGTGAATTCTCAAATGATCTTTCAAGGAATCTAACCGAGCTAAACTCTTTCCACAGTGTGAGCACTTGTAAGATTTCTCTCCAGTATGAACTCTCTCATGGTCTTTCAAGTTAGATGAATGAGCGAAACTCTTTCCACAGTGTGAGCACTTGTATGGTTTCTCTCCAGTGTGAACTTTCTGGTGTGATTTTAAGTCGTTGGATCTAGTAAAGCTCTTCCCACAATCAGAGCAAACATGAGGTCTCACACCAGTATGAATGCGCTCATGCTCTTTTAAATACTTCAATTGTGTAAAACTCTTTCCACAAACAGAACAAATGTAAGGCTTCACAGCAGCATGAGTTTTAAAGTGTTGTCTCAAGTAATATTCCACAACAAATGTTTTATCACACTGATCACAGCTGAACGATCTCACTCCAGAGTGACGGCGCAGATGAGTGTTGAGAGCACCTTTCTGAGTGAAACCCTGTCCACACTGAGAGCATGTGAACGGTCTTTCTCCAGTGTGAATCCTCATGTGAACAGTTAGGTGTCCTTGACATCTGAAACTCTTTCCACACTCAGAGCAGGTGAAAGATCCTTTGACTCCAGTTTTCCCAGCTGGTTTTTGTGTGAAATTCTCTTCAGTCTTTGAATCGACTGCATCTCCATCTTCATTTTTGAAATGAGGTGGTTTTTGAAACTGATGTTTGTCTTCATTTTGATATGTCAGTTTTCCAGCTTCATTTGTGAAATGATGCCGTTTGTCTTCATTCACGTCCTTGGAGTCTAAAATCAACATTAAATTCCCAAATTGCAATTAAAGCGGCAAGTAAGAAACAAAGAAATTGAGATCATTCTTACATAAGCACAAATCTAGTTTACTTCTAGTATTTAGTTTGAGATGTATTTTTTATATCCTGCTGAGAAAGAGATTTTTTTGTGATGTCAATACATTGCTAATAAGACATTGTAGATATTGTATTCCTTTTTTTATTCTATGTACTCTGCAGAGGACACCAGGACTCAGGAAAAACAACAAGACGTATCTGCAAAAAGAAAAAACTATAATTTCATTTATCAATCAATTTTTAGGTTTCAGACTATTTTGACCCAAACTTTGTATAAAGGTTTTTCTCAACTATATAATGATTTTATATACCATTTTCCTTTATGCAATATGTGTGTAAAATAGTCGGGTAGTCCCATTCTATACAATGCATTTAATTTGCAAATTAATATGTTCTTGTTAGAGGTTGAACCAATCAGTTATTGGCAAATATTTTTTCCAGGTTGTGTTTGTTGCCAGAGCTGATGAGAAGGGTCCACTGTGATTATACAGTACGAGAGCAGCCTCTAGAGGCGAAATAAAAACCATCACTGATGCAGAATTGATTCTAAGCTTAGTTTTAACCAGATGCGCGATGGAAAATGTTCAGATAATCTTAAATACTGAAAGCCCTCTTTGTTTATTGCTTTATTTGTTCCTCTTTATTATTTACTACTTGCTTTTATATTTTGAAGCTACACTATATTGCAAAAAAAATATTGGGACACCCCTCCAAATCATTGAACTCCTGTGTTCCAATCACTTCCATGGCCACAGGTGTATAAAATCAAGCACTAGGCATGCAGACGCTTCTACACACATTTGTGCTCAGTGAACTCAAGTGTGGTACCGTGATTGGTTGACGCCTGTGCATAAATCCATTTGTGAAATTTCCTCACTACTAAATATTCCACGGACAACTGTTAGTGGTGTTATAACAAAGTGGAAGCAATTGAGAACAACAGCAACTCAGCCACTAAGTGGTAGACCACTTAAAATCACAAACTGGGGTCAGCGCATGCTGAGTCAATAGCTACAGACCTCCAAACTTCATGTGGCCTTCAGATGAGCTCAAGAACAGTATGTAGAGCTTCATGGAATGGGTTTCCATGGCCAAGCAGCTCATCCAAGCCTTACATCACCAAGTGCAATGCAAAGTGTGGGATGCAGTGGGGTAAAGCACGCCGCTACTGGACTCTAGAGCAGTGGAGACGTGTTCTCTGGGACCAATCACGCTTCTCTGTCTGGCAATCCGATGGACTAGTCTGGGTTTGGCGGTTGCCAGGAGAAAGGGACTTGCCTGACTGCATTGTGCCAAGTGTAAAGTTATGGTGTGGGGTTGTTTTTCAGGAGTTGGGCTTGGCCCATTAGTTAAAGTGAAAGGAACTCTCAATGCTTCAGCATACCAAGACATTTCGGACAATTTCATGCTCCCAACTTTGTGGGAACAGTTTGGGGATGGCCCCTTCCTGTTCCAGCATGACCAAAGTGTTGGTCCATAAAGATATGGATGAGCGAGTTTGCTGTGGAGGAAGTTGACTGGCCTGCAGAGTCCTGACCTCAACCCGATAGAACACCTTTGGTATGAATTAGAACGGAGACTGAGAGCCAGGCCTTCTCGTCCAACATCAGTGCCTGACCTCACAAATGCGCTTTTAGAAGAATGGTCAAAAATTCCCATAAGCACACTCATAAACCTTGTGGAAAGCCTTCCCAGAAGAGTTGAAGCTGTTAGAGCTGCAAAGGGGGGGGGGGGGGGGGGGGGCAACTCCATATTAAACACTACGGATTAAGAATGGGATGTCATTAAAGTTCATGCGCATGTAAAGGCAGGTGTCCCAAAACTTTTGCCAATATAGTGTATATCTCAGGTTTTGATTGGTCCGATAAAGCTAACCTACGCAAAAGCTGTGCATGCTCGTGACTCTTTAGCTCCACCCACTACACCCTTCACAAGTTCGGCTGGTTTCGAAAATAATCAGTACAGCATGTTTTTCTTTTATAAATATTATGAAACTAAAGATTTTTTGGAGATGTGAATAATGCAATACCACTCTATAGGTACTCAAGATTAACATGAGATTGGCTAAAACTGTGCGTTACCCCCACCCCTTTAATATTAACCAATAATTAAGGAAAAAAAATGGCAGCTTTCAGACATGACTTTCCTCTTATTTTATTGTTCATTTGAGGACGTTTCTATGGCGTTATTTAATGACAATATCGAGAGCGCATTATTTTAATGCAAGAGTGCATCCATGTAATGAATCTCTCCGCTCACAGGGAGATTTCTTTCACTCTCGCACAAAACTGGACACGCGTCACAAATATACAGGTCTCATGGCTCTGCTCTCATTCGCTCATGAATCTCTACTTGAATTGAAAATGCTTTCAATCATCAGACTTTCATGATTGACTGATGAAATAACAGTGTACCTTTAAATTCACCTTTCATGAGATAGCATTTTCAAGCTGATTTTAGTCACCCAGTTCTCTAGTTATTTTATTATATAATAGTTGTTATTATTGTAAATGGGTATTTAATTAATTATTTTATTTAGTGAACTGCTACTGATCAGAGATCAGCGAGAGCACGAATGGATTGTGTTTTTTCTTGGTTGGTAATGTATTTGCAGTCTGTGCGTTTCTCTTTACGAGGCACAAATTACTTTTGTGTAATTAATTCATGATTGAACATTGCGTTTATCCGAAGATCCACCGGAGAGCCGCTCAAACGAACTCTCTGCACTTGGTTGCAAAGCATCTAAAGTCAACGTTAGTTCATTAAAATATATGATGGATAAACTCGCGCCTCAATTTGAGTCATTTAACGCACTGTGTGTGTTATGGAAATCGCCATCTTTAATACTGTCACTATGGTTTCCATAATGCGGTCGTGACTTCAGCTGTTTGATCATAGATATGTATCCTAGCAGAAACTAGAATCTGCTAAAGGAAATATTTCAAAATTCACAGGTGTAAGCAAATGCTGTGTTCAGTCCTAAGCTAGGGTTGGGCGATGTCTACCCAATTGGTATCAGACGATGTCTACAGTGAAACATTGCGAAGGACGATGACATCGGAGGGTTGCGTTCGAGTGTTAAACTCTGTTAATGTGACGTGTGTCTAGAGAAAGAGAGAACGCGCAGAGCTGAAAGGGCTTGAATGAAGCACGTTTGGCTTTAAATAATTGTTTAACCCTTAAAAACCTAGACAGCAGCCAGTGGCTAAAAATAACTATTGTTCTAAAATGTTTATAGGTCCCGTTCTTTGTGATCCCATTGTTCAAACTTTAGTTAGTGTGTAATGTTGCTGTTAGAGCATAAATAATACCTGTAAAATTATAAAGCTCAAAGTTCAATGCCAAGTGAGATATTTTATTTAACAGAAGTTCCCTTTCAAAGCCTACAGCGAACGGCTGGCTTGGACTACATCCTAGTACAGCCTGCTTTAATTACGTCAGTAGAACAGACTAACCTCCGCCCACAAGAATATGCGAAAAAGGGGGTGTGGTCTTGTTGCTCTCCCACGTGGAGAAAAGGAAGTGTTGCGTTTCAGTGTGTTTGTCGCCATGTCGTCGAGACGCTGTTATTTTCATCCCGGAGTCAAATCACCTTTGTTTGGCTTTCCCAGGGATGCTGTAGAGATCATTGAGCGCATACATCTCCCGTTAAGAGGCGTGACCTTTCCGTGCAACGTGCGCTAAGCTGCTGTCGAATCACAACACAGGAACCGTGCAACGTTCGCTAAGCTGCGGTCAAATCACAACACTGGAACCGCTGGCACAATCAGAACTCGTTACGTATTTCTGAAGGAGGGACTTCATAGAATAAAGGAAGTCATCAGCCGTTTTTAGGACCGTGAAAACAGCGGTGTACAGATAAGTAAATTGTGTGAAAAATACTGTGTTTTTTTACACGCGAAACATGAACACATGTTATATTGCACACTGTAAACACAATCAAAGCTTCAAAAAAACACGAAGAACGGGACCTTTAAAATGATATATGACACTTGATGCCAACTGCTAGAATGGGTGAGAAAAATAAAGAAAAGTAGAGGCAAGTCTGGTGCCCCAAAAATGTTCTAGGTCTTTACGGGTTAATCGACACGTCATCCTCAATAAACCCATCTCCGGCATGATGACGCCGATCTTTCGAAAATGACCTCTGACCTGTAAAGTTGCCAGAATAGTAATCGTACGCTGTTTGTTAATTGGCCAGAGGAGAACTGGCACCCCGACTGAGCCTGGTTTCTCCCAAGGTTTATTTTTCTCCATTATGCCCCTGATGGAGTTTTGGTTTCCTTGCCACTGTCGCCTCTGGCTTGGCTTGCTCAGTTGGGGACACTACATTTTCAACTAAATATCCAAATAAATTGAATTACTAAACTAAATTAAATACATCAACTAAATTACTGATCTGCCCACATTATCACTGTATGATAATTGAAATGAGCTGAGGACATCACCGTTTTCTCCAGAGCGGTTGTACGGCCGAATAAAATTCTGTTGCAATAAAAACTTTAGTGTTTAAATTGTGTTCATTGAACTGTTTTGGATGTTATTTGTATTGTGTGGGGGGGATACTAGTACTTGTGTGTTTATATGTGTCTCTGGGTCAGCGCCAGCCAAGGCATGAAAGCATTGTGTACTTGCACTAGGGTTGTGACAGTGAGGATAATTTCCCCAATGGTTAATCGACGTTCGAGGACGGATACCCGACCCGAGCCCGATGGGAACCGTCGGGCCGGGCCGGGTTCGGACAGATATTTCGGAAGAATGTTTATGTCAGGCTCGGTCACGTCAGCGCGATAAGGCATTTAACTTTTAAGATCTAAAACAGCTTATTATGTAGGTAGCCAATGGGCCTGTTTAACTTGATGCAAAGGTATGTTTTTGTGATTAAAACAAATTAAAAATATTACCCTAACATCCGTCTTCCTGTATGCGGAAATTTGTTTATGTTGCCGTGACAACGTGCAACATGTGCGTGCATATTGCATATTAGGCTACATGTGGCTGGCAGCGCAACTTCAGCGCTGCTGGCAGGACCATCGAGCAGAGGAGGACAGCCTTGAAGCCATCCACAGCTGATACAATCCTTTTTCTGCATTAAAAAACCTGGATTAGCCTAAACTTTGATGGATGGATTATATAAAAAGATCCCATGTTGCAGTTTAGTAGCCATACAGTTTTCGAGAAAAATGGTAAGAGTGATTTTCATGTCAATAAGCTGCATTTGTGTTTCGTTAATGTTTTGTTCTGTTAGCTTGGGCCATTTATGGTAGACCTTTGTTCATATAATTTCAATTGGCTATTCGATTTGGCCCTGTGTTAACGTGTGTATTTGTTTCCCCGTGTACGCGCTGATGCGCTCATCTGTAATCATTTCAGAATGCCCTACAGTTGCCTAATAAAAGCGGGCTTTCCACACGAACAAACGTACATGTCATTAGTATGAGAAAAACAAAATAGATTCGGGTTCGTGTTGGCCTCGGACATAAATATCTTAATGCCTGTCGGGCTCGGGTCGGGTTCGGTTACTACTCTGTCGGATGCGGGCCGGGCTCGGACAGAAAAATGCGGCCCGATCCGCACTCTAATCGACGTATGACAACACCGGTAATACCGGTATCACCCGGGGCTTTTCACTAAATCACTAATTCTAAACCGAAAGTAAAATGTGCCATTCATAACTATGTGGAGCAAAGCAAGGTTGAGCTTCCATAGGAATGAACTGAAGACCCGCACCGTGAATGACAGCGCAGTCGTGAATGAATGACATAAGTAAAATGGATGTACACAATAAGTGTATTGTATCAAATGATTAATTTAATAGTACATAGTAGCTAAAGACAACTAATGTGGGGAAACAAAAATATCAATAGATTAGTCGATCATCAAAATAATCGTTTGTTGAAGTCCTACTCATCCGTCATTAAAGAGAACGAAGGAAAACACCAACCTATTTGTTCCTCTGTCTCTTCATCTTTTATTCTGCAGGGTTCTTCCTCAAACTCCATCTTTACAATAGTATGTCTGTAGTTTCTCCTGGAGTAATTCCTCCTGCTTGCTTCTTCTTCTCCTGTGGGAAGATGGGAATATTCCCAGCATTTAAACTCTCATGAACGGCTGTGGGAGCGGCTTCACTGACTGAAGGTGTGAATTGTGGTCGCTGTTGCTCATTTAGCAGATGATCATCACACTTACAATCACTCTCAATTATTTACTGTTTAGAAACAATTCAACTCCTTCAGCTGACTTTTATGTTGCTCTTACATTAGATATGATTACATGCACTAAAAACTTTTTATTTTTTTTATTTGTTTGCCAGGTTACCCCTTACGAAAATTAACCATGGTTTTATTGCAGTAAAAATGTAGTAACCATGTTTTTTTGGCTAATTGAATACCATTTATATAACTACAGTTTTACCACAAATACCATAGTTAAACTGTGGTTAGAGAAGCAAAACCATGGTTAATTTGCGGTTACCATGGTTTTACTACAATAACCATGGTTTTTTGGTTTTATTTGTAGTAAAACCATGGTTTATTTTCGTAAGGGACATACAATGAAAACACAACTCAATCTTCACATATTATAATGTGAAAAACAGTCAATAACGACTTTACGTTTCACGAACGTAATGAACAACATCACTCGGTTCATTTCTGAGTGATTCACTAAATGAACCGACTCGTTAAGTCGTTTGGATGTAGATTTCTCCTAATAAATGATAAATGAATGTACTCACAGTGTGAAAACATCAGATTTAGAGCAGAAACGGCTGCGTTCTTCTCATGTTTATGTTCTTTCCTCGCTCACTTCTTCTTCTTCTATTCTCGATGTGTGTCGGTGCTTCGGTTGCTCGAGCGCCTCCACTGGCGGAAAACAATCACTATTAAACTATCTAACCCAGCCATTCCCAATCTGTGGTCCGTGAGGTTACTGCAGGTGGTCCGTGGAAAGGCAAAATAAAATAATATTTTTTTTACCTTCATTTTACCAGGAAATTTCCATAAAAAAATATATATATATGTAGGCCTATATTGATATAAAATTTAAATTAAATTGTCAAGTTATTGTGTGATTACTAAAATAGGCTAGTGGCGCTCGGCCGTGCCGTTCAAGTTCAGTGCCTCACTTATTGAGGACTTGTAAACTTTAAATAATAACTCTAATAATCCCCTAAATTTGCCAAAGGTTTTGAAATGTTGACTATATCCAAGTGTTCTTATTACTGTATAGATTTCATAGCCTACTCCATTGCAAAATAAGCCCGTTGTTTAAATGAACCTGATTATGCACTTGAGTAAATAAATAAAATAAATATGTGGCAGCCGTTGTATACAGTAAACTTCCTTTTAACTAGCCTGTTGTACTGATGTGATGACCAGTTATAGTTTTAGTGCTAGTAAGCCTATTTAGAGGTGCGGATTAATTCAGGTAGGTCTGTGTTGACATATATTTTATTATGTGTATTATGAGGTGGTCCGCAGATTTTCTTGATTACAACTAGTGGTCCACACACACACAAAAAGTTTGAAAACCCCTGATCTAACCTTCATAGAGTAGAATAGATAAAACTACAACCGAGAGAAGATCTGTTATCTTGGTTGATAATATACAAACACAATTTCTATCCCCAGACATGTTTAATTTAGAATAATTAAGTATTGATTTAGAAATAACATCTTATGTGACACAGTTGTTTCACCATAATAGATAATTGTTGGATAGATTCAAACTTTTGAGCATTTGTATTTACCTTCTGGACTCCTTCAACTGTTGTGTGTTACTGATGTTGTTGGCTTTAATATAAATCTTAACTTCATTTTAAAGTTATAGTACAAGTATTACTTACAGACAGGGCCTGAAATTCACTTTTTTGACCACCAGCCACTGTGGCAGGTGGATTTAGCCACTTTTTTTTTCTTCTCGAAAAAAGCCTATTCACGTGCTTGTCTGGATTTTTTTGTGTGTTGTAAATATAATTTATTCTGAAGAAATATTTTCAACAGTGTTCAATCAGCTTTGACATATTTAAATCTGCATATCTTTGATATTTTTAACTTTTATAAAGGGCATTTTTTCCATAATCTTATTAAATATAGGCTATGCTTCAGCTTTCAGTTTATATTCTTAAATTTGATCTGTAAATTAAATTAGAATAATAAGACACTGTAGGGCTGTTACCAATCAAATTAAATAATTTACACTGAAAAATTACAACTGCATTAAAAAATTTTATGAGATTGTTTTAAATATTTTTTAATATACAAATAAGAAAAGTTGGAAAGAATGTTTAAGCATGAAACTAAACCACCAGTAGGTGGCGGCAGGTGACCGTTTTAATGAGTGAGTCATTGAGCCGATTCGTTCAAACGGCTGAAACAAACGATTCATTCAAAGTGCTGAATCATTCAGTAAAACACTGATTTCTCCTTGAGAGGCTGCGCGAGCGTCAACAGCGCAACATTGTTACCGTCAGTTTATTATACATTAGGCTATATATTATTATCCACTATCGATCGCCACTTACGCTAAATTAATGCCGAATCATTCTTGCATTTTGTTGATTCCCTATTTTTTTGTTATTGATGTTTTAATCTGTCTAGTAAAATTCTCTTTCACTTGCCCCTTCAAAAATCAACTTGTCCCACAAACATTGTTCTTTAACTTGTAAGAATACACATTTAAGTGCTGTCAAGTTATTAAGGAAATCAATATAAGTAATAATAACTCTTATAATATACTTTTAAAAATCTTTTTATTCATTGATGTCCAGTGTCAAAGACAGTCACACTGATATCCCGATATAGCCCTACCGCAGCTCGTATTACCCCTTTTCCACCAGAATGAACCAGGTGCTAGTTCAGAGCCAGAGCTAGTCTTAGTTCATAGTTGGTTCAACTGAGGAGCCTTCTAAGAACCGTTTGCTTTTCCACATGCTGAGAGCCACAACAGAGCCAGGTCTTACGTCACTGTATACGTCTCATCTTTCTCAGCAACGCTAGCGAGGCAGCGGCAGTGTTACCAAGTACTTCATCACTGTTGCCGCGGGCTGTTTTTCATGTCCACGGGTTGAAGCGACCCCAATAATGTGATATTTAGCCCCGGGAATGCAAATTTTAGTAGGCAACCATGCCAAAAACACATATTTTACCCCCAAATGTGATTTTTACCGGGGAAGCCCCCCTGAAATGCGATTGGGCTTGTTTTGAGTAGCAATTGGGCAGGTTTTGTTGTGAAAACCTGGCAAACCTGGGCAGCAGGAAACACAATCACACCAGGCTTGTTCAAGATGCATCGGCGCTGTGCAGACCGATCCACGTATGATATAAAAAACCGCATGAGTGCATCAAAAGCATAAGGAGTCGTGTGCTCTCGCTGGACTCGTTATCATACGGCGATCGGTCTCTGTACAGCACCGCTGCGAACAAGCCTTCCATCAACAATGCAAACGTTGTGTTACTATTGATTCAAATGGCTTTACGATCCTACATCGGCATCAAAACACAACGAATCCAACACATTCATGCAGTTCGCCGTAATTTGTATAGACGGAGATTACAAACGGGCAGCAGCTGTTAGCTCCATTAGCTGCTATTTAAACAATGGCGGATCTCAAGTTTGTGTTGGTCTTGTTGACCCCGCCCCCAGTGCCTGACGTAATCGGTTCTTACTTCTAGCCCTGTTCTAGCCCAGCAATGTTTTGGTGCTACTTAAGAACCACTTTTCCTGGCTCGGAGCTGGGGCTTTGGGTGTGGAAACACAAAGAACCGATTTGAAACTAGGCTCTGGCTCCGATCTAGCTCTAGCACTGCCTTGGTGGAAAAGGGGTATATGTGAACCAGGCCCGGTTCTACGGGGGTGCTAGAGGGTGCCAAGCACCCTCAGACACAAGTAAAAGCTGTTGATACTGTAATAATATTGGCGAAACAGATTAGGCAGATTTGTAATTTGTGTCCGAGCTCTGGAGAGCGTCAAATGCATCTGTTCACAGCGTGTTTTTGCAGCGGTGAGTAATGTAGCCAATCACAGATACTGTAGTTGTTGATCTCTCGAACACGATCAGAATCTCACCGTTCAAAACAGCAGTTTTTAGGATATTCAGTGCTGAGTTAATGCAGGCTCTCAATAACAAGACACCGAAACCTCTCAATAACAAGACACGATGCAAGTAAGAGATTTATTGCTGACAACTTCATTTTATAACGAAACTTTGTCAGATCGTGATGAACTGACAAAGCAACAGCATTTTAGTGATCGTAGCGATCTTGGCTCGCTTTCGAGGCTACAGTCTGTAACATTCATTGAATAAAACTTAGCCTGACGTCGTCATACTCAATTCTAGTCAGAATATGAGTCTGATACTGCTCCGTTGGGCTGTGATTATGGGGCGTGTTTAAACCGAACAAGGAAAGACCTCAATTGGATAGACCTACAACCAATCAGAGCAACGGAGCGACGCATAACGTTAGTTGTCAAATGTCAACAGAACTCAACTGCACTGTGTTGCCAAGTCCGCGGGTTGAAGTGACCCCAATTATGTGATAGACCCAGGAATGCGAAATTTAGCAGGCAGCCGTGCCAAAATAACACATATTTTACCCCCCAAATGCCATTTTTCCCGGAGAAACCCCCCCCACCCGGAAAGCTATTGGGCTTGTTTTTGGCTAGTTTTGGGTAGCAATCGGTATTGGGCGGGTTTTGCTGTAAAAACTTGGCAACCCTGTCTGCACGCACGCCCGGAATAAGTAGCCTAACGTTAGAAGAAAAAGATGAGTGTAAACGATCTTTGCCGGTGTTGTAAAAAAAATTATTTAAGGATACACAGAGTACTTACCAACACGATCATCATTTCTGAGAGAAATATAAAAGGTGAACGCATATACGAACAGGTTCTCCGTTTAGGATTAGAACAAATTCAACCCAAGCGTCTTTGATGACGTGGATGATTACGTTACTGTTTATCATCTGCCCATCATCGTCTAAAGCCCTGACAATTTAATTGGTCTGAACAGTTTCTGTTCGGGCATAATTACTTCTCTATGGATCAAGTCCAGACCGAACTGCCCGTGCAAAAAATTTTGTGGGTGGGGCTAAGTTCGTCTGGCATCCAGGCTAAATAAAACTATTATTGCTAAGAGGACCGACGGTCAATTGCATGCTGCAAAGGTTCGGAAGTGACATCTAAATATAAATGCTCTGCATGAGACAGAAATATCCTCCTGAAACCCAGAATAGAGAATAAATTTGAGAAATATGAAACATTCATATGAAAATATTATTACACGTCTTTTGGCATTTACATATTGTCCCAAAACATTCATATGTAAATTAGATACAGTGTATAGATGCATTGCATTGAATGGGAATGGCATTTATGGCCATGTTTACACACATATTGCATAAAGTAAAATGGTATACCAAATTATTCTGTTATATCTTTCATAACATTGAGAATCATCTTTATACAAAGTTTGGATAAAAAGCCTGAAGCAAAAAAAAAAAAAAAACATTGTTTTTGTCTTTTATTTTCTCCAAAAATTGGTTCTGGTGTCCTCTACAGAGCAGAGGATATAGCATACAACATAGGATTTTTTTTAAAATATCCATTTGTTTTTTTTAATGCTCCAAACAATTACCTAAAAAAAATCTAAATTCACAAAACCTTGTTTTCTGGTTCTCAAGAAGATGATGTGTTAAAATACTAACGCTTTAAAGCAATGTTAAGGCAGACCAATAGACAATAGACAAGATTAATAGACAAACATTTTTAGCAAAATATTTTTGAAATTCCAATTATTGGTAAAAGTGAATTGTAAATAAATATACATTCCTCACTGTACACAGCTGTGGTGGAGCCGTTGTTAACTAAATTAATATTATTATTACTGGTAAAGTTACCGCGTACCGAGCTAGATGTTTTTCTAATTTTCTCACCGTTTTTTTCATTTTCTCACCGCTTCCCAACTCCCAACATGCACACGCACACGATGCACACACATCTGTGCAACTGTCATTGTACTGTAGCCTACGTCAGCGTTATCATTATCTCGTCCCATCTCACCAACAGTTTAATACTCGCACATCCAAATGTAGTCAGAACAGGGCCTCGTCTTCTTTCCGGTCGCACGAACGTAGTCGCATCCTCTCAAACTGCCCAATGAATCACTCAATTCTCATTGGCTACCTGCCAATGTGGCAGGTAGATTGACAGTGTTACCCGCCAATTGCAAAATTCACCCGCATTTGGCGCGTGGTCGGGTGTTAATTTCAGGCCCTGCTTACAGATAAGTATTTATGAGTTATTAAGAGAATATGAAGTTTTTTTAGTAGGTTTTTTTTTTACACTCCAGAACTCTGTCCGAGCAGCTCAACACAAGTTGTCCGATTTAGATTCAATAAAAACAAAATCACAGTCTGATAAACACAGTGAATTAAATCAGTTAAAAAGGTACACAATGTAGCTTTTGGCTCTTAATAAACAAAACTTAATGTGCCGTCTTGCGGAAGAACATTGAACAGTCACGCAGGTACTCGGTTTATATAGGCTACTTTTACATTTTCGCTGCTGGTCTAAAAATGGTTTTCGTCATTCCCTTAAACAAGCAGCGCAGCTGCTTGAGTCCCAGTGCAGGAGCTGTAGGTTTACCACAGAAACATAAGTGGTTGATTGCAGTCACAACTCGTGACACAGTTGCATTTTAATACTTTTTAAACCAAAATTGTTTGTCATAATACAAAGTATAACCACAGTGTAAAAACTAAAACAATATTAAACCTTAACTACTAGATAGCAGCTGTAAAACAAGCATGTTATGTATGTAACACTGCCACAGTGACTGAGCATACACTTTTCCTGAGCAATTTACATTTACATTGACATTTATGCATTTAGCAGACGCTTTAATCCAAAGCGACTTAATACTTCGGGATACACGAAGCGATTGGTCATGAAGAGTCGAGTAAGCGCAACAAGTGCCTGAAATACTGAGTCAGTGTACATTGCTCAGTGTAGCACAGGCTAGAGTAGGGAGGGAAAAAAGGAGGAGGAAGAGGAAAGTTTTTGTTATTTTTTTTTTATATGAGGTTAAGTGGTCACGGAAGAGCTGAGTTTTTAGTTGACTTTTGAATGTTGTCAATGATTCTGCATTTCGGATGGCGTTGGGAAGATCGTTCCACCAGCTGGGAACGTTGAATGAAAATGTTCTGGAAAGGGATTTTTTGCCTCTCTGTGATGGTACCACAAGCTGTCGCTCCTTTGCTGAGCGAAGGCTTCTGGTGGGGGTGTGGATTTGTAGAATTGAGTCAAAGTATGTAGGAGCTGAGCGCGTGGTGGCTCTATAAGCAAGCGTTAGCGCCTTAAACTTGATGCGAGCAGCGAGTGATAGCCAGTGCAGAGAGATGAAGAGAGGTTTGACGTGGGTTCTTTTGGGCTCGTTGAAGACAAGACGTGCTGCTGCATTCTGGATCATTGGAATGTTTGGATCGCACAAGAGGGGAGTCCAGCCAGAAGCGCATTGCAGTAGTCAAGTCTAGAAATAACCAGGGCCTGGACCAGAAGCTGTGTTGCGTGCTCTGTTAGGAACGTTCTAATCTTCCTGATGTTGTGGAGCGCAAACCTGCATGAGCGAGCTGTCTTAGAAATGTGTTCTCTGAAGGACAACTGATCATCAAATGTTACTCCAAGATTTCTGACTGACTTTGATGGGGAAATCAAGGATGTACCTAACTGGATGGTGAAGTCATGTTGTATAGTGGGACTGGCAGGGAAGATGAGAAACTCAGTCTTTGCCAGGTTGAGCTGCAGGTGATGTTTTCTCATCCATGCAGAGATGTCAGCCAGACAGCTGGAGATTCGTGCAGCTACTGTGGGGTCGTCTGCTTAAAATGAAAGGTAGAGCTGAGTGTCATCAGCATAGCAGTGGTATGAGAAGCCATGTGCCTGAATGATGGGTCCCAATGAAGTAGTGTAGATGGAGAAGAGGAGAGGACCAAGCACTGAGCCCTGAAAAACCCCTGTGGTCAGTTGATGTGCTTCGGATTCCTCTCCTCTCCAGGCAACCTTGAAAGACCTACCCGTGAGATAAGACTCAAACCAAAGGAGTGGAGTCCCTGTGATGCCCAGTGATGAGAGGGTGGACAGAAGAATCTGATGATTGACCGTGTCAAAGGCCGCAGATAGATAGAGCAGAACGAGGACTAATGATTTGGAATCAGCTTTAGCTATCCGCAGGGCTTCCGTGACCGACAATAGTGCAGTCTCTGTGGAGTGGCCCCTTTTGAAACCTGATTGGTTGATGTCCAGCTGATTATTCTGTGATAGGAAGGACGAAACCTGGTTGAAAACAACTGGTTCAAGAGTTTTCGCTATGAATGAATGAGATAAACAGGTCTGTAGTGCTCTATGACTGATGAGTTTAATGTGGGTTTCTTAAGCAGTGGAGTTACCCGAGCCTGCTTGAATGTGGTAGGGAAGATGCCGGTGCAGAGAGATGTGTTGATGATGTGTGTGAGTGCTAGTAGGAGTGTAGGAGAGATGGCTTGAAGGTGGTGTGAGGAAATGGGATCGAGAGGACAGGTGGTAGGATGGCTGGAGAGGAGAAGTTTAGATACTTCTGTCTCAGTGAGTGTAGAAAATGAAGAGAGAGGATGTTTGGTTGTGGATGTGGCTGAACTAAAATCAACAGTGCACGTGGGTGAGAACTGACTGCTGATAGTTGTTGTTTTGTTTGTGAAGAATTGGGCAAAATCGTCTGGAGATAGGGAGGTGGTGGGGGAGGGCCGAGGAGAGAGTTAAATGTTCTGAACAGTGTGCGTGAGTTTGAGGTGCTGTTGATCTTGTTTTGGAAATAAGAAGATTAAGCTGCATGTACTTCATCTGAGAAGGATGAGAGCAGGGACTGATACTTACTTGGATCAGATGGGTGGTTAGATTTACACCATTTTCTCTCCGCTGCCCTGAGTATCGTCCGGTGTTCACAAATAACATCAGATAACCAAGGGTTAGAGGGAGTAGCACGTGCTGGCTTAAAAGAAAGAGGGCAAATACTGTCTAGACAAGAAGTTAAAGTGGAGCATAAAGTGTCAGTTGCAGTGTTAACATCCATAGAGTAGAATTGTGTGGATGAGGGAAGGGAGGATGACAGAGCAGAGGAGAGATGAGAAGGAGAAAGTGAGCGCAGGTTTCGCCTGAAAGTAACTGGTGGTGTATGAGTAGCGAGTTGAAGATTGAATGTGATGAAGAAATTATCTGAGATGTGTAGAGGTTTGACCAAAATGTTGTCTGTAGAGCAGTTGCATGTGTAAATGAGGTCCAAATGGTTACCAGATTTGTGGGTATGTGAAGTGATGAGGCGTTTGAGATCGAATGATGCTAGGAGGGAGTAGAAATCTGAAGCATTAGATTTGTCCAGGTGAATGTTGAAGTCGCCAAGGACTATGAGTGGGCTGCCATCCTCTGGAAATGAGGACAGCAGAACATCTAGCTCATCAACAAAGGTGGTCAATGGACCAGGGGGGCGGTAAATGACTACAATATGGATTTTAAAGGGAGTCGTGAGCGTAATAGCGTGGTATTCAAATGTGTTGTTATTGCAAAGAGATGTGTGAGTTGAGTATTTCCAGTTTTTATAAATGAGAAGACACGTGCCTCCACCCCTCCCAGTCTGGCGAGGGGTGTGGGAGAAAGAGAAGTTATTAGAAAGAGCAACAGGTGTTGCTGAGTCTTCTGGGCGGACCCAAGTCTCAGTCAAGGCCAAGATTTTGAGAACGGATTGAGTGGCAAAGGCTGGAAGAAGTCAGCTTTATTGAGAGCTGACTGACAATTCCATATCCCCACAGAAAAAGAGGGAGGGGCATTAGCGGAGGAGGGAACAGGACGTAGATTAGCAGTGTTACGGTGTCATGTAGGCCTACGTGTAATAGTGGGGCGTGGTTGAGACATAACGGGAATGGACTGGCACACATGGTTGGAGAGGAGCGGAAGGTGAAAGAGGACAAGAAACGGAGATAACTCTGTGTCTTACTGGAGTCCTTGCAGAGGAAGAGTCGAATACAGATGTCTTTACCCGTGTCGGTCTTCACACGTGGAGGCTTCCGCGCCAGCTATGGAACGCTCGTTAAATAGATTTTGTGAGCTCAGCTGGGAGCTCGGCAGGCTCTGATAATTATACTTAAACGCCCGTGAATGGCTTCAAATCAATACCAATTTCTGCCTGAATAGGGCAACTTACTTAAGTGCAAAAGGCTCGCTCAGTAATAATGAACTCAGATAATATATTCAAATGCAATTTACTATGACAGGATAAATTACAGACAGACAGGATAAAATACAATACCAGTAGGAGAATCAACACTGTTTTAGTACTACTTTAAGCCGTGCAACAGAACTGCAGAATAAGTTTAAACACTTACATGCGCTCTCCCGAACTGCTTCACGCGCCGTTCGCTTCCCGAATGAAAAAAGATCTGACTTCTATTTCATCTTCACTCAGTGATGAGTTTGTCAGAGTTCATATTACGAGAAGAATCGCCTCTTAAAATGTACATAGAAAAACATCTGGTGCCATTTTAAAGTGAAAAGTGAAATTGCCGAAATTACCATCTGGTACAGCTCAGCTACCAGATCTGACCTCAGAAGACTACAGAGGGTAGTGCGGTCTGCTGAGCGAATCACTGGTACAACCCTCCCCACTCTCCAAGATCTGTACTTATCCAGTGTACGTAAAAGGGCTGGCAAAATCACTCCGGACCCCTCTCATCCAGCACACTCCCTCTTCGAACTGTTGCCATCCGGTTGACGCTACAGAGCCCTGAGCAGGGGCGTAGCCGTCTTTTCATAAATGAGGGGGACAGAAATGTCAGGTATAATACCTGTTTTTTTCTGACCTCTGTCTAATTGACAGATTTAATTGATCTATTGCTTTTAATTCAGTAAGATATCAAATACACTGCTGAACAATAACCACTAATATGTATAATATTTTCCCCTATATTTTATGCCAATTTTATGATTGGTTTATGCACTACAAACACTTGTGCATTAAAGGGTTAGTTCACCCAAAAATGAAAATTCTGTCATTAATTACTCACCCTCATGTCGTTCGACACCAGTAAGACTTCTGCTCACCAAGGCTGCATTTATTTAATAAAAAATGCAGTAAAAAAATAATACAGTGAAATATTATGCCAATTTAAAGCAGCTGTTATCTATGTGAATATATAAATGTGATCAAAGCTGAATTTTCAGCATCATTACTGACTGCAGTCTTCAGTGTCACATGATCCTTCAGAAATCATTCTAATATGCTGATTTGCTGCTCAAGAAACATTTATGATTATTATCAGTGATGAAAACAGTTGCTTACTTAATTCACTGCTGAAAACACTGCTGCTTAATTTTTGTGGAAACCATGATAGTATTCAAACTTTTATGGTAAGATTAAAAAAGAGAGAAATTCATACTTTTATTAATTAAACATGCATTAAATTGATCACAAGTGATATTTATAATATAAATAAAGATTTATATTTAATAAGTGCTTTATTTAATGCAAATAAATGCAGTTAATTTAACTTTCTATTCATCAAAGAATCCTGAAAAATAAAATGCATCATGGTTTCCACAACATTTTTAAGCAGCACAACTGTTTTCAACATTTATAATAATCATAAATGTTTCTTTAGCAGCAAATCCTCATATTATAATGATTTCTGAAGGATCATATGACACAGAAGACTGGTGTAATGATGCTGAAAATTCAGCTTTGATCACAGGAAAAAATTACACGTTTACTAGCTCAGTTACATAGTAAACAGCGGTTTTATATAATAAATGCAGCCTTGGTGAGCAGAAGATACTAAACATTAAAAAGGATGTCAGTTAGCACTGCATTATTCATATACTTTATTGTCAATAAATACCTTGAGATGGCTTGAAAAACACACACATATAATGTCGAAATCATGTGTTTGTCGTCGCGTTTCATCAGTCATAATTCTCTTTATTTAGCTGCTGGTTCAGCGCTTAATGCCTTTGGAACGTGATTACTTCTACGAATCCGTTTTGCACTTTCTGTGAGAGGGCGCCCTCCGGCTTCGAGTATGAATTGGGAGTGTTGCACGAGAGTGTTTTAGCACTCCATGGTGTTCAGAGCGCCTTGTTTTTGGATACGAATAAAATGACAGGTCATGTAGATTTATTCACATTGGCTTCTACGTAATCAAACTTGCCCGTGTAACAGACGTAGGCCAGTAAGAGCGGTACGACTAGACGCCGGTTCGAATCCCCCACGGAGCGGGTCGACTTGGACCGGTGAGACTCGGTAAAGTGCGGGGGACGAATTTACGTTTTATTAAAGGTGCGGGGGACACGTCCCCCCCGTCCCCCGCGTAATCTACGCCCATGGCCCTGAGCACCAGAACGACCAGGCACAGGAACAGTTTCTTCCCTCAGACAATCCATCTCATGAACACTTCACAATAAACAAGAAACTCACACACGTTTACACACACACACATTTCTTGGGAAATAGGGAAAAAATGCACATAAGCATTCACAGTCTTTGCTCAATATTTTGTTGAAGCACCTTTGGCACCAATTACAGCCTCAAGTCTTCTTGAGTATGATGCTACAAGCTTGGCACACCTATTTTTGGGCAGTTTCTCCCATTCTTCTTTGCAGGACCTCTCAAGCTCCATCAGGTTGGATGGGGAGCGTCGATGCACAGCAATTTTCAGATCTCCAGAGATGTTCAATCGGGTTCAAGTCTGGGCTCTGGCTGGGCCACTCAAGGACATTCACAGAGTTGTGTTATCTTGGCTGTGTGTGCAACACTAGTCTGGAGATTCAGTAGTATTAGAGTAGATTTGTTACTGATTACAATACAGATAATGAATTTGGTCAGAAGAATTAGGGATCGCTAAGGAGACAGCGGGTTAGCATGAGAAATAACAGACAGACACAAGATTAAATTTAGAAATATAATTGATTATTGATTGATAGTAAATTTCAATTGGAAGAACAAAAATAGAAAGTCAATAAAAGAAAAGAAATTTAATTACAAAATTTACAACAATAGACAATAAGTCTGACTGTGACAAATTACACCTAGAGTGCACTCTTTTCGGTGGTTTCAAATGTATAAATCACATCAGTTCAACACTCAGGAAAATAAAATAAATAAAATACACTAAAGGTATATTCTCTCTCTCTCTCAAAGGACTTCGAGTGTCTCTCAAATCAGGGTGGTAGTTGACCATACACCCTTAAAAGGAAAAAAATAAAAATAAAGTAATAAAGTTCTTTAAATCGAATTTGTCGTTTCTCAAATGAGCTTCAGTGGAAACTCAGGGAAAGGATATCGAGCCTCCTCTCCACCACGTGATGTCTTCTTTTCTACAACTGGATTGGCTCGCCATCAAACTCGCAGTCTACAGGATGTTACAACTGGTCCTGCAGGCCTCTGTGATGAATTTCTTTTGCTCTCACAGGCACACCGCGAAACGTGCGTGATCGCAAAATGGCGCCGGTGAACAAGTAAATGTATTCCTCTATTCAACTTCTAATTCAGAATGCATCAAATCAATTGGATCTCAGCTTTTCAATATTCTTCAAAGATTTTCAAACACAAATTTATAAAATGGCTCACGACGATCGGATTACGTCTGCTTCTCTCAATCAACTCTTTTTTTTTCCTCATTGCGCGTGCTCGCGCACAGGCACAACGTTAATGACAAAGAGCTCTCATTGGTTGATCGTGGAGGTTTTATTCTAGAAAATATTTGCATTTTTTTCTTAATATTCTTAGTATTTGCATCTCTTATTGGCTCTTATTAAGGTAACCTCATATCACTAAAGTGTATATAAATTAAATACTAGTTTTATTTAACCTGTTACATGTGCTTAGGGTCGTTGTCCTGTTGAAAGATGAACCTTCACCCCAGTCTGAGATCCAGAGTGCTCTGGAGCAGGTTTTCATCAAGGATGTCTCTGTACATTGCTGCATTCATCTTTCCCTCAATCCTGACTAGTCTCCCAGTTCCTGCTGCTGAAAAACATCCCCACAGCATGAGGCTGCCACCCCCATGCTTCACTGTAGGGATGGTGTTGTCCAGGAGATGAGCGGTACCTGGTTTCCTCCAGACATTATGCTTGTCATTCAGACCAAAATGTTTAATCTTTGTTCCATCAGACCAGAGAATTTTGTCTACTAATTTTAGATTACATTTCTGTATTAAAGGAAATTCCTTATTTTGCTTAATCTGAATATCAAATTATGGATCTGAACTCACTTTGCAGACGCCTTCAGGCAATGCTTTTTCTTATGAGACTGAAGATGAGCTAATTGGGTGAAACTCTTCCCACATGAAGAGCACTGGTGCGGTTTCTCTCCAGTGTGAACTCTCTGGTGTGATTTTAATTTGTCTAATGTAATAAAGCTCTTCCCACATTCAGAGCACACATAACGTCTCACACCAGTATGAATACTCTCATGCACTTTTAAAGAGTTTAGTTGTGCAAAACTCTTTCCACAAAAAGAACAAAAGTGAGGCTTCACACCAGCATGAACTTTAAGGTGTCTTCTTAAGCTTGATGCCACAACAAATGTTTTCTCACACTGATCACAGCTGAATGATCTCACTCCAGAGTGACGGCGCAGATGAACTTTGAGAGAGCTTTTCCGAGTGAAACTCTCTCCACACTGAGAGCATGTGAACGTTTTTTCTCCAGTGTGATATTTCATGTGTTTATTAAGGTGTCCTTTCTGAATGAAACTCTTTCCACACTCAGAGCAGGTGAAATATCCTTCGACTCCAGAGTTTCCAGCTTGTTTCTGTGTGAAATTCTCTTCAGTCTTTGAAACGACTGCATCTCCATATTCATTTGTGAGATGAAGTTTTTGCTGTTCGTCTTCATTCACTTCCACCGGGTCTAAAATCAACATATTCAATTCCCATAATTCAATAAAAGAAGGACAAATGAGAATCAAAAATAAATATTGTTTTAAATCTCAATTTTGCACAAAACCTTGTTGAATGCTAGTATAATTTTAGATGTATTGTTATTTGTCAGTTTTCATCTTAATGTTCCTCATTAAAGAGAATGAAGCAAAACACCAACCTATTTGTTCCTCTGTCTCTTCATCTTTTATTCTGCAGGGTTCTTCCTCAAACTCCATCTTTACAATAGTATGTCTGTAGTTTCTCCTGGAGTAATTCCTCCTGCTTGCTTCTTCTTCTCCTGTGGGAAGATGGGAATATTCCCAGCATTTAAACTCTCATGAACGGCTGTGGGAGTGGCTTCACTGACTGAAGGTGTGAATTGTGGTCGCTGTTGCTCATTTAGCAGATGATCATCACACTTAAATTTTTTTTTTAAATGTTTTGCTCTAATAGCCATTTAGCAACAATTTCATGATTTGCATTTGCATCAAGTAACTAACCCAAAACCAAACCCTAACCAACCGCAACTCAAGTATACATTACTCAGTACTTATTTGAGGAAGTACCAAGTAACTGTCACCTTAAAATAAGTGTAACCCATTTTTCTTTCTTTGTACTTTTGTCAGATTCATGATTTTATTGCGTTTTACAAAATGTCCCAACTTTCCTGGACTAGAGGTTGTAATATTTTGGTGGTTATTGTGTCAAAGAGAAAAGTATTGTAATTTGAAAGAAGTCAAATTTTGTGCCAAAGCAATGATAAATGATCCACAGTTGAGCCACATAGACTCCTGTTGATCCCTGTGTGAAGAGCTTTGAAAAAGTGACCAAAGTATTGAGAAATTGGTCCTAGCGGTTGTTATCGACATGGTGTTCTCTCTCAGGCAGCTGCAGGAAAAGTGCCGCGAACAGCGACGTCCCCTGTACCTCGCCTTCATCGACCTGACCAAAGCGTTTGACTTGGTCAGTCGGTCTGGCCTCTTCGCCCTCCTCCACAAGATTGGATGTCCTCCCAAGCTTCTGAAGATTGTTGAGTCATTCCACGACAACATGTCTGGCATTGTTCAGTACGACGGAGCATCATCGGACCCTTTCCCAATCAAGAGCGGCGTGAAACAGGGGTGTGTCTTGGCCCCGACACTTTTCGGCATATTCTTCTCCCTGCTCCTGCGCCACGCATTCAGCGAGTCCGAAAATGGCATCTTCTTTCACACACGGAGCGACGGGAACCTATTCAACCTTGCCCGCCTCAGAGCGAAGACCAAGGTGCGCAAGGTCCTCATCCGGGAGATGCTCTTTGCCGATGACGCCGCCCTCACTGCTCACACGGAAGCCGATCTCCAGCGACTCATCACCCTCTTTGCGGAGGCAAGCACAGAGTTTGGCCTCACCATCAGCCTTAAGAAGACCAACATCATGGGTCAAGATGTCAGCACCACTCCCATAATTACCATCGGAGATCACACCCTGGAGGTGGTGGATAAGTTCACATACCTCGGCTCTACAATCTCCAGCAACCTATCCCTGGATGCCGAGCTTAACGTGAGGATAGGCAAAGCAGCAACCGCCATGGCCCGCCTAGCAAAGCGTGTGTGGGACAACCCCATGCTGACCCTCAACACAAAGATGAAAGTGTACCAAGCGTGCGTGCTGAGCACCCTTCTGTACGGCAGTGAGGCTTGGACCCTTTACACGCACCAAGAGCGAAGACTGAACGCCTTCCACATGCGCAACCTCAGACGGCTCCTTTGCATCACCTGGCAGGATCGTGTCTCCAACGCAGATGTTTTGGCCCAGGCAGGCTTGTTAAGCATTTTCGCCACCCTCTCTCAGAGGCGCCTGCGCTGGCTCGGACACGTTTGCAGGATGGATGATGGCCGTATCCCGAAGGACATCCTCTATGGCGAGCTCGCCATCGGTACACGGCCAACCGGTCGACCAGCCCTGCGCTACAAGGATGTCTGCAAGAGGGATCTGAAGTCATGTAACATCAACCCAGCAGATCTCGAAACAGCAACTTCCGACCGCTCTAGCTGGCGTGCAAATGTCAAAACCGGCGTCAAGCAGGCTGAGGAGAAGAGAGAGATCCAGCGCGAGGAAAGGAAGAGCCGCAAACAGCAGAGAACCCAGCCTACCACTGCTCCCCCCATAGTACCCACCACGGACTACATTTGCAGCAAGTGCGGCAGGAGCTGCAACTCCCGCATCGGCTTATTCAGCCACAGCCGGCGCTGCTGCCCCACAATTAAATAAATACTCAGGTGCAGACTCCATTGTCTCTAGAGACAGAAGGATGCCATAGAACCATAGAACTATTTGTCAGTTTTCATCATAATGTTCCTCATTAAAGAGAATGAAGCAAAACACCAACCTATTTGTTCCTCTGTCTCTTCATCTTTTATTCTGCAGGGTTCTTCCTCAAACTCCATCTTTACAATAGTATGTCTGTAGTTTCTCCTGGAGTAATTCCTCCTGCTTGCTTCTTCTTCTCCTGTGGGAAGATGGGAATATTCCCAGCATTTAAACTCTCATGAACGGCTGTGGGAGTGGCTTCACTGACTGAAGGTGTGAATTGTGGTCGCTGTTGCTCATTTAGCAGATGATCATCACACTTAAATTTTTTTTTTAAATGTTTTGCTCTAATAGCCATTTAGCAACAATTTCATGATTTGCATTTGCATCAAGTAACTAACCCAAAACCAAACCCTAACCAACCGCAACTCAAGTATACATTACTCAGTACTTATTTGAGGAAGTACCAAGTAACTGTCACCTTAAAATAAGTGTAACCCATTTTTCTTTCTTTGTACTTTTGTCAGATTCATGATTTTATTGCGTTTTACAAAATGTCCCAACTTTCCTGGACTAGAGGTTGTAATATTTTGGTGGTTATTGTGTCAAAGAGAAAAGTATTGTAATTTGAAAGAAGTCAAATTTTGTGCCAAAGCAATGATAAATGATCCACAGTTGAGCCACATAGACTCCTGTTGATCCCTGTGTGAAGAGCTTTGAAAAAGTGACCAAAGTATTGAGAAATTGGTCCTAGCGGTTGTTAAAAAAACTGTAAGCTCTGTTATCTTGATTGAAATGGTACAAGTATTATTAATATAACGGAGATGCATTTAAATGAAACGAGAGTGCGAGTCCATTGTGAATGTTGTTCATTTGTTAAGATATTATGATGAACAAAATGTGTAAGAAGCATAAAGGTTTGTTGGTCACAGAGTTTATTTTCTGCAATAATCCAAAAGCCAATGGGGAAATCCTATTGGCTTTTTGTCGATGGAACCAGAGTGATGCTAACTTACGCTTTAGCCTAAAATACATGATCACTCCAGAACTTTATATGGACTCTACTTAATATCATTAATTCATCTTTGTCATTAGGATATGTACCGAAAACTTTTAAGTTGGCTATTATTAAACCACTTACTAAAAAATGCAACTTGATCCTACAGAATTAGTCAATTATAGACCAATCTCAAATCTACCCTTTCTGTCAAAAATACTTGAAAAGGCAGTGTCTTCACAATTATGTGCCTTTTTAGAAAGAAATGGTATCTGTGAGGATTTCCAGTCAGGATTCAGACCGTATCATAGTACTGATACTGATCGCATCAGAGTTACAAATGATTTACTCTTATCATCCGATCGTGGCTGTATTTCTCTATTAGTGTTACTCGATCTTAGCGCTGCATTCGATACTATCGACCACAACATTCTTTTGAATAGACTCGAAAATTATGTAGGTATTAGTGGAATTGCTTTGTCATGGTTTAAATCATACCTATGTGACCGTTATCAGTTTGTAGCAGTAAATGAAGAGATGTCACACTGATCACAAGTTCAGTATGGAGTGCCGCAAGGCTCAGTGCTAGGACCGCTGCTCTTCACCCTGTACATGCTACCACTGGGAAATATCATTAGGTAGCATGGCGTTAGTTTTCATTGTTATGCTGATGATACTCAGCTCTATATTTCTTCACGCCCTGAAGAAATTTACCAATTCACAAGATTAACGGAATGCATAGCTGATATAAAACATTGGATGACTGGTAATTTCCTGCAACTCAATTCAGAAAAAACAGAATTTTTAATTAATGGACAAAAAGCTCCACAAGTAGAAAGCTAGAATACTGTCTAACACTTGATGGCTGCTCTGTCAAGTCCTCGTCGTCAGTGAGGAACCTGGGTGTGCTCTTTGATACCAATTTTTCGTTTGAAAGCCACGTTTCTAGCGTCTGTAAAACTGCATTCTACCATCTTAAAAATATGTCTAAATTACAGCACATGCTCTCAATGCAAAATGCTGAACAGTTAATTCAAGCGTTCATGACCTCAAGGTTAGATTATTGTAATGCTCTACTGGGTGGTTGCCCTGCTTGCTTAATAAATAAACTCCAGCTGGTCCAAAACGCAGCAGCTCGAGTTCTTACTAGAACCAGGAAGTATGACCAAATTAGCCCAGTTCTGTCAACACTGCACTGGCTGCCTATTAAACATCGCATACATTTTAAAATCTTGCTTATTACTTACAAAGCACTAAATGGTTTAGCTCTCCAATACTTGAGCGAGCTCTTAACATATTATACTCCATCACGTCTACTGCGGTCTCAAAATTCTGGCCAGTTGATTATACCGAGAATATCCAAATCAACTGCAGGCGGTCGATTCTGGTCTAAAAAAAATCCACGTTTTTCGGCGATGATGCGGTGGTGATGTGTTCATGTAACCAGCGGATGGCGCACTCAGTCAATAACGCATGTAAAAGCTGTCAATGAATTCTCAGACAACAGAAGAAGAACACCTGGTCTCACACGCACACACTGTCCCACACAAGCAACTGCGTACGGTCACGATGTCGAATAAAAGTTCTGTGTGGAGTTCTTATAATAAAATTTATGAAAAAGAATTGCAGTGCAAACTCTGCTTGCTTATCATAGGTCAAACACTACAATGCACAGTCATCTGAGAGCGAAGCACCCAGCAGGTCCATCCACCGGTCAGCAGCAATCAGTGGTTAGTTTCATGATCCGATCAACCAAGTTGGATGCTAGATGGGCAGAGCAAACAACGGCCCTCATCACTAAGATGATCACTAAAGATATGCTTCCGATCAGCTTTGTAGAAGGAAATGGTTTTAGAAGTACGATGGCATTTGTAGACCCCGAGTTTACTGTCCCGTCTAGAAAAACAGGACGGAACATGTATATATATTCAGTACATATCCATGTCCTGCACTTATTCATCCATTGTATATTACATTACATTTACATTACATTTAGTCATTTAGCAGACGCTTTTATCCAAAGCGACTTACAAATGAGAGCAATAGAAGCAACTAGAACAGTCAAGGGCTACAGTATGCAAGTGCTGTAACAAGTCTCAGTTAATCTAACACAGAACACACATGACAATTTTTTTTTTTTTTTTTTTTTAAATAAATTAGACAGACAGAAAATGAATTGAATGGAATGTTAAGTGCTATTCTTGATTGGTTAGGTGCTGCTGGAAAAGACGTGTCTTTAGCCGTTTTTTGAAAATGGCTACAGACTCGGCTGCTCGAATTGAGATAGGCAGGTCATTCCACCAGGTGGGGGCAGTCCAGGAAAAGGTCCGTGAGAGTGATATATCATGCACTTATGCAACCGTTGTATATCCTGCACTTGCTGCTACTGCACTTCTGGTTAGACCTAAACTGCATTTCGTTGCCTTGTACCTGTACTTGTGTAATGACAATAAAGTTGAATCTAATCTAATCTAAAACAATCACTGCCAGACTGGAGAAACTTTTTGATGACCATGTAAGGGAGCTGCACAGTCAGTTAGTGAGCGTTGAAAAATTGGCACTGACGACAGATTCATGGACAGCACTTACAACCGAATCATACATCACGGTTACTTGCCATTATATACTTGATTGGGAAATTCACAGTGCTGTTCTGCAGACCAAAGCTGTGCCAGAGCGCCATCCTGCTGAAAATCTGGAAAATACACTTTCCACTGCTACGGACCACTGGGGACTAAGCGGAAAAATAACAGCATGCCTGCATGACAATGCGAGTAACATGGTGCTGGCGAACACTGAATTGTTAGAGTGGGACTCTCAGCCTTGCTTTGCACACACACTCCAACTCGCTACAAATGACGGTTTCAAGCTTCAGGACATAAAACATGTCATTGCATCTGCCAGTCGTCTTGCTTCTCATTTCCATCACAGCACAACATAACTGCAACACAAGTGCTGAAACAAAAGCAGCAACTGCAGAACTTGCCTGAGCACAAATTAGTGCAGTACTGCCGAACTAGGCGGAATTCTATTCATGACATGTTCGAGCACTTATTAGAGCAAAGATGGGCAATATCTGCCGTCTTATCAGACCGAGCTTTCACTAAACTATCAGATGCACAAATCCTCGAACTGACTGATGATAGCTGGGGAGTTATGGAGGAACTCTTACCAGTGCTTCACTCACTTAAATGTGCCACCATTGCCTTGTGTGGAGAATCCAGAGTATCCATCTCCATGGTTTACCCAGTGACAGCCACTCTTCTGTCAAAACACCTCAAAGAAATCTCAGGAGAGTGTCCCAAAGTCTCTCAGTTCAAGCAAACGGTGTCTACGTCACTGGAGCGGCACAAACACACAAACACCTGAGGTTCGCAACTGCGGAAGTTAAGCGCGCTGTGCAGACCAAGGTGTGTGATCTCATCTCGAACAACTCAGAGAGTGAGGAAGAGATCGGCTGAAACAGAACCGTAGGCCAAAAAGCCACGAAGTGATTCGCTGTCTGCGATCGCAGTCCTGTTCTGTGAGAACTATAACGTACAAGTCTGACACAACCGAACAAAATCAGTACTGCCAGCACATGTGCCCACCCATTCACGTCGACCCCATGAACTGGTGGAAAACCAACGACCACAAATACCCCCGACTGGCCAAATTAGCAAAGGCTTACTTGTGTGTGCCCGCGATGTCTGTGCCATCAGAGTGGGTGTTCTCTGCGGCCGGACTTATTGTGAACAGATTGCGCTCCAGTCTTCATACCGAACATGTGAACATGCTCATTTTTTTAAATAAAAATGAGATAAGTTGGTCATAACAATATAACCTATTAAGACAAAATTTCAAATTCACATTAGTGCCGTAAGTGTTTAGCCTACATTCAAACGGTTCACAATATGTTTCGCGTTAAAGCCTAGCCTAAAATCATTATGGCTTGAGTTGAGATGATAGCCTATTCTTAAGTTAATCAATTAACTGTTTTGATTTTTTTAATTATTGTTTTACTATGTTCATGCTAATTTTTTAAAAGGAAATACATATACAATGTATGAAGTGGAAATGCTATAGCCTTACGAGCAGTTGATTTATGGTAATCGTCGGACTGTTATGTTAATAAGTGCCGTCATTCTGTTATGTTTATTAGGCCTATATTAATATGTTTCAGCACGTTACAACCATTAAATGAATTAAGTTAAGATAGCCTATGCCATAATGAATTAAACTGTTTGTTATCATTGGTCTCTCTCCCTCTCTTTATTTGTGTGTGTGTAGCCTTCATATGCCAGTTTGCGTGCATGCGGGGAGGGGTGCGATTTTCGAATAATTCACAGCGATCATCGAATATTATTTTTGCTTGAAATGCCCATCCCTAATACATTAAAATATAAAAGATTCAGGTCAGCTCAGACCTTTTGGCTGCTGCAGTAAAAACACTGCTTACAGGACAAATTTATTTAAGAATAGAGGAAAACAGAATAGAGAAGCAAATAGTTACTTGGAATACACCAGACTTGGAAATTACTAAAATCAAATTCCCTATTGTCCATATTGCATAGGAACCCATCAAACTTTTTATTTTTGGATCAAAACATGAAATTTGATCACTAAGACGACTTCCGGATATGCTTTTTCTCATGTCTCTGTAGATGAGATGATTGGGTGAATTTCTTCCCACATGAAGAGCACTGGTGCGGCTTCTCTCCAGTGTGAACTCTCTCATGTTGTTTTAGTTGTCCTGACTGAGAGAAACTCTTCCCACAGTGTGAGCACTTGTACGGTTTCTCTCCAGTGTGAATTCTCTGGTGATTCTTTAAGTTGCTGGATGTATTGAAGGTCTTCCCACAGTCAAAGCACATATACGGTCTCACACCAGTATGAACACGCTCATGCGCTTTTAAATGTTCCAGCTGTGAAAAACTCTTTCCACAAAAAGAACAAAAGTGAGGCTTCACACCAGAATGAACTTTAAGGTGTTTTCTTAAGCTTGATGCCACAACAAATGTTTTCTCACACTGGTCACAGCTGAAGGATCTCACTCCAGAGTGAAAGTGCAGATGAACTTTGAGAGAGTTTTTGCGATTGAAACTCTTTCCACACTGAGAGCATGTGAACGGTTTCTCTCCAGTGTGAATCCTCATATGTGCCTTAAGGTGTCCTTTCTGAGTGAAACTCTTTCCACATTCAGAGCAGGTGAAAGATCCTTCGACCCCAGATTTTCCAGCATGTTTTTGGGTGAAATTATTTTCAGTCTGTGAAACAATTGTATCTCCATCTTCATTTTCTATCTTCTTTTGAAACTGAAGCCGTTTATCTTCCTTCATTTCCATCACATCTAAACAATTAGAAATGAAAAGAAATTCAGGGAACCCCAAATTATGCCAAATTCCAAATTATCAAAGTTTTCATCTTAATGTTCCTCATTAAAGAGAATGAAGGAAAACACCAACCTATTTGTTCCTCTGTCTCTTCAGCTTTTATTCTGCAGGGTTCTTCCTCAAACTCCATCTTTACAATAGTATGTCTGTAGTTTCTCCTGAAGTAATTCCTCCTGCTTGCTTCTTCTCCTGTGGGAAGATGGGAATATTCCCAGCATTTAAACTCTAATGAACGGCTGTGAGAGCGGCTTCACTGACTGAAGGTGTGAATTGTGGTCGCTGTAGCTCATTTAGCAGATGATCGTCACACTTACAATCACTCTCTAGAGGTTGTGAAAGAAGTCGTCATTGAACATAATTTTGTGCCAAAGCAATGATAAATGATCCACAGTTGAGCCACAGACTCCTGATGATCCCTGTGTGAAGAGCTTTGAAAAAAAGACCAAAGTATTGAGAAATTGGTCCTAACGATTGTTAAAAAAAAACTGTAAGCTCTGTTATCTTGATTGGATGGTACAAGTATTATTAATATAAAAATGCAACACCAGTTCCTAGTCTAATGAAGAAAGCTTTCATGGCGTCTGAGATCTAGTGTCAAAGTAGAGTCAAAGGAATAGTTCACCAGAGATATGAAGTTTGTTTTGTTCCGAAACAAAGACTTGATTGGTTACAATGTTGCATTTTCTTCTTGTTTTGGTTTGCTTTCACAAGGCAACCTTTCAAACAAGCGTATTAAAACGTGTTTATGCAAGTCACATGCGAGTAAAACTGTCCTCTTATTGGTCAGAGTTGACCTCGTCCATCTAGATGTATTGACAAGTTTGTTCTGCGAGATTATTGTGACTTTATCACAATAATGTTGTGACACCCAAACACTAGTAAGAACACTAATAAGAACGGGAATCAAGGCTACAGGTACAGAATTCTTGCAAAACAGAAAAGCAACTACACATTTTAAGTTGAAGAGGAGATCTTTGGTTTCTCAACCATAAAAACTCACAGAATCAGACACTGCTGCTTTTTATACAACACATTTCCCGTTTTGAATTATCATTGGGTTGTAATGAAGAGTTAGTTTTTTTTGATCGGGCAGAGACCACCTCATTCACTGGGAGATATCATTAGGAAGCATGGCGTTAGTTTTCATTGTTACGCTGACGATACTCAGCTCTATATTTCTTCACGCCCTGAAGAAACTTACCAATTCACAAGATTAACGGAATGCATAGCTGATATAAAACATTGGATGACCGGTAATTTCCTGCAACTCAATTCAGAAAAAAATGAATTTTTAATTATTGGACAAAAAGCTCCACAAGTAGTATCCTAGAATACGGTCTAACACTTGATGGGTGCTCTGTCAAGTCCTCATCGTCAGTGAGGAACCTGGGTGTGCTCTTTAATACCAATCTTTCGTTTGAAAGCCATGTTTCTAGCATCTGTAAAACTGCATTCTACCATCTTAAAAATATATCTAAATTACGGCACATGCTCTCAATGCAAAATGCTGAACAGCTAGTTCATGCGTTCATGACCTCAAGGTTAGATTATTGTAATGCTCTACTGGGTGGTTGCCCTGCTCGCTTAATAAATAAACTCCAGCTGGTCCTAAACGCAGCAGCTCGAGTTCTTACTAGAACCAGGAAGTATGACCATATTAGCCCAGTTCTGTCAACACTGCACTGGCTGCCTATTAAACATCGCATACATTTTAAAATCTTGCTTATTACTTACAAAGCACTAAATGGTTTAGCTCTCCAATACTTGAGCGAGCTCTTAACATATTATACTCCATCACGTCTACTGCGGTCTCAAAACTCTGGCCAGTTGATTCTACCGAGAATATCCAAATCAACTGCAGGCGGTCGATTCTGGTCTAAAAACAAATCCACGTTTTTCGGCGATGATGCGGTGGTGACGTGTTCATGTAACCAGCGGATGGCGCACTCAGTCAATAACGCATGTAAAAGCTGTCAATGAATTCTCAGACAACAGAAGAAGAACACCTGGTCTCACACGCACACACTGTCCCACACACGCAACTGCGTACGGTCACGATGTCGAATAAGAGTTCTTTGTGGAGTTCTTATAATAAAATTTATGAAAAAGAATTGCAGTGCAAACTCTGCCATGCGAAGCTTGCTTATCATAGGTCAACCACTACAATGCACAGTCATCTGAGAGCGAAGCACCCAGCAGGTCCATCCACCGGTCAGCAGCAATCAGTGGCTAGTTTCATGATCAGATCAACCAAGTTGGATGCTAGATGGGCAGAGCAAACAACGGCCCTCATCACTAAGATGATCACTAAAGATATGCTTCCGATCAGCTTTGTAGAAGGAGATGGTTTTAGAAGTCCGATGGAATTTGTAGACCCCGAGTTTACGGTCCCGTCTAGAAAAACAATCACTGCCAGAGTGGAGAAACTTTTTTGATGACCATGTAAGGGAGCTGCGCAGTCAGTTAGTGAGTGTTGAAAAAATGGCACTGACGACAGATTCGTGGACAGTGCTTACAACCGAATCATACATCACGGTTACTTGCCATTATATACTTGATTGGGAAATTCACAGTGCTGTTCTGCAGACCAAAGCTGTGCCAGAGCGCCATCCTGCTGAAAATCTGGAAAATACACTTTCCACTGCTACGGACCACTGGGTACTAAGCGGAAAAATAACAGCATGCCTGCATGACAATGCGAGTAACATGGTGCTGACGAACACTGAATTGTTAGAGTGGGACTCTCAGCCTTGCTTTGCACACACACTCCAACTCGCTACAAATGACGGTTTCAAGCTTCAGGACATAAAACATGTCATTGCATCTGCCAGTCGTCTTGCTTCTCATTTCCATCACAGCACAACATAACTGCAACACAAGTGCTGAAACAAAAGCAGCAACTGCAGAACTTGCCTGAGCACAAATTAGTGCAGTACTGCCGAACTAGGCGGAATTCTATTCATGACATGTTCGAGCACTTATTAGAGCAAAGATGGGCAATATCTGCCGTCTTATCAGACCGAGCTTTCACTAAACTATCAGATGCACAAATCCTCGAACTGACTGATGATAGCTGGGGAGTTATGGAGGAACTCTTACCAGTGCTTCACTCACTTAAATGTGCCACCATTGCCTTGTGTGGAGAATCCAGAGTATCCATCTCCATGGTTTACCCAGTGACAGCCACTCTTCTGTCAAAACACCTCAAAGAAATCCCAGGAGAGTGTCCCAAAGTCTCTCAGTTCAAGCAAACGGTGTCTAAGTCACTGGAGCGGCACAAACACACAAACACCTGAGGTTCGCAACTGCGGAAGTTAAGCACGCTGTGCAGACCAAGGTGTGTGATCTCATCTCGAACAACTCAGAGAGTGAGGAAGAGATCGGCTGAAACAGAACCGTAGGCCAAAAAGCCACGAAGTGATTCGCTGTCTGCGATCGCAGTCCTGTTCCGTGAGAACTATAACGTACAAGTCTGACACAACCGAACAAAATCAGTACTGCCAGGACATGTGCCCACCCATCCACGTCGACCCCATGAACTGGTGGAAAACCAACGACCACAAATACCCCAGACTGGCCAAATTAGCAAAGGCTTACTTGTGTGTGCCCGCGATGTCTGTGCCATCAGAGTGGGTGTTCTCTGCGGCCGGACTTATTGTGAACAGATTGCGCTCCAGTCTTCATACCGAACATGTGAACATGCTCATTTTTTTAAATAAAAATGAGATAAGTTGGTCATAACAATATAACCCATGAAGACAAAAGTTCAAATTCACATTAGTGCCGTTAGTGTTTAGCCTACATTCAAACGGTTCACAATATGTTTCGCGTTAAAGCCTAGCCTAAAATCATTATGGCTTGAGTTGAGATGATAGCCTATTCTTAAGTTAATCAATTAACCGTTTTGATTTTTTTAATTATTGTTTTATGTTAATAAGTGCCGTCATTCGGTTATGTTTATTATGCCTATATTAATATGTTTCAGCACGTTACAACCATTAAATTAATTAAGTTAAGATAGCCTATGCCATAATGAATTAAACAGTTTGTTATCATTGGTCTCTCTCCCTCTCTTTATTTGTGTGTGCCTTCATATGCCAGTTTGCGTGCGTGCGGGGAGGGGTGCGATTTTCGAATAATTCACAGCGATCATCAAATATTATTTTTGCTTGAAATGCCCATCCCTAATACATTAAAATATAAAAGATTCAGGTCAGCTCAGACCTTTTGGCTGCTGCAGTAAAAACACTGCTTACAGGACAAATTTATTTAAGAATAGAGGAAAACAGAATAGAGAAGCAAATAGTTACTTGGAATACACCAGACTTGGAAATTACTAAAATCAAATTCCCTATTGTCCATATTGCATAGGAACCAATCAAACTTTTTACTTATGGATCAAAACATGAAATTTGATCACTAAGACGACTTCAGGATATGCTTTTTCTCATGTCTCTGTAGATGAGATGATTGGGTGAATTTCTTCCCACATGAAGAGCACTGGTGCGGCTTCTCTCCAGTATGAACTCTCTCATGTTTTTTTAGTTGTCCTGACTGAGAGAAACTCTTCCCACAGTGTGAGCACTTGTACGGTTTCTCTCCAGTGTGAATTCTCTGGTGATTCTTTAAGTTGCTGGATGTATTGAAGGTCTTTCCACAGTCAATGCACATATATGGTCTCACACCAGTATGAACACGCTCATGCGCTTTTAAATGTTCCAGCTGTGAAAAACTCTTTCCACAAAAAGAACAAAAGTGAGGCTTCACACCAGAATGAACTTTAAGGTGTTTTCTTAAGCTTGATGCCACAACAAATGTTTTCTCACACTGGTCACAGCTGAAGGATCTCACTCCAGAGTGAAAGTGCAGATGAACTTTGAGAGAGTTTTTGCGATTGAAACTCTTTCCACACTGAGAGCATGTGAACGGTTTCTCTCCAGTGTGAATCCTCATATGTGCCTTAAGGTTTCCTTTCTGAGTGAAACTCTTTCCACATTCAGAGCAGGTGAAAGATCCTTCGACTCCAGATTTTCCAGCATGTTTTTGGGTAAAATTCTTTTCAGTCTGTGAAACAACTGTATCTCCATCTTCATTTTCTATCTTCTTTTGAATCTGAAGCCGTTTGTCGTCCTTCACATCTAAAAAATTAGAAATGAAAAGAAATTCAGGGAACCCCAAATTATCAAAGTTTTAATCTTAATGTTCCTCATTAAAGAGAATGAAGGAAAACACCAACCTATTTGTTCCTCTGTCTCTTCATCTTTTATTCTGCAGGGTTCTTCCTCAAACTCCATCTTTACAATAGTATGTCTGTAGTTTCTCCTGGAGTAATTCCTCCTGCTTGCTTCTTCTTCTCCTGTGGGAAGATGGGAATATTCCCAGCATTTAAACTCTCATGAACGGCTGTGGGAGCTGTTGAAGGTGTGAATTGTGGTCGCTGTAGCTCATTTAGCAGATGATCATCACACTTACAATCACTCTCTAGAGGTTGTGAAAGAAGTCGTCATTGAACATAATTTTGTGCCAAAGCAATGATAAATGATCCACAGTTGAGCCACATAGACTCCTGTTGATCCCTGTGTGAAGAGCTTTGAAAAAAAGACCAAAATATTGAGAAATTGGTCCTAACGATTGTTTAAAAAAAAAAACTGTAATCTCTGTTATCTTGATTGGATGGTACAAATATTATTAATATAAAAATGCAACACCAGTTCCTAGTCTAATGAAGAAAGCTTTCATGGCGTCTGAGATCTAGTGTCAAAGTAGAGTCAAAGGAATAGTTCACCAGAGATATGAAGTTTGTTTTGTTCCGAAACAAAGACTTGATTGGTTACAATGTTGCATTTTCTTCTTGTTTTGGTTCGCTTTCACAAGGCAACCTTTCAAACAAGCGTATTAAAACGTGTTTATGCAAGTCACATGTGAGTAAAACTGTCCTCTTATTGGTCCAAGTTGACCTCGTCCATCGAGATGTATTGACAAGTTTTTTCTGCGAGATTATTGTGACTTTATCTGCAGCTGTCGTGACACACAAACACTCGTATAATAAGAACGGGAATCAAGGCTACAGGTACAGAATTTTTGCAAAACACAGAGAAAAGCAATTACACAACATTTTAAGTTGAAGAGGAGATCTTTGGTCCTTAACACACTCCCTCTGCCCCCTGGCTGTCTGATGTTCTCCGCGAACATCGCTCTGGGCGGCAGAGAGGAAGTGGCGCAAAACTAAAAACACTACTGACCTGACCCTGTATCAGTCTCTTCTTGCTTCTTTCTCTACTAATGTCTCCACTGCTAAAACTACATACTACCACAACAGAATCAACAACTGCTCTGACTCTCGTGCACTTTTCAGAACGTTCTCTTCGCTCCTCTGTCCTCTGCATAATTTTTCACAAAAAAAACCTCCTCCATCAGCAGCCAATTCTCCACACCACAAACCGACACGCACATCTCAACAACCATCACACATACGCTCCCCTCTTTCTCTCTGCTCTCTGAAGCTGAAGTCTCCAAACTCATCCTTTCCAACCACCCCACTACCTGTCCGCTTGATCCTATCCCCACTCACCTCCTTCAGGCCATTTCTTCTTCTGTTACTCCTGCACTCACTCACATTGTCAACACCTCTCTTCACACCGGGACCTTCCCCACAGCATTTAAGCAGGCTCGGGTAAACCCACTGCTTAAGAAACCCTCTATGAACCCAGCACTTTTAGAAAACTACAGACCGGTATCCCTTCTGCCTTTCATTGCAAAGACACTCGAGCGAGTTGTTTTTAACCAGCTCTCTACGTTTCTTGAACAGAACAACCTCCTGGATATCAATCAATCAGGCTTCAAAAGTGGTCACTCAACTGAGACTGCCCTGCTCTCGGTTACGGAGGCACTGAGACAGGCAAAAGCGGCTTCCAAATCCACAGTACTTATCTTACTGGATTTGTCTGCTGCTTTTGACACAGTTAACCACCAGATCACCCTGTCAACTCTCATGAAGATGGGCATCTCAGGAACTGCTCTCCAGTGGCTCAAGTCTTACCTCTCAGGTAGGTCCTTTAGGGTATCATGGAGAGGTGAAGTGTCTAAGTCACATCATCTAGCCACTGGAGTTCCACAGGGCTCAGTGCTTGGACCACTTCTCTTCTCCATCTACATGTCATCACTGGGATCTGTCATTCAGAAACATGGCTTTTCCTATCACTGCTATGCCGACGACACTCAAATCTACTTCTCATTTCAACCAGATGATCCCACGGTTGGTGCTCGTATTGCTGCCTGCCTAACAGACATTTCTGCCTGGATGAAGGAGCATCACCTGCAACTCAACCTTGCAAAGACAGAACTGCTTGGGGTCTCAGCCAACCCAGCACTTCATCATAATCTCTCCATTCAGCTAGGATCTGCAACCATTACTCCGTCCAGGACAGCCAGGAATCTTGGAGTTGTGATTGATGACCAGCTAAAATTCACTGACCACATTACTGCAACAACCCGGTCCTGCAGATTTGCATTATATAACATTAGGAAGATTAGACCCTTCCTATCAGAGCAGACCACACAACTCCTGGTCCAAGCTCTTGTTCTCTCCAGGCTGGACTACTGTAATGCTCTTCTAGCGGGTCTTCCGGCATGCACTATCAAACCCTTGCAACTGATCCAGAACGCAGCGGCGAGGGTGATCTTTAACGAGTCGAAGAGAGCACACGTCACGCCTCTCTTCATCAGTCTCCACTGGCTGCCAATAGCCGCTCGCATCAAATTCAAGACACTGGTACCCGCCTTCAAAGCATCCACTGGATCTGCACCAATATACCTAAACTCGCTTGTTCAGACTTACACACCCTCCAGGAACTTCCGTTCTGCCAGTGAACGACGCCTTGTGGTGCCATACCAAAGAGGCATGAAATCACTCTCACAGACCTTTTCCTGGACCGCCCCCACCTGGTGGAATGACCTGCCTATCTCAATTCGAGCAGCTGACTCTGTAGCCATTTTCAAAAAACAGCTAAAGACACGTCTTTTCCAGCAGCACCTGACCAATCAAGAATAGCACTTAACATTGAAAAGATTGAAGGACAGTTCAACACCACCGACTCTAGAAGCATGTGGAGGGGAATTAACACCATCACGGACTATAAAGGGAACACAAACTCCACCGTGAACACCGTTGCCTCTCTCCCGGACGAGCTAAACACCTTCTATGCTCGCTTTGAGGGAACTAAAACCGCCCTCGCGGAGAGAGAGCTCACGGCTGAAGATACAGAGGTTAGTGCACTCTCCGTATCTGTCGCGGATGTAACCCGATCCTTCCGGCGGGTGAACGTCCGTAAAGCAGCGGGTCCAGACGGCATTCCCGGCCGCGTGATCAGAGCGTGCGCGCACCAACTGGCTGGAGTCTTCACGGACATTTTTAACCTGTCCCTCTCCCTGTCTATGGTCCCCACATGCTTTAAAACGTCCACTATTGTTCCTGTACCTAAGCAGTCAAAAACCACCTGCTTAAACGACTGGCGTCCTGTTGCTCTGACCCCCATCATCAGTAAATGCTTTGAGAGACTAGTCAGAAACCACATCTGCTCTGTTCTCCCCCCCTCACTGGCAACCCACAGCTCCAACACCATCATCAAGTTTGCTGACGATACGACGGTGGTAGGTCTTATCACCGACAATGATGAAACGGCCTACAGAGAGGAGGTGCACACTCTGACACGGTGGTGTCAGGAGCACAACCTCTCCCTCAACGTCAGCAAGACCAAGGAGCTGGTGGTCGACTTCAGGAGGAATGAGAGAGAACACCGCCCCATCACCATCGATGGAGCACCGGTGGAGAGAGTCAGCAGCTTCAAGTTCCTCTGTGTCCACATCACAGAGGAACTCTCATGGTCCGTCCACTCCGAGGCCGTTGTGAAGAAGGCTCATCAGCGCCTTTTCTTCCTGCGACGGCTGAGGAGGTTTGGAATGAACCGCCACATCCTCACACGCTTCTACACCTGCACCATAGAGAGCCTGCTGACTGCCTGCATCACCACCTGGTACGGCAACAGTACCGCCCGCAGCCGCAAGGCCCTGCAAAGGGTAGTGCGCACGGCCAGCTGCATCATCGGAGGTGAGCTTCCCTCTCTCCAGGACATTTACGCCAGGCGGTGTGTGAAGAGAGCTCAGAGGATCATCAGAGACTCTAGCCACCCGAACCATGGGCTGCTCTCACTGCTCCCATCAGGCAGACGGTACCGCAGCATCAGAACACGCACCAGCCGACTCCAGAACAGCCTCTTCCCACAAGCAATTAGACTACTTAACTCCTGATCCATCAGTATCATAACACACTCTGGACAGAATATCACTCAGCACAACCCACTGTAGATACACACACATTATATACACATTTATTATTTATCATACAGCATCTACTGTACTTTGGATTTCAATTTTTCAATCTGTGAATAATATTTTATACTATACATTGTATATTATTATTATTATAGCGTAATGTATATTGTTTAGTGTATGTTGTTTAAAGTATGTATATTGTAAGTATGTGTATATTGTTTAAAGCTGTGAGAACTACACTCACATTGTGTAAATTATTTATTGTTTATTGTAGTGTATACTGTGCTGTGAGTAATTGTGTGCGCATCAGATGTGTAATCTGTTGTTGCTTAAATGTTGTACATGTCATGTCGTGACTACTATGTTGCTCGGAACTGCACCTAAGAATTTCACCTACTGTTGCACTTGTGCATATGGTAGAGTGACAAATAAAGTGATTTGATTTGATTTGACATTCTATTCACATTCTAGTCATTTTCTGTCTGTCTAATTTATTAAAAAATAAAAATAAAGTCCTGTGTGTTCTGTGTTAGATTAACTGAGACTTGTTACAGCACTTGCATACTGTAGCCTTTGACTGTTCTAGTTGCTTCTATTGCTCTCATTTGTAAGTCGCTTTGGATAAAAGCGTCTGCTAAATGACTAAATGTAAATGTTAACCACAAACTCAGAATCAGACACTGCTGCTTTTTATATAACACAGTTCCCGTTTTGAATTATCATTGGGTTGTAATGAAGAGTTAGTTTTCTTTGATCAGGCAGAGACCACCTCATTCAGCCGAATATTTTGGTTGTGGATCCGAATGTGATTGCCATGTTCAGATGCCTAAACTAACCGAACTAACTGAGAAAACGCACCAGGTTTGGAAACAAACTAGGGCAGCAACTAGGGCTGTCACGATATTAGATTTTTCACACCACGGTTATTGCGGCCAAAAGAATTCACAATATCGGTATATTGCGATATCTATAGAAACCTTGGGTGGAAAAGTTCAAATTAATTTTTACTTCGTTTATTTAGTTTTTCTTTTTTTACCCAACAAACATAATTTGATAAGGATAAACACAGGGCACATGCATCTTCTTCAAAGCTCTCTGTGAAATAACAAGACAGAAAATAGTAGTCAAGTTCAACAGTATGGTGAATAAATATTGACATAAACGAACAGGATTGGCCATGACTAGATTGCACATACAAATACAAAAATACACATTATGTAAATAGACATTGATTAATTAAAAGAAACCATGAGATGTGCTGCACTGGAGGAAACAACACGAGCCCATGCTCCCGTGACCGTCAAGGCTCTGACTGGTGTTAAGAGTCCCCGCCAGCAGCCAATAGCGTTCCTTCAGCGCAGCTGCAAGAATTACGGCCTTTATACACATGTTCACTTCATTCATTTTCTCTGATCTGATATCTATAATATTGTGAAGAGATCAGGAGTAAATGTCTTCCGAAATTCTTTCGAGGCGGATTTAAATCCGGTCACTCAAACAAATCAATTCAGAAGGTGATCTGGGACGCATTTCAGATGAAACTGGTGTGTATGCATCTGGTTGTTTAAACCACATATACAGGTGCTGGTCATATAATTAGAATATCATCAAAAAGTTGATGTATTTCATAAATTTGCATATTATATGCATTCATTACACACAGACTGATATATTTCAAATGTTTATTTCTTTTCATTTCGATGATTATAACTGACAACTAAGGAAAATCCCAAATTCAGTATCTCAGAAAATTAGAATATGACTTAAGACTAATACAAAGAAAGGATTTTTAGAAATCTTGACCAACTGAAAGGTATGAACAGAGGTGGGTAGAGAGCCAAAATCTGTACTCAAGTAAAAGTACAAGTACTTACGGAAATATTTACTCAAGTAAAAGTAAAAATCGTAATATTTACTTGAGTAAGAGTAAAAAAGTATTCGATGAGAAAACTACTCAAGTAGTTAGTTACTAGTTACTTTCGATCTGATTGATAAGAAGCGAAAACCCTGAATTTCTGGCTACTTGGAGAGCTTTCACACACCCCTCGGTAACACTTTACAAGAAGGTTGTATTAGTTAACATGAACTGACCATGAACAACACCTCTGTTCAGCATTAGTTCATCTTTGTCAACGTTAGTTCATAAAAATCCAGCTGTTCATAGTTTATTCATGTTAGTTCACAGTGCATTGACGTGTGTGTGTGTGTGTGTGTGTGTGTGTGTGTGTGTGTGTGTGTGTGTGTGTGTGTGTGATTAATGGTTAAACAGTGTAAATTAATGATGTGTCTCTTCTTAAAACATACTTTGTTCTTATATTTTTATAAGTATATAGGCTATTCTTTAGGTAGGAATAAAATACAATACCGTTTTTATTTGTATGTATTTTCTACACTTCAGACAGGTGTCTGTCCGGATTTGTGTATAAATGCAAGACGTCACATTAGGCTATTCAATTTGTTTCGTTTTGTGAAGAAAAGGATATGTAAATGTGCAGATGTGAACGTTTGTTCGTGGACGTGTGTTGTTTGGAGGATTTAAACGATTTGTCATTGCTTGCACAAGAGCGCATATGAGGAAAACACTCGGACAGTGTGTGAAATAGTATTATAATAAGGGAAAATTTCCCATAGTTACCAAATGACCGTTAATAGTGTTCAAATATAGGCATCATTGTGACACTTACCGCTACATGTTCTTTTCAGGGTGGAATTCTTGTATGCTGAGAGAAGTCAGTTCATTTGGGTGCACACAACATGCATCGCATTATGAAACTATTCTTTTTGACATCTTGGAGTGAAAACATAGACTGAACTTGAAGCCACGAGCAATCTGCCTCCCGAAGCTCACACACATCTTCCTCTGCTTCGGCCATCATCTTCCGACTAAACGCGCGCTAATATAAGTGGGTGATGCGTAGCAACCTCTCACGAAACAGCCTCCCCAACGTTTCGCGAGACTTGCGAAAGTCATATTAACTTATTTTAATATATATAATATAATTATTACCATTTGACAGTAACGGAGGAACGCCACCGAATGTAACTAAGTAAAAGTACAGTTTTTTCACAAGAAATTTACTTGAGTAAGAGTAAAAGTACCCATCTTTAAATCTACTCTAAAAGTACAAGTTACCCAGAAAATGTACTCAAGTAAATGTAACGAAGTAAATGTAATTCGTTACTACCCACCTCTGGGTATGAACATGAAAAGTATGAGCATGTCCAGCACTCAATACTTAGTTGGGGCTCCTTTTGCCTGAATTACTGCAGCAATGTGGCGTGGCATGGAGTCGATCAGTCTGTGGCACTGCTCAGGTGTTATGAGAGCCCAGGTTGCTCTGATAGTGGCCTTCAGCTCTTCTGCATTGTTGGGTCTGGCATATCGCATCTTCCTCTACACAATACCTCATAGATTTTCTATGGGGTTAAGGTCAGGCGAGTTTGCTGGCCAATTAAGAACAGGGATACCATGGTCCTTAAACCAGGTACTGGTTGCTTTGGCACTATGTGCAGGTGCCAAGTCCTGTTGGAAAATGAAATCTGCATCTCCATAAAGTTGGTCAGCAGCAGGAAGCATGAAGTGCTCTAAAACTTCCTGGTATACGGCTGCGTTGACCTTGAACCTCAGAAAACACAGTGGACCAACACCAGCAGATGACATGTCACCCCAAACCATCACTGACTGTGGAAACTTTTCACTGGACCTCAAGCAACGTGGATCGTGTGACTTTCCTCTCTTCCTTCAGACTCTGGGACCCTGATTTCCAAAGGAAATTAAAAATTTACTTTCATCAGAGAACATAACTTTGCACCACTCAGTCCTTTTTGTCTTTAACCCAGGCGAGACGCTTCTGACGCTATCTGTTGTTCAAGAGTGGCATGACACAAGGAATGCGACAGCTGAAACCCATGTCTTGCATACGTCTGTGCGTAGTGGTTCTTGAAGCACTGACTCCAGCTGCAGTCCACTCTTTGTGAATCTCCCCCACATTTTTGAAAGGGTTTTGTTTCATAATCCTCTCCAGGGTGCGGTTATCCCTATTGTTTGTACACTTTTTTCTACCACATCTTTTCCTTCCCTTTGCCTCTCTATTAATGTGCTTGGACACAGAGCTCTGTGAACAGCCAACTGTCAAGTCAGCAGTCTTCCCCATGATTGTGTAGCCTACAGAACTAGACTGAGAGACCATTTAAAGGCCTTTACAGGTGTTTTGAGTTAATTAGCTGATTAGAATATTGAACCTTTTCACAATTTTCAAATTTTCTGAGATACTGAATTTGGGATTTTCCTTAGTTGTCAGTTATAATCATCAAAATTAAAAGAAAAACTTTTGAAATATATCAGTATGTTATATATTTTTTAAAGTTTCACATTTTGAATGGAATTAGTGAAATAAATAAACTTTTTGATGTTATTAGAATTATATGACCAGCACCTGTAAACATTTTACTCCTGGCAAATTGTTAAAAATGAACCCGTTTATAACTAAAATGAGAGCGTGTTAAAGGCTATATATGACATAGTTGGCGCTACTGCAACACACATCACCGCAAATTAATAGCCTAAAGCATTAAGCCAACATGCAAACGGCTGCCAGTGAAACTGAAAGTAGTCGCAGATGCTCAAAAACACAATCTTTATTAAAACTAATCAGACTAAATGCTCTTACCTGTGCTTAGGTTGCTCATTCTCATATTGCGGCCTTTGATCTTGAAATGAGCTGATGATAAATAAATGCAGCTCGAATGTTTTGCTTTTGTTGGCGTGAATTAAATTTGCATAGCCTATAACGCGGGAATTGAATATCGGATTTATATTCATTTTGCGGAGAGGTGTAAGGTAAGAAAACCTGCACGTTTTTTTATTTTTATTTTGTTTATTCAATTAGATTGTATAGCCCGTTTCGTTTGCGAGCAGCATCAGTCTGCCTCAACATGTCAAAAATGCGTTTTTATTGTGGTGGTGATAGTAAACATTTAAACTAACATTGTGATATGCTTGAAGTGTTTTATATCTATAGATTTTATTATCGGCAGGACAAGTCAAGTGTTGATTTGAGAGGCTAAATTGATCAAACAAGTGGTTAACTCACTGTCGGCCGCTGGTCGCTTGGTCGTTACTTTAAAAAACAAAAACTTTAAAGGAACTGTATGTAGGATTGTGGTCAAAACTGGTACTGCAATCACTTTCAAATTACTGTAGAGCGGTGTATCCCCTCTCCCCCTCCCCCCTGATTCGAGGTTGCCAGATAGGCTGCAGCAGAGCTGTTGAAAATTATTATATGGCTATAATATAATTATTATATTATATTATTATATGGCTCTGGGCTGCAGGATCCAGCAGGAACGTAGGCTGCTACAAGGAGCTTCCAATGGCAAGTGACGAGTCCTACACAGCAAGTTTTTTTTTCTTTTTCTGTTAATTATGTTTATGCTTCATGGGAGATGTTTTGTCGAGTAATTATGTATCACAAAATTTGATTAATGGCGATTAGCCAAATATAATCGTAAATATGAACGCTCGTATGTGACAGTACATTGTTAGAACAGTAAGTTAGCTGTTAGTCTAACTTGTAACGGTAGGTATCTGTCATTAACGTAAGTACGTTACAAGCACAAGCTTAAGTCACTATGTGTCATACAGGTCAACTTGCAGCATGTGTTGTCCACTATATATGCGAAGAACAAATGAGGAATCATTTTTACATTTTTATCACATTGCCATAATGGGTGTACTGATGTTGTTTTCCTCAGCGTCTCAGCATAATGACAGAGAAACGGGCTCTGATAATGCATTACTAATGTTAGCAATGACGACTCGCCGTTTTTATTTACCAAACAATTCCTTAATGTTACCTTTTCAATTCAATGACCCACCTCCTCCATATGCGCTAACCTAACGTTACTTTGCACGAACATGCATAACTTTGTTCGACTGTCATGAATATTCAAAATGTCCATTTTAAAAACATAGTTAGCCAGATGAACCTTACCTGTCCAGGAGAAAATTAGCAACGTTGGCGTCTGTCTTCAAATACTCCTCCGTTTTCAGCCGTCTCCATCTTTCAAAGGCATCTTCTAAACAAATTCTGGTTTTATTTCGGACATTGTCACAACGTTTTTCTGATTCATAACGAGGTCTTTTAGGTTTTGTAAAGTTAGACATTTTTTATCCAAAAAGTTTGTAGCTGCAGCTGTGGTAATTAGAGCAGAGCTGGCAACCCCGATGCCGAAACACTACTGACTTCGTGATTGGTAGATAGGTGGAGGGTAGCGCTTCAGGCCAAAACACAACATGTCAACATCAACATTAGTTGAGGGCTGCAACTTCACTTTTAAAATGACAATATCCTGGCCAGACAACTGTTGTCAGTTATATAAGTATTTAAAATTAACATGATTTCTTAATGTCTAGTGACATATCATGGCCATTTTATGATTAATTGAGATACATTTCTTACATACAGTTCCTTTAATTTAACAAACAAAAATTGCTCCAAACATTTTTTCTAAATTAACTTAATAAAGAAACTAAACTAAATATAACTACCTTGACATTAAAAACAAAGCTGAACTATTTTTATGGCTGAAACATTGTGTAGCCTAATAGGGTGGGAGAAAAAAAAAAAACACTCGGACTCGGGACACGAGTATTTACGTGTCATGCTATCATAAGAATCCTATTCATTTTAAATATTGTGATTATCGCCTTTTTTTTTTTTTTGACATTTTATTGACAAAACACAATGCTGTCCTTGATGACGTGCCAAATGAATGCTACAAAAAACATATATAGTGAATATATCTATATATATCTATAGGCTCATTTCCACCGAAATGACCCGGAACAGCCTGCTGCTGTCTGCGTTTCCATCGGGGTCTAAATTATGAAGATTAGTCCGGTGATGTAGGACTGTGTGCGACTTTCCAGAGCCCACTGGATTTCGTCCTCTACATACAAGCTTAATAAAGCCTGAACCTCGTCGTCGGTCCATTGTTTGTTTTTTTAACTCCACTGTTGATACGAATAGCAAAAAACACTTACTGATGCTGCGTGAACCAATAAGCATGTTCAGCGAGTCCCAAAACAAGTCCCAAAAGTGAAAAAGTTTTGCCCTGCAAGCAGCGCCATTTTGAGGTGGATATTTATACCCGGAACTTCATTTAGACCCCGGTTCCTGCGGTCAAAACACACAGAGTACAACCCCAAAGTCCCTAGTTCCTGGGGAAAGTTCCCGCGGTGGAAACGTGGCTCATGCTATACATTATGGCCCGGTTTCACAGACATGATGGGTACGGAACTAATCGATAATGACATTCGTTGTCGATGATTTTCATTATTCGATATTATCTTAGTTGTTGCAGCCCTAAAACAAATGCCCCTAACGAGCCAGGTGTTCAAAGGCCCTTAAAGGGTACATAACACACAGTTCCTGCCAGTCTCATGTTAATCTTGAGTACCTATAGAGTAGTACTGCATCCTTTATATCTCTGAACAGGGTTTTTCCTACATTGAACATTTTTTGGCAGCCGCCAAAACAAATTTGTCCCGCCAAAGCCTTATTTGATCAGTTATTGTGATTTATGATTGATGTAGTAGATGCCTGCTGCGCTTGCGTTAACTGAAGCCGCGTTTCCACCGCAGGAACTTTCCCCAGGAACTAGGAACTTTGGGGTGGGACTCGGTGTGTTTCGACCGCAGGAACCAGGGTCTAAATGAAGTTCCGGGTAAATATTTCCCCCTCCGAGCGGCCCTGCTTGCGAGGTGGTACTTTTTTAAAGTTCGGGAACTTTCGGGGGTGGGACTTGGGCGCTGAACATGCTGATTGGTTGAGCTCACGCAGCATTTTATTTCAACCTGCATTTTTAAAAGTCTTTTGCGAGGAGCGTTCAGTAAATATCAGTCTTGCTCTTTCTGTCCGATGGCGCGCGTTCGTCTCAGCCATCTCACGGTCAATGTCCGTAATAGCTGATGATAACATACTTTGTCATATTTTAAATATAGCTTTACGAGCTTTCAGAATACGCTTTAGTATCAGGTCTCTTTCCCGCCGTTTTGTTAATGACCTCTTTAGTAAACCGATACATAACCAGCAAAAGCAGCGCTGCTTGCATCTCCTCCACTTGTTATTGTTGCAGACATCGCGCACTATTACTGTCCGGCGCTGACTGGGAGGAGCAGTCGCGCCGCGCGCAGTCCTACATCACTGGACTAATTTGCCTAATCTACTCGGTACTTTAGACCGCAGTGGAAACGCAGACAGCAGCAGGTCTGGGGGAAAAAAGTTCCGGTAAAAAAAGTTCCTGGTACAAATTGTTCCGGGTAATTTCGGTGGAAACGGGGCTTGAGTGTCAGAGAGAAGGATCAGAGAGCTCCTCCCCCGCTCGCACTCTCTCTGCCTTCAAAACAAGCATTCTTAGCTTTCTAATATTTCACATATTACGTTAATCAAAATCAAAATGTCGGAAGACCGAATCCATGTTGCACGTGGCGCTATCAGTCGATGTTTTCTTTTAAAGGGGTGGTAAACCACGATTTCACTTTTCTAACTTTAGCTAGTGTGTAATGTTGCTGTTTGAGCATAAACAACATCTTCAAAGTTACAACGTTCAAAGTTTAAAGCAAAGGGAGATATTTGCTTTTAAAGAAATCGATTTCTAAGGACTACAGCAAACGGCCAGTAGGGACTACTACACATTCACCCAGGGTCTCTGACATCACCAGCCCCAATATTTACATAAACCCCTCCTCCGAGAATATGAAATAAGGGGGGGCCATTTTGTATCGCTGCGGGGAATAGTTGTTGTGGTTAGTAGGCTGGAGTGCTGTTGCCAATGCCGACGAAACGCTGTTATTTTCATCCGGATTGCAGGTCCACTTTGTTCAGCCTTCCTAGGGACGGGGCAGCGTTGCAGTGCGTTTAACATACAACGTTATATGCATGTGTGTAAGAGACATGAGGGGAACACGGTCGCATTTGCATCGGATATATGCTGCCCATCATAAATCAAAGCACGAGACAGACAGGGGTAGGAGGAGAAGATCGGAAAATGTGTGGACTATATACATATATATATATATATATATAATAATGGACTATATTCATCTGTATTTGCAATACATGAGCCTTCAGCTGCACGAGACAGGCGGGCACGCGCGGCTACCGCGGCACATCTCGCGGAGGAAAGCTTCCACAATCTTCGCGAGTACGGGCTACAACCTGTAAGTGTGATTTATTTTTCGTCGATGTGTTTTCCTGTAATAGTTCGTGTTGTTAATTGTAGCCCACGTTGTAGCAATGAAGTAGACATGACAGCGCTGTTTGGCTCTGCAAACCAGTTTGTTAAATGCTCATTCATACTTAACGTTATCCGACAAACACCTCACGTTACAAACTGTTTAAAATCTCAACAGCGAACTTGGCATTAGTGTAAATTATTCTTTGATTAGAGCTTTTATGTATTGTTTATCTACAGGCATGCTAAACATGGTTCTGTGTTTGATTTGGCTACTAGCAATGTTTAATGTCCGTTCTTGCGACAGATATTTGGCAAATCGTTCTAAAAATACAAAAGTAACGGTGCCATTCAGTAGCGATCACTATAGATCCGCAGTCTTTACTCTTGAGAACTGAACAGGTTCTGCTCGATCATCTTCACTAAAATTGTCTGGGTCTGATTCGGGCTCTTGGTATGGTTTTATTGACGCTAGCGTACACAAAGCCTGAGGCTACCTGTAGAGGTAAGGGGCGTGACGCTTTCGAGAAACGTACACTAGGCGGTTAGCGAATCACAGCACACTGGGCCAGCTAACCAATCAGAGCCCATTGCGTATTTTTGAGGGACTGGCTTCACAGAATCCGGAAACCATCAGACCGTTTTTACAAGGAGGGACAGAGCAGTGTAGAATAAAGGTAAAATATATGAAAAATACTGCATTTTTTTAAAAACGAAGCATGAACACATGTTACAGTGCACCCTACAAACACAATCAAGCCTTCGAAAGAGTGTGCTTTGCCACCCCTTTAATTACCGCTGGGTGTGAATTGCGCTCAAAAAACGTTGACTCTTTACTGACCAGCTGACATAAACCATACTTTCAATAAACGGGAAACAAATCCTATCCGGTTATGAAGTGTTTTCTGTGTGTTGACAAATCTTTCACAATGTTCTAACAGACGGGATTCGCACACAACGCGTCTGCTAATGTCCGATTCGTGACTTAATGACTCCTTTGAACCGAATAATTTTAACGACTGGTTAGAACAACTGATCTGTCCAACACTGAACTCATGAATCAGTTTATTAATTTACTCTTCTGAACGCATCTGAAATGAGAACACAAGTGTGCTTACCCAATTTAGCAAGAGTGGGTGTAAGAGTTAGTTTTAATTATCCACAGTCTTTCAGCTTATTTAAGTTCACAATGTGTAGTAAAATAAATAGCCTATAAATCATTTAGTTTAGACTGGAGTGAGGTGAACCCAGAACAAAGTTGTTATTAGCTAGCTGATAATTTTATGAAATTGTATATGGCAGAAAACTTGGCTATTTGTTCATTTTTTTTAATACTACTTTTTAATATTGATATGATTATATACCAAAACAATTATCTGTAAATAGTGTAAAAATGAGGAACAAAGGTATCATCAAGGTATCAAAATATGATAAGCAAAAATTACAAACTTTATTTGAATTTCTTTCAAATGTATTGTCAATATTGCGCTTGCAGATCACGTGGGTAGGGTACTTTTTACTGTACGTGTGTGTGGATGACCATGTCTGTCAGCCACCACCAAAGACCATTTTTGACCCAGGAAAAACCCTGCTGAAGAGTCCTTCCTTAGTTTTATCATATTTATAAAAGACTGATACGCTGTACCGATTCTTTCAGAAAATAGCCGAACTCATGAAGGAGTGCAGTAGACGGAGTGAAAGGTTGGATTTTGAGATCCACTGCTGCTTCAATATAATTGTATATATCTTAATTAAATTTATAATCAAAGTCTTAATCAATATTTATTTTTCTATATTATTATAATGATTTTTAATTATTCTATATAGGAGAAGAGGAGAAGTGCAGTATATTGCAGAAAAACAAATATCACAATGCAAGTTTTTTTCTCCAATATCGTGCAGCCCTGATCAGCAGTGTCATTATAGATGTAATTACAAAAATCAACTAAACCTGTAGTTACACGTTACATGCAGGTATTTTTAAAATATAAGTAAAATGGATGTCCACAATAAGTGCATTGTATCAAATAATTCATTTAATAGTACATAGTATTTAACAGAGGTGGGTAGTAACCAGTGTTGGGCACGTTACTTTAAAAAAGTAATTCATTATAGTTACTAGTTACTTCTTACAAATAGTAACTGAGTTACATCATTGTAAAAGTAACTAATTACCAGGGAAAGTAACTGCTGTGTTACATTTTTTTTTTCTTCCAAATGTCCAAATATGTCAAATAACTTGGATGCCCCCAATATTAAATATGTTAAATGAAAGAATTGGACACTAAATAGAATAAATTATTATTATAAAACATTGTACATTAATGTACACTATTGTACTGTTGCTGTGGGACAATGTGAGAGACACCTATCAAATTCAATACATTTCTGTAAATATTATCAGTAGGCCTACTATAGTGTAAATATTATCAGTACTTTACTACTCCTCTGGTAGTGGTGCTCACGTTATCACCTGGGTTTTTAGCCACTAATGTTGTGGCTGTGATGATGTGAGGCTTCATTAGATTAGAATTACTGGCCACAGACGTGGAGAGACTCTTTCTTCCTGGGCATAAGTTGCACTTTACATAAACATTCTTACCTTTCACCTCAACGAGGGAAAAGTATCGCTTATACTACCAGTTTGCGAAAGCTACCTTTGAAGTCGTTGGACTTGCCATCGCTGACTGTGCATATGCGTGTGCGTCATAGGTGTGTGTGTGTGAACCTCAACCTCAACCTTGTCTCCCACCCAACAATCATCATCAGTTATGTGTACCACATCACCCACCCCCCAACACACATGGCTGGCGGGCGAGCACACGCACACACACACACATTGCAGGTCCGACTGACAGAGAGCCTGTTCGGATGAAAACCGCTTCAGTGAGCTCAATTATAGCAACGCCACATATTTTTTCTCAGTAACGCTAACGGCGTTGTAACGGAAGAAACAGTAATTCGTTTGATTACTCGTTACTGAAAGAAATTAATCCGTTAGTAACGCCGTTTATCTATAACGCCGTTATTCCCAACACTGGTAGTAACGAATTACATTTACTTCGTTACATTTACTTGAGTAAATTTTTTGGGTAACTTGTACTTTTAGAGTATATTTAAAGATGGGTACTTTTACTCTTACTCAAGTAAATTTCTTGTGAAAAAAACTGTACTTTTACTTAGTTACATTCGGTGGCGTTCCTCCGCTACTGTAAAATGGTAATAATTATATTATATATTTTAAAATAAGTTAATATGACTTTCGCAAGTCTCGCGAAACGTTGGAGAGGCTGCTTCGCGAGAGGAGGCTATGCATCGCCCGCTTATAATTAGCGCACGTTTAGTCGGAAGATGATGGCCGAAGCAGAGGAAGATGTGTGTGAGCTACGGGAGGCAGATCACCCGTGGCCTCAAGTTCAGTCTATGTTTTCACTCCAAGATGTCAAAAAGAATAGTTTCATAATGTGTGTGCTGTGCACCAAAACGAATTGACATCTCAGCATACAAGAATTCCACCCTGAAAAGAACATGTAGCGGTAAGTGTCACAATGATGCCTATATTTGAACACTATTAACGGTCATTTGGTAACTATGGGAAATGTTCCCTTATTATAATACTATTTCACACACTGTCCGAGTGTTTTCCTCATATGCGCTCTTGTGCAAGCAATGACAAATCGTTTGAATTCCAAACAACACACGTCCACGAACAAACGTTCACATCTGCACATTTACATATCCTTTTCTTCACAAAACGAAACAAATTGAATAGCCTAATGTGACGTCTTGCATTTATACACAAATCCGGACAGACACCTGTCTGAAGTGTAGAAAATACATATATTTTATTCCTACCTAAAGAATAGCCTATACTTTTAAAAATATAAGAACAAAGTATGTTTTAAGAAGAGCTCTGGTTAGCCCAGCACACCATTCATTTACACTTTTTAACCATTAATCTCACACACGCACGCACACACGCCATATATATATATATATATATACATATATATATATATATATATACATATATATATATATATATATATATATATATATATATATATATATATATATATATATATATATATATATATATATATATAACAATAAGGTTCATTAGCTTACATTAGTTAAAGGTCCCGTTCTTCGTGATCCCACTGTTCAAACTTTAGTTAGTGTGTAATGTTGCTGTTAGAGCATAAATAATACCTGTAAAATTATAAAGCTCAAAGTTCAATGCCAAGCGAGATATTTTATTTAACAGAAGTTCCCTTTCAAAGCCTACAGCGAACGGCCGGCTTGGACTACATCCTGGTACTTCCTTCATTAATTACGTCAGTCAGTGGAACAGACTAACCTCCGCCCACAAGAATACGCGAAAAAGGGGGCGTGGTCTTGTTGCTGTCCCACGTGGAGAAGAGGACGGTCGCGTGGAGAAAAGGAAGTGGTGCGTTTGACTGTGTTTGTCGCCATGTCGTCGAGACGCTACAGATGAGTAAATTGTGTGAAAAATACTGTGTTTTTTTACACGCGAAACATGAACACATATTGCACACTGTAAACACAAATCAAAGCTTCAAAAAAACACGAAGAACGGGACCTTTAACATGAACTAATAATGAACTGCACTTATAAAGCATTTATTTATCTTTGTTAAAGGAGAACTCCGGAGAATTTTTAAGTTAATCTTGATCGTTATACCTTTGTAAACTGTCTATAGAAAAAAAAACCGAACCGGATTGGTGCTTGCAACACGGAGCTGTTACAGTTAATGCCCAGAGCTCCCACTCAGCTAACACGGCAGCTATGGGGGCATATACATAAAGAGTGTGTTTGTGCCTCTTAACAGACACAAAATGCAATTAAAATGTCTGTCCAACATGAACAGGGCCCTTACATGACAACGAGATGCGTTTAGCAACTTAGCCATTGTTTAAACTCACCGAGATAGTGTTTTAGACAGCAAGCAAGTCCCGTGGGAACTCAGTTGTAGCCGGTAAAATGTAAATAGTCCAGGGGGGAGGAGCGTTGTGTGTGTGAAGAGTGATGATCGGCTCACAAGTGAAGAAGAAATGGTTCGTAACACTCCTCCCCCCTGGACTATTTACATTTAACCGGATACAGTTCCCACGGGACTTCAGCGCGAGACTACAGCTTGCCGTATGCATATTAGTTAATGCACCGTGAACTAACATCAATAAACTATGAACAGCTGTATTTTTATGAACTAACATTAACAAAGATGAACTAATGCTGAACAGAGGTGTTGTTCATGGTTAGTTCATGGTAACTAACACATTAACTAATGTTAACTAATACAACCTTATTGTAAAGTGTTACCGAGAGGTGTGTGAAAGCTCTCCAAGTATCCTTTTTTTGCTTCTTATCAATCAGATCGAAAGTAACTAACTACTTGAGTAGTTTTCTCATCAAATACTTTTTTACTCTTACTCAAGTAAATATTACGATTGTTACTTTTACTTGAGTAAATATTTCCGTAAGTACTTGTGCTTTTACTTGAGTACAGATTTTGGCTACTCTACCCACCTCTGGTATTTAAAGACAACTAATATAGGGCAAAAAAAATATCATCAAAATAATCGTTTGTTGAAGTCCTACTCATCCGTCATTAAAGAGAACGAAGGAAAACACCAACCTATCTGTTCCTCTGTCTCTTCATCTTTTATTCTGCAGGGTTCTTCCTCAAACTCCATCTTTACAATAGTATGTCTGCAGTTTCTCCTGGAGTAATTCCTCCTGCTTGCTTCTTCTTCTCCTGTGGGAAGATGGGAATATTCCCAGCATTTAAACTCTCATGAACGGCTGTGGGAGCGGCTTCACTGACTGAAGGTGTGAATTGTGATCGCTGTTGCTCATTTAGCAGATGATCATCACACTCACAATCACTCTCAATTATCCAGCTTTAAGTGTTTTGATCAAACAACAGAAACAATTCAACTCCTCCAGCTGATTTTTATGTTGCTCTTACATTAGATATGATAACATGCATTAAAAAACGTTTTAAAACGTTTTGTTTGCCAGGTTACATTACATAAAATTAAAACATAACTCAATCTTCACAAATTATAATGTGAAAAACAGTCAGTAACGAGTTTAAGTTTCTTGTAACAACATCACTCGGTTCGTTTCGATTCATTTCTGAGTGATTCACTAAATGAACCGACTCGTTTAATCGTTTGGATTTATATTTGTCCTAATAAATGATAAATTAATGCACTCACAGTGTGAAAACATCAGATTTAGAGCAGAATGAACGGTTGTGTTTCACTTCTCATGTTTATGTTCTTCCCTCGCTCACTTCTCTTCTTCTTCTAGACTCGACGTGTGTCGGTGCTTCGGTTGCTCGAGCGCCTCCACTGGCGGAAAACAATCACTACTAAATAACCTTCATAGATTATAGGACAAAAACCAACAAAATCTGTTATTTATTTAGAATTATATTGATTTTGGAAATAACATCTTATTTGTGACACAGTTGTTTCACCATAATAGATAATTGTTGGATAGATTCAAACTTTTGAGCATTTGTATTTACCTTCTGGTCTCCTTCAACTGTTGTGTGTTACTGATGTTGTTGGCTTTAATATAAATATTGACTTCATTTTAAAGTTATAGTACAAGTATTACTTACAGATAAAAATGTGAGAGTTATTAAGAGATTATGAAGTTTTACCTTAAACATTCAGAACTCCAGTTCTGTCCGAGCAGCTCAACGCAAGTTATCAAGTCAAGCCAACTTTATTTATATAGTGCTTTTTACAATGCAGATTGTTTCAAAGCAGCTTTACAGTGTTAAACAGGAAAATAATGCAACAGAATTTGATTCGGCCGTATAGCCATTCTGGAGAAAACGGTGATGTCATCAGTTCATTTAAATTATCATACAGTGACAATGTGGGCTTTAGATCAGTAATTTAGGTTATATGGTTAATTTAGTTTACTTATCAGTTTTATTTGGATATTTAGTTGAAAAATTTAGTGTTTAGTGAAAAATGTAGTTGTCCGATTTAGATTCAATAAAAATAAAATCACAGTCTGATAAACACAGTGAATTAAATCAGTTAAAGGTACACAATGTAGCTTTTGTCACTTAATAAACAAAACTTAATGTGCCGTCTTGCAGAAGAACACTGTAGCCGGAGCTACTTCTCTCTGTTTATGTCTAGACGAGTAAAAAACTGAATTTTTAATTATTGGACAAAAAAGTTCCACAAGTAGTAACCTAGAATACTGTCTAACACTTGATGGCTGCTCTGTCAAGTCCTCGTCGTCAGTGAGGAACCTGGGTGTGCTCTTTGATACCAATCTTTTGTTTGAAAGCCACATTTCTAGCGTCTGTAAAACTGCATTCTACCATCTTAAAAATATATCTAAATTACGGCACATGCTCTCAATGCAAAATGCTGAACAGCTAGTTCATGCGTTCATGACCTCAAGGTTAGATTATTGTAATGCTCTACTGGGTGGTTGCCCTGCTCGCTTAATAAATAAACTCCAGCTGGTCCAAAACGCAGCAGCTCGAGTTCTTACTAGAACCAGGAAGTATGACCATATTAGCCCAGTTCTGTCAACATTGCACTGGCTGCCTATTAAACATCGCATACATTTTAAAATCTTGCTTATTACTTACAAAGCACTAAATGGTTTAGCTCCCCAATACTTGAGTGAGCTCTTAACATATTTTACTCCATCACGTCTACTGCGGTCTCAAAATTCTGGCCAGTTGATTATACCGAGAATATCCAAATCAACTGCAGGCGGTCGATCCTTTTCCTATTTAGCTCCTAAACTCTGGAACAGTCTTCCTAACATTGTATGGGAAGCAGACACACTCTGTCAGTTTAAATCTAGACTAAAAACACATCTCTTTACTGTGGCATACACATAAAACACTTTTTCAATTAAATGATTGTTAGGCTGCATTAACTAGGTCAGCCGGAACCGGGAACACTTCCCATAACACCTGATGTACTCGTTACATCATCAGAAGAATGGCATCTACACTAATGATAGTCTCTCTGTTTTATCCCGAGGTTTACTGCAGTCAGTCGGATCCGGGCCATATCCTGATCAGATGGTGGACCTGCGCTCGGAGAAGACCAACGCAGGACCCTTAAGTGTCTGCAGAGACCGTGTCAATTAGACTCACCCTGAAACTGCCTCATCGTCACGGCATCCTCAATAAACCCGTCTTCAGCGTGATGACTCTGATTGTTAGAATATTACAATTTAATAATACTTAAATCGATATATCATCCGGAATAAACCCGTCTCTTGCGTGTTGCCGCCGGTCCTTCGAATATTCCGATCTATTATGACCTCTGACCTGTAAAGCGGCCAGAATAATAATAAAAATAATAATAATAATAATTAATAATACACTGTTTGTTAATTGGCCAGAGGAGAACTGGCACCCCGACTGAGCCTGGTTTCTCCCAAGGTTTATTTTTCTCCATTATGCCCCTGATGGGGTTTTGGTTTCCTTGCCACTGTTGCCTCTGGCTTGGCTTGCTCAGTTGGGGACACTAAATATTTCAAAAATTTTAAACTAAACATCGAAATAAATCTAATTATTAAAATAAATTAACCATATAAACTAAATTACTGATCTAATTACTGATCTAAAGCCCACACTGTCACTGTATGATAATTGAAATGAACTGATGACATCACCATTTTCTCCAGAATGGCTATACGGCCGAATAAAATTATGCTGCATTATTTTCCTGTTTAACACTGTAAAGCTGCTTTGAAACAATCTGCATTGTTAAAAGGGCTATATAAATACAGTTGACTTGACTTGACAAACATTGTTCTTTAACTTGTAAGAATACACATTTAAGTGCTGTCAAGTTATTAAGGAAATCAATATAAGTAATAATAACTCTTATAATAAACATTTAAAAAAAATATTTTTATTCATTGATGTCCAGTGTCACAGACAGTCACACTGACTGCTGCTAATCTGAGTCCAGAATCCAGATATAGCCCTACCGCAGCTCGTATTACCCCTTTTCCACCAGAATGAACCAGGTGCTAGTTCAGAGCCAGTGCTAGTCCCAGTTCATAGTTGGTTCGACTGAGGAGCCTTCTAAGAACCGTTTGCTTTTCCACATGCTGAGAGCTATTTTTGAAGCGACCCCAATTATGTGATATTTAGCCCCGGGAATGTGATTTTTAGTAGGCAACCATGCCAAAAACACATATTTAACCCCAAATGTGATTTTTACCGGGGAAGCCCCCCTGAAATGCGATTGGGCTTGTTTTGAGTAGCAATTGGGCAGGTTTTGTTGTGAAAACCTGGCAACCCTGGGCAGCGGGAAACACAATCACACCAGGCTTGTTCGAGATGCATCAGCGCTGTGCAGACCGATCCATGTATGATATAAAAAAACGCATGAGTGAATCAAAAACATAAGGAGTCGTGTGCTCTCGCTGGACTCGTTGTCATACGGCGATCGGTCTGCACAGCACCACTGCCAACAAGCCTTCCATCAACAATGCAAACGTTGCGTTACTATTGATTCACATGGCTTTACGATCCTACATCGGCATCAAAACACAGCGAATCCAGCGCATTCATGCAGTTCGCCGTAATTTGTATAGACGGAGATTACAAACGAGCAGCAGCTGTTAGCTCCATTAGCTGCTATTTCAACAATGGCGGATCTCAAGTGTGTGTTCGTCTTGTTGACCCCGCCCCCAGCGCCTGACGTAATCGGTTCTTACTTCTAGCCCTGTTCTAGCCCAGCAATGTTTTGGTGCTACTTTTCCTGGCTCGGAGCTGGGGCTTTGGGTGTGGAAACACAAAGAACCGATTTGAAACTAGGCTCTGGCTCCGATCTAGCTCTAGCACTGCCTTGGTGGAAAAGGGGTATATGTGAACCAGGCCCGGTTCTACGGGGGTGCTAGAGGGTGCCAAGCACCCTCAGACACAAGCAAAAGCTGTTGATACTGTAATAATATTGGCGAAACAGATTTGTAATTTGTGTCCGAGCTCTGGAGAGCGTCAAATGCATCTGTTCACAGCGTGTTTTTGCAGCGGTGAGTAATGTAGCCAATCACAGATACTGTAGTTGTTGATCTCTCGAACACGATCAGAATCTCACCGCTCAAAACAGCAGTTTTTAGGATATTCAGTGCTGAGTTAATGCAGGCTCGCGAAACCTCTCATTAACAAGACACGATGCAAGTAAGAGATTTATTGCTGACAACATTTTTATAACAGAACTTTGTGAGATCGTGATGAACTGACAAAGCAACAGCATTTTAGTGATCGTAGCGATCTTGGCTCGCTTTCGAGGCTACAGTCTGTAACATTCATTGAATAAAACTATTATTGCTAAGAGGACCGACGGCCAATTGCATGCTGCAAAGGTTCGGAAGTGACATCTAAATATAAATGCTCTGCACGAGACAGAAATATCCTCCTGAGTCCCAGAATAGAGAATATATTTGAGAAATATGAAACATTCGTATGAAAATATTATTACACGTCTTTTGACATTTACATATTGTCCCAAAACATTAATATGTAAATTAGATACAGTGTATAGATAACATTGAGAATCATCTTTATACAAAGTTTGGATAAAAAGCCTGAAGCATAAAAAATGGTGAATGAAAAAAAAAATACCATTGTTTTTGTCTATTCATGTCTTTTATTTTCTCTTTATTTTGTGTCCTCTACAGAGCAGAGGATATAGCATACAACACAGGAATTTTTAAAAAAATATCCTTTTTTTTAATGCTCCAAACAATGACCTAAAAAAAATCTAAATTCACAAAACCTTGTTTTCTGGTTCTCAAGAAGATGATGTGTTAAAATACTAACGCTTTAAAGCAATGTTAAGGCAGACAAATAGATTAATAGACAAACATTTGTAGCAAAATATTTTTGAAATTCCAATTATTGGTAAAAGTGATTTGTAAATAAATATACATGTCTCACTGTACACAGCTGTGGTGGAGCCGTTGTTAACTAAATTAATATTATTTATTCACATTATTATATTATTTATTCACATTAGTCGCATCCTCTCAAACTGCCCAATGAATCACTCAATTCTCATTGGCTACCTGCCAATGTGGCAGGTAGATTGACAGTGTTACCCGCATTTGGCGCGTGGTCGGGTGTTAATTTCAGGCCATGCTTACAGATAAGTATTTATGAGTTATTAAGAGAATATGAAGTTTTACCTTTTTTTTTACACTCCAGAACTCTGTCCGAGCAGCTCAACACAAGTTGTCCGATTTAGATTTAATAAAAATAAAATCATAGTCTGATAAACACAGTGAATTAAATCAGTTAAAAAGGTACACAATGTAGCTTTTGGCTCTTAATAAACAAAACTTAATGTGCCGTCTTGCGGAAGAAAATTGTAGCCGGAGCTACTTCTCTCTGTTTATGTCTAGACGAGTCACGCAGGTACTCGGTTTATATAGGCTACTTTTACATTTTCGCTGCTTGTCTAAAAATGGTTTTCGTCATTCCCTTAAACAAGCAGCGCAGCTGCTTGAGTCCCAGTGCAGGAGCTGTAGGTTTACCACAGAAACATAAGTGGTTGATTGCAGTCACAACTCGTGACACAGTTGCATTTTATTACTTTTTAAACCAAAATTGTTTGTCGAAATACAAAGTATAACCACAGTGTAAAAACTAAAACAATATTAAACCTTAACTACTAGATAGCAGCTGTAAAACAAGCATGTTATGTATGTAACACTGCCACAGTGACTGAGCATACACTTTTCCTGAGCAATTTACATTTATGCATTTAGCAGACGCTTTAATCCAAAGCGACTTAAAACTTGGGGATACACGAAGCGATTGGTCATGAGGAGTCGAGTAAGCGCAACAAGTGCCTGAAATACTGAGTCAGTGTACATTGCTCAGTGTAGCACAGGTTAGAGTAGGGAGGGAAAAAAGGAGGAGAAAGAGGAAAGTTTTTTTTTTGTTGTTTTTTTATGAGGTTAAGTGCTCACGGAAGAGCTGAGTTTTTAGTTGACTTTTGAATCTTGTCAATGATTCTGCATTTCGGATGGCGTTGGGAAAATCGTTCCACCAGCTGGGAACGTTGAATGAAAACGTTCTGGAAAGGGATTTTTTGCCTCTCTGTGATGGTACCACAAGCCGTCGCTCCTTAACTGAGCGAAGGCTTCTGGTGGGGGTGTGGATTTGTAGAATCAAGTCAAAGTATGCAGAAGCTGAACGCGTGGTGGCTCTGTAGGCAAGCGTCAGCGCCTTAAACTTGATGCGAGCAGCGAGTGGTAGCCAGTGCAGGGAGATGAAGAGAGGTTTGACGTGGGTCCTTTTGGGCTCGTTGAAGACAAGACGTGCTGCTGCATTCTGGATCATTCGAAGTGTTTGGATCGCACAAGAGGGGAGTCCAGCCAGAAGCGCATTGCAGTAGTCAAGTCTAGAAATAACCAGGGCCTGGACCAGAAGCTGTGTTGCGTGCTCTGTTAGGAACAGTCTAATCTTCCTGATGTTGTGGAGCGCAAACCTGCATGAGCGAGCTGTCTTAGAAATGTGTTCTCTGAAGGACAACTGATCATGAACAATGTTACTCCAAGATTTCTGACTGACTTTGATGGGGAAATCAAGGTTGTACCTAACTGGATAGTGAAGTCATGTTGTATAGTGGGACTGGCGGGGAAGATGAGAAACTCAGTCTTTGCCAGGTTGAGCTGCAGGTGATGTTTTCTCATCCATGCAGAGATGTCAGCCAGACAGCTGGAGATTTGTGCAGCTACTGTGGGGTCGTCTGGATGAAATGGAAGGTAGAGCTGAGTGTCATCAGCATAGCAGTGGTATGAGAAGCCATGTGCCTGAATGATGGGTCCCAATGAAGTAGTGTAGATGGAGAAGAGGAAAGGACCCAGCACTGAGCCCTGAGGAACCCCGTGGTCAGTGGATGTGCTTCGGATTCCTCTCCTCTCCAGGCAACCTTGAAAGACCTACCCGTGAGATAAGACTCAAACCAAAGGAGTGGAGTCCCTGTGATGCCCAGTGATGAGAGGGTGGACAGAAGAATCTGACGATTGACCGTGTCAAAGGCCGCAGATAGTTAGAGCAGGACGAGGACTAATGATTTGGAATCAGCTTTAGCTATCTGCAGGGCTTCAGTGACCGACAGTAGTGCAGTCTCTGTGGAGTGGCCCCTTTTGAAATCTGATGGTTAACGTCCACGCATGACCACGCTCATATTTGACCTCACTTACGGAAGTTATGGCGGAGCTCAGAGATTATCAAGTTCGACTGATAAGAGGTAAAATAATAGCATAAATACTGCTCGGTTTCTCACAGAAACTGATCGTTACGCTAGATAAGACCCTCATTTATCGTCTGGTATCGTTTAAAGCCCTTTGAAGCTGCACTGAAACTGTCATTTGGACCTTGAACCGTTTGGAGCCCATTGAAGTCCATTATATGGAGAAATATCCTGGAATGTTTTGATCAAAAACCTTAATTTCTTTTCAACTGAAGAAAGAAAGACATGGACATCTTGGATGACATGGGGGTGAGTAAATTATCAGCAAAAGTTTATTTAAAAGTGAACTAATCCTTTAAACGCCCCTGAATGGCTTCAAATCAATACCAATTTCTGCCTGAATAGGGCAACTTACTTAAGTGCAAAAGGCTCGCTCAGTAATAACGAACTCAGATATTATTAAAGTGCAATTTACTATGACAGGATAAATTACAGACAGACAGAATAAAATGCAATACCAGTAGGAGAATCAACACTTTTCTAGCAAGTACTACTTTAAGCCGTAAAACAGAACTGCAGAATAAGTTCAAACACTTACATGCGCTCTCCCGAACTGCTTCACGCGCCGTTCACTTCCCGAATGAAAAAAAAATCTGACTTCTATTTCATCTTCACTCAGTGATGAGTTTGTCAGAGTTCATATTACGAGAAGAATCGCCTCTTAAAATGTACATAGAAGAACATCTGGTGCCATTTTAAAGTGAAAAGTGAAATTGCCGAAATTACCGTCTGGTACAGCTCAGCTACCAGATCTGACCTCAGGAGACAGAGGGTAGTGCGGTCTGCTGAGCGAATCACTGGTACAACCCTCCCCACTCTCCAAGATCTGTACTTATCCAGTGTACGTAAAAGGGCTGGCAAAATCACTCCGGACCCCTCTCATCCAGCACACTCCCTCTTCGAACTGTTGCCATCCGGTTGACGCTACAGAGCCCTGAGCACCAGAACGACCAGGCACAGGAACAGTTTCTTCCCTCAGGCAATACATCTCATGAACACTTCACAATAAACGAGAAACTCACACACGTTTACACATACACACACACACACACACACACACACACAATTGTACATTCCTTTTATTCACTTATTTTTAACACACTTATTTACATTTCTAATTTAAACCTAAAATACGTGTACATAGTATGTTGCTTATATAACTTATTTTTAATTTGTATATTGGGTCTATGCTATTTTTCACATTGTCTGTATATTTGTATATTGTTATTTTTTATTATCTGTGTCTTGTCACTGTCATTCTGTGCACTGTGGAGCTTCTGTCACTACAACAAATTCCTAGTATGTGTAAACATACCTGGCAATAAAGCTCATTCTGATTCTGATTCTGAAAGTGACGAATCCCATACTCTGGATTTATTCTGATTTATTTATAGCTGATAATGTAAGCTAAGTTAAGTCTATTCATTATACAGTGCATCCGGAAAGTATTCACAGCGCTTCACTTTTTCATAAATGGATTAAATTAATAATTTTTTTCCTCAATTCTACAAACAATACCCCATAATGACAACATGAAAGAAGTTTGTTTGAGATCTTGGGAAATAGGAAAAAATAGGAAAAAAGTTGCACATAAGTGTACATAAGTATTCACAGCCTTTGCTCAATATTTTGTTGAAGCACCTTTGGCATCAATTACAGCCTCAAGTCTTCTTGAGTATGATGCTTCAAGCTTGGCACACCTATTTGTGGGCAGTTTCTCCCATTCTTCTTTGCAGGACCTCTCAAGCTCCATCAGGTTGGATGGGGAGCATCGATGCACAGCCATTTTCAGATCTCCAGAGATGTTCAATCGGGTTCAAGTCTGGGCTCTGGCTGGGCCACTCAAGGACATTCACAGAGTTGTGTTATCTTGGCTGTGTGCTTAGGGTCGTTGTCCTGTTGGAAGATGACCCTTCACCCCAGTCTGAGGTCCAGAGTGCTCTGGAGCAGGTTTTCATCAAGGATGTCTCTGTACATTGCTGCATTCATCTTTCCCTCAATCCTGACTAGTCTCCCAGTTCCTGCCGCTGAAAAAAACAATAACTGCCAGACTGGAGAAACTTTTTGATGACCATGTAAGGGAGCTGCGCAGTCAGTTAGTGAGTGTTGAAAAAATGGCACCGACGACAGATTCGTGGACAGCGCTTACAACCGAATCATACATCACGGTTACTTGCCATTATATACTTGATTGGGAAATTCACAGTGCTGTTCTGCAGACCAAAGCTGTGCCAGAGCGCCATCCTGCTGAAAATCTGGCAAATACACTTTCCACTGCTACGGACCACTGGGGACTAAGCGGAAAAATAACAGCATGCCTGCATGACAATGCGAGTAACATGGTGCTGGCAACACTGAATTGTTAGAGTGGGACTCTCAGCCTTGCTTTGCACACACACTCCAACTCGCTACAAATGACGGTTTCAAGCTTCAGGACATAAAACATGTCATTGCATCTGCCAGTTGTCTTGTTTCTCATTTCCATCACAGCACAACATAACTGCAACACAAGTGCTGAAACAAAAGCAGCAACTGCAGAACTTGCCTGAGCACAAATTAGTGCAGTACTGCCGAACTAGGCGGAATTCTATTCATGACATGTTCGAGCACTTATTAAAGCAAAGATGGGCAATATCTGCCGTCTTATCAGACCGAGCTTTCACTAAACTATCAGATGCACAAATCCTCGAACTGACTGATGATAGCTGGGGAGTTATGGAGGAACTCTTACCAGTGCTTCACTCACTTAAATGTGCCACCATTGCCTTGTGTGGAGAATCCAGAGTATCCATCTCCATGGTTTACCCAGTGACAGCCACTCTTCTGTCAAAACACCTCAAAGAAATCCCAGGAGAGTGTCCCAAAGTCTCTCAGTTCAAGCAAACGGTGTCCACGTCACTGGAGCGGCGACTTACACCTGCAGATGTCAGCAGCACTTGCAAGGTTGCATACATCGCATCCTTCCTGGATCCTAGACACAAACACCTGAGGTTCGCAACTGAGGAAGTTAAGCACGCTGTGCAGACCAAGGTGTGTGATCTCATCTCGAACAACTCAGAGAGCGAGGAAGAGATCGGCTGAAACACAACCGTAGGCCAAAAAGCCACGAAGTGATTCGCTGTCTGCGATCACAGTCCTGTTCGGTGAGGACTATAACGTACAAGTCTGACACAACCGAACAAAATCAGTACTGCCAGGACATGTGCCCACCCATCCACGTCGACCCCATGAACTGGTGGAAAACCAACGACCACAAATACCCCCGACTGGCCAAATTAGCAAAGGCTTACTTGTGTGTGCCCGCGATGTCTGTGCCATCAGAGAGGGTGTTCTCTGCAGCCGGACTTATTGTGAACAGATTGCGCTCCAGTTTTCCTCCTGAACATGTGAACATGCTCATTTTTTTAAAATAAAAATGAGATTAGTTGGTCATAATATAACCTATGAAGACAAAAGTTCAAATTCACATTAGTGCCGTAAGTGTTTAGCCTACATTCAAACGGTTCACAATATGTTTCGCGTTAAAGCCTAGCCTAAAATCATTATGGCTTGAGTTGAGATGATAGCCTATTCTTAAGTTAATCAATTAACTGTTTTGATTTTTTAAATTATTGTTGTGTTATGTTAATAAGTGCCGTCAATCTGTTATGTTTATTAGGCCTATATTAATATGTTTCAGCACGTTACAACCATTAAATGAATTAAGTTAAGATAGCCTATGCCATAATGAATTAAACAGTTTGTTATCATTGGTCTCTCTCCCTCTCTTTATTTGTGTGTGTGTAGCCTTTATATGCCAGTTTGCGTGCATGCGGGGAGGGGTGCGATTTTTGAATAATTCACAGCGATCATCGAATATTATTTTTACTTGAAATGCCCATCCCTAATACATTAAAATATAAAAGATTCAGGTCAGCTCAGACCTTTTGGCTGCTGCAGTAAAAACACTGCTTACAGGACAAATTTATTTAAGAATAGAGGAAAACAGAATAGAGAAGCAAATAGTTACTTGGAATACACCAGACTTGGAAATTACTAAAATCAAATTCCCTATTGTCCATATTGCATAGGAACCAATCAAACTTTTTACTTATGGATCAAAACATGAAATTTGATCACTAAGACGACTTCAGGATATGCTTTTTCTCATGTCTCTGTAGATGAGATGATTGGGTGAATTTCTTCCCACATGAAGAGCACTGGTGCGGCTTCTCTCCAGTGTGAACTCTCTCATGTTGTTTTAGTTGTCCTGACTGAGAGAAACTCTTCCCACAGTGTGAGCACTTGTACGGTTTCTCTCCAGTGTGAATTCTCTGGTGATTCTTTAAGTTGCTGGATGTACTGAAGGTCTTCCCACAGTCAAAGCACATATACGGTCTCACACCAGTATGAACACGCTCATGCGCTTTTAAATGTTCCAGCTGTGAAAAACTCTTTCCACAAAAAGAACAAAAGTGAGGCTTCACAGCAGAATGAACTTTAAGGTGTTTTCTTAAGTCTGAAGCCACAACAAATGTTTTCTCACACTGGTCACAGCTGAAGGATCTCACTCCAGAGTGAAAGTGCAGATGAACTTTGAGAGAGTTTTTGCGATTGAAACTCTTTCCACACTGAGAGCATGTGAACGGTTTCTCTCCAGTGTGAATCCTCATATGTGCCTTAAGGTGTCCTTTCTGAGTGAAACTCTTTCCACATTCAGAGCAGGTGAAAGATCCTTCAACTCCAGATTTTCCAGCATGTTTTTGGGTGAAATTCTTTTCAGTCTGTGAAACAACTGTATCTCCATCTTCATTTTCTATCTTCTTTTGAAACTGAAGCCGTTTGTCTTCCCTCACTTCCATCACATCTAAAAAATTAGAAATGAAAAGAAATTCAGGGAACCCCAAATTATCAAAGTTTTCATCTTAATGTTCCTCATTAAAGAGAATGAAGGAAAACACCAACCTATTTGTTCCTCTGTCTCTTCATCTTTTATTCTGCAGGGTTCTTCCTCAAACTCCATCTTTACAATAGTATGTCTGTAGTTTCTCCTGGAGTAATTCCTCCTGCTTGCTGCTTCTTCTCCTGTGGGAAGATGGGAATATTCCCAGCATTTAAACTCTCATGAACGGCTGTGGGAGCGGCTTCACTGACTGAAGGTGTGAATTGTGGTCGCTGTTGTTCATTTAGCAGATGATCATCACACTCACAATCACTCTCTAGAGGTTGTTAAAGTCATCATTGAACATAATTTTGTGCCAAAGCAATGATAAATGATCCACAGTTGAGCCACATAGACTCCTGTTGATCCCTGTGTGAAGAGCTTTGAAAAAAAGTATTGACTTTTTTTGAAAGTATTGAAAGTATTTGACCAAAGTATTGAGAAATTGGTCCTAACGATTGTTAAAAAAAAAACTGTAAGCTCTGTTATCTTGATTATGGTACAAGTATTATTAAAATAAAAATGCAACACCAGTTCCTAGTCTAATGAAGAAAGCTTTCATGGCGTCTTGAGATCTAGTGTCAAAGTAGAGACAAAGGAATAGTTCACCAGAGATATGAAGTTTGTTTTGTTCCGAAACAAAGACTTAATTGCTTACAATGTTGCATTTTCTTCTTGTTTTGGTTCGCTTTCACAAGGCAACCTTTCAAACAAAACTGTCCTCTTATTGGTCAGAGTTGACCTCGTCCATCTAGATGTATTGACAAGTTTTTTCTGCGAGATTATTGTGACTTTATCTGCAGCTGTCGTGACACACAAACACTCGTATAATAAGAACGGGAATCAAGGCTACAGGTACAGAATTCTTGCAAAATAGATCTTTGGTTCTTAACCACAAAAACTCACTGAATCAGACACTGCTGCTTTTTATATAACACATTTCCCGTTTTGAATTATCATTGGGTTGAAATGAAGAGTTCGTTTTTTTTAATCGGGCAGAGACCACCTCATTCAGCCGAATATTTTGGTGGTGGATCCGAATGTGATTGCCATGTTCAGATGCTTAAACTAACCGAACTAAGGGTGAAACGCAACAGGTTTGGAAACAAACTAGGGCAGCAACTAACGATTATTTTGATCATCGATTAGTTGGCCGATTATTTCTTTGATTAATTGAATAAAAAAACCTAAATCTATTTTTTTACATTTTATTGACAAAACACAATGCTGTCCTTGATGACGTGCCAAATGAATGCTACGAAAACATATATAGTGAATATATCTATATCTATAGGCCCATTTCCACCAAAATGACCCGGAACAATTTGTCCCAGGAGCTTTTTTCCCCCAGACCTGCTGCTGTCTGCGTTTCAATCATGGTCTAAATTACTGTGAAGATTAGTCCGGTGATGTAGGACTGTGTGCGACTTTCCAGAGCCCACTGGATTTCGTCCTCTACATATAAGCTTAATAAAGCCTGAACCTCGTCGTCGGTCCATTGTTTGTTTTTTTAACTCCACTGTTGATACGAACAGCAAAAAACACTTACTGATGCTGCGTGAACCAATAAGCATGTTCAGCGAGTCCCAAAACAAGTCCCAAAAGGGAAAAAGTTCTGCCTAGCAAGCAGCGCCATTTTGAGGGACAAATTTGCCCAGAACTTCATTTAGACCCTGGTTCCTACGGGTACCGAGTACCACCCCAAAGTCCATAGTTCCTGGGGAAAGTTCCCGCGGTGGAAACGTGGCTCATGCTTATGGCCTGGTTTCACAGACATGATGGTTACACTGCAAATGATTAGGTTCTTAACAAGATAAATAAAACTTGTGTTAGATCATTTATCTTGTTTTAAGAGTGAATTTCTTTCTTATTTTAAGTCTTTAATTTTACACTATAATCTTAAATCAAGAAATCATCTTGCTGCATGGACAGATAATTTTGCTTATTTTGAGTATCTTTTCCTTTAGATTTAGTGTTTTTATCTTGTTTTTAGACACCACTTTTTTGCAGTGTAGACGTGACTAATCAATAATGACATTTGTTGTCGATGATTTTCATTATTCGATATTATCTATTAGTTGTTGCAGCCCTAAAACAAACGCTCCTAACGAGCCAGGTGTTCAAATGCCCTTAAAGGGTACATAACACACACAGTTCCTGCCAGTCTCATGTTAATCTTGAGTACCTATAGAGTAGTTTTGCATCCTTTATCTCTGAAGAGTCCTTAATTTTATCATAGTTATAAAAGACTGATACGCTGTACCGATTCTTTCAGAAAATAGCCGAACTCATGAAGGAGTGCAGTGGACGGAGTGAAAGGTTGGATTCTGAGATCCACTGCTGCTTCAATATAATTGTATATATCCTAATTAAATTTATAATCAAGGTCTTAATCAATATTTATTTTTCTATATTATGATGATTTTGAATTATTCTATATAGGAGAAGAAGAGAAGTGGGCTATATATATTGCAGAAAAACAAATATCACAATAAGTTTTTTTCCCAATATCGTGCAGCCCTGATCAGCAGTGTCATTATAGATGTAATTACCAATCAACTAAACCTGTAGTTACACGTTACATGCAGGTATTTTTAAAATATAAGTAAAATGGATGTACACAATAAGAGCATTGTATCAAATAATTAATTTAATAGTACATAGTATTAAAAGACAACTAACATGGGGCAAAATAATATCAATAGATTAATCGATCATCAAAATAATCGTTTGTTGAAGTCCTACTCATCAGTCATTAAAGAGAATGAAGGAAAACACCAACCTATTTGTTCCTCTGTCTCTTCATCTTTTATTCTGCAGGGTTCTTCCTCAAACTCCATCTTTACAATAGTATGTCTGTAGTTTCTCCTGGAGTAATTCCTCCTGCTTGCTTCTTCTTCTCCTGTGGGAAGATGGGAATATTTCCAGCATTTAAACTCTCATGAACGGCTGTGGGAGCGGCTTCACTGACTGAAGGTGTGAATTGTGGTCGCTGTTGCTCATTTAGCAGATGATCATCACACTCACACTCACTCTCAATTATCCAGCTTTAAGTGTTTTGATCAAACAACAGAAACAATTCAACTCCTCCAGCTGATTTTTATGTTGCTTTTACATTATATATGATTACATGCATTAAAACACTTTTTGTTTGCCAGGTTATATTACATAAAATGAAAACAACTCAAAATCTTCATAAATTGTAATGTGAAAACCAGTCAGTAACTACGTTTCTCGAGTGTAATGAACAACATAATTCGGTTCATTTCGATTCATTTCTGAGTGATTCACTAAATGAACCGACTCGTTTAGTCGTTTGGATTTATATTTCTCCTAATAAATGATAAATGAATGTACTCACAGTGTGAAAACATCAGATTTAGAGCAGAATGAACGGTTGTGTTTCACTTCTCATGTTTATATTCCCTCGCTCACTTCTCTTCTTCTTCTAGACTCGATGTGTGTCGGTGCTTCGGTTGCTCGAGCGCCTCCACTGGCGGAAAACAATCACAACTAAACTATATAACCTTCATAAATTATTGGACAAAACTAACAAACTCTGTTATTTATTTAGAATTATACTGATTTAGAAATAACATATTATAGGTGATAAAGTCACAGTTGTTTCACCATAATAGATAATTGTTAGATAGATTCAAACTTTTGAGTGTATTTACCTTCTTTTAACTGTTGTGTGTTACTGATGTTGTTGGCTTTAATATAAATATTGACTTCATTTTAAAGTTATAGTACAAGTATTACTTACAGATAAAAATGTGAGAGTTATTAAGAGAATATGAAGTTTTACCTTAAACACTTCAGAACTCTGTCCGAGCAGCTCAACGCAAGTTGTCCGATTTAGATTCAATACAAATAAAATCACAGTCTGATAAACACAGTGAATTAAATCAGTTAAAAAGGTACATGATGTAGCTTTTGGCACTTAATAAACAAAACTTAAAGTGCCAACTCCCAAACCCACGTGGATAGACATTTTGATCGGTGTAAACCGAGTTCTGGCTGTCCTGCTCTGCCTTTGAGAAAATGCGAGCTCAGACGAGCCGATCTGGAATCTTCCTTGTTATGTCGTCATACGGGGAAAGGTTACCTCCCCTTCCTCTGCTTTGCCCGCCCAGAGAATTACGAGAGAATGGATTCCGTTTATCAGTCGCGATGTCAGCACAGGCTTTACAAACAGACTTTACGATATGGATTCAACAGCACCGCCACAAACAGTGTTCATTAATGCCTGATCTGTGATCAGTGATTTCTGATGTGTAGCTAATCATTCAAGTTCACACAGACTTTCTTTCGAAATCGTTTAATACTGTCAGTCCCGCCACTGGCCGTCTTGATGCCCTAAGCGTAATGCATCCGTGAATCAAGCCAGTGACTAAATGATCAACTTCATATGGTTTCTCTTAGTAGCATGAAACAAATCTGTTATTTCAATTGTGATTAGACGCTAGATTAGCGATCAAAGAACACTCTTTATAATGTTCGGAGCTGTCAATCACACGTGGCGAGTGTATCTGCACACTTGCCCAAACTGCTGTTATAATGAATGACGCCGTTATGCTGCACAGCGAAGCTCTTACTGTATTCCTGTCGACGTCGTGTTTGCTGTTAGTTGTGGTGAAAGCATTTTGTGAGAGAAAACGCGCTGCAATGACGAGATTACTGCATTCACGCGATCAACAGACTGCATGTGTACTCAATGCTCATCACTGCAGCCTTTCATGTGATAGGAATAGATCATAAAATAATGCTCTAATCCACACTTTCATGATTCGTTCATCTCAACAGCTGTAATGGTAAAAAAAACATAGTAAAAGTATTCGAGAGGGGTTCCACGTGCGTGTGTAACGAAGTTGAAAGAATAAGGAGGAAGAAGACGGGGTCGGCGTGACTGGGACTCTGTTTATTCAGAACTCTCAGATACAAACAAAAACTCGCTCTCACAACAACTCTGTAAAATAAAACTTTCTCCAGATCTCCGTCTCTCTCTGGCAAAGGCTGTGAATACTTATGGACATGTGATTTTTTTGTTTTTTATTTTTAATAAATTTGCAAAGGCTTCAAACTAACTTCTTTCACCGTGTCATGATGGGGTATTGATTGCAGAATTGACAGAAAAAATTATTAATTCAATTTTTGACCTTCCCCAAAGTTGTCAAACAATCAAACTTCACTACTAATTTGAGATTACATTTCTGTATTAAAGGCAATTCAATATTTTGCTTAATCTGAATATCAAATTATGGATCTGAACTCACTTTGCATACACCTTCGGACAATGCTTTTTCTTATGAACCCTTAGACTAGATAATTGGGTGAATCTCTTCCCACATGAAGAGCACTGGTGTGGCTTCTCTCCAGTGTGAACTGTCTCATGTATTTTCAGGTGTCCTGACCGAGTGAATCTCTTCCCACAGTGTGAGCACTTGTACGGTTTCTCTCCAGTGTGAATTCTATGGTATGATTTTAATTTGTCTAATGTAATAAAGCTCTTCCCACATTCAGAGCACATATAAGGTTTCACACCAGTAGGAATACTCTCATGCACTTTTAAAGAGTTCAGTTGTGGAAAACTCTTTCCACAAAAAAAACAAAAGTGAGGCTTCGCACCAGTATGAACTTTAAGGTGTCTTCTTAAGTTTGATGCCACAACAAATGTTTTCTCACACTGATCACAGCTGAATGATCTCACTCCAGAGTGACGGTGCAGATGAACTTTGAGAGAGCTTTTGCGATTGAAACGCTTTCCACACTGAGAGCATGTGAACGGTTTTTCTCCAGTGTGAATCGTCATGTGTGTCTTAAGGTGTCCTTTATGTCTGAAACTCTTTCCACACTGAGAGCAGGTGAACGGTTTTTCTCCAGTGTGAATCGTCATGTGTGTCTTAAGGTGTCCTTTATGTCTGAAACTCTTTCCACACTCCGAGCAGGTGAAAGATCCTTTAACTCCAGTTTTTCCAGATTGTTTCTGTGTGAAATTCTCTTCAGTCTTTGAAACGACTGCATCTCCATCTTCATTTTTGAGATGAGTTATTTTCTGTTTGTCTTCATTCACTTCCACCGGGTCTAAAATCAACATATTCAATTCCCATAATTCAATAAAAGAAGGACAAATGAGAATCAAAAATAAATAGTTTTAAATCTCAATTTTGCACAAAACCTTGTTGAATGCTAGTATAATTTTAGATGTATTGTTATTTGTCAGTTTTCATCATAATGTTCCTCATTAAAGAGAATGAAGCAAAACACCAACCTATTTGTTCCTCTGTCTCTTCATCTTTTATTCTGCAGGGTTCTTCCTCAAACTCCATCTTTACAATAGTATGTCTGTAGTTTCTCCTGGAGTAATTCCTCCTGCTTGCTTCTTCTTCTCCTGTGGGAAGATGGGAAGATTCCCAGCATTTAAACTCTCATGAACGGCTGTGGGAGCGGCTTCACTGACTGAAGGTGTGAATTGTGGTCGCTGTTGCTCATTTAGCAGATCATCATCACACTTACAATCACTCTCAATTTCTGGACCAGAGGTTGTAATATTTTGGTGGTTATTGTGTCAGAGAAAAGCATTCATGTAATTTGAAAGAAGTCGTCATTGAACATAATTTTGTGCCAAAGCAATGATAATTGATCCACAGTTGGGCCACATAGACTCCTGTTAATCCCTGTGTGAAGAGCTTTGAAAAAGTGAACAAAGTATTGAGAAACTCAATACTTGAGAAACCAAACACTGAGAAACTGCCAGCATTCACTCGTTCACAAGCCATGATCTCTCGAGGACAAATATGGCGCTCGCATGGGCGGGCCAAATTCTCTGGGCAGAGGAAAGGGAGGTAACCGTTCATGTTATGACGTCATAACAGGAAAATTCAAGATCAGCTCGTCTGAGCTCTCAAGAGCGGTAATATTTCCTCCAAAGTGAGAGAGCCTTTCTGGAGATTCCGTTCATTTCTGAAGCTCATTCCGCTCAGCACCGCGCGCTCAACACAGAACTCCCTTTGTGACCTGCTGGATCAAATATAGGCCTATCTGAAATAAATAGTAAGGGCTGCCCCTGACTAAAGTTTTTTTTCTTTTCTAGTAGTTCATTTAAGCTGTTGTTCACGCGACGCTGCCCCCTCCACGTCATTGTCTGTTATAGGCTATTTGTGTCCCATCTGTTCTGTGTTTTTGCACTTTTGGGACTTTTATGTTGAAGTTTATTTGTGACTAGGTTCTGTGTTCTTTTCTGTGTCCTGTTCCTGTGGAGTTTTGTAGTTCTTTGTAGTTTTTCCATGTCAATTAGTTTTCCCAGGTGTTCCCATTCACCACACCCCTTGTTATCTCATTTAGCTAGTGTCCCGTGTGTATATAAGGCCCATGTTTTCTCTGTTTCTCTGTCGGTCGTTGTTTAATGTTTGCTGTTATGCAGGTATTCTCAGTTCTCTGTTCCCGTGTTTTCTTTGTGTTTGCTCAGTGTTATTTTGTTTCTGTTTTTTTGATTGTTTATTTTCAGTTAAATCCCCTGCATTTGGATCCTACTTCTCTGCCTGCCGTCTGTTTATTCCCCGTCTCGTGACAGAACGACCGACCCAAAGAATGGATCCAGCGGGGAGAATAACGCATCTCTGTCAAGGAGAGCAAAGCACTGAGGACTATGTGCTGGAATTTATCAGGCTGGCACGCCTGACTAAAATGAGTGAAGCATGCCTGATGATCTTCTTTCGTGGGGGACTATCAGAGCCACTCCGTTCACGCATGCCGCTATGGGATCCTGACTGGACACTGGAGTGCTACGTGGCCTGTGCACTTCAGCTGAGTGGTTCAGCATTGGTGGCGGGGGTCACCAGGTCGGAGATGCCGGTGGCTATGGTCTCCATGGAAGAGGACTTTAAGATACGGGAGACTGGCTTCAAGGCTGGAGGACACGGCGCTTTGCTCTGTCCAAGCCGCTGACATCCTTGCGGTGATGACACATCTGGGCCGTCTACCCGTACCCAGAGCCCAGGGACGCCCCCTGTCCCTGACGAGCGTCCAGAGATGGCTCCGGCCCCTGCACTGAGCCCAGAGAGGGCTCCGCCCCCTGCACGGAGCCCAGAGAGGGCTCCGGCCCATACACGGAGCCCAGAGAGGGCTCCGGCCCATGCACCGAGCCCAGAGAGGGTTCCGGCCCCTGCACCGAGCCCAGAGAGGGTTCCGGCCCCTGCACCGAGCCCAGAGAGGGTTCCGGCCCCTGCACCGAGCCCAGAGAGGGCTCCGCCCCCTGCACCGAGCCCAGAGAGGGCTCCGCCCCCTGCCCCTGAACAGAGCCCAGAGAGGGCTCCGCCCCCTGCCCCTGAACAGAGCCCAGAGAGGGCTCCGCCCCCTGCCCCTGAACAGAGCCCAGAGAGGGCTCCGCCCCCTGCCCCTGAACAGAGCCCAGAGAGGACACCGCCCCCTGCACAGTGCCCAGCGAATGCTCCGTACCAGTCTGTGTCACAGCCCACTAATCTGCAGTCAGCCCAAGTTCACTACCAATCTGTGTCCAAACCCAGTTACCTGTTGTCTGGACAGCTCCGCGACCAACCTGTGTCAACCAAACCACATGACCAGTCTGTGCCTCCCAGGCCACCTGACCCATCTGTGGCATACTGGCCACCTGACCAGCCTGTGCCACCTAACCAGCCTGTGTCACCCAAACCTCCTGACCAGCCTTTTCCACCCAGGCCACCCGATCTGCCCCAGGCCACCCAATCTGCCCCAGCTTCCAGTGCCCACTCCTGACCCTCCATCCCTGCCCCTGTTCCGCCACCACTTCACCTCCCTCCGTGACTGGTTCTGGAGCGTCTGGAAGCCGGAAGCACTTTTGGGACTTTTATGTTGAAGTTTATTTGTGACTAGGTTCTGTGTTCTTTTCTATGTCCTGTTCCTGTGGAGTTTTGTAGTTCTTTGTAGTTTTTCCATGAAAATTTGTTTTCCCAGGTGTTCCCATTCACCACACCCCTTATCTCATTTAGCTAGTCTCCCCTGTGTGTATATAAGGCCCATGTTTTCTCTGTTTCTCTGTCGGTCATTGTTTAATGTTTGCTGTTATGCAGGTATTCTCAGTTCTCTGTTCCCGTGTTTTCTTTGTGTTTGCTCAGTGTTATTTTGTTTCTGTTTTTTTGATTGTTTATTTTCATTAAAATCCCCTGCATTTGGATCCTACTTCTCGGCCTGCCGTCTGTTTATTCCCTGTTCCGTGACAATTTGCTTATTATTTATTAAATCTGGGCAATTTGGTTGATAAAACAGATTAAAATTAAGATACAAGTTATACAAAACGAAATTCACTTTAAATAAAGGCTTTTAACAAAACAAAACTTATTGAAGAGTTATTGAACTTATTGAAGACCCTCGTCGCCTGACATTATGCATCTTATGTGTCCTGTTCACTTTTCAACGTTAATTAAATTAAAAAACAACATTATAATATGTAAACTGAAACAAATTACGTGTTTTAATAGCTACAAGTAGAGTAGGCTACAGAGAAATGTCATGTCGGAGCGGGATTTGAGCGCACATCATTTTACCGGTGAGCAGTTCATGAGTTAAGCTCCGCTTTGCTCACATGCTCTGGTAAGGTAGGCAGGTTTTTTGCATTCATTTATATTTCCTGTCGCTGAACAAGCTCATTTATTGTATATGACTGTGTAAACCTTTTTTATTTAAAGGTTTAACATTTACATTTACGCATTTAGCAGACGCTTTTATCCAAAGCGACTTACAACTTGGGGGTACATGAAGCGATTGGTCATGAAGAGTCGAGTAGCGCAATAAGAGCCTGAAATCCTGAGACTGTGTACATTGCTCAGTGTAGCACAGGCTAGAGTAGAGAGGGAAGAAGGAAAAGAAAGAGGAAAGGAAAGTGTTTTTTTATGAGGTTAAGTGCTCATGGAAGAGCTGAGTTTTAAGTTGACTTTTGAATGATGTCAATGATTCTGCATTTCAGATGGCGTTGGGAAGATCGTTCCACCAGCTGGGAACGTTGAATGAAAATGTTCTGGAAAGGGATTCCCCCCCCTCTGTGATGGTACTACAAGCCGTCTTTCCTTTGCTGAGTGAAGGCTTCTGGTGGGGGTGTGGATTTGTATAATGGAGTCAAAGTAAGCAGGAGCTGAGTGCGTGGTGGCTCTGTATGCAAGCATCAGCGCCTTAAACTTGATGCGAGCAGCGAGTGGTAGCCAGTGCAGAGAGATGAAGAGAGGTGTGACGTGGGTCCTTTTGGGCTTGTTGAAGACAAGACGTGCTGCTGCATTCTGTATCATTCGAAGTGTTTGGATCGCACAAGAGGGGAGTCCAACCAGAAGCGCATTGCAGTAGTCAAGTCTAGAAATAACCAGGGCCTGGACAAGAAGCTGTGTTGCGTGCTCTGTTAGGAACGGTCTAATCTTCCTGATGTTGTGTAGCGCAAACCGGCATGAGCGAGCTGTCTTAGAAATGTGTTCTCTGAAGGACAGCTGGTCATCAAATGTTACTCCAAGATTTCTGACTGACTTTGATGGGGAAATCAAGGTTGTACCTAACTGGATGGTGAAGTCATGTTGTATGCTGGGACTGGCGGGGAAGATGAGAAACTCAGTCTTTGCCAGGTTGAGCTGCAGGTGATGTTTTCTCATCCATGCAGAGATGTCAGCCAGACAGCTGGAGATTCGTGCAGCTACTGTGTGGTCGTCTGGTTGAAATGAAAGGTAGAGCTGAGTGTCATCAGCATAGCAGTGGTATGAGAAGCCATGTGCCTGAATGATGGGTCCCAATGAGGTAGTGTAGATGGAGAAGAGGAGAGGACCAAGCACTGAGCCCTGGGGAACCCCAGTGGTCAGTTGATGTGCTTGGGATTCCTCTCCTCTCCAGGCAACCTTGAAGGACCTACCTGTGAGATAGGACTCAAAAGGAGTGGAGTCCCTGTGATGCCCAGTGATGAGAGGGTGGACAGAAGAATCTGATGATTGACCGTGTCAAAGGCCGCAGATAGATCGAGCAGGACGAGGACTGATGATTTGGAGTCAGCTTTGGAGTCTCTGTGGAGTGGCCCCTTTTGAAACCTGATTGGTTGATGTCCAGCTGATTATTCTGTGATAGGAAGGATGAAACCTGGTTGAAAACAACTCGTTCAATAGTTTTTGCTATGAATGGTAGGAGAGAAACAGGTCTGTAGTTATCTATGAGTGATGTGGATTTCTTAAGCAGTGGAGTTACCCGAGCCTGCTTGAATGTGGTAGGGAAGATGCCGGTGCAGAGAGATGTGTTGATGATGTGTGTGAGTGCTGGTAGGATTGTAGGAGAGATGGCTTGAAGGAGGTGTGAGGGAATGGGATCAAGAGGACAGGTGGTAGGATGGCTAGAGAGGAGAAGTTTAGATACTTCTGTCTCAGTGAGTGTAGAAAATGAGAAGAGAGGATGTTTGGTTGTGGATGTGGCTGAACTAAAATGTTCAGATGCCTAAACTAACCAAACTAAGGGAGAAAACGCACCAGGTTTGGAAACAAACTAGGGCAGCAACTAACAATTATTTTGATCATCGATTAGTTGGCCGATTATTTCTTTGATTAATTGGGTAAAAAGCCTAAATCAATTTTTTTTACATTTTATTGACGAAACAAAATGCTGTCATTGATGACGTGCCAAATGAAAACATGTATAGTGAATATATCTATATTTTTTACCCCCAGACCTGCTGCTGTCTGCGTTTCCATCGTGGTCTAAATTACTGTGAAGATTAGTGCGGTGATGTAGGACTGTGTGCGACTTTCCAGAGCCCACTGGATTTCGCCCTCTACATATAAGCTTAATAAAGCCTGAACCTCGTCATCGGTCCATTTTTGATTTTTTAACTCCACTGATTCAAATAGCAAAAAACACTTACTGATGCTGCGTGAACCAATAAGCATGTTCAGCGAGTCCCAAAAAAAGTTCTGCCTAGCAAGCAGGGCCATTTTGAGGGGGAAATCTTTACCCGGAACTTCATTTAGACCCCGGTTCCTGCGGTCGAAACACACCGAGTACAACCCCAAAGTCCATAGTTCCTGGGGAAAGTTCCCGCGGTGGAAACGTGGCTCATGCTATACATTATGGCCCAGTTTCACAGACATGATGGGTACACTGCAAATTATTTGGTTCTTACCAAGATAAAAAAAAAAAAACTTAGATTTAGAAGTGTTAGGGTTAGGCATTTATCTTGTTTTAAGAGTGAATTTCTTTCTTAGTTGAGTTTATTAGTTTATAATGACGTGGACAGTCCCTTTTATACAAAAAGAGCAGCTTTAGCCTCTACGGCTAATTTCCAGCTGTAGTCCCCGGCCAGTTGTTAATAGGCATACATCAAATAAAATAAATTACAATTATATTTACAACAGGGCTAAGCAAGAGGGTATAAAACGTACAAATGTGACACACACACTTGAAGCAAGCACAAACAAACAAGCACCAATTGCAAAGACATAAAAGCAGTTCATGCATTAAAACAATACAATTTTTGCATACAAAATCTTATTTTAAGTGTTAAACTTTACACTATAATCTTAATTCAAGAAATCATCTTGCTGCATGGACAGATAATTTTGCTTATTTTGAGTATCTTTTCCCTTAGATTTAGTGTTTTTATCTTGTTTTTGTTTTTAGACACCCCTTTTTTGCAGTGTAGACGTGACTAATCAATAATGACGTTCGTTGTCGATGATTTTCATTATTCGATATTATCTATTAGTTGTTGCAGCCCTAAAACAAACGCTCCTAACGAGCCAGGTGTTCAAATGCCCTTAAAGGGTACATAACACACACAGTTCCTGCCATTCTCATGTTAATCTTGAGTACCTATAGAGTAGTTTTGCATCCTTTATCTCTGAAGAGTCCTTAATTTTATCATAGTTATAAAAGACTGATACGCTGTACCGATTCTTTCAGAAAATAGCCGAACTCATGAAGGAGTGCAGTGGACGGAGTGAAAGGCTGGATTCTGAGATCCACTGCTGCTTCAATATAATTGTATATGTATAAATTAAATGTATAATCAAAGTCTTAATTAATATTTATCTTTCTATATTATTATAACGATTTTTAATTATTCTATATAGGAGAAGAGGAGAAGTGGGCTATATACACTCACCTAAAGGATTATTAGGAACACCATACTTACGCCGCATTCACACGGGGCTTCGGCGTCAACGCTTGACGGAGGGCGTGGCTGAAGCTTGGTGCTGACGCGACCGTCATAGTGACAACAGCTAATCACATACTTGCCGCTTGGACCACAACGCAACACAAAAAAGCGCCTTTTTGACAGCTAGTCTGTGAGACTATTTTGTGTATGAAAACTGATCACTTTAATATTTGATTCCTCATTTGGCTGGGGGATAGCGCCTATTTGAACCACATATGATATGATATGATATGCTGCCTGTCATTCAATGATAAACAGAGCACGGACGGAATACAAGCATGATACATTCCAGATTCTCCAACCGTCTCTGCCACCTCCTTCCAGGCCTGGTCTCTCCAGTTTGTGTCCCGGTATGTAAATAATGACTGGTAGTAAAGGACCGGGTGATTACCCACCGCAATTATTAGCTTTTCCTCCATTTTAGATCGTTCTTCACTCTTCATTCACCGGTGTTTTAAACGAACGCGATTGGCTAGCGTCTGCTCTAGGATATTTGCATAGGGTGATCTGATTGGATGACGCCTGCGTTGGCGCTTGAAAAGTTGAGAAATCTTCAACTTTTGCCACTTGCAACGCGAGTGAAGCGCCGCGACGGAACCCACAATTCAGTTCTGCAACGCATGACGTCACCCATTCAAAGTAAACGAGAAGCGTTGACGCCGACGCCCCGTGTGAATGCGGCGTAAGGCTGTGTTTGACCCCCTTTCGCCTTCAGAACTGCCTTAATTCTATGTGGCATTGATTCAACAAGGTGCTGAAAGCATTCTTTAGAAATGTTGGCCCATATTGATAGGATAGCATCTTGCAGTTGATGGAGATTTGTGGGATGCACATCCAGGGCACGAAGCTCCTGTTCCACCATATCCCAAAGATGCTCTATTGGGTTGAGATCTGGTGATTGTGGGGGCCATTTTAGTACAATGAACTCATTGTCATGTTCAAGAAACCAATTTGAAATGATTCGAGCTTTGTGACATGGTGCATTATCCTGCTGGAAGTAGCCATCAGAGGCTGGGTACATGGTGGTCATAAAGGGATGGACATGGTCAGAAACAATGCTCAGGTAGGCCGTGGCATTTAAACGATGCCCAATTGGCACTAAGGGGCTTAAAGTGTGCCAAGAAAACATCCCCCACACCATTACACCACCACCACCACCAGCCTGCACAGTGGTAAAAAGGCATGATGGATCCATGTTCTCATTCGGTTTACGCCAAATTCTGAGTCTACCATCTAAATGTCTCAACAGACATCGAGACTCATCCAACCAGGCAACACTTTTCCAGTCTTCAACTGTCCAATTTTGGTGAGCTCGTGCAAATTGTAGCCTCTTTTTCCTATTTGTAGTGGAGATGAGTGGTACCCGGTGGGGTCTTCTGCTGTTGTAGCACATCCGCCTCAAGGTTGTGCGTGTTGTGGCTTCACAAATGCTTTGCTGCATACCTCGGTTGTAACGAGTGGTTATTTCAGTCAAAGTTGCTCTTCTATCAGCTTGAATCAGTCGGCCCATTCTCCTCTGACTTCTAGCATCAACAAGGCATTTTCGCCAAGAGGACTGCCGCATACTGGATGTTTTTCCCTTTTCACACCATTCTTTGTAAACCCTAGAAATGGTTCTGCGTGAAAATCCCAGTAACTGAGCAGATTGTGAAATATTCAGACCAGGAAAGTTGCATAATTCGCACCAAGTGCCAAGGGGTCTCGCGCTCTCAAAGCACACAACTGCCATAGTATTGCTTCATTTTTGCCGCGCGCACCCGAGCGCTAGTGCGGACGCGACGAGTAAGCTTAATCGCTTGCGAGGCAGATACCTCTCGGTAGTGAGTGCTGAAAGTGAAAGGCTGTTTAGTATGGATGTGCGCAATGACTAGCCTAACCCTGGTAGTATAACAAGCCTAAGCAAGTTAACCCTTGGGTTATGTTGGGTCTAAATGTGGAAAAATCCAAGATGATGTCAGTAGACTATGGGGTGCCCGTATTAGGCCCTCTGCTATTCTCAATATATATGCTGCCACTTGGTAATATTATAAGAAAACATGGAATTAATTTCCACTGTTATGCTGATGACACTCAATTATATATTTCATCACGACCGGATGAAAACGCTAAATTATCTAAACTGACAGCGTGTTGAAGATATTAAATACTGGATGACGTGTAATTTTCTGCTATTAAATTCAGATAAAACGGAGGTATTACTTATTGGTCCAAAAAACTGCCCACAAAACCTCTCACAATACAATTCTACCTTGGAAGGATGTCCTGTCACTTTATCCACTACAGTAAAAGACCTGGGTGTTATATTAGACCGCAACCTGACATTCGAAAATCATATTTCATATGTTACAAGAACGGCATTTTTCCACCTTAGAAACATTGCTAAGCTACGTAACATGCTATCAATTTCTGATGCAGAAAAGTTAGTTCATGCATTCATGACCTCGAGATTAGATTACTGTAATGCTTTATGAGCTGGTTGTCCTGCATCCTCAATAAACAAACTACAGTTAGTCCAAAACGCAGCTGCTAGAGTTCTTACTAGGTCAAGAAAATATGATCATATAACACCAATTTTATCATCTCTACACTGGTTACCTATTAAGTTCCGTATCAATTACAAAGTATTGCTACTGACCTATAAAGCCCTAAATGGTTTAGCTCCAGTGTATCTAACGGATCTTCTATCGCCCTACAACCCATCGCGCTCTTTAAGGTCACTAAACTCTAGGCTTCTGGTCATTCCTAGGATATCCAAGTCCACTAAAGGAGGGAGGGCTTTTTCACATTTAGCTCCTAAACTCTGGAATAGTCTTCCTGATATTGTCCGAGGTTCAGACTCGCTGTCCCAGTTTAAAACTAGATTAAAGACACATCTCTTTAGCCAAGCATTCACATTATAATTACCTTTTATACTACAGTTAAATGGGAACAACAGCATTAATATAATATTCTGAACAGCAGCTACGCTAATTATTTCCCATCTGCTTTTCTGTTATCTCGGGACACTAGTCCCGAGGTAAATAGTTCGTCAGCTCCAGTTTGTATCCAGCCTCTCATGGAGACTTCGGATGCCCCAACACCTGTGATGAGACGACTCCACGCCTGTGAAGAGACGACTCAACGCCAGCGTTGTTATGGCCTAAATTAATATACGACTGATTATCTTTTTCGAACATTGTTCTTTAACATTGTGTTTCTAACATTTTTTTATACTGTTCATCTATGAAATGCACTTTCTGTAAAGCTGCTTTGAAACAATGTGTATTGTGAAAAGCGCTATACAAATAAATTTTAATTGAATTGAATTGAATATTGTCCGAGGTTCAGACTCGCTGTCCCAGTTCAAAACTAGATTAAAGACGCATCTCTTTAGCCAAGCATTCACATTATAATTACCTTTTATACTACAGTTAAATGAGAACAAAAGCATTAATATAATATTCTGAACAGCAGCTACGCTAATTATTTCCCATCTGCTTTTCTGTTGTCATCTCGGGACACTAGTCCCGAGGTAAATAGTTCGTCAGCTCCAGTTTGTATCCAGCCTCTCATGGAAACTTCGGATGCCCCAAAACACCTGCGATGAGACGACTCCACGCCTGTGAAGAGACGACTCAACGCCAGCGTTGTTATGGCCTAAATTAATACACGATTGATTAACTTTTTCGAACATTATTCTTTAACATTGTCTTTCTAACATTTTTACTGTACATCTATGAAATGCACTTTCTGTAAAGCTGCTTTGAAACAATGTGTATTGTGAAAAGCGCTATACAAATAAATTTGAATTGAATTGAATGTTGCGGGTCAATTTGACCCGTTTTGATTTTTAAGTTGTCAGAAATATCAGTTAACCTATGTTTTTTTTATTTACATTTTGTGACTTATTTAGGGTCATGAACATGCATGCAAAGTTTCACACGCTGATGTGTTTTGACATATACATACAAAAGTACTGTTACGTCCGTGATGTTCACGGGTCAATTTGACCCGCATATTGTAATGTTCTATGGCAACTGTAGAGACCCAAAATAATACAATTTCTAGGTTATATTTTGTTATTTTAGTTTTTTACTAACCTATGAAGCTAAAAAAATATAGCTTTTCCCCATTTATTTCAATACAGAATTTTTTTTTTGTATGCCACTAATGGTAAAAATGAGCTATAATTTCTTTTTTCTGAAATACTATCTAACCACATTGTTTTTCTTGAAATTGTGTGACCTTTTCTCATTTAGGGTCATTAACATGCATGCAAAGTTTCAACATGATACGGTTTATCATGAAACCGGTAATCGTTTAATCTCTAGTTTAGACTAAGATATTATTGTTCTAAATGTATAAAGGCATGTATAAATGTATAAATGTGTCCCAAGGGCCAATCTTAAAAATAGTGGTTAAAAGTATTTTTATGAATCGTAAATTCAGATATTTATTCTTTGTAATTTGATGTAATTTGTAATGTAAAAATTATTGATATTAAAAGTTAATTGTTTGTACCTGATTGTATGTTTTTTTCATAGTGTGATTTTTGGGGAATTGTATTTAATCCAATTAGGGTCAATTTGACCCGGACCATAACGAGTGTAACCAGAAATCGAACAGTGCACGAGGGTTAATTGTTATACTAGTTTGACATGACATGGAAGAAAATGGAAAAGTTTTCAAAAGCTTTCAAAATCCTCCTTCACCCGAGTGGAGATTTATCTGAAGCCTCCGTGAGCGCCAGAGAAAACCAACGCATGCAAAACCTGAGGTAAAATTAAATTATATGGTTTTGCTGCAGATAAACACTTTTCAAAATAATATATTAATTTCAAGATATAACCGTAACACGACAGTAATTTAAACATAGCCTTTGTAAAAAAAATATATATTTAAAGCAAAACCTTAAATGTGCCAAAGAAATGTAAACGACTAGTATTTCCCAAGTCGTCTTGCAGCACTAACGTTTAATCGACTAGTCTCGCACATCCATAGCTCAGTGTCACACATTATAGATGAAAACAGAAACAGGCTCATAGCTGATAATGCAGAGAAGCTCTCACTTTTCTGAAAAGGGCTGTATGGCTATGATAACAATTTAATTCAGTTGTTCTGCTACTATGTTGTGGTACTGGAATCCACTGAATGTTACAGGTTACATTTATGTGAAAGGGGCAGCAGTGCCATGTTTGTTTAGGAAAACACCAAGTTGAATGTTAAAATGTCAGCAACAGCATCAATTTGTGTATTTACTTTGTTACAGTCAGAAAGTGAAACACATCTGATGAAATTAAAACATTGTTAGAAGAACTGTAATGGTATTATTAAGTACTCGTATCAGTACTCGGTATCGGCAAGTACCCAAATGTAAGTACTTGTACTTGGTCTGAAAAAAAGGGGTATCGGTGCATCTCTGTTACATGCAGGTATTTTTAAAATATAAGTAAAATGGATGCACACAATAAGTGCATTGTAGTTTTGTAGTACTTGAGACCATTTTTTGATGGTCTTGGTCTCGTCTCGGTCTCAACTGCATTTCTCCTCGGTCTTGTCTTGGTCTTGGACTTAGAGGACTCAGGATTTTAACTCAAGACCAGTCAAGACCACAACTGCAAGGATATCACTAAATTGTCAGTGCATTGTCTGATTTAACATCATTGATGTGATTTGTAGGGCTGTAATCTCCCAGTCGATTAGTCGTTTATTAGTCGATACGTTCTGGCTCGACCAAAACGCGTTCATTTCGTTAGTTTTGCCGCGCCGCGTTCATTTCATCAGGTGGAGAGCACTAATTGCTAATGGGGGTGTTTTTAGAGCACCCCTGTTTCACAGGTAACAGTCTGTCTTCAGAACACCCCCTTGTTTCCACTTCTTTTGGATTAGCCCAACCCACTGGAGAAGAGAAGTCTCGCTGGTCCTTTGTTTTTCATTCCCCGCTGGCTCAAACGCACGCCCATAGCGGTAAACTTGAGGAACGCCCATCAACATACACATGAGGGGAAGCGTCACAACAACACGCAGTCGTGCCGCAAAAGTGGATCTGTACTGTCGGTTTTGCCGCGTTCATTTCATCAGGTGGAGAGCACTAATTGCTAATGAGGGTGTTTTCAGAGCACCCCTGTTTCACAGGTAACAGTCTGTCTTCAGAACACCCTCTTGTTTCCACTTCTTTTGGATTAGCCCAACCCACTGGAGAAGAGAGAAAGATTGAAGAAGGCTAGTTTGCTGTATATTATTTATTTAATTGTGAGAGCGTTTTTTCTGCTCTTGATCTGGCTTGTTTAATAAATATTCCTTTTTTATTAAAGTGGATGTGCCTTTTGTGTTTAAGAGTAAAAGCTTTAAGTTAATAGTCTATTCGTGTCTCAGCCGCGAAGCTGAGCTGATCCTATGTTTGAGCTGCACAGAGCGGCTGGAAGTGTCTGTCAGTTAGTATAATACATATGACAAAAACAATTGTCTAAATTATGTTGCATATTCCTCAAAAGTTCTTGTGATGATATCACTAGTTGACAACATAGTACTATATTTTGGGAAATCATAGGCTATGATGGTGCTCGTGATGCAACGCTGTCAGAGCCGAAAGACTCGTGTGTCAGACTCATTTCAGTGCAAAATAATCAGGTCAAAAATGATTTAATATACTGCAAATAGCCTATAGTGTTTATGTTTATTTATAATTCATTTAGGCAGACAACAAGGCTGCCAGTGTGCAGCTAATTAATTTAACGTTTTTTTTCTAAACTTCATTTTTAGTCGAAAATTTCAGGACTTCAGTCGACCAAGATTTTCTTTGGTTGATTACATCCCAAGTGATTTGATGTAAAACTTACTCCTTAACATGCAATCAATAACTTCCGTGTAATGTGATTTATTTTGTTACTGTGCTGCCGGGTTCAAAATCAATGCAGCATTGTCTCAAAAATGTGCAAAATTATTATAAATGCCCACAAAATTCTGAGAATTAGGTTTTTTTTTATATTTTTAAATAACATATATAATTAAGCAATATCGCAATAGCAAGAGAGCTGTTTTCATGAATATATAAGCGTGATTGCAAATTATATTGATTTATACAAACGTTCTATAAACAAGAAGTTAATATTAAATTACTTTTTAAACGGTGTCTTTGCAAAAAATAATCAATAGATTAGTCGATCATCAAAATAATCGTTTGTTGAAGTCCTACTCATCAGTCATTAAAGAGAATGAAGGAAAACACCAACCTATTTGTTCCTCTATCTCTTCATCTTTTATTCTGCAGGGTTCTTCCTCAAACTCCATCTTTACAATAGTATGTCTGTAGTTTCTCCTGGAGTAATTCCTCCTGCTTGCTTCTTCTCCTGTGGGAAGATGGGAATATTCCCAGCATTTAAACTCTCATGAACGGCTGTGGGAGCGGCTTCACTGACTGAAGGTGTGAATTGTGGTCGCTGTTGCTCATTTAGCAGATCATCATCACACTCACAATCACTCTCAATTATCCAGCTTTAAGTGTTTTGCTCAAACAACAGAAACAATTCAACTCCTCCAGCTGATTTTTATGTTGCTCTCACATTAGATATGATTACATGCATTAAAAAACGTTTTAAAACTTTTTGTTTGCCAGGTTACATTACATAAAATTAAAACATAACTCAATCTTCACAAATTATAATGTGAAAAACAGTCAGTATGAGTTTACATTTCTTGTAACAACATCACTCGATTCATTTCTGAGTGATTCACTAAATGAACCGACTCGTTTAGTCGTTTGGATTTATATTTGTCCTAATAAATGATAAATTAATGCACTCACAGTGTGAAAACATCAGATTTAGAGCAGAATGAACGGCTGTGTTCCACTTCTCATGTTTATGTTCTTCCCTCGCTCACTTCTCTTCTTCTTCTAGACTCGATGTGTGTCGGTGCTTCGGTTGCTCGAGCGCCTCCGCTGGCGGAGAACAATATTTAAAAGTTATCTTGGTTGATAATATACAAACACAATTTCTATCCCCAAACATGTTTAATTTAGAATAATTAAGTATTGATTTAGAAATAGCATATTATAGGTGACACAGTTGTTTCACCATAATAGATAATTGTTGGATAGATTCAAACTTTTGAGTGTATTTACCTTCTTTCAACTGTTGCGTGTTACTGATGTTGTTGGCTTTCATATAAATCTTGACTTCATTTTAAAGTTATAGTACAAGTTTTACTTACAGATAAAAATGTGAGAGTTATTAAGAGAATATGAAGTTTTACCTTAAACACTTCAGAACTCTGTCCGAGCAGCTCAACGCAAGTTGTCAGATTTAGATTCAATACAAATAAAATCACAGTCTGATAAACACAGTGAATTAAATCAGTTAAAGGTACACAATGTAGCTTTTGGCACTTAATACAGTTTTTTTTTTTTACAATCGCTATGACAGTTTTCCTAAACTCTTAACACACCAACAACACACAATTACCAAACGTTTAGTTTCATGTTTAAAATCACACATTGTAAACTAAACTCCAACACTAATTTTCTAAATACAATAATACACAAACACAATACACTATGTCTACCAAAACCCAAACACATGTTCTCTTCCAACAGGAACATTTAGTCAATCATAGCACAATGTCATAAAAACACTAACACTAGATGGAATTACAGAAACTGCATTAGGGGAGACCAGGGACGGTTGTAACAGGGGACGGTTGTAACACCTTGAATTCCTCCAATCAGAAACAACCTAGAGTGATGACACTCACTGTGCTCGCGCTCTGTCAGTTTCCCTCCATTTTCCCAAAGAGGCAGCCACATTTCAAACTTCCTGACTGCCTTATCAACAAAAGGTTGTTTTTGAGGTAAAAAAAAATTACTTTTCTTTGTGATGTACTTTTTTGGATGCTGTTATGAGATCAAATGTTTATGAATTCATACAAGTATTATTAGAATCACTGTTTTGTAAGCTAGAAATAGAAATGGCTAACAAGTGTCAAACTAGCATTCTAGCTAGCTCACATGAGATGAAAACATGGCTGGTGATACTGTAACGTCACGTTACAACCGCCCCAGTATCTCCAACCAAGTTTAATTTATATCTTAAAAACGGCATAGTTTCCCTTTAATGTGCAAATCAAAAGTAAAATGTGCACTCTGCATTGCAAATTAAATGTAAGATGTCATCAAATCACATTTTAAGGTAATTATCTTTTTTATATAAAGATAGTCAGTCAAAACATGTGATTGCTTACAGCATGCCAAATATCAGAAAGAGGAAGACAGACAGGGGAGTCCCATTTCCTGTGCTGGAAAGGGCTTCAGATGAAATTAGACAGGGAAATTCAGTCAGGGGAGTGGCCAAATTATATGGCATTTGCCATGTGACCCTGCACCGGTTCCACAAGAAGAGAAGTCAGGGATCAAATACCCCTTTTCCACCAAAGCAGTGCTAGAGCTAGATTGGAGCCAGAGCCTAGTTTCAAATCGGTTCTTTGTGTTTCCACACCCAAAGCCCCAGCTCCGAGCCAGGAAAAGTGGTTCTTAAGTAGCACCAAAACATTGCTGGGCTAGAACAGGGCTAGAAGTAAGAACCGATTACGTCAGGCACTGGGGGCGGGGTCAACAAGACGAACACACACTTGAGATCCGCCATTGTTTAAATAGCAGCTAATGGAGCTAACAGCTGCTGCTCGTTTGAAATCTCCGTCTATACAAATTACGGCGAACTGCATGAATGTGTTGGATTCGTTGTGTTTTGATGCCGATGTAGGATCGTAAAGCCATGTGAATCAATAGTAACACAACGTTTGCATTGTTGATGGAAGGCTTGTTCACAGCGGTGCTGTGCAGAGACCGATCGCCGTATGACAACGAGTCCAGCGAGAGCACACGACTCCTTATGCTTTTGATTCACTCATGCGTTTTTTTATATCATACATGGATCGGTCTGCGCAGCGCAGATGCATCTCGTACAAGCCTGGTGTGTTTGTGTTTCCCGCTGCCCAGGGTTGCCAGGTTTTCACAACAAAACCTGCCCAATTGCTACTCCTAACAAGCCCAATCGCGTTTCAGGGGGGCTTCTCCGGTAAAAATCACATTTGGGGGTAAAATATGTGTTTTTTTTGCCGTGGTTGCCTACTAAAATTCTCATTCCCGGGGCTAAATATCACATAATTGGGGTCGCTTCAACCCGCGGACATGAAAAACAGCCCGCGGCAACAGTGATGAAGAATAATTTTTTATTTTTTTTTAAACGCGGACTTGGCAACACTGCCGCTGCCTCGCTAGCGTTGCTGAGACGTATACAGTGACGTAAGACCTGGCTCTGTTGTGGCTCTCAGCATGTGGAAAAGGAAACGGTTCTTAGAAGGCTCCTCAGTTGAACCAACAATGAACTGGGACTAGCTCTGGCTCTGAACTAGCTCTAGCACTGCCTTGGTGGAAAAGGGGTAAAAGACACTTCCTAGAGTCGGATACTGGACTCCGAAAAGGGTTTTCTCTCTAGAGCAGGAGCTCCTCTTGAGATCGATTGAGCCCAAAGGAGGTAGGCTAGATATGTAGTAAGCTAGAGTAGGCTATGCTATGTACATTTGTTGTGTATAATAACTAATATTAGGCTACAACTAATTAAACTACTAAACTAATTTAACAATTCATATAATTTAGGCCCGAAAGTTTGCCTATGAATTGGCAAAGACTTACAGTTGTAGGTATCCCGAAACCTGGGCAGAGAACGGGATGGCTGGAGCCGACTGGTTCACAGCATTTATGAAGAGGCACCCCACTCTCTCCATAAGAAGCCCTCAGGCTACAAGTCTCTCACGGGCTACAAGTTTCAATAAGACAAATGTCAATACTTTTTTTGACAACTTGTTTTCTGTCCTGGAGAAACACAGATTTTCTGCACAGGACATCTGGAACATGGATGAAACAGGTGTGGTGGAAATGATCTATATCTCCCTCAGAAACTCACAGCCGTACAAAATAAAAGCATTACAGAATAAAAGCACTAAACAAAATAATATTTTTTCTGTACAGGAATCACCACAGTGCAAAATCCTGAAAAAATTGTGGCCAAAAAGGAGTCAAACAAGTAGGAGCAGTCACCTCTGCAGAACGGGGGACACTAATTACACTTGCCTGTGCAGTGAATGCAAATGCTTTTGTGTCAGGTCACGTCACACCTCTCTTCATCTCTCTGCACTGGCTATCACTCGCTGCTCGCATCAAGTTTAAGGTGCTGACGCTTGCATACAGAGCCACCACGCGCTCAGCTCCTACATACTTTGACTCCATTCTACAAATCCACACCCCCACCAGAAGCCTTCTCTCTGCAAAGGAACGACGGCTTGTGGTACCATCACAGAGGGGGGAAAAATTCCTTTCCAGAACATTTTCATTCAACGTTCCCAGCTGGTGGAACGATCTTCCCAACGCCATCCGAAACGCAGAATCATTGACATCATTCAAAAGTCAACTTAAAACTCAGCTCTTCCGTGAGCACTTAACCTCATAAAAAAAATAAAAAAAATAAAAAACACTTTCCTTCCTCTTTCTCTTCCTTCTTCCCTCCCTACTCTAGCCTGTGCTACACTGAGCAATGTAGACGGTCTCAGGATTTCAGGCTCTTATTGCGCTCCTCGACTCTTCATGACCAATCGCTTCATGTTCTCCCAAGTTGTAAGTCGCTTTGGATAAAAGCGTCTGCTAAATGCATAAATGTAAATGTAAATAAGGTCTCACACCAGTATGAATACTCTCATGCTCTTTTAAAGAGTTCAGTCATGTAAAACTCTTTCCACAAAAAGAACAAACGTGAGGTTTCACATCAGCATGAATTGTAAGGTGTCTTCTTAAGTATGATTCCAGAACAAATGTTTTCTCACACTGATCACAGCTGAACGATCTCACTCCAAAGTGACAGAGCAGATGAACATTGAGAGAGCTTTTCTGAATGAAACTCTGTCCACACTGAGAGCAGGTGAAAGATCCGTTGACTCTCTTTTCGGTCTATGAAGCGACGGTGTTTCCATCTTCACTTGTGAAATGATGAGGTTTTTGCTGTTTGTCTTCATTCACTTCCACTGGGTCTAAAATCAACACATTAAGTTCCCATAATTCAGTAAAAGACAAACAAATGAGAAATATGGTTTAATCACAAATACAATCTAATTAACTCAGGATTAGTGTTGTCACGATACCAAAATTATGACTTTGATACAATACCAGACTAAAATACCTCTATACTGAATCGATACCACAGCAAAAAAACGAAACAAATAATTGAATAATACGACAGAACTTAATATTAATCGTTTTATTTTTTTAAACTAAAAACACAGTTGGCCGGCATGTTCCTGTCCTGCTTTTGTCCATTCCCTCCTCTTATTTCAATAATAATTACACGCCAGTGTGAACATCCTTACAGAGAAGTTTGCAACAATCACATTATTATCAATCATGTTAACATTCACTAACCTTTCACTATCCTGAACAGGATGGATGACCAAAATCTTATTTCATGAGGCAAGTAATTTAAAACAAATTTTTTATGTAACTGTATAATTACATTACATTAATAATTACATTTAATTGTATCTTTGTTTTGTTTTTCTAACTAAGCAAAAATGCAAATTACAAACGATATGACAAAACAGTGCTTTTTTTTCAGCTACAGTAGGTCTATTTAACTGTAGCATTCAAGAGAGAGACTTCACTTTATAAATGAACTACAAATACACTGATTCTTAATAAATATATTAAAGTTATTCAGTCAAGCATGGGTGATTTTCTGTATTTCAAACCATGTGTAATCATATTATGAACCTCCAGATGTGTTCAATAACAAGTGCTTTGGAGGAAGAGTGAAGTAACATCTCACAGCAAGAACTGGCAAATCTTTCTCAGTCCATTAAGATGAGACGCACTGTAGCGTTTAAAGCAGCCGGTGGAAACAGCCCATAATGACTGCTACTTACTGACGGCTGCTTCTGATATTGAACCCTGCTCTGTTCAGGGACTCATTATTACATTTCTGTTCGTCGAACGTTTTTATTTACATATATAAATTTACTGGGAAAAAAGCATTTCATATTTTGCTGAGGATCTAGCTAGATGTAGCCTATTGTTATTCACCAACCTGTTTGTTCCTCTGTCTCTTCATATTTTATTCTTCAGGGTTCTTCCTCAAACTCCATCTTTACAATAGTATGTCTGTAGTTTCTCCTGGAGTAATTCCTCCTGCTTGCTTCGGAAGATGGGAATATTCCCAGCATTTAAACTCTCATGAACGGCTGTGGGAGCGGCTTCACTGACTGAAGGTGTGAATTGTGGTCGCTGTTGCTCATTTAGCAGATGATCATCACACTCACAATCACTCGCAATTATCCAGCTATAAGTGTTGTTTGGCATAAAGAGTCATTTAAAACCAATTTCATAAATTAAGTTTCAAACTCATAGCTTTTAAATTATATTTATAATAGATTGATTTTTGGGAGTTTTATGCTAGAACATACAAACACTCTTGAACTGAAATGTCTTCGTTATTATGGTATGTCTGAAATAATGTATTCTTCAGTTGCTCATATTGTGTTACAGCTTGTGTCTACCAGGTTTTATTCGTTTATTACATAAAATATCACTTTACACAATTCATAACCTTCACAAATTTCCATGTGAATAACCAGTCAGTGCCATTTTGAGTTTCACACGTGACACGTGTAATCTACAGCGGTTTATTTCAAATTGAAGTAATAGTTTCGGTCAAGTTTTGATTCACCAAACATTTGGACCTTTATTTTACCTGAAATAACACAATGAATGCACTCACAGATTGAAAAGCAGATTTACAGCAGCATGAACGGCTTTTAATCCCTCACGGGCGCTCGTGAACGCGGGCCAGTTTTGTTGTCTTCGGGAATTTATTGTTGTTCTTGGCCTCCTGTCTCTTTTGTTTCCGTGAAAGCAGCAGCTCTGGATTGGGCCAGTGTTGCCATTATTCTGTCATTATACAAATCCCAGAAAAAAACAACAACATGGCTGTGGCGAGCAGCGAGGTCGAGGGACCGTGTTTTTATAAAATATTGTTTTTTTTTTCTTTCTCCTCTCTCCACTCTCTCGTCTCTGTCGCTCCTCATGCTCTCCGCTCCGTTCTCTCACCTCGCTGTTCTTACCCCCAGGTCCCGCGGCCGCCGTGATCGGCCCCCCCGGGGAGGGGGAGGGGGGGGGGGTAGAGCGCAGTCTCGGGAGTGCCCCCCGGCCTGTAAAGGGCGTTGGGGGTATGTGGCAAGCAGCGAGGTCGAGGGACCGTGAGGGCAGGACGAGGCGGTGCTCATCAGAGAGGATGAGCGCCAGCTGCGAGCCGCAGCGATCTCGGCCCTCGCGGAGGAGTGAGGGAGTATAAAGGAGCAGCGACGACAGTGAGGGACGAGAGAGGACCAGGCCTGGATTTTGTGTTGTGTTTTATTTTCATTTTGTGTTTATTTGTGTTTGTATGTAGGCGGCAGTCGACCGCGAGGGGCTGCCGCCGCCATTTTATTTTGTCTTTGTTTTGATTAAACATTTTCAATGCCCTCCGGTTCCCGCCTCCTTCTTCCCGTACAAACAAGCTTTACTACAATGGCTACTACATTTTTACTATAAAACCATGGTTAATTTTCGTAAGGGTGTTTATCAGTAAAATGAAAATTCAACAGATGAAATATGATCAGTAAGAGAAAAACGCTGTTAATGAGACGATGAGCACTGGGACTGCGGCAGATTGGTTGTGAAATAAATGCCTTTATTATTCAAAATGCACATTTGGAAGGGATATAGTCAACCTTGTCCTGTTTTTGTTTAGTCAAGTTTTTGTCGACTAAAGTTCAGAGCATTTTAGTCTAGTTTGTTCGCTTCATTTCACAGCGGAAGGCGAGACTGGATTTGCAGACATATTGAGATTAAAACACAATGCTGTGCCTTCTTCTATATTGGATCCGACAGGAATGGTGCAACACACTTATGTGAGTGAAACATGTTTTTTTATATGTGATAGTATTGCATTGTTATAGATCGTTTTCGGTTACACTATAATATAAAATTAGAAAAAACAGATACATTAGAAATAAACCTAATTAAGGATAACTTACCAAGCTGTCACAGGCTGTAATATCCTTTCTATTTGAGGTGTTCTTGGTTCAATGTCAGGATACAGGATCAGACTCTGGGTCAAACATGTATGGGCGAATCATTACGGTTACCATTTTTCCACATTGGACACTTTCAAAACAATTCCCCACGTGTACTGACGGGGACCGTGAGGGGACCGTGAGGGCTCAAAAATAGAAAATAGAAAAATAGCCTATTACTTATTCATTTAAATGTGTGTGAATGTAAAAACCATGCGAATGTAATAGGTTGACCTCAGACAACAGTATAAAATACTAAAAAAAGCCAGTTCATGACCCCTTTAAATACTCTACTCCCATAAATGAAAGCTTTAGCATAAGTTCTGCCGGGAAGACTTAATTGTCACGTCACTTCAACTTTTTTATCTATTCAATCACATTTTAATACTTGGGTATAAAAGATCGGTACTTACTCATGTCTAAATTCGCAGATGCTGACGCTCCAATTCAGTTGACGATCCGGACGTTGCATCGCTGGTCCTATTATAAAGTAATAATGTGCATACAGTGGCGTTCTAAGTCCATGTCAGCCTATCATTCTGTTCACTGAACAGCTGTACCGCCGCCGCGGTAACAGACGCCAGTGCTTCACTAACAAGAGCAAAATCTCACGTCAGACTTAGAACAATAACTTTCATGGAGGACTATCTGGGCATGTTATCAAAGACACGGCTGTGATTTTCATCACCATTCTGGCGACATCACTACATCAGCATTTATCACAGTGATATGCATATGGTTATGCATTCCGATTGGGTGTAGTATCTTACTCTTTTTCAATTTTGTCGCAAGCATGTCTGTATAGAGCACACACATGCATCGTATGAGACGTGCACATGTTTCTGCCGGTCTGCTTGTGCAACGTGCTCGCTCGTTGTGGCTCGCTTGTGTCCATAGTGCTCGTAAATTATTCGCATGACACCGGTTACCGTTATTGATAGTATTTTGTTAGAAAAACTGAAACAGAACAGATGGCACAGCATATTTGCCTCTATCATTCTCCCCACGAATGCAAGGAAACCAACACGGGTTTTAAAGCAACAAGCACCCATTTAATCGGGGCTTCATGATGAACTGAAGTTAAGCTGAAATCGCGATTGGCTTCAGTGTTATCAGATCGCTAAAATTGAATTTAAAAACTATGCTGAGCAAATTAGCATATTTAAGTACAGCACCGACATCAGTGCTTTGATCCGTTCTGATTCAATGGCGTTAGATTCATCTTCCAAGCGCTGTGAGTTTGTCACATATGCAATTTAACTGACACAACATAGTTTCAAGCTTAGAAGTGTTTGGCCTGCATCCAGCAGAGTACATATTTTGCTCAAACATACGGGGCACCAAGTGTTGGAATGGCTTCCTTTCGTGATTCGATATGGCTTCCTTCCCTATGAGGAAGAACTGTAGCGTTCTGTGCTCATATAAAGGTGCTTTGCTTATTGCATTATAAAAATGCGCTACATATTAATAAATTAGTTAATCAAAACAAACACGTCATATATATATATATATATATATATATATATATATATATAGTAATTGTGTGCTTTTGTCTTCGCTTTACTCCAGTTAATTTGACTCTATTCGTATTTTATTCAGCTACTGATATCTGGATACCTCTTTATATTTCTAGAAACTTAGAATTTAGTGTTACGTCTCACTTGGTCCTTCCGTGCTAGGATGCCATGGCTACATTTATGAATAAAACAAATGTGTATCTCGTTTGTACTCTCAGCACCATATGTCGGGTAAGGTTTGCATACAAAACAAGGTTCTACTTGATATTCGTTAGCAGCAATAATTTAATTCCGTACTCAATCCGACCCGTTTATATAAAGATTGCATCGTACAGCATCTAAATCGCAGCACGGGAACACAATTATTCAAATCTTTTATGAATACAGTGATCAGAGTGCACTCCCTTTATAAACGCATGAAACTGTCAAATGCTTCAGTTCAGATAAACTCCAGTGGAACTGCTGTGGTCAATCTGAATACACCGAATCATGAATCTATTGCATGTTCTACTATTCGTTGGTCAAACGTATGCACTAGAAGGCAGAATTAGCAGTGAACAAGCTCTGAACCATTCAATCCTGATTGCGTGTTTTCTGTGTTATGTAACGCCTCCAATTAGGCATTGCATTCAAGTGCTCAACAGACATTTACATTTATGCATTTGGCGGACACTTTTGTCCAGGGCGACTTGAGTTGCATTCAGGGTGCTCATTTGGCATTTTTCGGGTCTTGCTTTCCCTGGGAATCAAACCCGTGGCTCGGCGTTGCTGGTGCCACGCTCTACTGTTTGAGCTACAGAAAAGACATGTCTGTGATCGATTACACTCGCATTGAATTCTATCGTGACTAACACAATATACAGGGGAGTAAATATAGCGTTGACTGTTGACACAGTCTGCATATGCGTATTGATTCCTGGCTGCACCGCAAACGGCAAGGTCTCTCGCAGTAAGCTTTTTCTCTTCACTAAAGCTGGCACACACGGTGCGCTTATAGTCATTGTGATTTGTTGCTTTTCAGACTGCGATCCTGATGCTAACCTGTGGGATCTCAGTGCATTTACGGCAGGCTGTATGTTAATCAGACGCACAAGGACTTGTCCGGAGTTTTACATCAACCCATTCACTTAGCGAAATCATTCAGGCCAAAATTTTTTCATGGCATTGGTGAACATGTCAAACTAACTATTAAAGACATCAGATTTTATTCTAGGGTCAAAGGAATTTTTAGGATTGCGATATTGTCTCATACTGCCAAATGTGGCCAAAATCACACAGTATTATCCTGGCTTAGGTTATCAAATGATGAATCTCGCTTTGATCTCTTTCATAGGTTCGGTAGCTGTGTCGGGTCCTATATAGCTAGTTATGGTTTTATTTGCTAGTAAAGCTTAACCATATAAAACATTCTTTTCCTTTTGCAAGGGCATCGTCGGGTGTTCTCAACCACATGCGCATGTTATGTATTTGTCATGCTGTTCTGGTTAATTTTCTTTTGGGGGTTCTCTCAGCAGGTTGACGGTTAGATGGTGTTCTATCAAAATGTGAGCGGGAGCTACGCCCAGGGGTTTAGTATCCTCCTAACTGCTGATGGAAAGAAATGTGATCTCCAACTCACCTGTGCATGGGCCATTCTTTCAGATTGGTGTTGCTACGAACATAGCTCAACGCGCGGAGTTGGCATCGTCTACCAAGGTCTCCCCTGTCAAGAAGCATCTGAATGTGGGATTCCCTGATGGTCAAGATGGTTTTCTTCAGCAATGCTCAAACCATCAGGCATATTCAGTAAACTCTCCCATAATTCCAAAGGTAAAGCTAAGATTACCTACTTGTCTTAACAAACATCAGGTAAGTTCAAAGCTTGTAATTTAACTCCTAACACTTAAATCGTAAAGGTCGCTCTTCCACTTACACCGATATTCCGCTAGAAGCCATGTTTTATCAGCCTTTCGGCTTCAAGTGTCCAGGGAAATTCACTTTAGAAACTAATCAGTTTGGTTCTACTCTCGGTCTTTCCTATTCTGATCTTCACTTCTTACTCAATTTCTTTACTCTTTTACTTAAGCATTCTAGAATGACTCTAAAGGTTCTGATATCACATTAACAATTTCTAAGATGAAGAATAATTTCTGTGCCTTCACTTCTATGGTTAAATATCTTCATGTTCGTCCTAAGACTTCTGACCACTCCCCTCTATTTATTTTATCTAATGGAGCACCTCTCTCTAAGGCCTGGTTTCAGACCCACTTTTATACTGACCTTAAAAGCTGCAGTTTACCTCCTTCTCTTCGTATCAGACATTCCTACAGCTACGACCGCGAAATTCTAGGCCAGCATTTAAGCTACTGGGGAGATGGTGTTCTTCTGCATTCAAGTCTTATATAAGACCGATTCTAAAATCATCCTTGAAGCTCAGCAAGCTCTCCAGTAATGGTTCAAGTAAATCCCTATGCAACTACTGGTGCGGCCTTGTCTCTGTGGTCTAGCAGACCATGTGGCCCTGCGGCCTTGTCTCTGTGGTCTAGCAGACTGTGTGGCCCTGCGGCCTTGTCTATGTGGTCTAGCAGACCGTGCGGCCCTGCGGCCTTGTCTCTGTGGTCTAGCAGACCATGTGGCCCTGTCTCTGTGGTCTAGCAGACCGTGTGGCCCAGCGGCCTTGTCTCTGTGGTCTAGCAGACTGTGTGGCCCAGCGGCCTTGTCTCTGTGGTCTAGCAGACCGTGTGGCCCTGCGGCCTTGTCTCTGTGGTCTAGCAGACTGTGTGGCCCTGCAGTCCTTGTCTATGTGGTCTAGCAGACCGCGCGGCCCTGCGGCCTTGTCTCTGTGGTCTAGCAGACTGTGTGGCCCTGCGGCCTTGTCTATGTGGTCTAGCAGACCGTGTGGCCCTGCGGCCTTGTCTCTGTGGTCTAGCAGACTGTGTGGCCCTGCGGCCTTGTCTCTGTGGTTTATACATGTGTTTTATATTAAAACATTTTTTTTTAAAACAACGGCCAAATGTTCCGGACCCTCAGATTGCGAGCTACGGACGGGGCCTATGCCAAAGTACTTTATTGCTTGCTGGGTTGTTAATAAATGGATAATTGTCACTGTATTTATTCTCCCGAGTCTTTCTGGTAGAAATGAAAGCTTGGTAACACTTCATTTTAGGGTTCAATTATCGCTATTAACTAGTTGCTTATTAGCATGCATATTACTAGGATATTAACTTTATATTAGTACTTATAAAGCATATATTAATGCCTTATTCTGTATGACCGTATTCTGCATCCCTTAATCCTACCCAATAACTAAACTTAAATGCTAGAAAAACTACCTTACTAACTATTTATTCGCAATAAATTAGGAGTTTATTGAGGCAAAAATCATAGTTAATAGTGAATATGTGTTCCCCATACTCAAGTGTTACCGAAAGCTTTAGCATAAGTTCTGCCGGGAAGACTTAATTGTCACGTCACTTCAACTTATCTATCCAATCACATTCTAATACTTGGGTATAAAAGATCGGTACTTACTCATGTCTGAGTTCGCAGATGCTGACGCTCCAATTCAGTTTAATACAGTGCAACAGAGCAGCGTCAAGAATATGAGATATTGGTGACGTCTGTCCCAATCGATGTCTATTGATATTGCATTAATGCAAACAGCTAGCATCAAACAAAGATATCATTCAAAAACTTTTGATTCAAGAGAAAAATCTTCCTTCATTAGTAAAATTTCATATTTAAAAACATATTTCATTTATTAAAAACATTTCATACGTATTATCCTTCCTATTTTAAAGAAGACATTACATTCCAGTAGATGTAGTTGGGTCTTGAGAGAATTGTAAGACAATTCAAAAATCACATTTCTCAATGCAAGATTTCATCATCTACCATACATAATATTGTGAAAAAATTTAGGGAATCCAGAGGAATCTCAGTCCGTGTTGGATAAGGCATCAATAAATGTAACTCAAATCTGTTACACAAGTAGAAATCTACATCAGCTCAATGCAGTGATGCTGAGTTAATCTCAGATGATCCAAATCTGAGCCAAAAAAAAATCCAAAGTGGAAATGTGTGCTGTGGTCAGAGGAGTCCATGTGTCCTCTTCATAAATACATTTTCCTGCTTTAAATCCTTGATAATCTCTTCTTTCACAACTGATCATGTTGAAAACTGTACTTTACATTATCAACACAATAAGTTCCAAGAAAGTATTTCACCTTTAAAGAATAAGATGTTAAAAATAACTTTAATGAAGTCAGATTAATTATAATGGAGTCAGATAAACAACTGAATTTCGCATGGCATCTTCAACTGCTTTTTATTCTGATAATTGGTTCAAAACAGCAGCGTAATCTTCCAGCCTTACAGTAAAAAAATCGAAATTGTTTCTAAACTACTATTTGAGCATCTGGATAATTGAGAGTGATTGCAAGTGTGATCATCTGCTAAATGAGCAACAGCGACCACAATTCACACCTTCAGTCAGTGAAGCCGCTCCCACAGCCGTTCATGAGAGTTTAAATGCAGGGAATATTCCCATCTTCCCACAGGAGAAGAAGAAGCAAGCAGGAGGAATTACTCCAGGAGAAACTACAGACATACTATTGTAAAGATGGAGTTTGAGGAAGAACCCTGCAGAATAAAAGATGAAGAGACAGAGGAACAAATAGGTTGGTGTTTTCCTTCATTCTCTTTAATGAGGAACATTAAGATGAAAACTGACATATAACAATACATCTAAAACTATACTAGTGCTTAATTGTGACTCTAGTATATTTCTTGTTCTCATTTCTCCTTCTTTGAATTTGATATGTTGATTTTAGACCAGATGGAAGTGAATGAAGACAAACAGCATCAAATTCAAAACCCTCATCCTTTTAAAAATGAAGATGGAGACACAGTTGATTCACTGAAGACTGAAGAGAATTTCACACAAGAACAAGCTGGAAAATCTGGAGTCAAAGGATCTTTCACCTGCTCTGAGTGTGGAAAGAGTTACGTATATAAAAATCCCCTAAAGGATCACATGAGGATTCACACTGGAGAGAAACCGTTCACCTGCTCTCAGTGTGGAAAGAGTTTCGCTCACAAAAACTCTCTCAAAGCTCATCTGCACTTTCACTCTGGAGTGAGATCATTCAGCTGTGATCAGTGTGAGAAAACATTTGTTGTGCGATCAAACTTTAGAAGACACCTTAAAGTTCATACTGGTGTGAAGCCTCACGTTTGTTCTTTCTGTGGAAAGAGTTTTTCACTACTGCAGAATTTAAAAGTGCATGAGCGTGTTCATACTGGTGTGAAACCTTATATGTGCTTTGACTGTGGGAAGACCTTCATTACATTAAGCGACATAAACAAACACCAGAGAATTCACACTGGAGAGAAACCGTACAAGTGCTCACACTGTGGGAAGAGTTTCTCTCAGTCAAGTCACCTGAAAGATCATGAGATAGTTCATACTAGAGAGAAGCCGCACCAGTGCTCTTCATGTGGGAAGAGATTCACCCGATTATCTAGTGTACAGACTCATAAAAAAAAGCATTGCCCAAAGTTGTCTAAGTGAGCATATTCTCCAAATTTACAAAAAAAAAATGCTCTTACAAATGCTTTGACACTCAGAGTCCGCTAGTTCACTTGCTTGGTCCGGACCAAATACTTAGTTTTTTGTTTTGTTTGGTTCACTTTGACACTGCCCTTTTTGCAAGTGAACCAAGTGAGTCTTTTCTCAAGTGCTGTAACATGATTTATAATGTTATGATTCAGCTTTACTGAACTTCAAACACTTGTTTTGCATTAAAAAATTTGTGATGAGATTCATTTTTTTCTGGTTTTGCTTAATATCTAGTCCAGTTTAATGTATATATATATATATATATATATATATATATATATATATATATATATATATATATATATATATATATATATATATATATATTTTATGTTTTGCAGTAGGTTGTAACGGTGACGGCCCGATAAATAAAAAAAATCTAAATCAAATAATTTTAAATTTAGATTTTGGTCAATTAATTTGGGCGCCAGACAGGCAATCCTGTCCTATTTTAAACAAATAACCCAGATAGCATGAAATGCCACTCGTTACATACATCAACTCAAAGTCAAAATTCAATATAAAAATAACAAAGAACATAGGATGTGGTTTAGAAAAGAAGGTTGTATTTCATAGAAGAAGGGAAAATTAACAAACAAACAAAAAAAAAAACAATATTAACCACAATCCACTCTCAATTCTGGTTGATAACCACAAACATAATAACACCAGATTCAGGATATTCCCATAACAAGATAAGAAAACAGTCAAAATTTTGGGGCAAAGGAAAGTAAAATGGCAAAACAAAATGAAGTCAAAGAAGAAAAACAAACAAATTAAATAAGATAAAAACAAAACAAGAAAATGAAGATACACTACTCACTACTCACGTTTTGCTCGTCCACTTACACCGATATTCCGCTAGAAGCCATGTTTTATCAGCCTTTCGGCTTCAAGTGTCCAGGGAAATTCACTTTAGAAACTAATCAGTTTGATTCTACTCTCGGTCTTTCCTATTCTGATCTTCACTTCTTACTCAATTTCTTTACTCTTTTACTTAAGCATTCTAGAATGACTCTAAAGGTTCTGATATCACATTAACAATTTCTAAGATGAAGAATAATTTCTGTCCCTTCACTTCTATGGTTAAATATCTTCACGTTCGTCCTAAGACTTCTGACCACTCCCCTCTATTTATTTTATCTAATGGAGAACCTCTCTCTAAGGCCTGGTTTCAGACCCACTTTTATACTGACCTTAAAAGCTGCAGTTTACCTCCTTCTCTTCGTATCAGACATTCCTACAGCTACGACCGCGAAATTCTAGGCCAGCATTTAAGCTACTGGGGAGATGGTGTTCTTCTGCATTCAAGTCTTATATAAGACCGATTCTAAAATCATCCTTGAAGCTCAGCAAGCTCTCCAGTAATGGTTCAGGTAAATCCATATGCAACTACTGGTGGTGGTGTTCCCAGGGGCGTAGCACCAAATTCTGGGCCCTGTATACTCTCAACGTCACTGTACATTCGCTTCACTGTATATCGTCGACGTCTGATGCCAAATAGGCAGACATCGCCCAACCCTAGCTTCCTCTGTTTATCATCATATATGCATTAGGCAATAATAGTTTTTTTTAAGCTAATGTTAGCCAATGGAAAGCATTTTACTTACTTTTCTGGGTGCATCCGTGACAGGTGTCTGTTAAAGTTGGAAGTTGTCCCAGTCTTTTCTTCAATTGTGCGTTTACACACACAACATTTAGCGCTGCTCTTTCCAGCATTAGATTCAAAATCCGTGTAGGCGAACTTCACGATCCGGGGCACATATTTCTGCATTTTCCAAAATTTAGCCCGCGAATAAAGCACGAGAATGAATGCGGCGTAAAGTGAGTGACGTCAGTCAGTGAGTGTGTGGTCAAGCAAGGAGAGCGAGCGGTGTCTGTGAGGGAAAAAATAGATCACGGCCGGTCTTGGAGCCCGAGACAGGAAAAGTGTAACATGTTATATACAATTTGTATAACCTATTTAGTCAGAAACAACGTAATTCATTTGATGAATGCTCAAGTCCGATTTTATATATCCTGGACCTCGAGACTCGAGTCCAAGTACGAGTCAACAGTCCGCGAGTCCAAGTCGAGTCACGAGTCCAGAGAACGGAGTCTCGAGTCGGACTCGAGTCCAAAGAATAAGGACTCGAGTCGGACTCGAGTCCGAGTCCAGGACTCGAGTACTCCAACACTGGTGCCTTATTTGCTGTTATCCTGAGAGTCATTGATTATAGTAGGCTTGTGACTCTACAGCAGAAGATCCAGCAGTGTTTTCTTCACATAAACTAAATGATTATCAAAAAATGTGTACATAAGTTTTGTACTCCAGTTTAATAACACATCACATCATAAGCACTTCTAACTCCTGTGAGTTTTACTCACACATAGAGATCAAGAATCAGCCTATGAATCTCAACAATGGTGACATGCTTCATGCCGCAATTAATTCTGGGTGCATCATGCTAAACTCATCTATGGCTCCCAGAATGCATTGTGGCATGAAGCATGTCACCATTGTTGAGATTCATAGGCTTATTCTTGATGTCTGTGTGTGAGTTAAACTCGCAGGAGTTAGAAGTGATTAGTGTACAAACTATTTCAAAACGAATTCAGCTTTTCTGATTAAAACACTGCTGGATCTTTTCTAGATTCACAATTAAAAAAAAGTTAATAGTATATTGCTCATACTCAGTCATAAAATCGATTAATTTAATTAATACACAATGATCATATTCTCATCATTGAGCAGCCAACAGCATCTGATTGTGTTTACTCTTGCTTTTCTTGCCATAACAAACTCTGTTACAGCAGCCAGAGAAACACTAACATTAAAAAGTCATCAAACTGCCCAACTAAAGAAAACACTAATCACCATGATGGTCACATTAAGAACTAACAATTTTCTAAACAAAATCAAACAAAAAATAATTAATTCTCAATAAGAGCTTCTGTAGACATCTGACAGAAATAAAGTTAGTCTGGTTAGTAATGTGTGAAGCTGGTAATGCTGTTTGTGGAGTTGTTTAATCCTCCTCTGTTGAGATCCTCAGAGATTTAATGTCTTTGTTTATAGTCAGTCATAGTTTTTGTGTTTTTCTTTTTTCTCTTTTCTTCAGTGATTCTGCTCATTATCATCAGGTGTTCACCACTAATGGTTAATCTTACCTTAATTAATCTCTTAATTATCTCATTAACTTTAACACTGATTCAGTGTTACTTTAACACTCTGTAGAGTGGGACCATATGTGCTCTGAGCAGTGTTAATTTAACACTGGGGATTTTACTGTGTAGTAGTATGTAGTAGTATGATAATAGTAGACTGCTGCTCATTTCAGTTGAAACTGCTACAGCACATGATTGCTGGTAATAACTTAAAGTTGCCTCTATGAGCTCACCTTCTCTCACATCAGACTCGCACCCTGCCTTGTCTTCTGCATCAAGTGCAGAACTGTCTACATCAACAAGCACAAAAAATAGGTATTAGCCTCTTAACGTACAAAAAAAACAACCTACTTGTTAAAGCAAGCTCACTTTGTATTCCAAGAGCCATTTCAGTGCAAGATAAAGCGCTAAAAATAATTAAACATGTGATCAAGCATTGTGTGTTATGTTGACAGTTTGGACTAAGCTTTAGGCTGTCAACCAAGTGTCCTAATAACCACAATAGGGCACTTAACAGAGCTTGAAATCTACCATTACGAACAAGTACAAAGATAACATAACTATTAATTGGTAGGGTTGCAAAGGGTAGAAACATTTCCGGTAAACTTCCAGTAAATTTCCAGAAACTTTCCATGGGAAGTTAAGCTGAGGAATTTTGGAAATATTCAAATTTGAAAACTTTCCACAAAAATGATGGGAATTAAAGGAAATTAATAGAAATTAACTGGAATTTGGTGATAATTTCAACAAACTATCATATCCAAACATAAATATCAAATTATTTTTTTAAATAGTAAAACAATGTAAACAACATGATCTTTTATCAGATTTATTTTAGAGTAGAACTTTAAAACTTTAACTCTTGTACTGAACTATTAATTATTCCACGGAATAACAAAAACATGAATGTTGAGTAAAATATTACTCATCATTACACTTTATGTAGTTTGCAAGCTCAAGTGTGTCCTCAGTACTTGAGGGTTAAAGAAATCATCAGTGCATGTGATGGAGGAATGCACTGTGCATGTAGGGGGCGTGGCCTCAGTAGCCCTGGTGTGCATGTGATTTAATAGCAGAGATATTTAAGTGTGCTGCATTAAATCTGCTTGTTTTAGCCAAGATTATGTTACAATATATTTTCCTCAACTATATTTAAGTTCCCTGTTAAAGGAATAACCTTTCAGTTTTGTAAATTCCCATTAATTCCCTTATATTCCTGTTAACTCCCATGGAAATGTTCCAACTTTGAAAATTCCCAGAATTTTGCAACCCTATTCATTGGCTTTGATAACATCATGAATTTATTGAGCATTGACTATAGCTTTTAAGCACAGCACTGTGCTGCAATGCTAGGGCTTTTCACCAAACAAAAATGATAATTTGCTTTATTGCTCAAATCAATATTACCTGTGTGCACTTGAGAACACAGTGATATTGGTAGGCACATCTACATGTGCAGAAATATAGGCATATCATTTATTAAGGAGTTTGAGAATATATCACACATTATAAGCAATAGTAGGGCTAGTAACTTTACACTGTGCTGCCACTCTTTCCACCACTCCAATAGCACTAGGCAATAGCACACACATTGAATCAAAAGGCTTACTTATTTAAAGGTGCCCTAGAATGAAAAATCGAATGAACCTTGCCATAGTTGAATAACAGGAGTTCAGTGCATGTAAATCACATACAGTGAGTCTCAAACACCATTGCCTCCTCCTTCACATGTAAATCTCGTTTGTGAAAAACACCACGGAAAAATAGGCAAATCTCAACGTAACGCCAGCAGTGATGCAATACACGGGATCATTAATATGTACGCCCCCCAACATTTTCATAAGCAAGCACGTTCACTATCTGGCGAAACTGCGCAGCCGCATCAGCTCTGCAGGTAAACAAGCGTCACGCGAGGATAGCGAAATGGCAGATCATGGAAACAAATGTAATGTTCCAGGCTGTGCAGGGGATGTGAAGACGTTTCATACTCTTCCCATAGATAAAACATGTCAACAGGCATGGCTGATGTTTATTTATAATCGGATATCGCAACAATTTAATTCAAAGTTGTTAGTTTGCTCCGCCCATTTCACCACGGACAGTTTTCAAACCTGGGACAATATCAAGCAGGCTTCGCTCAGCTTCTGATACTGAAGAAAGGGGCAATTCCAACCATATTCCTGCAACCAGTAAGTGATTTTATCCACTTCTTGACTGTCTAAACCATTTCTGATTAAATCGAAAGTTTCTTAGAGAGACAACATTAACGATAATATTCCTGTTGTTGTCTATATCCAACGCAAGATACTATACGGTAAAAATAGGATAATCCAGTGGCTTACATAACTAAATAGTATGTCTAATGACAGGTTAATATTATTTCATGCAAGTGTTGTCATAAATTAGTAAATGCAACCATAGATACGTAACATACTATGTTAGTTTAGTTGCTTACACATAGCTCACTCGATCCTTCTAGCTTCAACACCTCCACCATTTAAGTTGAAACGATAGTCATTTGATATTTATTTATTTATATTTTTGACAACTGAAGTATGATTATATACTGATTGATATATATAAGATTGAATGCCTAATCTCTCCATCGTCAAGACGGTCAGTAAAGTTGTGTCTGCTATCATTGAGCCGCGCAGTGAAACAGCCAATCAGAGCAGAACTCTGCATTAATATTCATGACCCTTCCAAATAAGGCAAAAACAGACCATTTCATCCTGGGGATGATTTCTAGAGTTGTAAATGGACCTGTAAAACCGTAGCTGGACAATTATTGACCTTAAATAAGCCACATACCCTCTATGTAGATACCAGAGAACAATTTAAAATGTTGTTTCAAATCATTCTAGGGCACCTTTAAGGTAAACAACTCAGAATTAGGAAGCAAGGGGCGAGCTCGCCCTTTGAGCAATGATCTCACCTTGTCTTTCCTCATTTCTGCTCTCAGTCTCAGCCTCATCTCCAGAACTGGCCAGTGCTGCTGCTACTGCTGGTGTGTCTGAACCACTGGTTGTTTCTGAAACTGGTTAATGTTGGCAACCTGACGTTAGCTGGCCTGGCCCATAATTTACTTACAGCAACAAGCAGCCTGGTTGACAAACTAAGCTAAAGATTTAACATTAGCATACATACGTTAGCAGCAGCTGTCTGGAGTTGACTACGTTAACTTTAATTGGATGTAGGTGCATAACAAGCAAACTCAGTTCACCTTTTGGAAAGAAAGCAGTCATCAGCTGCTTCCCCTCATTCTGCCTCCTTTCTTTTTCCTTCCTGTCTTTCTTTTTTTGAAAGCCCGACTTGGGCTTTTTGCGCAGCATGATCAGGCACCAAGGCTTTAGACTCACTGCGTTACTTGTTTGCCGCCGGCTGCCGTCTATGGGCGGACTAAACCATTTGGGGGGGGGGGGGGGGGGGGGTCCAGAGTGTCTGGCACTGAGTTCATTCTCTCAGTTGGTGTTCTTAATATATTTTGAAATAAATAATGACATCAATTGGAGGGCCCAATTAATTCGAATTAGGCTAAAAAAATTTTTAAAAAAAAATTTTTTTTTTTTAATTTTTAAAAAAATTATGGGATTTCAAAGGGCCCTCTCCCTAGACGGGGCCCTGGGTAGTCAGGTCCACTTTTCCCCCCACTACCACACCCATGGGTGTTCCTGCCAATTCGGCTCGGTACGTTATGATAGCATGGTCTTTCTACTATATCAAAAGATAGCTGTGGCCCATATGTCTGTACGTCATGGTAGCTGTGAATCTCGTGTCAGGAACTACGATGGCCGGTGGTTTCGCATCTTAACCCAAAATCGTACATGATCTAAAATCTAAGTAAATCCCTATGCAACTACTGGTGGTGGTTTAATAAAAAAATTCCATGTTCACGCTTAACATGTTAACTCTTGTTCTTCTTCTTTGTAGGAACTCCAGGACACAAGACCGGTGGGTCTATTTTATTTACCATTTTTGGGGGATAGGATAGGCTCCGTCCGGGTGGAAGAATTCTTCCACCTAATTTTTGGGGGTCGGCTGCGCCTCTGCCTTTGTCTTCAGGCAGGATATGCAGAGTCCGGACACTCAGATTGCGAGCTAAGGACGGGGCCTATGCCAAAGTACTTTATTGCTTGTTGGGTGGTTAATAAATGGATAATTGTCACAGTATTTATTCTCCCGAGTCTTTCTGGTAGAAATGAAAGCTTTAGCATAAGTTCTGCCCGGAAGACTTAATTGTCACGTCACTTCAACTTTTTTATCTATCCAATCACATTCTAATACTTGGGTATAAAAGATCGGTACTTACTCATGTCTGAGTTCACAGATGCTGACGCTCCAATTCACCGCCATCCTCCCCACCCCCTCCAAGTCAAATCCTTCCCTACATCCACCCCACCACCACCACCAGGATGGTCCCTTCCATACCTCACAGGGGGGGTCGGCTGCGCCTCTGCCTTCGTCTTCAGGCAGGATATGCAGAGTCCGGACCCTCAGATTGCGAGCTATGGACGGGGCCTATGCCAAAGTACTTTATTGCTTGCTGGGTTGTTAATAAATGGATAGTCACAGTATTTATTCTCTCGAGTCTTTCTGGTAGAAATGTTGCACCTGAAAGGGAAACTCCTACAAATGCGCAATAAGGTCAGCTGCAAAAATAACCCTGGCCACGCCTTTTCAGTGCTAATTTTTCACTGCGTGTCTTTAGTAAATCCTGACGCTAGTTTTTTAACCCCATTAGAGGGAAGCTGTTAGTAAATCTGGCCCTATATATGTTTACAAATGTGCAGAGTCTCAATGATTTCAATGCACAAAACAGTTTTCAGTATGTTCCCTTTAGAAAGGTAACTCGCGCTGCGTCAGCTTTGACGCTACGGGGAACGCCTCCGGCGTGACAGGTGCCTGAAATCACAATCAAAACGCGTCAATCCTATTGACCGGCGACAGCCTCTGACGTCATCAAGGTGCAACCAGGAAGTATAAAAGGGCACCTTGCCAACATGACAGCATCTCTTCGTCTTCAGTGACTGTTTTGCCTGTATTTCGCCGAAGCGTCAACCGAGAACCTGTGAGAAATGAAGTGCTCTAAGAAGCAGTGTCACTTCTGCAGGTGCGCAGAGCCGTGTACCAGGTACCTTACACCTGATGACACACATACACTCTGTGTATACTGTCTGGGGGAAGAGCACGCACGGGAGGTTCTCGAGGGAGCCTCCTGTGCGAAATGCGAGCGTTTTCCCATGAGAACGCTCCGCTCTCGTTTGGATCTCATCTCGAGGGGAGAGATTTCAGCAGCTGGGAGCGGCCCCGCTCGCGCTGAGGCCGAGCGGCGGCTTCAGTCCTGGGGCTCCCAGCTGGATCTGGCTCGTCGTCTGGAGACCGGTGTAGTGCTTGCAGACAACGAGCCAGATCGCGAGGGGCGGACCTCGGAGGAGGAGCGGGACCTAAGCTCCTCCTCCTCATCTGCTGCTCTTCCGCTTGAGCAGAGGATGGTTGAGGAGCCAAGTGAAGCGCTTGAGGCTGAGACTTCTCAACCACCCTGTCCCATGTATGAGGAGCTGTTGGAGGTTATGGAGCGCGCTGCGGGTAGACTGCAGCTGCCTTGGCGGCGCGCTAGGAGGGATGACGTTCGTCCGAGCAGGCTGGATGACCGTTATCTCTCCGCCCATGACCAACCAGCTCCCGGGAGTCTTCCATTCTTTCCTGATCTCCACCATGAGATCTCGAGAGGATGGAAGAAGCCCTATTCAGCCCTATTCAGCCCGGATCTTCCAACGTCAGCGGGCTAATTTTGCTGACGTCGAGGGATTACCGGAAGCTGGATATGTGTCGCTGCCACCCGTAGACGAGACGTTTGCAAACTACCTCGCTTCCGGGCGGCCATCGACACTGAGGGCTCCCACCCTGCCATCAGAACCTCTGAGGACAACATTGCGTCTGAACGGCAGGGCATACATGTCGGCGGGTCATGCCGGGGGCGGCTTTACACAAGATGGGAGTGTTACAAGCCTACCAGGCAGATCTGCTGAGGGACCTCGATCAGGGGGACGGGATAACCCCTGATGCGGTGGCCGAGCTGCGCCGCACCACAGATCTTTCTCTCCGGGCCACCAAACAAACAGCCTTTGCCATCGGTCGTTCGATGGCGGCTATGGTGGCCACGGAGAGACATCTGTGGCTGAACCTAGCGGACATCGCGGCGAAAGAGAGAGCTTTTCTACTCGATGCCCCGGTCTCGCCCTCTGAACTGTTCGGCACCTCCGTAGAGGCGGTGGTGGGTAAGTTCAGAGAGGCGAGGGTGCGCTCGGCGGCATTTAAGACATGCATCCCGCTGAGGTCCGGGACCGCGCCCAGGCAGTCGGGTGTCCCTGGCCCGTCTCAGTCTGAGGGCTGGAGACGGGAACAGAGAGCCAGTGTCGCCTCTCGAGCGCCCCCATCACGGAGGAAGACCGCGGCGCAGAAGAGGCGGGACACCCGCTATAAGAGGAGGAAGGAAGCCGGAGCTGGCAGCCGGGACCAGCGTAGGCAGCGAACTCCGCCCCCGAGAGGACGCAGATGAACGCTGCCTCTTTTCCCTTCCTCCGGTTTTCCCCGGGCACTTTTACATCAGGCCGGTGGGCCCATGATAATCAGAAAATGTAAGGTTCTGACGGCCCGCCCGGCTTGGTTGCGAGAGTGCCCCCCTCAGGATGGCGGGCGGATACTAGCCTTATGGCTGGCTTGAAGCACCGCTAGGAGCGATTGGTGAGTCCTCCTCTTTTGAGGGCGAAACATTTTCAAAACTATGTTTTTCAGAACTCCTATACCTTCGCTCGCCTGAGAGGTTTTCTGGGGAAATTTGGATTTGGATAGAACGATCTTCTCTGCAACGTTATGATGGTTGTGTGTGAATACCTCACTTTCTGCTAGTAGAGTTTGCTGCCTCTCCGTGCTATGTTTTTCCCCACTATGTGGGTAACTGAATCGCGCTCTCGCCTGAGGGCTTGTAGTGTAGGGGGCGAGCTGTGTTTTTCCTAGCGTAAAAATGGGAAGTAGCTGAAGACTGGGTATGCACTAATGCACGAGCTGTAGTGAGATCTGCGCCCAGCTCTGCGGGGCTTTGGGAAAAGGGTTTTTGGGGCCTCATTGTGTAATATTAGAGGTGATAATATTTCTTTCCTGGGCCCTGAGTAGATCTAGTGCGGACTTATGTCGCACCACTTGGCCTAGGCTTTGTTAAGGATGGGGGCGTTCCTTTTTAATGTAAGTCGTTCGCCCCTGGCCTGTCTTTTGATATAAGAACATGGCGTTATTTATGCATCCTTGTTTCAGCCTCCTCTTGTTACAGAGTCGTTCGGCCAAGGCCCGCCCCCTTCTCTGCGTTCTGGGGTCACAAGTAATGCAGACGAGGTGTTGCAGGAGACAGCGACTTCGCCAGTGGTCGTGGGGTGGAATTAAGCGTCTTTTCGCCGGTTTGCGATTAGACTTTATCTGCTGTGTCTGCCTTTCGGAGCTTGGTGGCCGCCATCTGCTGGAGGATGGTACTGGAGGATGGAGGATGGTACGGCCGGTGGATTTCACATTTCTGTTCCCTTGCTTTATATTGTTCCCTTGCTTTATGTCTCTGCTTCACCTCCTTTTAGGGCCCGGGTCGAGCTGAACATCGGATAAACCTTCTGTTAATACGGTTCTGGTTGGATGCTCCTCTGAGGCCCGAGCATTGCCGATGGCTGACGCCCTCGCACTTACGGTTGGCCGCTGCATGGAAAGTAAGACAGCCGCCCCGATGCAGGTGACGTAAGTTGTACTCCCCTCGCTTTAGAGGGTCTTTGTTTAAGCACTTCCGCTGACTACTCTGCTGTTGGCAATGTGATTAGGTCCATGTTAGTAGGCACTGCCCGAGAGACTGCACCGTCCTGGGGGCCCTAGGACACGGCAGAGCAAGTTGTCCCTAGCTGCCTCTGGGATGGAGCCAGCCCCAGGTGCGGGTGTAGGAGCCAGCTGGTTGTTAGTAGCCAGCTTGGACGGTCTGGGCAGCAGGACTTCAAGACAGGTAGTAGGCGGTAACCGGCCTCCTTGCAGGAAAGTCCCGACACCATGGCCCACGAGTGTGCCATCGGAGGCTCTTCTCCACTGGTGTCGACGTCAGCGGTGACCCGTCATTTGGCCCTGGGGATGAGTCCCCAGGTGTTAACTAGATTTCCAGGCCTTCGTCAGCAGCAGACAGCTGCCGTCAGCCCAGGTAGCAGCAGCCAGCCTTCTTTAAGTCACGGGAGGATCCGTGGAATCTGCAGACCCCCTATTCAGGGGGGGAGGTCCTGCCAGGCCTCCCTGAGGGGTAGGCTCCCGGTCTGGGTTACCTTCGCTCAGGAGTTAGGCCCTGTTTGGCCTCCCTGAGAGCCTGCTGTGGTCAGCAGGCGTTGCCTGGTCTTCCCTGAGGGGGCACTATAGGCACTAAGTCCCTCGACGGCTGGTGCGAGCTGCTAAATAGGTGGTAGGCGCTATAGGGCCTCCCTATGGGCCTGCTGTGGGGTAAGCAGGCTCACTCGACCTCCTCTGCGGATGGTGTTCCTGGGCTCCAGTCACTGGATGGCTAGCACGAGTGCTAGTAGGTAGTTGGCCGCATCCGGCCTCCCTGAGTGACCTCCCTGGAGGCAAACTCCCGGTTCCCAGCCACTGTGGCGGTGAGCATGAAGTGCTATGAGTAGCACCTTCTGCTATCAGGTGGTAGGCACGGTGGCCTCCCTGACGACGAGCTCACGGTTCCCGGTTGCTGTGGTAATGAGCATGGAGCGCTATGGATAGCACGTTCTGCTGTCAGTTGGTAGGCACTGTTGCCTCCCTGAGGGCGAGCTCCCGGTTCCCGGTCGCTGTGGCAATGAGCGTGAAGTGCTATGAGTAGCACGCTCTGCTATCAGGTTGGTAGGCATTGGTGCCTCCCTGAGGGCAAGCTCCCGGTTCCCAGTCGCTGTGGTAATGAGCGTGAAGTGCTACGAGTAGCACATTCTGCTATCAGTTGGTAAGCACGGTTGCCTCCCTGAAAGCGAGCTCCCGATTCTCAGGCGCTGAGACGACTAGCGGAATGAAGCGCTATGCGCGGCGTGCTCTGCTATCAGATGGTAGGCACTGTTGCCTCCCTGAAAACGAGCCCCCGTTTCTCAGGCGCGAAAGTGAGACGGTTAGCGAAGCGCTATGGACGGCATGTTCTGCTACCAGGTGGAGGCATTGCGCCTGCCTGGAATCATTCCCCGGTCCCCAGTTTCGGTAACGGATCGTAGCATGGGCTGCTATCAGGCAAGCTGCACGGGCTTCCCTGAGGGGATTCGCTTTGGAGTAGTAGGCCCACTGGCATGGCTCTGGCCCCTGGCATGGCCTCCCTGGTGAAGCGAGTCCCTGGTCTTCCCAGCTACCTCGAGGGCTAGCAAGACTGCGATCAGGTATTTGGCCCGTTTTGGCCTACCTGAGGGCGAGCGCTCCGGTTGGACGCGCGAGCAGTCAACACATGTTACCAGGTGTAGGCCCCTCTCGGTCTCCCTGGGGGACGAGTTCCCCAGGCGGGAACACACAACTGGCTTTACGCTGACAGCTAAGTGGTCACCCGCTATCAGGCGCCGGTCTCTGGCTGTTTGCGAGACCTGAAGGCGGTGTTCTTACCCTAGCATGACGAGACGTCACTGCGGCTATGCGGTCCATGAAGGACGGGACCTTCATAGTCTGCCTACGGCATGGTTTCCTACCGGGCACGCTTATGAGCTCCTCTCAAGTGAGGGTCTGCTATGAGCTTACGGCTGCCTGGCGCTGATTTATGGTTGTAGGCCCTCGGGGCCTCCCTGGTACGATCAGCCTGGAAGGCCTCTAGGCCTCCTAAGCACGTTTTAAAGTAAGTGCTTTAAAACGTGCTTTAAGTCTACATCAGCTCAATGCAGAGATGCTGAGTTCATCTCAGATGATCCAAATAAAAGTGGAAATGTGTGCTGTGGTCAGAGGAGTCCATGTGTCAGCTTGTTACTGTATATCTGTGAAACTTCATAAATAAATTTTCCTGCTTTAAAAGCCTTGATAATCTCTTCTTTCACAACTGATCATGTTGAAAACTGTACCTTACATTATCAACACAAGAAAGTCTTTTACCTTTAAAGAATAAGATGTTAAAAATAACTTTAATGAAGTCAGATTAATTATAATGGAGTCAGATAAACAACTGAATTTCGCATGGCATCTTCAACTGCTTTTTATTCTGATAATTGGTTCAAAACAGCAGCGTAATCTTCCAGCCTTACAGTAAAAAAATCGAAATTGTTTCTAAACTACTATTTGAGCATCTGGATAATTGAGAGTGATTGCAAGTGTGATGATCATCTGCTAAATGAGCAACAGCGACCACAATTCACACCTTCAGTCAGTGAAGCCGCTCCCACAGCCGTTCATGAGAGTTTAAATGCAGGGAATATTCCCATCTTCCCACAGGAGAAGAAGAAGCAAGCAGGAGGAATTACTCCAGGAGAAACTACAGACATACTATTGTAAAGATGGAGTTTGAGGAAGAACCCTGCAGAATAAAAGATGAAGAGACAGAGGAACAAATAGGTTGGTGTTTTCCTTCATTCTCTTTAATGAGGAACATTAAGATGAAAACTGACTAGTGCTTAATTGTGACTCTAGTATATTTCTTGTTCTCATTTCTCCTTCTTTGAATTTGATATGTTGATTTTAGACCAGATGGAAGTGAATGAAGACAAACAGCATCAAATTCAAAACCCTCATCCTTTTAAAAATGAAGATGGAGACACAGTTGATTCACTGAAGACTGAAGAGAATTTCACACAAGAACAAGCTGGAAAATCTGGAGTCAAAGGATCTTTCACCTGCTCCGAGTGTGGAAAGAGTTACGTATATAAAAATCCCCTAAAGGAGCACATGAGGATTCACACTGGAGAGAAACCGTTCACCTGCTCTCCGTGTGGAAAGAGTTTCGCTCACAAAAACTCTCTCAAAGTTCATCTGCTCTTTCACTCTGGAGTGAGATCATTCAGCTGTGATCAGTGTGAGAAAACATTTGTTCTGGAATCAAACTTTAGAAGACACCTTAAAGTTCATACTGGTGTGAAGCCTCACTTTTGTTCTTTTTGTGGAAAGAGTTTTTCACTCCTGCAGAATTTAAAACACCATGAGAGTATTCATACTGGTGTGAGACCTTATATGTGCTTAAACTGTGGGAAGACCTTCATTACATTAAGCGACTTAAACAAACACCTGAGAGTTCACACTGGAGAGAAACCGCACAAGTGCTCACACTGTGGGAAGAGTTTCTCTCAGTCCAGTCACCTGAAAACACATGAGAGAGTTCACACTGGAGAAAAGCCGTACCAGTGCTCTTCATGTGGGAAGAGATTCACCCGATTATCTAGTGTACAGACTCATAAGAAACAGCATTGCCCAAAGTTGTCTAAGTGACCAAATTCTTCACATTTACAAAAAAAATGCTCTTACAAATGCTTTGACACTCAGAGTCCGCTAGTTCACTTGCTTGGTCCGGTCCAAATACTTAGTTTTTTGTTTTGTTTGGTTCACTTTGACACTGCCCTTTTTGCAAGTGAACCAAGTGAGTCTTTTCTCAAGTGCTGTAACATGATTTATAATGATATGATTCAGCTTTACTGAACTTCAAACACTTGTTTTGCATTAAAAAATTTGTGATGAGATTCATTTTTTTCTGGTTTTGCTTAATATTGTGTGCGCATCAGATGTGTAATCTGATGCTGCTTTAAATGTTGTACATGTCATGTCGTGACTGCTATGTTGCTCGGAACTGCACCAAGAATTTCACCTGCTGTTGCACTTGTGCATATAGCTGTGTGACAATAAAGTGATTTGATTTGATTTTGATTTAATATCTAGTCCAGTTTAATATTTATATACAGGGCCGGCCCTGACCAATTTGCTGCCCTAGGCAAGAATTTAATTGGTGCCCCTTGTATCAAGGTTTAGCACTACATGTTATCAGTCTCAGTTGTGGAAACACTGGTACTGTTTTATTTTTGTAATGCATTGATGGTTTTTTTTGTTTTTGTATTGTTGTTTTATATGATGTCCAGTCCATTCTACCCCATCATTATTAGATTAGATTAGATTCAACTTTATTGTCATTACACAAGTACAAGTACAAGGCAACGAAATGCAGTTTAGGTCTAACCAGAAGTGCAATAGCAGCAAGTGCAGGATATATACAATGGTTGCGTAAGTGCAGGGCTTAAAAATGTACTGATTATATATAAATATGTATAAGTAGAGAGATGGTTATTACTATAAACAGAACTGAATTTACAGGTGAATATGTACAGTGAATAAATATACAGATGGCTATTACTATAAACAGAATTTTACAGATATGAGGAATATAGCAGTGGATTAAGGTAGTGCAATAAATTATGGACAGAGCTATCCGAAAGAAAGTGTAAAAGTGCAGTGGAAAGTGGTTGCATATTGCAGTTAGAAGTACGGTGCAAAATGCAAATGTAAACATTGTTACTGTAAATACAGTCGGCAGTGCAAATGAGCATATTCCAGTTAAGATATGGTGGTGCAAAATGCATAAGTAAACAGTTGTTACTGTAATAAACAGTCGGTAGTGCAAATAACAAAGTGAATGTAGGTGTGAGGTAGGAGAGTTAGCAGTTTATGAGGGAAGTGGATCAACGGGGGTTTGAGTTCAGTAAAGAGACAGCTCTGGGGAAAAAACTGTTCTTAAGTCTGCTGGTCCTGGTCCGGAGGATCCTGAAACGCCTGCCGGAGGGCAGGAGAGAAAACAGTCTATGGGCTGGGTGAGAGGAGTCCTTAAGGATGCTGCGAGCTCGATGCAGACAGCGTTTCCTCTGGATGTGCTCGATGGCAGGTTGTGGAGTCCCTGTGATGCGTTGGGCAGTTTTCACCACCCGCTGCAGTGCCTTGCGCTCCGCAACAGAGCAGCTCCCATACCATACTGCGACACAGTTGGTCAGGATGCTTTTTATTACGCAGCGATAGAAGTTCACCAGGATAGCCGAGGAGAGCTGATTCTTCCTCAGTGTCCTCAGGAAGAAGAGGCGCTGGTGAGCCTTCTTGACCAGGCTGGAGGTGTTGGTCGTCCACGACATGTCCGCCGAGATGTGGATCCCCAGGAACTTGAAACTGGAGACACGCTCAATAGCCATTCCATTGATGTGGATGGTGTCGTGTGTGCCTCTTGACTCCTCCCTGAAGTCCACGATGAGCTCCTTCGTTTTGGTGGTGTTGAGGAGCAGGTTCACCATGTGGCCATCATGTGCACCATGTGGCCAGGTGCTGGATCTCCTCCCTGTAGGCAGTCTCATCGTTGTTGCTGATGAGACCAATCACCGTAGTGTCGTCCGCAAACTTGACGATGGAATTAGTTCCATACACAGGCTTGCAGTCGGAGGTGAAGAGGGAGTAGAGAAACGGACTTAGCACACAGCCCTGTGGTACACCAGTGTTGAGTGTGATGGACGTGGAGCAGGTGGATCCTGATCGAACATTCTGTGGTCTGTCAGTTAGGAAGTCCAAAATCCAGTTACACATTGAAGTGTTGATGCCCAGGTCTCCAAGTTTGGCAATTAACTTGGATGGGATGACAGTGTTGAATGCTGAGCTGAAGTCAACAAACAGCATGCGTGCATAGGTGTTTTTACTGTCCAGATGGGTGAGCACAGAGTGCAGTGCCATGGAAACTGCATCCTCTGTGCTCCTATTGCTGCGATAGGCAAACTGGTGTGAGTCCAATGTGGATGGTATAGAGTCTTTTAGGTGTTCCAGGACCAGCCGCTCAAAGCACTTCATAATGATGGGTGTGAGTGCTACAGGGCGGTAGTCATTAGGGCACCTCGGGCTGGAGTGTTTCGGCACTGGCACAATGGAAGTGCGTTTAAAGCATGATGGTACAGCTGCTTGGGCGAGAGACAGGTTGAAAATGTCTGTAAAAACCCCAGCGAGCTGCTCCGCACATGCCCTGAGAACACGACCAGGGATGTTGTCTGGTCCAGCAGCCTTGTGCGCGCTGATCCGGCTCAGTGCCTTGCAGACATCTGTAGAGGAGAGTGTGATTGGTGGGTGGTCAGCGGAGGGTTTGAGCTTGGTGGCAGTTTCTCTGTTGTCTCTTTCAAAACGAGCATAAAAGTAATTTAGCTTGTTCAGGAAGTTGACATCAGTGGCTGCGGGGGTGGAGAGGGGGGGTTTATAATCACTGATGGCCTGAATGCCCTGCCACATGCGTCGAGGGTCAGAGTTGGAAAAGTGTCCCTCTATCTTTAGCTTGTAGCAGTGCTTGGCCTTTTTGATGCCCCTCTTCAGGTTTGCTCTGGATGAGCTGTAGGCTTGTGCATCTGCTGTGACTTCAGCAGGAGTCATACTTCCCTGTTCATCCAAGGCTTCTGATTTGGGTATGTGGTGATCTGTTTCTGGGTTGTAACACTGTCAATGGTGGTATTGATATGATCCAATACTGATGAGGTGTAGGAGTCAATGTCCGTGTGAGCGCCACTGGTGGCCTGTGAAGCAAACATACTCCAGTCTGTGTTTAGAAACCTTTCCTGGAGTGTGGAGTCTGCCCCCGCAGGCCACACTTTGATTGTCTTCACTGATGGCTTCACACGGTTGATGAGGGGTGCATATTTGGGGCTGAGGAACAAAGAGAGGTGGTCTGACTGTCCCAGGTGGGGGAGGGGTGTTGCAACGTAAGCTCCAGCCATGTTTGTGTAAACATGGTCTAAGGTTTTGTTTCCTCTGGTGTGGCAGGAAACATGCTGGTGAAACTTGGGTAGCACTGACTTTAAGTTTGAGTTATTAAAGTCACCTGCAACAATAAACGCAGCTTCCGGGTGATCAGTCTGTTGTTTACTGATGGCTGCGTGAAGTTCTTTCACAGCAAGCTTGGCATCAGCATCGGGTGGAATATAAGCAGCAGTTATAATGGTGGAAGTGAACTCCCGTGGTAGATAAAACGGTCTACATTTAACCATGAGAAACTCAAGGTTAGCTGAACAATGACTCCCAACAATAGCAGAGTTTGTGCACCAAGTTTTGTTAATGTAAATGCACAATCCATCCCCTCTGCTCTTCCCGGAGCCATCTAATGTTCTATCTGCCCGGAGTGTGTGGCGTCCCGCTAGCTCGATAGCGGTGTCCGGTATTCCGCTTTTAACCAGGTTTCCGTGAATATTAGGACGTTACAGTTCAAAAGTTTCTTACTGTGTGTGATGCTGAGTCGAATCTCCTCCATTTTGTTCACTAGCGACCGTACATTGGCAAGGAAAATGCTGGGTAAAGAGAGTCGGTGCGGTGATAGCATTAGCTTAGCACGCGTTCCTCCACGCTTCCCCGCCTTTGTTTACGATCTCTCCTCCGCCTTCTTGCACTTCCGCCCGGCCGGGTAGAGCGCAGATCCACGGGTGTCCTAGCGATCTCAGGAAGGAGTTGTAGATTGTCCATAAAACTGTCGGAAATTCGCAAACCAATATCCAAAAGCTCAGCGCGGGTGTACGTTGTAAAGGCACAACTGTTCTGTACGAACAGACCCGAGAAGAACAGGAAAAAAACTGCAAAATTGCAGAATCTGGAGAGACGCTGAGCCTCGCGATCTACTCGCGCCGCCATCTTGGTCAACTATCCAACAACTGTCATGAACATATCAACTATGTTCATGACATTATTATTATTAAAAAACATTTAAAGGCTGATGATAGTTAAGCTATACAAAAATAGCACCTATGCCACATTACAGCCTAAACAAAAATAGCAAGAGTGCATCTGCATTCATGTACAAACTATTGAGAACTAGCAAAAGTGTTTGTTTTCCAGTAGATGGCAGCAATCTTCCACTAAACTATGCACATTCATGTTTTCACCATGAATTAAACTGAGAAATTTAGATATTTAATAATTTATTTAATTTAATTTACATAAAATGTTGCTATTTTAAATAAACCTGTATATAAATATCATTACTAATTTGGGCAAATACATTTTAAAATTGCCATATATCCCCTTAAAACTGCACAACGGCAGAATAAAAACATTAGGCTATTAAAAAAGTGATATTACATGATTTTTTTTTATTTTTATAAAACAACACTGTCTGTGGCCTCTGGAGAACCCAGAACGGCTGCTTGCATATATAAAACTGGAATTAATTAGTGAACATTAGTATTTTACTACTATGCATTTAGATAATCTGTTCATTCATTACCTCTGTCTTTACACTGCAAAAAATGTTCTTCTTTTTTTTTCTTGTTTCCAGTCCAAATATCAAAAAAATTCTTAAATCAAGATGTATTTACTAGTAAAATGACATTATATTTTTCCTTGTTTTCTGGGGGAAACAAGTTTTGTTTTTTGCTCAAAACAAGCAAAATTATCTGCCAAATGGGGTGAGAAGAATTATCTTATTTCTGTTTGGGATAGAAACAAGCTTTCAATCAGAAACAAAATTATTTTTCTCACCCCATTGGCAGATAATTTAGCTTGTTTTAAGACAAAATATAATTTTACTTATCTAGTAAACTCATCTTGATTTAAGATTTTTTTGATATTTAGACAAGACAAGAAACAAGACAAACGTACTAAGTAAGAATATAATTTTTTGCAGTGTATCCCTTATCTTCCCTGCATCAGAGGGATTCTGTCTTTTTTGACACTACAATTCGGCCATCCGTCATAAATAATCAGGCAACTTTAACCGTGTCTACACCTGGCGCGAGCGGCCAAGCACCCTAAAAAATGAAAGCAATCCTGTCTACGTTAAATGCGGCGAGAGGCGACGCGACACAACAAATTCCATAAGTTAAACTGATCGCGCGTTATATTTCTGACGCACTTCAAGTAGTTCAGCGGGGGAGATTGATGAGGCGGACCGGGAAGATGCGGGGACTTAGTTTAGTTTTTTTGCGCTTTATTTGGTAATATTTAAAATTATTATGAATTAAATAGTATCAGTAATACATTTTGGCGCCCCTATAGATGAGTGGCGCCCCTAGCATTTGCCTATTCCGCCTATGCCACGGGCCGGCCCTGTTTATATATATATATATATAAACATATATATATATATATATATATATGATAAATGGTCATAAAACAGCCCTACAGGTGTTGTATTAGGCTGTAAATACATCAAATCTGTTCTGAAGGTCAATAGACCTTATTCAGAGCAGCGTCAGGACAGGTATGAAAGCGAGGCTGTGAGGGAAAGACTTGCTGTGTTATCAGTGGGATCCGCTGTAAAAAGGTCCAAGATCACTTATAATTATCTAAAGCTCATATTGTCTGGAGTTTGTCTACTAAAATTTCTTGGAAAGATATTTTTGCAGTGTTTTGTCAGAACAACAATCCAAAAACACAATAACAATACAACCCACTGAAGAGATGTATGTCTATCCCTCAAAGCCTCGCTGTCATTCCCGTTAAAAATCAAAGATGCTGCTGCTGTGAATAAGGTCAATATACAGCACCGCAGTGATCTTGAGTTTTTGTAGGCTACTGAAATGTCTCCACCATTAAGCTTTTACATATCTTTAGTCTTCATTCTAAAAAAATGTCCAATTTAAGTTGCATACATTTTGTTCTTGCACTGATTTTAAATTTGTAGCCATGTTGCACTTTGACAGCCAGTTTGAGATATAGGCTATATTTGAGTATTGTGTGTATCGCATAGTTTACAAAATCAAATGACATTTTTGATGGATAAGCATTTTGTAAATCCCATTTAGACCTCACAGAGATTTGAGATGCAATTGTCAAAAGCTTTTACTGTTGTTGCATTGCTGTGGTTATTTTAACCTCTGACTCTTCAAATCCTCATCCTTTGAATTTGCTTTTGCAGAGCAGAAAACAGCGACTTATCGACATGTACACAACACAAACCAGCAAAAGTGTTTGAGGGAGGGTCAAAGTAGATGTTGTTCATGGGCAGCCAATGAAGACCATAGATGGGTATTATGCCAATGTGTAATCCAGTGACGGTAAGTCATGTCCTCTCCTGTCATTGTCACTTGCACCGCTTGCTGCATGTTTAGTATAGGCTTCTTCGCTGGCGAACAGGGCTTAACATGTGATAAATGTAAGGAGATAGTTAGGCTGACGGAGAAGATTTCAGAATTAGAAACACACATCCATACTTTATCTGAGAGTAGTGAGGATGTAACAGCTTTAGACACTGATTTGGATGCGAATAGCTTAGTGAACTCTGTGCATTCTTCGGTTCCGGCTGCAGGGCCCCCGCAGCAGGGAAACTGGGTAACCAAAAAACTGCTTTTCCGTTCCGGTTAGAACATCAAATAGGTTCTCCCCTCTCAGTGAAGCACCCACTGAGTATCCTGTTGAAAGTGCCCTAGTCATTGGTGATTCTATATTACACGGAACGTGAAAATAGAGACACCAGCCACCATAGTCACATGTTTACCGGGAGCCAGAGCTCTTGACATCAAAGCAAATTTAAAAGTGCTGGCTAAAGCTAATCGTAAATTCTCTAAGATTATTATTCACGTCGGCATTAATGATGTTCGACTTCGCCAGTCGGAGATCACCAAAATTAACATTAAAGAGGTGTGTGAACTCGCTAGTACGATGTCAGAGGCTGTTTATTGTTCTGGACCGCTCCCTGTTAGGCAGAGTGATGAGATAGTTAGCAGACTATCATCACTCAATGTCTGGTTGTCTAAGTGGTGTCTGCAAAATAACATAGGGTTAATAGACAGTTGGAAAAGTTTTTGCGGCAGACCTGACCTGACCTGTTGAAGAAGGATGGCATCCATCCCTCCTGGGGTGGTGCCGCTCTTCTCTCTAGTAATTTGGCACATAGTCTTAGAGCTAAACCTTGACTCACTAGGGCCCAGGTCAGGAAGCAGACAAACTGGCTAAACCGACCGTCTGCTAGCTGTCTCACGTCACCGGAGTCAGATAAATCCTAGCACAAATCCAAAAGACTCTTTCACCTAGATATTATCATATAGAGACTGTGTCTGTTCCCCGAATTAGTAAATACAAAAAAACATCAAAACCATTCAACAGTAAAAATGTAATTGATGTCCAACAAATAAACAACAGATATAATACAGAACAATTGATAAAGCTTGGGTTACATTTACATTTAGCAGACACTTTTATCCAAAGCGACTTACAAATGAGAGCAATAGAAGCAACTAGCACAGTCAAGGGCAACAGTATGCAAGTGCTGTAACAAGTCTCAGTTAATCTAACACAGAACATTATTATTTATTTTATTTTTTTATATATAATAAAATTAGACATACAGAAAATGAATAGAATGATAAGTGCTATTCTTGATTGGTCAGGTGCTGCTGGAAGAGATGTGTTTAGCTGTTTTTTTGAAAATGGCTACAGACTCGGCCGCACGAATCAAGATAGGCAGGTCATTCCACCAAGTGGGGGCGGTCCAGGAAAAGGTCAGTGAGAGCGATTTCTTGCCTCTCTGCTATGGCACCACAAGGCGTTGTTCACTGTCAGAATGTAAGCTCCTGGAGGGTGTGTAAGTTTGAACAAGCGAGTTTAGGTATATTGGTGAAGAGCCAGTGGTTGCTTTGACATGCGCTCTCTTCGGCTCGTTAAAGACCACACTCGCCGCTGCATTCTGGATCAGTTGCAAGGGTTTGATAGTACATGCCGGAAGGCCCGCTAGAAGAGCATTACAGTAGTCCTGTCTGAAGAGAACAAGAGCTTGGACCAGGAGTTGTGTGGCCTGCTCTGATAGGAAGGGTCTAATTTTCCTAATGTTGTATAATGCAAATCTGCAGGACCGGGTTGTTGCAGTAATGTGGTCAGGGAATTTTAGCTGATCATCAATCACAACTCCAAGGTTCCTTGCTGTCCTGGATGGAGTTATGGTTGATGATCCTAGCTGAATGGAGAGATTGTGATGAAGTGCTGGGTTGGCTGAGACCACAAGCAGTTCTGTCTTTGCAAGGTTGAGTTGCAGGTGATGTTCCTTCATCCAGGCAAAAATGTCTGTTAGGCAGACAGCGATACGAACACCAACCGTGGGATCATCTGGTTGAAATGAGAAGTAGAGTTGAGTGTCGTCGGCATAGCAGTGATAGGAAAAGCCATGTTTCTGAATGACAGATCCCAGTGATGACATTGTGGCGAGCAGCGAGGCCGAGGGACCGCGAGGGCGGGACGAGGCGGCGCTCATCAGAGAGGATGAGCGCCAGCTGTGAGCCAGCGATCTTGGCTCTCGCAGGGGAGTGAGGGACTATAAAGGACGAGCGACGACAGTGAGGGACGAGAGAGGACCAGGCCTGGACGTTTTTGTTATGTGCACGCTGCAGTCGTCCGCGAGGGGCTGCAGCTTTTTATTTTCATTTTATGTTTGTGTGTGTAGGCGACAGTCGACCGTGAGGGGCTGTCGCCGCCATTTTATTTTGTGTTTCTTTTATATTAAATACTTTGATTGTTCGCCGGTTCCCGCCTCCTTCTTCCCGTACAAACATACCTTACTACAGACATGTAGATGGAGAAGAGAAGTGGTCCAAGCACTGAGCCCTGGGGAACTCCAGTGGCTAGATGATGTGACTTAGACACTTCACCTCTCCATGACACCCTGAAGGACCTACCTGAGAGGTAAGACTTGAACCACTGGAAAGTAGTTCCTGAGATGCCCATCTTCATGAGAGTTGACAGGAGGATCTGGTGGTTAACTGTGTCAAAAGCAGCAGACAAATCCAGTAAGATAAGTACTGTGGATTTGGAAGCTGTTCTTGCCTGTCTCAGTGCCTCCGTTACCAAGAGCAGGGCAGTCTCAGTTGAGCGGCCCGCTTTTGAAGCCGGATTGGTTGATGTCCAGGAGGTTGTTCTGTTTAAGAAACGTAGAGAGCTGGTTAAACACAACTCGCTCAAGTGTCTTTGCAATGAAAGGCAGAAGGGATACCGGTCTGTAGTTTTCTAAAAGTGCTGGGTTCAGAGAGGGTTTCTTAAGCAGTGGGGTTACCCGAGCCTGCTTAAATGCTGTGGGGAAGGTCCCGGTGTGAAGAGAGGTGTTGACAATGTGAGTGAGTGCAGGAGTAACAGAAGAAGAAAGGGCCTGAAGTAGGTGAGTGTGGATAGGGTCAAGCGGACAGGTAGTGGGATGATTGGAAAGGATGAGTTTGGAGACTTCAGCTTCAGAGAGCAGAGAGAAAGAGGGTAGCGTGTGTGTGATCGTTGTTGAGATGTGCGTGTTGGTTTGTGGTGTGGAGAATTGGCTGCTGATGGAGGAGGTTTTGTTTGTGAAAAATGATGCAAAGTCATCAGTTGTAAGAGTTGATGAAGGAGGGGGGAGGAGGACAAAGGGGCGAAGAGAATGTTCTGAAAAGTGCAGGAGAGTCAGAGCAGTTGTTGATTTTGTTGTGGTAGTATGTAGTTTTAGCAGTGGAGACATTAGCAGAGAAAGAAGTAAGAAGAGACTGATAAAGGGTTAGGTCAGTAGCGTTTTTAGTTGTGTGCCACTTCCTCTCTGCCACCCACAGTCCAGAGTGATGTTCGCGGAGAACATCAGACAGCCAGGGGGCAGAGGGGGTGGTGCGGGCTGGCCTGGATGAAACGGGACAGAAGTTGTCTAAGCAAGATGTTAGAGTGGAGCAAAGAGTGTCAGTAGCGCTGTTAGTGTCCAGTGCTGAGAACTGAGCAGGTGGAGGGAGTGAGGATGAAACTATAGTGGATAGACGGGAGGGAGAGAGCGAGCGTAGCTTACGCCGAAAGGTGATCTGGGGAGGAGTGCGTGTAGTGTCAGGGGTCAGTAGGAGGTTAAGAGTGATGAGAAAGTGATCTGAGGTGTGCAATGGAGTAACTAAAGTGTCGTCTGTGGAGCAGTAGCGTGTGTAGATAAGGTCCAAATGGTTACCTGATTTGTGAGTAGCTGTAGTAGATACTCGCTTAAGGTCAAATGAGGTCAGAAGAGTGGTGAAGTCTGCAGCCTGGGGTTTATCAAGGTGGATGTTGAAGTCACCGAGCAGTACCAGAGGAGTGCCATCCTCAGGGAAGTGAGAGAGTAACATATCCAATTCCTCCAAGAAGTTACCCAGTTGACCTGAAGGGCGATAAATAACTACAACATGGATTTGAGCAGGGTGAGTGATAGTTATTGAGTGTGATTCAAATGAGCAGTTGCCAGATAGAGAAGGAATGGGCTCAAATTTCCAATCATTTGAGATGAGCAGACCAGTACCTCCACCCCTCCCAATCGAGCGAGGGGTGTGTGAAAAAGTGAAATTATTTGAGAGAGCTGCAGGAGTGGCAGTGTCTACTGGTTTGATCCAGGTTTCAGTTAGAGCCATGAGACTGAGATGTGAATGAGTGGAAATAGATGAAATAAAGTCTGCTTTGTTTACAGCAGACTGGCAATTCCAGAGATCAATTGGAATGGACAATAATGTAGCAGAGAAAATAGGTACATTACGCAGATTATTAGGATTATGGCATCTAGAATGTACAGAGTGTGATTTACGGGTGTATGTGGTAATAGTAGAGATTTGGAAGCACATAGTGAATACGGGTCAGAGAAAAACAGATAAAAACAAGCAAAACACAAAAGTGGACAAAGTAGAAGGAAAGCTATACTCAAGGTGTCCTTGCTCGAGTGGAGTCGTGCAGAGTAGAGTCGAGTCGAATGGTCTTTACACTCTTCGGTCTTCACACGAGGAGGGCTTCACACGAGGGCTGCCACGGAGTACCACTCTATTTATACACACTCTAAGTGTTCTTACTGAATACAGCTGGCTACGCCCAGTGAAATGCGTTAGCTCACACGAGGTCACGTAACACTTAACAGAATGCATAGCTGATGTAAAACATTGGATGACCAGTAGTTTCCCGCAACTCAATTCAGAAAAAACATTATTTTTAATTATAGGACAAAAAAACTCCACAAGTAGTAACCTAGAATACTGTCTAACACTTGATGGCTGCTCTGTCAAGTCCTCGTCATCAGTGAGGAACCTGGGTGTGCTCTTTGATACCAATCTTTCGTTTGAAAGCCACGTTTCTAGCATCTGTAAAACTGCATTCTACCATCTTAAAAATATATCTAAATTACGGCACATGCTCTCAATGCAAAATGCTGAACAGCTAGTTAATGCGTTCATGACCTCAAGGCTAGATTATTGTAATGCTCTACTGGGTGGTTGCCCTGCTCGCTTAATAAATAAACTCCAGCTGGTCCAAAACGCAGCAGCTCGAGTTCTTACTAGAACCAGGAAGTATGACCATATTAGCCCAGGTCTGTCAACATTGCACTGGCTGCCTATTAAACATCGCATACATTTTAAAATCTTGCTTATTACTTACAAAGCACTAAATGGTTTAGCTCCCCAATACTTGAGCGAGCTCTTAACATATTATACTCCATCACGTCTACTGCGGTCTCAAAATTCTGGCCAGTTGATAATACCGAGAATATCCAAATCAACTGCAGGCGGTCGATCCTTTTCCTATTTAGCACCTAAACTCTGGAACAGTCTTCCTAACATTGTTCGGGAAGCAGACACACTCTGTCAGTTTAAATCTAGACTAAAAACACATCTCTTTACTGTGGCATACACATAAAACACTTTTTCAATGAAATGATTGTTAGGCTGCATTAACTAGGTCAGCCGGAACCGGAAACACTTCCCATAACACCTGATGTACTCGTTACATCATCAGAAGAATGGCATCTACGCTAATGATAGTCTCTCTGTTTTATCCCGAGGTTTACTGCAGTCAGCCGGGTCCGGGCCGTATCCAGATCAGATGGTGGACCTGCGCCCAGAGGAGACCAACGTAGGAACCTGAAGTGTCTGCAGAAACCGTGTCAATTAGACTCCCCTGAAATTGCATCGGCGACACGGCATCCTCAATAAACCCGTCTCCGGCGTGATGACTCCGATTGTTCGAATATTACAATTTAATAATACTTAAATCGATATGTCATCCTCAATAAACCCGTCTCCAGCGTGTTGCCTCCGATCTTTCGAATATTGCACTTTAATAATTATTTAATCAACACATCATCCTCAATAAACCCGTCTCCGGCGTGTTGCCTCCAATCCTTCGAATAATCCGATCTATAATGACCTCTGACCTGTAAAGTTTCCAGAATAATAATCATACACTGCTTGTTAATTGGCCAGAGGAGAACTGGCACCCTGACTGAGCCTGGTTTCTCCCAAGGTTTAGGTCACCTGATGGGATTTTGGTTTCCTTGCCACTGTTGCCTCTGGCTTGGCGTGCTCAGTTGGGGACACTAAATGTTTTCTAAATTTTTCAACTAAATATCCAAATAAATCTAATTATTAAACTAAATTAACCATATAAACTAAATTACTGATCTAATTACTGATCTAAAGCCCACACTGTCACTGTATGATAATTGAAATGAACTGATGACATCACCATTTTCTCCAGAATGGCTAGACGGCTGAATAAAATTATGCTGCATTATTTTCCTGTTTAACACTGTAAAGCTGCTTTGAAACAATCTGCATTGTTAAGTGGAATTCGAACCCAGGTGGAAAAGGGTGCACTAAGATACACTTTATTTCAGTACTTATACTTAAAGTGCTATATTTTCACGCACTGATTTTGTACTTAATATAAATTATTCTTTAGTTCTTCTTACGATAATCTTAAGAACATCTAAGTGTACTCAACTGTGCACTTTTAACAACATGAATATTCACTAAAATGTGTTTTCAACATACTATCTCTGTATTTACCACTTGTAGTACACTTTAACCAAACTTTCATACACTTTTAAAAATGCTCATCAGACATAGAAAATAGACTCATGAATTGTAAGACTGGAAAGCTGTAAGAGAGGGTGACTGTCTGAGAAAAAGGGAATTAACATCTGAACTCTCTCTTGTGAAATTTGCATCCCCGTCCTAGACACAACCACACTGAGTCTAACCTTGATTTACATTTCATTCCCTTCACCCTCATCTCTCCTCTCCAGGTGTTGAAATGACTTGAAATTCAGCCAAAATCTATATGGGTTATTGTGAACAAGTACTATACAGTGTTATACACGTTTAGTATCAATTGAAACCAGGGGCGTAAATTTCATCTAAAAGTTGGGGGGGACAATAAACATGACATTTCTCAAGAGCAATTTTTGAAGGGGACACAAATAATGCAGCCAAAATCGTACTTGTAAGGATATGTGTACCACAAAAAAAAAATGTGGGGGTGTTTTGGTGCACTGAAAAATTATTAATGTCCGTTTTTCTTTTCTCTGTCATTTTATCTGACCAACAACACAAAGCGGTCATATTATAATTATTAAATTATCTTGCGTCCTCCACATAGTATTTTATACTATGATATTCAGATATTTAGATATTCAACTGCAGCAAGCCCTCTGATCTGCCACTTATTATCATATTGAGCAAAACCCAACACAGATCTGACTGAACTTTCGGTTTAGAATATGCCAATTTTTAGAATTTGGGGGCGGGTTGCTTGAATTTTGGGTTCATTAGCCGATTATTCGTAATGAAAAACACAACAACAAAACAGTGCAATGACACACTCCCTTAAATAGGCGCTTTTACGCTTTGAAACCAAATCTTCGATAATCTTGTCTGTCAGCGGTTTGCTCGTTCGGCTCGTGCTGTATTGATCACACACGTTCAGTTTTTAATAGTTTTGTCAGTTCTCTAACTGAACTCAATGATTGTATTACTGTACAGCGGAGCGGGGCGGGGCGGCGGTGGGCAAGTGATGTTAACAGTGTTTTGTCTAATCTGTATTAAAGAGAAAATAATAATTTCATCTGACGTTTAAAGTGAATATAATAGCCTTGACAGCTACTTACTGGTGTTTCACAACTGCTGTCTGAAGAGCCTTGTTGTCTCCCCAAACTTGTGTGGTGGTTTTTCTACGTTCTATGTAACGTTAGTTGAGGTGCGCGGTGGATCAAACCACTGTGAGGGGAGGGGGGGACTCAAAATGTTTCTAAACTTAAAACGCATTTTTTTCCCCCGTTTGCGTTTGTATTGTTTCACTACTTACACATTTATTTTAAGTATATATTGTTATATTATTTACAATACTCAGCATGGTTTTTAGGGGGGGACAGCCCTCAGATTGGGGGGGTCCTGTCCCCCCTGTCCCCCCCGCGATTTACGCCCCTGATTGAAACGTCTCAGTGTGACTGGTACAAAGGTCTCATCCCCACAGAAGTAAACCAAAAGGTAATAAAGGTTTTAAGGGTTTAGAGATATTTTGCTTACTGTGGAGGGCAGATCCTCTGCCAATTGGTCTTTCATACAAATTGCCCTCATTCCCCAAAAGGTGTAAACTACATGGGTCTTTGACCATTGTCAATGCAAATTCTTAGTAAGTTCCTGTCTCACCTTGGGCGATGCTTTGTTTTAGTCTGATATTTAAAGATGAGTTGCAAAGGGCTCAATGTGTGATCCTGTACTCAGGTTTAACCCATAACAATGTGTCTCTTCCATTGTCATTTTCAGATGTCAGGTAGCCTAAGCATCTTTTACTCTTTACTTCAGAGATTTTGATGTATTGATTATCTTTGAATTGATTATGTAATTGGCATGATACATTGATACATTTACCTGACTAATAATAAATTGCTACATTTGGTTTTATTCTGACTTACTCTGAAATTATTGACTTTAGTAGATTACATTGTATCCATTGTTACCGCAAATCTGTGTCAGGTTAGTAACGGAATAAAGTCCAGTTTTGGGTGGAGCATTGGGGCAAACCAACTGAGATTTTAGAGCTCTGCCTAACGCTTGGCATTAGTTCAAGTGTACTTAGACTGTGAAGGCTAAAAAGGGAATTTCTGTTTAGGACAACAATAATGTTGATCGAATAATTGAATAATGTGTACACTTTAATGCAAAACAAATCTTTGAAGTTCAGTAAAGTTGAATCATATAATTATAAATCATGTTACAGCGATTATGAAAAGAGAAGGGCAATGCTTGACCAAACTGTCACCAGATTCAAATGTCACAACTAATTTTAGCAAATGACCCTCTTAGATTAAATCACTCAAATTCTGACTTATTTGCGCGTAAAATGAACCTTTACGAAAACTCTCCTCCGGATTAATAAACGCTTCGTATCCCACAGATTCGGTAGTTAAACTTGTGTATATTAATGGATTCCAAACATTAGTAAATAGGACGCGCGTGCACGCTCATTCATAATTAGCATAATCCCCGCCCATGAGTTACAACTGCAAATGACGTGTGCAGGAACGCTGTGGAATCTTCTGGACTTCTTTCTCAGGTTTGGCTCCAGTATTTTGCATAAATGCTAAAGAGACTAACTGACCATATGCCTAGCAATAAATATTAAATGATCATGTATCACACGTTTTTCCAGCTGAGATACTTTGATTGCTATGATACAGAATATCTATGGCAGTAATGTGCTACTAGTATCTCATTTTGAAGAATATTACTGAATATAAAAAAATGCAGTAAAAAGCAGTATTAACTTCTCCATTATTGTTGTTCAGTTGGTGTACAAGTGGGATGATTGGTCGGTGTAGTTTATGTCCCGCCCCTCCTCCAATGATTGGCTGTTTAAATCCGAGTGATTTTCATTGCCATTCATTTTAAGCTAGAGTCCCCCGCAATATTGATTCTGAAGGCCTCAAGGCAGATTTCTTTGACTCTGGCAACACATGATGGCTGAAAAATTTAAATTTAATAAATTGGAGTCGCTGTTGCTCATTTAGCAGATGATCATCACACTTACAATCACTCTGTTCAACTCACACAATTACCAGGTGAAAATATTTGCTCAAATAGTTGTTAGAACAATTCCCTGATTACTGAATTTACACTTTAGGCTCTCCCACTAAAGCTCCACCTGGGTCCCCATATGTGCCCCGTATTTCACACCGGTATCTGGGCCCCAAAGGAACATGTTTGCTGGGGCCATCTACAAGAAAATTACTGACAAACTATTATCATAACTTAATTTAGAAAACTTGTGCGATTTATTCTGAGAATCAAAACCAAAACCTGCTTTTACATGCACACAACACACTTTAATGATATCCCATTCTAAATCTGTAGGGTTTAATATGGGGTTGGCCCACCCTTTGTAGCTATAACAGATTCAACTCTTCTGGGAAGGCTTTCCACAAGGTTTAGGAGTGTGTTTATGGAAATGTTTGACCATTCTTCTAGAAGCGCATTTGGCAGTGCCTGAACTGATGTTGGACGCAACACGGAAAAACTATCGGTGTGGATTTTTGCCGATAATCAATTGTTCCACCAATCAGCTATCGGCAAAACCAATTAATCGGTCGACCTCTAATAATAATATTTTAAGAGTTGATTTGCCCCGTCTTTTTTTTTACTGTTCAACGTTGGGTAATAGCCCTGCCGTCTAATCACGTGGAGGAGGGGTGGGACAAAAACTACACCGACCAATCATCCCACTTGTACACCAAATGAACAACAATAATAGAGAATACTACTTTTTACTGCATTTTTTACACTCACCTAAAGGATTATTAGGAACACCTGTTCAATTTCTCATTAATGCAATTATCTAATCAACCAATCACATGGCAGTTGCTTCAATGCATTTAGGGGTGTGGTCCTGGTCAAGACAATCTCCTGAACTCCAAACTGAATGTCAGAATGGGAAAGAAAGGTGATTTAAGCAATTTTGAGCGTGGCATGGTTGTTGGTGCCAGACGGGCCGGTCTGAGTATTTCACAATCTGCTCAGTTACTGGGATTTTCACGCACAACCATTTCTAGGGTTTACAAAGAATAGCGTGAAAAGGGAAAAACATCCAGTATGCGGCAGTCCTGTGGGAGAAAATGCCTTGTTGATGCTAGAGGTCAGAGGAGAATGGGCCGACTGATTCAAGCTGATAGAAGAGCAACTTTGACTGAAATAACCACTCGTTACAACCGAGGTATGCAGCAAAGCATTTGTGAAGCCACAACACGCACAACCTTGAGGCGGATGGGCTACAACAGCAGAAGACCCTGCCGGGTACCACTCATCTCCACTACAAATAGGAAAAAGAGGCTACAATTTGCACGAGAATGAGAACATGGATCCATCATGCCTTGTTACCACTGTGCAGGCTGGTGGTGGTGGTCTAATGGTTGGGGGATGTTTTCTTGGCACACTTTAGGCCCCTTAGTGCCAATTGGGCATCGTTTAAATGCCACGGTCGACCTGAGCATTGTTTCTGACCATGTCTGTCCCTTTATGACCACCATGTACCCATCCTCTGATGGCTACTTCCAGCAGGATAATGCACCATGTCACAAAGCTCGAATCATTTCAAATTGGTTTCTTGAACATGACAATGAGTTCACTGTACTAAAATGGCCCCCACAGTCACCAGAGCTCAACCCAATAGAGCATCTTTGGGATGTGGTGGAACGGGCCCTGGATGTGCATCCCACAAATCTCCATCAACTGCAAGATGCTATCCAATCAATATGGGCCAACATTTCTAAAGAATGCTTTCAGCACCTTGTTGAATCAATGCCACGTAGAATTAAGGCAGTTCTGAAGGCGAAAGGGAGTCAAACACAGTATTAGTATGGTGTTCCTAATAATCCTTTAGGTGAGTGTATAATCAGTAATATTCTTCAAAATGAGATGCTAGTAACTAGTAGCACATTACTGCCATGGATATTCTGTATCAAAGCAACCAAAGTATCTCAGCTGGAAAAACGCTGCCCTTGCAAATCGCCACGAGCTGGCCGTTTTCAGAAGAGCACCAGGCGTTTTTTAGCTGGCTAAAATGCTTTGATGGACACTTGATAATATAATATTTATTGCTAGGCATATGACCAGTTAGTCTCTTTAGCATTTATGCAAAATACTGGAGCCAAACCTGAGAAAGAAGTCCAGAAGATTCCACAGTCATTTGCACACGTCATTTGCAGTTGTAACTCATGGGCAGAGATTATGCTAATTATGAATGAGAGTGCGTCCTATTTACTAATGTTTGGAATTCATTAATATACACACGTTTAACTACCAAATCCATGGTATACGAAGTGTTTGTGAATCTTTAGGAGAGTTTTCGTAAATGTCCATTTTATGTGCAAATTTCTCAGAATTTGCTAATATATTTACGAAAGTTTCATGAATGAGGCTCATTGAACACTAATTGACTTCTAGAGTGTGTTTTCTGTTCATATTTCTGTGCATTTGATAGTTTTATATTTGTTTTAACGAACTTGCTCTTTCCATGTGCGCCGTTTTCCATGTGCTTCCTAACAAGTGAAATATGTTTCCAATAGATGAAGCTGAAGCCACTTTACTCACTACTCTCTCTCTCTTCCACTGCTCTGTGCAGGTTATTGTTTTTGTAAAATGGTATTTAATAATTTATCGTTTTGTAGAGCATTTTTTTTTATTTCTATTCATTTTATTCTGTTTAATGTAAAGTGGATTATTAACTTATATTAAATATATTATAATATCTCTGTCTATTCATATTATTTTTCAGAATTTGTTTTATTTCCGTTTAATACAACATAATGTGAATAATTTGTTTATTGTTATATTGATAGCAGCAGAGCTAGAGAGAACTGCTGTGGATGGAGCTGAAGCTACTTTACTCACTACTCTCTCTCTTCCACGGTTCTGTGCAGGACAATAAATATTGATCATCCGCATTCTGAGTTGTGTGCTTTTGAAGGGTGGGACAAACCAGGCCAGAGCGAAACCAAATGGTCACATATATACTTGTCCAGACTTGGAAATCACTAAAATCAAATTCAATATTGTCCATATTGAGTAGAAACCATGACAATATCAAACTATATTATGGATGTAAGTTATGGATCTGGGGGCGCATTACAGAAACATCTTAACTTTAGAATCCTATCTTATCTTTTTGGTCAGGACCACAATTTGGTCAGGCAATTTCAGTTAGGACCACATTTAGGACAAACGCTATTACAGAATTACATTTCTTAAGTGCATAATCTTATCTTAACTATGGATAGGAAACGGGTATTACAGAAGCATCCTAACTCTACAAAAAATCCTAAAAGCTGTCTTAACTTTAGGACAACCCCACTGGTGTCCTAACTTCAAACCTTTTTGAAATCCAACGGAAAGAAAAATCACAGTACAAAAGACTGGAGACTTTTGGAGGACCCAGAGGATGTGCTGTGCTTTGATGATAAAACACTTGTAAATAATTTCAGACTCCCACGACACATGATTTTGCAGTTATTTGATGAATTGCGACCAACATTACAGAGACCAACGAGCCGTCACAGAGCATTACCGGTCACTCTTTAAGTGACTAACGCCTTGCGCTTTTTTGCAAAAGGCGATTTTCAAAGTGAGGTCGCTTCTATAGCAAAAATGTCACAACCTGGCATATCTAATAATCTTATAGAAGTGGCCTAGGCAATCAGTGCTTTAGCGCCTACCTACATTTGGTTTCCAAGGGGAGAGAGCTGTCGACCATCAAAACTGACTTTTTCTGGGCAAGTAGGATGCCGGGGGTAGTAGGACTAGTGGATGGCTCACTGTTTCCGATGAAGGACTCTAGTGGAGAGAATGAGGTGGCGTATATGTGCCGAAAAGGGTATCATGCTCTCAATGTCCAGCCCATAGGAGATCACTATATGATTATAAGACATTTGGTGGAAAAGTGGCCTGGGTCAACTCACAATGCCTTCGTTTTTAATACAAGGTAGGTTAGGGTTTGATTAGACTTCATTACATTAATATAAATAGTATAATATAACCTTTCATTTAGTGGTGCCATAGTCACAAATTCCTTGCCAATTTAAACGAATAAACACTGGGGTTTACATTTAATCTTTTTTTTAATCAACTCATTACTAAGTTAATTACAATTATTGAAATGGTTAACATTTTGAAAATGTAAACATTTTGTTTTTAGTTGTTCCTTACAATATACTCATCTGATAAACTTATGTTAACTGCATAGTCCTTAATACAAAAGCCTTTATTGCAGTGACATTGATGCATATCTTGATTAAAGTGGACAAAATGGTTGGCTGCTAGGTGATTCAGGATATCCTTTAAAGCCATTCCGGATGACTCCTGTGATCAATGAGCAAACACCAGCAGAAATACGGTATGACATACAGATGTAGATCTTTAATCTACTATATAGTGTACTATACATTTACATTTACATTTATGCATTTAGCAGACGCTTTTATCCAAAGCGACTTACAACTTGGGGATACATGAAGCGATAGGTCATGAAGAGTCGAGAAGCGCAATAAGAGCCTGAAATCCTGAGACCGTGTACATTGCTCAGAGTAGCACAGGCTAGAGTAGGGAGGGAAGAAGAAAGAGGAAGAGGAGAGTGTACAGCACTCTCCTACACTGTACAGCAATAATAATGTAATTGGTAAGCAGTGTTAGCAGTTATATTATATTTTGTTTACAACACAGATATAACCAGGCACATAAAAGATGCATGAGCGTCGAGCAGATATTCCAAAAGAAAAATATTTAACCCCTATATGCTGTTGGGTACTGGGACGACCACATTTTTGCATTTGCTGATATAATAATTATAATAATTTGTAACTTTTAGATGATGTCATGTAAAGTGTCATGACAGTGGAGGTTACCTCCAGTGTTCCCCAGAGAAAGTTGCTCTGTTCATCAAAGTCACGGCTGTCTTGCACAACACATGCAGACTTGCAGAAGAGGATGAAGCAAGACCTCAACCAGATGGACATAACCCAGGGCTCTACATAAGCAATCAGCTTATTCAAATTTTTTGATGCAGGTGTAGAATGCCCCAAAATAACTAATGGCATGAAATAACTTCTTTAATTGATATACATTTTTTTTAGTTCAATGAACTTTGCAGAGCACAACGCAAATAATAAATGGCATTAAATCACTTTTTGAATTATGTATTTTATTTAGATAAAACATTGCGGTGCATAAAAAAAAGAAAATAGGTGACATCAATCAATCAAGAAAAGAAAAAAAGCTTTACAAAGCTGTGACCTTTCCAGCTGAAGTTTTTCTTTTTCTAGCTCCAACCTCTCCTTCTCAATGGCCACTCGCTCTCGGAACAACTCAAGTTTCTCCTTCTCTATCTCTAGCAACTGTGTTGCATGGCTCAAAGAGGCGACTTTCTGTCTTTTTGCTGTAAAACAACATAAGCTAAATTGCATGCACAGAATTCAAAATTGAGGCAATGTGAGAATGAATGCATAACATCGTACATGGGGGTAACTGACGAGGCACTGATGAGATCTGACAGCTGTATTGTTGACATTTCATGCTGTGCCATCTCCAGTCTTACCTCATAACCACCAGGGGATGCCTGGGTCAATAACCAAATTATAGCTTCATATTAGCACTTCATATTAACCTCTTAACCTGCGCCCCTATTTTTGAGAATTTTCTGAAAATTATATACCCATATAAAAATGTCTTCAGCTCTTAAACCCTATGGTCTACATTCATAAATATGGTCTTGTTTTAAACTAGACACTTGAAATTTTGTTACCCAAGGGTCATAATAACTAGCTTGACGTTGTCATACTCAATTCTAGTCAGAATTTGAGTCTGATACTGCTCTGTTGGGCTGTGATTATGGGGCGTATTTCAACCGAACCAGGAAAGACCTCAATTGGATAGACCTACAACCAATCAGAGCAACGGAGCGATGCATAACGTTAGTTGTCAAATGTCAACAGAACTCAACTGCACACAGCAGGGCTGCCAACTTTTAAGATCAGGTTGATCATTGAAAATGGACATGATTGATTACTCCAACTCAAAAAAACAAAGGAGGATTTTTTTTTCTTCCCTATTTTGTCGTTGTTTTGGACCGTCTGCTAGCTGTCTCATGTCACCGGAGTCAGATAAATCCCAGCACATAGAGACTCTTTCACCTAGATATTATCACATAGAGACTGTGTCTGTTCCCCGAATTAACAAATACAAAAAAACATCAAAACCATTTAACAGTAAAAATGTAATTGATGTCGAACAAATCAACAACAGATATAATACAGATGAACAAATGATAAAGCTCGGGCAGCTAAATATCCGATACCTTTCCCGAAAAGCGCTTATTGTTAATGATATGATTACAGATAATAATCTAGATGTGCTCTGTTTGACAGAAACCTGGCTAAAACCTAACTACTACATTACTTTAAATGAGTCCACCCCCGAAGATTATTGTTATAAACAAGAGCCGCGTCTGAAAGGGAACGGGGAGGGTTTGCTGTAATTTATAATAATATCTTCAGTATTACTCCGAAGTCTAGTTTCTAATATAATTCCTTTGAAGTCTTGTTGCTTTACGTAACTTTATGTAGTGTACATGATAAATCCCGTTTAACATTTGTGTTAGCTACTGTATACAGGCCACCAGGGCACAATACAGACTTTATCAAAGAATTTGCAGATTTTCTATCAGAGTTAGTTCTGACTGCAGATAAAGTACAAATTGTTGGTGATTTCAATATCCATGTAGACAACGAAAAAGATGCTTTAGGACTAGCATTTAGAGACATTCTAAACTCTATTGGAGTTAGGCAACATGTGTCAGGACCCACTCATCGCCATAATCATACTTTAGACCTATTATTGTCACATGGAATTAATGTTGATACCGTTGAAATTCTGCAGTAGAGCGATGACTTCTCAGATCATTACCTAGTATCATGTATACCTAAGGCTGCAAAGCCGCCCCCTCGTTTAAAAAATGGCAGGACAATCACTGCCGCCACTAAAGATGGCTTTTTAAATAATCTTCCTCATCAGTATCATCTCCTCAGCATCCCAGATAGCATAGAAGAACTCGACGTTGCAACAGAAACTATTGACTCTCTCTTTTCCAGCACTTTAGACACAGTTGCTCCCCTGCGCTTAAAGAAGATTAAAGAAAATAGTCCAACGCCGTGGTACAACGAGCACACCCGGGCCCTTAAAACAGCAGCCAGAAAAATGGAGCGCAGCTGGAAGAAAACAAAACTAGAAGTCTTTCGTAATTCGTGGAAAGAGCACATGATCGCATACAGAAAGGCCGTAAAAACTGCTAGATCTGCTTATTTCTCAACTCTCTTGGAAGAAAACAAACACAAACCTAGGTATTTATTCGATACAGTAGCTAAATTAACCAAAAATAAAGCCTAAACTTCTGATGTTTGTAAACAGCAGAGCAGTAATGACTTTATGAACTTCTTTACATGTAAGATTGATAATATTAGGAAGAAAATTTTAACCATGCAGCCGTCTACTACAGTATCACATCAGACAGAGCATTGTAGTGTCACTGAGGAAATATTACACTCATTCATTGCTATAGGAGAAGAAGAATTGGCTAAACTCGTTAAATCATCAAAATCAACAACATGTATGCTCGACCCTGTACCGACTAGGCTATTAAAAGAGATGCTACCAAGTTGCATTTGAATTAAATGAGAGCGCACGTCTGTTGTGATGCATGGATGTGCGCTGTTATAATGTGTTGCTATTGATTACGGTCATTATAAGGAAGGAAATGCCACAGAATAGAAGCTTTCTAAAGAAGTGCATAGAGCTGCTTGTTTTATTTGTTGTTTGTTGATTTTTTAAATATAAAACTGGTTGAAAGAGATGCTACCAGAGGTTATAGATCCTCTTCTTAATATCATTCTTCTTTGTCATTAGGATATTTACCGAAAACGTTTAAGTTGGCCATTATTAAACCACTTAATAAAAAAACGCAACTTGATCCTACAGAATTAGTCAATTACAGGCCAATCTCAAATCTACCCTTTCTGTCAAAAATACTTGAAAAGGCAGTGTCTTCACAATTATGTTCCTTTTTAGAAAGAAATGGTATCTGTGAGGATTTCCAGTCAGGATTTAGACTGTATCATAGCACTGAGACTGCTCTCATCAGTTACAAATGATTAACTCTTATCATCCGATCGTGGTTGTGTATCTCTTTTGAGTGTTACTCGATCTTAGCGCTGCATTCAATACTATCGACCACAACATTCTTTTGAATAGACTCGAAAATTATGTAGAATTAGAGGAATTGCATTGGCATGGTTTAAATCATACCTGTCTGACCGTTATCAGTTTGTAGCAGTAAATGAAGAGATGTCACACCGATCACAAAAACACTAATAGAGATCTCTTTTTGTTCTGGTATCTGGGTTTTTATCATCAGATAAGGGTAAATCGAGAGTCAGCAAGCAGCTCATTTGATTGGCTACAGTAGAAAGTGGACCCGCCTTCCTCCTCGCACTTGCAAAACTCAGCGAGTGAGAGAATTGTTTCTTTCAGGAACTTTTTTTCCCTACGTACACAACAAGTCATTTACACAACAGTTTATTTTTTTTACACAAAGGTTGGTTTTACACGGTCAATCTGTTTTGCAGTTCCTGACTCTGATGTTTTCGCTTGCAAATCGATGTTCACAGTCATGCAATGATTTTGGCCGTATCTTAGCGAAAGAAACAAGTCTTAGCACGGAAAAATGGATGTCAGAAGAATACAGATCATATTTATTTTGCGTTAACATGAAGCTGCAGTTTCACAATACATGAATTACACTTACGAATAACAGTAAAATGCTGAAAATATTTTTTTCTTACACTTGAAAGGCAATTTACACCTTTACACAACTTATCTCGCGCATGCAAATTTAACGCTTGCAACGCTTGCAATCTTATGTACACTTTCACAAATCTTACCCTGCGCTTGCGATTCTTTAAGGCATCAATTTACCTTCATATAGTTTTCATATACACTTGTCACTTGTAATACACCAGACTTGAAAATCACTAAAATCCAATTCCCTATTGTCCATATTGTGTAGGAACCATGTGAAAATCTAACTTTTTACTTATGGATCAAAACATGAACTTTGATCACTAAGACAACTTCAGGCAATGCTTTTTCTTATGTCCCTGTAGACTAGATGATTGGCTTCTCTCCAGTGTGAATTCTCTCATGTCTTTTCAGGTTTCCTAAATGAGAGAAACTCTTCCCACAGTGTGAGCACTTGTACGGTTTCTCTCCAGTGTGAATTCTCTGGTGATTCTTTAAGTCGCTTGATGTACTGAAGGTCTTCTCACAGTCAAAGCACATATAAGGTCTCACACCAGTATGAATACGCTCATGCACTTTTAAAAGTTCCAGTCGTGAAAAACTCTTTCCACAAAAGGAACAAACGTGAGGCTTCACACCAGCATGAACTTTAAGGTGTCTCCTTAAGTCTGATTCAAAAACAAATGTTTTCTCACACTGATCACAGCTGAATGATCTCACTCCAGAGTGAAAGCGCAGATGCTCTTTGAGATGGTTTTTCTGAGTGAAACTCTTTCCACACTGAGAGCATGTGAACGGTTTCTCTCCAGTGTGAATCATCATGTGTATATTAAGGGTTCCTTTACATGTGAAAGTCTTTCCACACTGAGAGCAGGTGAAAGATCCTTTGACTTCAGATTTTCCAGCTCGCTTTTGGGTGAATTTATTTTTAGTCTGTGAAACGACTCCATCTTCATTTTCTATCTTCTTTTGAAACTGATGCCTTTTGCTTTCATTCACTTCCATCACGTCTAAAAAAAATGTAATGAAAATTAATTCAGGGAACCCCAAATTATATATACTTTTTATCTTAATGTTTCTCATTAAAGAGAATGAAGGAAAACACCAACCTATTTGTTCCACTGTATAATCTTTTATTCTGCAGGGTTCTTCCTCAAACTCCATCTTTACAATAGTATGTCTGTAGTTTCTCCTGGAGTAATTCCTCCTGCTTGCTTCTTCTTCTCCTGTGGGAAGATGGGAATATTCCCAGCATTTAAACTCTCATGAACGGCTGTGGGAGCGGCTTCACTGACTGAAGGTGTGAATTGTGGTCGCTGTAGCTCATTTAGCAGATGATCATCACACTTACAATCACTCGCAATTATCCAGCTTTAAGTGTTTTGCTTTAATAGCCGTTTAGAAACAATTTCATGATTTGCAGTTTTCATAAACCCTAGTGAGAAAAAAAGTATGCTAAGTATACTTGCAGCCAGACTAATTATCACTAATTATTACTTCAAGTGTGTTAATGATTAGTTCACTTAAAGTTTGCTATTTTGGAACAACTATTTTTGTACTAAGTATGTTTTAGTTGTAATTAAGTTGTGTGAAAGCATAGCTTTAAGTGTATTTAGTGCACTTTTGTGCACTAAATTGGAACAACTTTAAGTATACTTAGTACACTTTAAATATAGGGACTAATTACATGCTTAAAATGTACTTTATTTGTGTTATAAGTATAGTACAAATTAATTACCAATTTCTTCAGAACACACAAGCAATATACTATTTTTTTTCCAGGTTTATTTACTTATTTACCTCTGGCTTATTCTAAATACTAAAAATATACAATTTGTAGTCAATAACAATATAATTTGTTTGTACTTAGCTACACTTTGTACAATATACTTTGAATTACATAATGTCACACAATATAGTATTTTAATTGTGCTACCAACTACATTTAATAAATTACTTGCTGACTTATTTACCCAATGTTGAATGCATTTGTTTTCAAGGCCATTGAAATAAATTAAATGTAACAACGTAACTAATAAAGAGACATATTTCATTAAGCCCAACAGTTTTTATTTAAACTTCACATGATTTCAGTAAAACTGAACAAAATTAACTTACCATGTATTATTGGACCAATTCCATATTGACCCTCTACACACAAACACAAATTACACATTATATTCCATTTTCTGATGAGCTGCTCATTGTTAGACCTGCGTCTGATGGCCACTTACACATCAGAGTATGGAGGCATCTGTGTTGCAATTTTCAATTTGCAATGCAATTCAGTATTTAAATGTACATTTTACATACCATGTGTGCAACATTTGGAGCAAAATGATAATTCAAATTTAATAATATAATTTACATTTGCTATTTCATTCACTAGTTTTAACATATAATTTAAACATTTTAATGCTTTATAAGTTGAACATTTTAAATGAAAATGTATTACAGAAATGATGATGTGTTTAACAAAATTGTAGCAAAATGATAATTTATTTTTCTTAATTGCATTTACACTCACAGTTAAGATACTTGTGATTGCATTTTCATTAAATGTCCCGCAATGAATGTGGCAAAATTCAATGTGGAATTGAAAATGCAATCCGAGCCGATCAAGTCTCCGCCCCGCCCTGTCAATCATCGCATCAAGGCGGGACCAGGTGTTGGAAACATGGCGGCAGCAGAGCTATTGACTTGGTCGGTGTCGTGTCATAGCTGGGGGCGTGACGTGGGTGTGGAGTCGGCGTGGGGGAAAACAGTCCATTTCCCCACAATGTAAATGCATGGGGTTAACCCAGGTTAGCCTGTTTAGAATCACTTTTGCCGCTCGACAGAGTTAGATATATAGAAAAACTGAGCCATATTGGCCATACAGTCTCTGTGACTGATAAACGACCCAACGGAATCAGTGGCCAGAGGTGTCATTTTCTCATCAAAACACATGCTGCTCCCCCGACCCCCATATAGGCATGACATGCCAACTTCATAAATCACCCAGTCTTTCCATGAAGATGTTACTTCAGTGTTCCTGAATTGAATGGATTGAAAGTATTACATACATTTAACATTTTAAAATGATCGTTAAACACGTCTTGTGCTATGAAATTTATATTTGTAGTTATATTATTACAATATTATTAGAATGACTGACAATAGGGAAGTTTTTTGTTTATTTTTATATAGCAACCGTCTTCATCAAAAGACTGGGTGATTTATGAAGTAGGCTAGCAATTATGTCATGTAATTTTGTGGAAGCAGCTGCATTTTGATGTCATGCATGTAATGTGACTATCAGCTTGAAGCACAAGCATGAGCCCAGCCCTTCATGAAATAAAGAAGACTTTTGAATGTTTTGTACATTAATAACATCACGCATTATGTGGCTATGTGATCGCTCATCATAAAAAACTGCTTTAACGAGTCCCGTACATGACAAGTTCAACACACTTTTGCCATAGCAATTAATGCAATCTCTTTTTTAACCCCTTTTTGAGAATACAGTGGGGATCGAAAGTTTGGGCACCCCAGGTACAAATTTGTATTAATGTGCATAAAGAAGCCAAAAAAAGATGGAAAAATCTCCAAAAGGCATCAAATTACAGAGAAAACAAAATAATGGCGTCTGCAAAAGTTTGGACACCCTGCAGAGTTAATACCTTGTACTGCCCCCTTTGGCCATTTGATGCCTTTTAGAGATTTGTCCATCTTTTCTTGGCTTCTTTATGCACATTAATACTAATTTATACCTGGAGTGCCCAAACTTTCGATCCCCACTGTACACATGAAGATGCACTATCCATACATAGGGTGTAATTCAAGAATGCTTTGGAATATAGACCTACGTTTGGTCTCGTTTGAAAGAAGACACTCTGTAGATTATTGCTTTAGTGAAAGCAATTCAAAATATGAAAGTATGCAGTTTAAATTTATTGTAAATGAAAAATACTGTACTAAATATTTTTCATTTCATATAAAATATATATTTTACAGACTTTTAGGTTGTAATAAAATGCTGCGTAAACCAATCAGCATGTTCAGTGCCCAAGTCCCAAAAGTGAAAAAGTTCTACCTCGCGAGCAGGGCCGTTTTGAAATATTTACCCAGAACTTCATTAAGACCCCGGTTCCTGCGGTGGAAACACGGCGAGTACCCCCCCCAAAGTCCCTAGTTCCTAGGGGAAAGTTCCAGCGATGGAAACGTGGCTCATGCTACACATTATGGCCTGGTTTCACAGACAGGGCTAGATTAAGCCAGGATTAGGCCTTAGTTTAATTAGAACATTTAAGTGACTTTTATAAACATGCCTCAGAAAAATAAAAATAAACATTACTGATGTGAATCTTCAGACAAAACAATGGCACTGCATTCACACGGGGCGTCAGCGTCCATGCTTCTCATTTACTTGAATTGGGTGATGTTATGCCGAACTAAAGGGTGCGGATTCTGAAATCCACTGCTGCTTCAATATATAGCCTACTAGATATAACCTAATTCAATTTATAATCAAAGCCTTAATATTATCCTCCTATATTTTTATAATTATTGTAATGATCAGTTACGATCATATCAGTTATGATCTTTCCAATTATGATATTAAAGGTCCCATGGCATGAAATTTTCATTTTATGAGGTATTTCAACATTAATATGAGTTCCCCTAACCTGAATATTGTCCCCAAGTGGATAGAAATGTTGATCGGTGTAAAACCGAGTTCTGTCTGTCTTTCTCTGCCTTTGAGAAAATGACAGGCCAGACTAGCCAATCCTGAAGTCTCCTGTTTTGACGTCCAAGCAGGAACGGTTACCTCCCTTTCCTCCGCCCAGAGAATCTGCCACGCCCATGCAAGCGCTCGAGAGATCATGGGTTGTGAACGAGTGAATGCTGGCAGTTTCTCAGTGTTTGGATATACAAATGAAAACAGAAGTCTTTTTTCAGTTCCTTCTGATCTGTGATCAGTGATTTCTGATGTGTAGCTAATTATTTATTATTCGTGCACACACTGCGGCTTCTCTCTCTCCCGACAGAACGGTGTTTTCGTGTTTTCTATCTTGTGAGTCAGTGTTTTTGTACGTCCTCGTCGCGTCTACCGGTTCTAAAATGTACATACAGTCGGGAGTTTCTGCTTAACATCGGCAGAGCCACATCTTTAGAGATAAACCTCACGCACGCCGAAGCTCGGCCTTCAACATCCCCGACCCCCAGTACTGCATCTGGCCCAGAGCGGAGGCACCAAACGCGGCGTGAGATTAAGCAGAAGGGGGGTAAGCGTGAGGGTATCCGGCTAGGCTAACCAGCTATCCCCACAATAAACTGGATTACATTCGATTACTGCTGTTGTGTCTTTGTTTGCGCTGTGTAAGTTACTCAATGCGCGTCACTGACGCTTTTCATATGATTTGAACATATCTAGAAATAATGCTTTAATCAAACTTACTAACTCGTTGATCTCGCTGTAATGGTACATTGCATGTGTTACAAAGTTGGTAATAATGATGAAGACGGACTCGGCGTGACTGGGACTCGTGTTTATTCAGAACTCTCAGATAAAAACACAATAAACTCGTGCTGACAGCTCTCTCACAAATCAGTAGTTACTATAAATAACTTTGTTAGCAATCACTCCGTCTCCATGATGTCCGGTTCGCGAACGAATCATTCTTTTGAATCGGTTCTTTTTAGTGAACCGAACCAGTTCACCAAATCAGACTGAATCGTTCTAAACGGTTCGCGTCTCCAGTCAGCGCTGATCCATAATTTACTAGAGTTACTAACTTTCTGACATGAGTGACAGCCCCTCCGACTAGAAATAAACTAATAACCTGAAGTATATGCTGTAACTACAACAGTTCAGACATGCTGAGAACTGATGTGAAGTGAACTCAGGTCCATCCGTCTCTCTGACAGCAGTTCGTGCGTCGTAGACCTCGCTAAACCACGTCCCCTCCGCTCATTTCAAATGCAAAGATGTCAGCCAATCACAACAGTGGGCGTTTTTACTGAAGTCTCACAGCAGACACGCTTCTTGAAGCAGGGCATTCAGCCACAGGGCAAACAGCAGTATAGAAAAAATGCCTTTTATTTCTAAATTATGACATTTTATGATGTAAAAATCATACTAACAATATAAGTACACCTCAGGAAACACTATAAAATAATAGAAAAATGCCATGCCATGGGACCTTTAATAAATCAACAGGACCAATGATTGTTGTTTCTTCCTTAATGTTTTCTAAAGTGTGTATTTGGTCTCTGAGTCGTGACTGAGGTTCTGGCCTAGGAATGGGTGATGTGTCGCTAAACACTTGATAGCAGAACATGTTGTGATTTGTTTGGATTTTGGAGGTATCACACACCCCTAACCTAATGGGAGTGCAGTAACACTGCTTACTCACTTAGCCAGGCTTCCAGAGATAAAATATGGATTTGACTTTCATTTCACATTAAACTTAAATACTTATGGTGAATACTGTCTGTACCTCTCACTCAGAGAAAGCACATGTTATCAGTGTGTTTTGGGTAACTTTCTGGTCAGAACCGGAGTTTAATCAACTCCAACCTTGGAGAGACTGTGTATCTGTGTATGTGCGCAGTATTCTGTGTTACAGATCAGTATTGGAGGTGGATTACGGGCATTTTAGGGAGAGTGACAGGATGTTGTTCTGGACAAGCTGGCGCCTGCTCCATATCTGGAAAGCCAAAACGTGCTTAATTCCAGGGTGAAAGCATCAACAAGTTATTTATGGACACGTGAACCTGATTACCTCACAATGTGTGGAAATTTACCATGACTATCTATTTTCTCTTAGCCAATCAGAATCCTTCCACCTGAGTAATGACATGGCTAGACCTTGAAAACAGTATAACTGTTGAGAAATTGTATGTCAAGTCAAGTCAACTTTATTTATATAGCGCTTTTTACAATGCAGATTGTTTCAAAGCAGCTTCACAGTGTTAAACAAGAAAATAATGCAACAGAATTTTATTCAGCCGTACAGCCATTCCGGAGAAAACGGTGATGTCATCAGTTCATTTCAATTATCATACAGTGACAATGTGGGCTTTAGATCAGTAATTAGATCAGTAATTTAGTTTATATGGTTAATTTATTTTAATAATTTAATTTATTTGGATATTTAGTTGAAAAATGTATTGTCCCCAACTGAGCAAGCCAAGCCAGAGGCAACAGTGGCAAGGAAACCAAAACCCCATCAGGTGACCTAATGGAGAAAAATAAACCTTGGGAGAAACCAGGCTCAGTCGGGGTGCCAGTTCTCCTCTGGCCAATTAACAAATGGCGTATGATTATTATTCTGGCAACTTTACAGGTCAGAGGTCATAATAAATAGGAATATTCGAAAGATCGGAGGCAACACACCGGAGACGGGTTTATTGAGGATGATGTGTTGATTAAATAATTATTAAATAGGAATAATCGAAATATCGAAGTCATCATGCTGGAGACGGGTTTATTGAGGATGCCATATTGATGGAACAATTATTAAAGTGCAATATTCGAAAGATCGGAGGCAATACGCCGGAGACGGGTTTATTGAGGATGCCGTCTTGATGAAACAATTATTAAATTGCAATATTCAAAAGATCGGAGCCATCAGGCCGGAGACGGGTTTATTGAGGATGACATATCGATTTAACAATTATTAAATAGGAATATTCTAACAATCAGAGTCATCACGCCGGAGACAGGTTTATTGAGGATGCCGTATTGATGAAACAATTATTAAAGTGCAATATTCGAACATTCGGAGTCATCACGCCGGAGACGGGTTTTTTGAGGATGCCATGTCGATGAGGTAATTTCAGGGTGAGTCTAATTGACACGTCTCTGCAGACACTTCAGGGTCATGCGTTGGTCTTGTCTGGGTGCAGGTCCACCATCTGATCTGGATACAGCCTGGATCCGGCTGACTGCAGTAAACCTAGGGATAAAACAGAGAGACTTCTGTTGATGTAATGAGTACATGAGGTGTTATGGGAAGTGTTCCTGGTTCCGGCTGACCTAGTTAACGCAGCCTAAAAATAATTTAATTGAAAAAGTGTTTTATGTGTATGCCATAGTAAAGAGATGTGTTTTAAGTCTAGATTTAAACTGACAGAGTGTCTCTGCTTCCCGAACAATGCTAGGAAGACTGTTCCAGAGTTTAGGTACTAAATAGGAAAAGGATCGACCGCCTGCAGTTGATTTGGATATTCTAGGTATTATCAACTGGCCAGAATTTTGAGACCGCAGTGGACGTGATGTAGTATAATGTGTTAAGAGCTTGCTCAAGTATTGGGGAGCTAAACCATTTAGTGCTTTGAAGGAAATAAGCAGGATTTTAAAATGTATGCAATGTTTGATAGGGAGCCAGTGTAGTGTTGACAGAACTGGGCTAATATGGTCATACTTCCTGGTTCTATTAAGAACTCGAGCTGTTGCGTTTGGGACCAGCTGGAGTTTATTTATTAAGCGAGCAGGGCAACCACCTAGTAGAGCATTACAATAATCTAACCTTGAGGTCATGAACGCATGAACTAGCTGTTCAGCATTTTGCATTGAGAGCATGTGCCGTAATTTAGATATATTTTTAAGATGGTAGAATGCAGTTTTACAGATGCTAGAAACGTGGCTTTCAAACAAAAGATTGGTATCAAAGAGCACACCCAGGTTCCTCACTGACGACGAGGACTTGACATAGCAGCCATCAAGTGTTAGACAGTATTCTAGGTTACTACTTGTGGAGCTTTTTTGTCCAATAATTAAAAATTCAGTTTTTTTTTAATTGAGTTGCAGGAAATTACTGGTCATCCAATTTTTTATATCAGCTATGCCGTTTATCTTGTGAATTAATAAGTTTCTTCAGAGAGAGAAGAAATATAGAGCTGAGTATCGTCAGCATAACAATGAAAATGAACGCCATGCTTCCTAATGATATCTCCCAGTGGAAGCATGTACAGGGTGAAAAGCAATGGTCCTAGCACTGAGCCCTGCGGTACTCCATACTGAACTTGTGATCGGTGTGACATCTCTTCATTTACTGCTACAAACTGATAACAGTCAGATAGGTATGATTTAAACCATGCCAATGCAATTCCACTAATGCCGATGTCACGGGGTGACGCAAAGCAGAACTATTGTTGCCCAATGTTGTTTCCCTGTGGGAGCGATTTCGGTGCAACACTAGGTCGGTTCCGGGTTCTTCCGTGTAAACAGTCCGGCCGGGCTTAGTTGATGGGGAAACGAGCACCAGCTGTGTAACGAGCGGATATTGAGCCGCGAGAGAGACATGTATTCGCGAAGGGGATTATAAAAGGACATTTTGTGGAGAGAGGAGGGCAGGCAGAGTGGGGAGAGACTGCATCTTAGGAAGAAGGAGCCTTATATCAGCGGTTGGATGGGTCTGGACCGATAAAGGGAGATAATACTAACTGAGGAAGAGAGGCAGTGGATCTACGTTACTTCGTCAAGCATGCACTTCCCACACAGTTTGGATGCACAGTTTCGTCAATTGAGAAGAGGGAGTCAGCTGGGACTGCGAGTGGAGACCTTATTCACTGTGAGTTGTTGTGAGTTGCAGTGCTTAGTGTGAAGTGAACACGTGTGACCATTTGAAGTGATTGATGCATGCAAAGCTGTGGACATTATAATTTTGTGAAACTAATTAACTGCTGTGTGTTGAGTGTATGCTATACAGGAGTGCAGCTCCATCCTGTCTGATTTGAAGAGGATTTGTTGAATATTCATGCATTGCTGTTTGACTCCCTGACCTGAAGAGGAAGCAGTATCTGTCTAATGAGCTGTTCACACTGAAGGAGATCCCTGGTGAGAAGTATTATCTACCTACTGAGCTGTTCACACTGAAGATCCCTGGCATGAGTACCTGATCACTGCTTGATTTGAAGAGGATTTGTTGAATATTCATGCATTGCTGTTTGACTCCCTGACCTGAAGAGGAAGCAGTATCTGTCTAATTAGCTGTTCACACTGAAGGAGATCCCTGGTGAGAAGTATTATCTACCTACTGAGCTGTTCACACTGAAGATCCCTGGCATGAGTACCTGATCACTGCTTGATTTGAAGAGGATTTGTTGAATATTCATGCATTGCTGTTTGACTCCCTGACCTGAAGAGGAAGCAGTATCTGTCTAATGAGCTGTTCACACTGAAGGAGATCCCTGGTGAGAAGTATTATCTACCTACTGAGCTGTTCACACTGAAGGAGATCCCTGGCATGAGTACCTGATCACTGCTTAATTTGAAGAGGATTTGTTGAATATTCATGCATTGCTGTTCCGACTCCCTGACCCGAAGAGGAAGCATTATCTGCCTACTGAGCTGTTCACACGGAAGGAGATCCCTGGCGTGAGTACCTGCTTATTGTCTGACTTGAAGAGGATTTGTTGCACACTTATGCACTGTTTGATTTTCTGGCAAGATTTGCTACCAGGCTATTGAGCTGCTCCATTGTTCACCTCTGGCTGTCCGAAGGGGAATCGCTGTGCATCCCTTACCAAGGTTTGCTCCATTACATACCTCTTGCTGCCCGAAGAGGAATCACTGTGCGAACCCCTTACCAGTGTCTGCTCCTTTTTTTACAGAAAGGGTAGATTTGGAATTGGCCTGTCATTGACTAATTTTGTAGGATCAATTTGCGTTTTTTTAATAAGTGGTTTAATAATAGCCAACTTAAAAGTTTTCAGTACATATCCTAATGACAAAGAATGAATGATATTAAGAAGAGGATCTATGACCTCTGGTAGCATCTCTTTTAATAGCCTAGTCGTACAGGGTCAAGCATACATGTTGATTTTAACGATTTAACGAGTTTAGCCAATTATTTTCCTCCTATAGCAATGAATGAGTGTAATTTTTCCTCAGTGACACTACAATGCTCTGTCTGAAGTGATACTGTAGTAGACGGTTGCATGGTTAAAATTTTCTTCCTAATATTATCAATCTTAAATGTAAAGAAGTTCATAAAGTCATTACTGCTCTGCTGTTTACAAACATCAGAAGTTGAAGCTTTATTTTTGGTTAATTTAGCCACTGTATCTGTCACAATCACCAGTGAGAGTGCCCCTGATTACCACCTTAGGGCAGTCCACCCTGGACTGTCACTCCATCAAGGACATCATCTCCCATAATCCTTTGCCCAGACTCATTAGCACTCACTGTTTACACCTGTGTCTCATTTCCTTGTTCATTTCACCCTATAATAGCCTGGTTATCTCTGTCATTCACTGCAAAGTCTTGTTTGTTGTATATACTGAATTTCTGAGCGTTTCCCCTGGTTTCATGTCTGTCAGCTTTTGGACTTCTTGCCTGTTTCCCAGATTACCCTTTTGTCTGTCTCTCCTGCCTTGTTTGCCTGTTTGGACTGCTTGCCTGTGTATGACCTTTTGCCTGTTTTTGACTACGATTGTGGATTACCCTCTCAATAAAGCTGCATTTGGATCCTAAACCTTCTATCTCAGAGCAGTTACGTTACAGTATTGAATAAATACCTAGGGTTATTTTTGTTTTCTTCCAAGAGAGTCGAGAAGTAAGCAGATCTAGCAGTTTTTACGGCCTTTCTGTATGCGATCATGCACTATTTCCACAAATTACGAAAGACCCAAAGTTTTGTTTTCTTCCAGCTGCGCTCCATTTTTCCATGTACGATAGACGAGGCTGGTAGAGAGGGAGCGCGGCCTACAAACTCCTTGAGAGACTTGAAGCTGGCTTCTGGTGAGGAAACTGCAAACTATTCTTCAGTAAATTTTTCTTTAATTTTTCACTACTGGTCTTGGATCATAAAACGTTATCTCACTAACAGAACTGTATTGTGGGTTCTGTTGCGTCACGTCAGCCAATCAGGACCTGTGCAAATGCCCAAGCGATTGGCGTCAGCACCAGCTTCAGACACACCCTCCGTCAAGCGTTTATGCTGACGCCCCGTGTGAATGCAGCTGAAGTTTTCACAAAATGATCACAAAAATATTATAGTAGTAATAATAGTAAAGTCCTCTGATTTCCTTTTTTAATAGAATCGAAAATTAAGATGCAAGACAGCAAGTTGCATTTGAATTAAACGAGAGCACACGTCTATTGTGATGCTTGGATACGCGCTGTTATAATGCGCTGCTATTGATGACGGTCATTATAAGGAAGGAAATGCCACAGAATAGAAGCTTTCCAAAGAAGTGCATAGAGCTGCTTGATTTATTTGTTGATTTTCAAATATAAAACTTGTTGAAATGTTTTCACTGAGTGCATCAGTTCTTTTTGAACACTTTCATTTCATTTGAACAAAACCTTGATAATCATGATAATTTTGGTCACTATAATCATGATATGAAATTTTCATACCGTCCTATCCCAGTTTAGGAAATTTCACGAATGGACTTTCCTATCACGGTACCACGCATGAGTTCACTGAGCTCCTGATAGCGACCCATTCTTTCACAGACGTTTGTAGAGCATCTGCACGTCTGTGCTTAATTTATACACCTGTGGCCATGGAAGTGATTGAACACCTGAATTCAATGATTTGGAGGGGTGTCCCAATACTTTTGGCAATAGTGTATGATATAAATAATAGTTTAATTAATTTGGAAGCTTAATGGTGGTGACATTCTTTTGTAGCCCATGTTCTGTCTAGCCCAGAAGGTTGCTGGTTCGATCCCAGCGGTCACCACCAGTGTGTCCTTGAGCAAGGCACTTTACTCCATGTTGCTCCAGGGGGATTGTCCCTGTAATAAGGGTAAGTCGCTTTGGATAAATAATCCTATTATTAACTCCTATTGAGTGATGAACCAGAATGATGCTAACTTACGCTTTAGCCTAAAATACACGATCACTCCAGCACTTTATATTGTAAGACCACTGAATTTGTTCCAATGTAGGTAACAATTGTGGTTGAAGGTCATTCAGAATGTATTATTTTGTAATTCATCTTTATCTGACTCCATTTATCATAAACTTGAATTTAGGTTAGAATGCCAATTGGTTATTTGGTCATTTATATTTAATAGTTAATCACACATTTAATTATTCTGTTTTACCCTTTGTTGAAATTATGCCTGTTCATAATCTACTAGAGATAGTTAATAATTCCAGGGTAAGTCAGAATAGGTCAAATGTAATAATTTATTAACAGTCAGGTAAATGTATAACGCCAATTACATAATCAATTCAAAGATAATCCATACATAACATCAAATACTCTGCAGTAAAGAATACGATATTGATACCTAACTTTTGAATATTACATAATGCAGAGCGTCTGATAGACATTCTGCATTACGGGCCGAACTCATAACAGCATCGAGCCCCGAACCTTTTGTCACACTTCCTTATAATGCTCAGACCAAGACAGAAATCTCTTTCAAATGAAACACATGTTAACAATGGTAATTTACATTTAATCACTGTCCCATATGATCTGTATCAACAAGAGACCAAATGGCTCCAACAGCCACACCCACTGTAATAAACAAAATATCTCTAAGCTCTAAAAACTCTTATTATCTTCTTGTTTACTTCTGTGGTGATGATATCTTTGTACCAGTCGCACTGAGACATTTCAAACGATATCAAACCCATACAATACTGTATAGTGGGAATTTACATGAAATCCAATAGATGTTGGGTATATTTCAGGTGATCTTCAGCATGAGGGGGAGTAGGATGGGGGGAAAACTCAGGTGAAAGGAAATACATGCAAATTAGAGCCATTCTCAATTGATTCACTCAGTGTGACATCGTCATGGATGAGAGTGATAACTGTATGTGTGATTACAGATGCAAATCTCTTTTATCTCCTCAGACAATCTTTGTTCATCAACCAGACAACCTGGCCTTGCTTTTTACAGTATGGACCTTCAGAACATTGATGTATTACATCTTAATACATCACCTTACGGCTGTTTTATGATTATTTATTTTAGTTTGTGAGCTGATGACTTCACCTACCTCAAAATCTGACCAACACATGAGCAAACTGAACTCATGTTGATGATTTGGGAGAACAGACCACAACCAATGAATCGAATCAGTGTTTCAGAGCGAATAAAAACTGCCAAAGTCACGTGACTTCAGTAAACGAGGCTTCGTTCTGTCATAAATACTTTATTTGTATAATAAAAAGACTATAGTTAATTGTCTATTGTTCTGACTCTGACTAGACAAGACCTCCCACTATTACTTTGCACCTTGAATTTGTAAAACTGATACATTAAAATTATAAAAGATTCAGGTCAGCTCAGACCTTTTGGCTGATGCAATAAAAACACTCTGCTTACATGACACATTTATTTAGTAATAGAGGAAAACAGAATAGAGAAACAAATCGTTTTCATGTACACTTGTCACTTGGAATACACCAGAATTGGATATCGCTAAAATCAAGGAACCATGAGAAAATTAAACTTTTTACTTATGGATCAAAACAACTTTGATCACTAAGATGACTTCAGGCAATGCTTTTTCTCATGAGTCCGTAGATTAGAGGAGAAGGTGGAAACTCTTCCCACAAGAGCACTGGTGCAGCTTCTCTCCAGTGTGAACTCTCTCATGTCTTTTCAATGATCCTGACTGAGAGAAACTCTTCCCACAGTGTGAGCACTTGTACGGTTTCTCTCCAGTGTGAACTCTCTGGTGTTTTTTTAATGTGCCTGATGTAATGAAGGTCTTCCCACAGTCAAAGCACATATAAGGTCTCACACCAGTATGAATACGCTCATGCTGTTTTAAAAGTTCCAGGAATGAAAAAATCTTTCCACAAAAAGAACAAATGTGAGGCTTCACACCAGTATGAACTTTAAGGTGTCTTCTTAAGCTTGATTCAAAAACAAATGTTTTCTCACACTGATCACAGCTGAAGGATCTCACTCCAGAGTGACGGTGCAGATGATCATCGAGAGAACTTTTGAGGGAGAAACTCTTTCCACACTGAGAGCATGTGAACGGTTTCTCTCCAGTGTGAATCATCATGTGTTTCTTAAGGTTTCCTTTACGTGTGAAAGTCTTTCCACACTGAGAGCAGGTGAAAGATCCTTTGACTTCAGATTTTCCAGCTCGCTTTTGGGTGAATTTTTTTTCAGCCTGTGAAACAACTGTTTCCCCATCTTCGTTTTCTATCTTCTTTTGAAACTGATGCCTTTTGCTTTCATTCACTTCCATCATGTCTAAAAAAATTGTAATGAAAATTAAATCCAAATTATCAAAGTTTTCATCTTAATGCTGCTCATTATAGAGAATGAAGGAAAACACCAACCTATTTGTTCCTCTGTCTCTTCATCTTTTATTCTGCAGGGTTCTTCCTCAAACTCCATCTTTACAATAGTATGTCTGTAGTTTCTCCTGGAGTAATTCCTCCTGCTTGCTTCTTCTTCTCCTGTGGGAAGATGGGAATATTCCCCAGCATTTAAACTCTCATGAACGGCTGTGGGAGCGGCTTCACTGACTGACGGTGTGAATTGTGGTCGCTGTTGCTCATTTAGCAGATGATCATCACACTTACAATCACTCTCAATTATCCAGCTTTTGCTCTAATGGCCGTTTATACGTTTTTAATTTCATGATTTGCATTTTTCATAAACCCTAGTGAAAAAAAAAGTATCCTAAGCATACTTTAAGTATTAAAGTACCAAGTGTGTTAATGATTAGTTCACTTAAAGTTTGCTATTTTGTAACAACTATTTTTGTACTAAGTATGTTTTAGTTGTAATTAAGTTGTGTAAAAGCATAGCTTTAAGTGTATTTAGTGCACTTTTATGTGCTAAATTGGAACAACTTTAAGTATACTTAGTACACTTTAAATATAGGGACTAATTACATGCTTAAAATTTACTTTATTTATATTATAATTAGTGCTGGGCAATCGATTAATCATGATTAATCGCATCTAAAATAAAAGTTTGGGTTTACATAATATATGTGTGTGTACTGTGTATAATTATTATATAGTATATACTGTATATATATTTATATTGTTACAAGCATGCCAGGCTCCACCCTCTCCCAGACACAACGTTCACAGTCACCAGAATACTGATTACACGCACCTGCACTTCATTATCACTGCAATCACCACCTGCACTTAAGCCCCACGCACTCACTCAGTCACTGTCCGGTCTCGTTTGCACATGCTCACGCTACTGCTTGCTTCTACGGACTCACCTGTGTTACCTACCCGTTCTTCCAGTCTCCTGAGTGTCTCCTCGTCCTGTCTCCTGGTTCCCGTCTCCATCGCTCCATCGCCCTGTTCTCCTAGTCACCTGCAACCAGACGTACAGTATCACTATTGACATTACCATTCCACTGGATAACCTCTTCTGTTACTCACCTCATCTGCTCACATCCTGGTCCTGTTTAATAAACTCTGTTTACCCCTGTCATCAGTTCTCCGTGTCACCTCTGTATTGTAACATGTATAGTTTAGTTTTAGTTTAGTTTTATTATTTCTTTGACAGGGACCATGTGCAAGTATATTAATCTTACAAAAGAAAAGATGCTTTACACCAGATTTAGCTACATCTAATTTCCATCCGCAGTCCCTGGGCAGAAAAAACAATAAAAACAATAAAATATATACAGCTAAACATCAGGATAAATAACTCACTATCTATGTACATTCACACTTCAGCCTAAGCTAACCCTGTACATACTGTCTACAATAAAGCTTTTAAAATTGCTACAGTAAAACCTTACTAACCATTAACATAATCAGTGCTGACAAAGTTGTTTTTTTTAATAACACCTTTCTAACATTTTGAGAGAAGTACCTCAGGTCAGAGGATAAGGAGGAGATTGAATCTGGGAGATTGTTCCATTCTTTAACAGCTTTGAATGAGAAGGCTGTCTGTGCAAAGGCAGACTATGGTGCGCTATTTTTGAGGTGAAGGGTCAAGGGTGTGCCTCTACTCGATACCCTGCAGCCTATCCCCTCCGTACGATCACTGCAAAATCAGTGGTGAAAGCCTTGACTCAGTTCATGTCCATTTTTGGAATTCCGAAGATTGTGCAAAGTGATCAAGGTTCTAATTTCACTTCTCATTTATTTTCTCAGGTCTTGAAACTGCTGCACATTAAGCACAATAAAGCTAGTGCTTATCATGCCCAAAGCCAGGGAGCTTTGGAGCGTTTCCATCAAACGCTGAAGTCTTTACTGCGTTCTTATTGTACAGAGATGGAAAGTGATTGGGAACAAGGATTGCCGTGGTTGATGTTATCAGCACGTGAGGTATGTCAGGAGAGTACTAGATTTAGTCCCAACGATTTGGTGTTTGGACATACAGTTCGAGGACCACTGTCTGTACTCAGAGATCAGTGGATTGAAAGTTCACCACCTAAAAACTTGATAAGTTATGTGAATGACTTTAAGCATAGATTATATGAAGCAGGTAAGGTGGCAAAAGAACATTTGCATTCTTACCTTCGATCAGGTAAGCGCATGAAGACGGAAACTGAGGAACGGAAATTCATGCCTGGCGATCAGGTATTGGCTCTATTACCAGTGGAGGGATCGCCCCCTTCAAAGCTCAGTTTATAGGTCCTTATGTGGTCGAGAGACAAGTTACTGACTTAAACTATCTGATTGCCACTCCAGAGAGAAGAAAGTCCAACCAGTTGTGTCATGTTAATTTGTTGAAGCCCTATTATTGCCGTTCCCACAAGACGTTAGACGATGAGGTGAAACCTGCATTAGTAGTTGAGACAATTTCACCTATTATTATGGGGGAGGGAATGGATGAAGGAGTTTCTTTTCCAGAGGATACAGTATTGTTAGGACGTCTAAAGAATTCAGAGACTCTTCAAAATTTGCATAAAATATTGTCACATTTGCCTGTTAATAAATGTGGTGATTTGATTGACCTTATTAATCATCATGTTTCTTTATTTGGTGATGTACCTTCGCGTACACACTGGTTGGAACATGATATTAATGTTGGGGATGCGGAGCCCATTCGCCAACATTTTTATTGGGTGTCCCCAAATAAACTTGTACATCTTAATGCTGAACTTCAGTATATGCTGGATCATGATATTGCACGACCTTCATTTTCCAGTTGGGCTTCTCCCTGTTTACTTGTCAATAAACCTGATGGAACTTATCGGTTTTGCACAGACTACCGTAAAATTAATAAAGTAACAGAACCAGACTCCTTTCCATTGCCTCGTATCGAGGATAGTGTTGATCGCGTTGGGTCGGCGAAATTTGTAAGCAAGTTCGATCTGCTTAAAGGCTATTGGCAAGTTCCATTGACCAAAAGAGCTCAAGAGATTTCAACTTTCATTACATCTGAGGGGTTATTCTCTTATAACGTTATGAGTTTTTGCCTTAGAAATGCATCTGCAACGTTTCAGCGACTTATGAATAAGGTTGTTTTTGGGTTGAAAGGAGTTGCTGTTTATTTAGATGACGTAGTGGTCTTCAGTGATTCATGGGAGCAGCACTTGAAGCATATTGCAGACTTGTTCTCTCGTTTTGAAGAGGCTGGCCTGACCGTCAATCTGGCTAAATGCGAGTTTGCCAAGGCCACTGTGACGTATTTAGGTAAGGTGGTTGGACAAGGATGTGTACGACCAGTTCGGGCCAAGGTTGAGGCCATTGATCAGTTTCCTTCGCCTACTACTAAGAAGGAATTAATGCGTTTTTTGGGGTTGGTAGGTTACTACCGGGGTTTTTGTAGGAATTTTTCTACCGTGGTAGCCCCGCTCACTGACCTGTTAAAAGCGAAAGCCGTTTTTGTTTGGTCGTCTGTCTGTCAAGAAGCTTGAGGCAGTTAAATCACTGCTTACTTCCACGCCCGTGTTAGCAGCTCCTCGTTTTGATCGTTCTTTTCAGTTGTGTGTAGATGCTAGCAATGTGGGTGCTGGAGCTGTATTGTTACAGGCTGATAAGGAAGAAATTTACCGTCCAGTTAGCTACTTCTCAAAAAAGTTTAATTCATATCAGTTGAATTATTCTGTGGTTGAGAAGGAGGCATTAGCGTTGATTTGGGCTTTGCACCACTTTGAGGTGTATGTGGGATCCGTGTCAGGCCCATTGGTTGTGTATACAGACCACAATCCGCTCGTCTATTTACATTCTTTGCGGTGCCCTAACCAACGACTGACGCAGTGGTGTCTTTTCTTGCAGTCATACGCACTTAACATCCGGCATATCAAGGGGACTGAATGTGGTAGCTGACGCATTGTCTAGAGCTCTTTGTTCCTTTTAACTGATTGACTAACTATGCTTTGTCTTGTCATCTTAAATTGCTTCTACAGGGCCCGTGGTTGCTGAAGATATTGGAGAGTATTACAGAGTGGTGGGTCTTTCTAGTTTTGGGAGTTGTCCGGTGATGGGTTTCATAAAATGTTCACCCTTTTTCTATGTGGGGGGGGGGGGGGGGGTGTTACGACCCCATTATGGGTCATATTGTGTGGGTTTGGTTGTTCTTTGTTTTTCTTGTCTCGTAGGTTGGCGTTAGAGTGAGTGACGTCATGATGACTGATGGTTTACACCTGTGCTAGAGCTGATGCCGGCAGATTAAAGCAGCTCCCTTCAGTCGTAAAGGGCGCTATCCCCTCGTGACATTTTGTCATCGTTTCAGTTATTGTTTTGTTTCCGTTTTGGTCTTCTCTCTTAATTTATTGCTCTCACTTTAATAAATGTTATTCCTTTTTGCATATGGAAAATTAAAGACACTGGAAGATTAAATATAACTAATATATATATATATGCCTGAATATATATATATATATATATATATATATATATATATATATATATATATATATATGCCTGAATATATATATGCCTATATATACCTGAATTAATTCACCCGTTAATAAAATCATCATGACGCCACGTTATTACGTTAACCATTCATATTATACAGAAACGCAGTATAACAGGGCGTTGCGTCTCTCATGGAGCGAGAATAAATTAAATCATTTAAGCAGGAAACCCAATTGACACAATTCAACAAGTATCCTTTCACTGCAGCTACAGCTGCGCCACATAGCCTACATCATATCTATCAGAAGCATCGATCCGCTCCGGGTTTTCCGTGCATTTGTGTAGTAGGCTACCTTTTGAGTTCTCCGACCATGGAAAGCAAATTGTTTGTGCAAATTTTACACAAAAGAAAACGTAATAGCATATGGTTCTTGAAAATTCTTACCAACAGTATGACACATTTATTTCAGATGAGGTTCAAAGATAATACAAAGTGTTTTACATTAAAAAAATAAATAAAAAAAATAATAATAATAATAAAAAAATCGATCATGCTCTCAAATAAATCAAGGAGATCCGCGGGACTTCGAATAGCGTTCCGTGATTGTGCGTTAAGATGGAGAAGGCTGTATGCGAGAATTTTTAAAAATGGCTTTGTAAGTATGTTAATTAATACATTCATTTCTTCTTCTCTGTCAGCCACTGGGGTTTGAAAAAACGCTATTAAAACTACAGATGTTTTATCTTGTGCGGTTTGCTGGTTATTCTGACTTGGCTACTAGTACGCTCTCTGACCATCCAATCAAAGGACGTGAAAATGCCGACGTTATTGTACGCCCGCTAGATGGCCCTGCTGTCGCCAACTCGAAATCTGATTGGCTGATTAAATCGGAGTGATCATCTGATTGGTTAAAGCGCAAAGTTTTATTGCCATTAATTTTAAGCTAGAGTCACCCGCAATATTGATTCTGAAGGCATCAAGACAGATTTCTTTGACCTGGCAACACATGATGGCTGAAATATGATTGGATTAAAAACTCTGACATAAACAAACACTACTGGAAGCAGCGCAACCAAGAGAAAAAGCTATGATAGACTATTGGGACTATGGATAAAAAAAAAAATTCATTTTTTAATTAAGTCCGATAGGGATTCTGATAGGGATTAGGCCAGCAGAGAAGGCCTTGCTGGCCCTGACGGCCCACCACTGATAATATATATATATATATATATATATATATATATATATATATATATATATATATATATATATATATATATATATATATATATATATATATATATATAACTTCAGATGTTTTTGAGTTCAGTTCTGTGGCTTGGCTCGTGCAGACGAGCGTTTCAATCGATTGCTAAAAATGGCCTTTGCGCTGCAGAGCCAGGCGTGTAAAACAAGGCTTAACACAAGCACAAGTCTGCTGAAGTGAGCGGTGGTTTACAACAGGTTATTCTACTCTCAAACAACCTTACACAAGCTGTCCATGATTGTTGTCCTTATGTTGTCCATGATTATTGTTTGCTATACCAGTATGGATGTATTTTCCTCTCTCTTTTTACCATTCTGATTGTCTGATTGTTGTAAAACGATGTGTAGTCCATCTGGATGGTGATGGGTGTTATTTATAACAATAATACGCCTAATAATAATAATCATTTATGTTCCCAAAAATAACTCTGGTGATGTATAAACCCATCTTTCACATCTAAGCATTTTGGTCTGATGGGAACAGGTGCTGGTGGTGTGATGGATATTTTCTTTGGGCCTCTTACCATTTGAGCATCATTTAAACGCCACAGCCTAGTATTGTTGCTGGCCATGTCCATGCCTTTATGACCTCGGATTCTTCAGTCTCGCTCCCGCAAAAATGTAGGCTGTTAACTTCTCCCGCCCGCAACATTCAAGTTTTGTCCCGCTCCCGCCCGCATAAACGTAGGCTATAAATAGATTATTTTCTGTATGTCCATAAAAAATCCATGAAATTGTTTCAAGTTACTATACACATTCCCGCATAAACGCTCCCGATAAATTACTTGTTAATAAAGCATCAATATTCACAAACCACTTATAACAGAAAAACAATAGGCTGAATGACCATGCTCATGTGCCAAATCCTGACTGACGAGTGGAGCTGGGGATGGAGGAGGGTAATTAGCTCTGAAAAAACCTGATAGCAGCTGATAATACTGAAGGAGCTTATATATGCACGCTGTGATAGGCATCGTATTCCTAGAGGTAGATGTGATCAGCTAACGCGAGCTTGACTAACGTGCCCTGCCAGAACTAGAGCTATACGCTGGATGTCTCACACCAGTATGAATACGCTCATGCTGTTTTAAAAGTTCCAGTCGTGAAAAAATCTTTCCACAAAAATAACAAACGTGAGGCTTCACATCAGCATGAGTTTTAAGGTGTTGTCTTAAAGGGTTAGTTCACCCAAAAATAAAAATTCTGTCATTAATGACTTCCCCTCATGTCGTTGGACACCCGTCAGACCTCCGTTCATCTTCGGAACACAAATGAAGATATTTAAGTTGAAATCCGATGGCTCAGAAAGGCCTCCATTGGCAAAATGCACTGTGCACTCTCAAGACCCATAAAAGGCACTAGAGACGTCGTTACAAAGTCCATCTCACTACAGTGCAGGTTCTACAATAACTTTATAAAGCGACGATAATACTTTTTGTGCGCAAAAAAAAAAACTAAATAATGACTTATATAGTGATGACCGATTTCAAAACAAGGCATCATGAAGCTTCGAAGCGTTATGAATGTGAGTCGATTCAGCGTGAGTCGATTCAGCGGTTCACTGATTCATAACGCTTCAAAGCTTCATGATGCCTTGTTTTGAAATTGATCAAAGAAAACTCTTTATAATGTCCGGAGCTGTCAATCACACGTGGCGAGTGTGTCTTCACACTTGCCCAAACTGCTGTTATAATGAATGACGCTGTTATGCAGCACAGGGAAGCTCTTACTGTATTCCTGTCGACATTGTGTTTGCTGTTAGTTGTGGTGAAAGCATTTTGTGAGAGAAAACACGCTGCAATGACGAGATCACTGCATTCACGCGATCAACAGACTGCATGTGTACTCAATGCTCATCACTGCAGCCTTTCATGTGATAGGAATAGATCATAAAATAATGCTCTAATCCACACTTTGACGATTCGTTCATCTCGATGGCTGTAATGGTACATTACATGTGTTACAAAGTTCGTAGAATAAGGATGAAGACAGAGTCAACATGACTGGAACTGTTTATTCAGAAATCTCAGCTACAAATAAGCTCGCGCTAACAGCACAGCGCTCTCAACAACTCAGTACAATAAAACTTCCACTAGCTCTCCATGGTTCACGAGTGCCCAGTCAGTCTCTCTCTCTCATGCATGCAGTTTGTGCAGGGTCTCGTTAAACCACACCCCCTCTGTAACATAATCTAACACTCATTTCAAATGCAAAGATGTCAGCCAATCACAACAGTGGGCATTTTCACTGAAGTCTCACAGCAGACACACCCCTTGAAACAGGGCATTCAGCCAGAGGGGTAATAAAAGTATAGAAAAAATACCTTTTATTTCTAAGTTATGACATTTTTTAATGTAAAAAAATCATACTAACAATATAAGTACACCTCAGGAAACATTATAAACTAATAGAAAAATGCCATGCCATGGGACCTTTAATAATTTAAACAGGCCTTTGAAGTTTGGGCAAAAACTTCTGGCAGTGTTGTGTTTTCGTGTTTTTTATTATTTTTTCACAGAGCTGGATGTCAGGGTGATTGTGGAACACATGGAACACTTCACTACATGATTTCATGGTGAAATTTGTTACTTTTCATGTTAATCAGGTAAGCCACAGTCCATTGTTCTGATCAAAATTAACATGATTAACATGAAAAATGTTACGCCAAAGTGTCAGACTCGGTAGACAGCGTAAGCAGGAGACAGCCAGTTAGGGAACAACTTCTACATGATTATATATATATATATATATACACAGTGAGGAAAATAAGTATTTGAACACCCTGCTATTTTGCAAGTTCTCCCACTTAGAAATCATGGAGGGGTCTGAAATTGACATCGTAGGTGCATGTCCACTGTGAGAGACATAATCTAAAAAAAAAATCCAGAAATCACAATGTATGATTTTTTAACTATTTAATTGTATGATACAGCTGCAAATAAGTATTTGAACACCTGAGAAAATCAATGTTAATATTTGGTACAGTAGCCTTTGTTTGCAATTACAGAGGTCAAACGTTTCCTGTAGTTTTTCACCAGGTTTGCACTGCAGGAGGGATTTTGGCCCACTCCTCCACACAGATCTTCTCTAGATCAGTCAGGTTTCTGGTCTGTTGCTGAGAAACACGGAGTTTGAGCTCCCTCTAAAGATTCTCTATTGGGTTTAGGTCTGGAGGCTGGCTAGGTCACGCCAGAACCTTGATATGCTTCTTACAGAGCCACTCCTTGGTTATCCTGGCTGTGTGCTTTGGGTCATTGTCATGTTGGAAGACCCAGCCTCGACCCATCTTCAATGCTCTAACTGAGGGAAGGAGGTTGTTCCCCAAAATCTCGCAATACATGCCCCCGGTCATCCTCTCCTTAATACAGTGCAGTCGCCCTGTCCCATATGCAGAAAAACACCCCCAAAGCATGATGCTACCACCCCCATGCTTCACAGTAGGGATGGTGTTCTTGGGATGGTACTCATCATTCTTCTTCCTCCAAACACGTTTAGTGGAATTATGACCAAAAAGTTCTATTTTGGTCTCATCTGACCATATGACTTTCTCCCATGACTCCTCTGGATCATCCAAATGGTCATTGGCAAACTTAAGACGGGCCTTGACATGTGCTGGTTTAAGCAGGAGAACCTTCCGTGCCATGCATGATTTCAAACCATGACGTCTTTTATTACCAAAAGTAACCTTGGAAACGGTGGTCCCAGCTCTTTTCAGGTCATTGACCAGCTCCTCCCGTGTAGTTCTGGGCTGATTTCTCACCTTTCTTAGGATCATTGAGACCCCACGAGGTGAGATCTTGCATGGAGCCCCAGTCCGAGGGAGATTGACAGTCATGTTCAGCTTTTTCCATTTTCTAATGATTGCTCCAACAGTGGACCTTGTTTCACCAAGCTGCTTGGCAATTTCCCCGTAGCCCTTTCCAGCCTTGTGGAGGTGTACAATTTTGTCTCTAGTGTCTTTGGACAGCTCTTTGGTCTTGGCCATGTTAGTAGTTGGATTCTTACTGATTGTATGGGGTGGACAGGTTTCTTTATGCAGCTTTCAACCTCAAACAGGTGCATCTAATTTAGGATAATAAATGGCGTGGAGGTGGACATTTTTAAAGGCAGACTAACAGGTCTTTGAGGGTCAGAATTCTAGCTAATAGACAGGTGTTCAAATACTTATTTGCAGCTGTATCATACAAATAAATAGTTTAAAAAATCATATATTGTGATTTCTGGATTTTTTTTTTAGATTATGTCTCTCACAGTGGACATGCACCTACGATGACGCAGGGTGTTCAAATACTTATTTTCCTCACTGTATGTGTGACATGCATACGTACATACATACATACATATACATATACACATATATATATATATATATATATATATATATATATATATATATATATATATATAAATAATGTTTTTTTTTTTTTTTAAATACTGCATCCTAAATTGTGGATAATTAAGATATATATTCAGTCCCTCCAGAAAAACTCATCGCATGATTTAATGCATAATCAGCCAAAGTCTGCGTATTTATGCGGGGGCCGCATTTTTTCAAATACGCCGTACTTTCGCAGCGTAAATTGCCTTTTTCCGCGTGCAAAATATGCGGAGCTAGCATGATTTCATAATCCCCGCATTTTCATTGCAAAAAAGTCATATATATTAGCAGAAAGCTGAAAAATGTTTGTTTACTTCACACAAGAGCCGCCATTTCCGCCTATTGCCATGGGAACGTTTTGAAGTGACGTAATTACCCAACGTGAACTTCATCGAAAGGCTGCAAACCCCGTGGTGAAACCATAGATATCGGTGAAACCATGATGAAGTACGCAAATTCCCATTTGCCAACTAAAATAAAAGCAAAAGACCGTGCAAAGCAGTTTCCCGGTGTGTTGACCGATTTCAAAGATTAGCATCATGAAGCTTCGAAGCGTTATGAATCAGTGAGTCGATTCAGTGGTTTGGATCGCCAAAGTCACGTATTTCAGCAGTTTGACACGCAATCCGAATCATGAAGCGACTCGTTGATTCATAACGCTTTGAAGCTGCATGATGCTGTTTTTTGAAATCGGTCATCACTATATAAGTCGTTATTTAGGTTTTACCACAAAAACTATTCTCGTCGCTTCATAAAGTTATTGTAGAACCACTGTAGTGAGATGGACTTTGTAACGATGTCTTTAGTGCTTTTATGGGTCTTGAGAGTGTGCAGTGCATTGTGCCAATGGAGGCCTTTCTGAGCCATCGGATTTCAACTAAAATATCTTCATTTGTGTTCCGAAGATGAACGAAGATCTTACGGGTGTCCAACGACATGAGGGGAAGTCATTAATGACAGAATTTTCATTTTTGGGTGAACTAACCCTTTAAGAGATTGCACTTTGTGCATTGGAAGCACTCAAATGTCTGTTTTGTAAAGCTACCTCTGTAAAACAGGAAGTTATTTATTCATTTTTTCAGAAGTTGTAGAATATTCCTTTTGTAAAGCTACAGAACTTGTTTGACTCAATGTTTTGTAAATTTGAGCCGTGTGTTTATTAAGGTCTTCAATAAAACAAGATGAGAACTTAAATATTCCCAGCACTTTCTGTGATGTAGTGCTTTTTTTCTCTTTTTCATCAAACCGCAGTTTTTGCAAGTTCCCGCAATTTCATTGCATAAAATTGCATAAATATCCTGCATTTTCCATCGCATTTTTTTAAGAAAACGTGCCACATAATCAAGGATTTTTGCCCACAACAATCACAAAAAAGCCGCATTTTTCTGGAAGGACTGAATATCATATGCTGAAGTAAATTTCTGGAGTGTTAACGATTAAAAGAAAAAACAACAACAGGAACCGTGACCCAAAAACCGTGATAAGAACCGAACTGTGGGTTATGTGAACTGTGCCACCCCTACTCCAGAGTGACGGCGCAGATGAACATTGAGATGGTTTTTCTGAGTGAAACTCGTTCCACACTCAGAGCATGTGAACGGTTTCTCTCCAGTGTGAATCATCATGTGTGTCTTAAGGTGTTCTTTACGATTGAAACTCTTTCCACACTCAGAGCATGTGAACGGTTTCTCTCCCGTGTGAATCCTCATGTGTGTCTTAAGGTTTTCTTTCTGAGTGAAACTCTTTCCACACTGAGAGCAGGTGAAAGATCCTTTGACCGCAGATTTTCCAGCTTGCTTTTGGGTGAAATACTTTTCAGTCTGTGAAACGATTGTGTTTCCATCTTCATTTTCTATCTTCTTTTGAAACTGATGCCTTTTGTCTTCATTCACTTCCATCACGTCTAAAAAAAATAAAAGAAAAAATAGAAAAAGAGTTCCTCATCAGTCATTATTAATAATTATTAATAAATACCCCTTTTCCACCAGAATGAACCAGGTGCTAGTTCAGAGCCAGTGCTAGTGCCAGTTCGGAGTTGGTTCGACTGACGAGCCTTCTAAGAACCGGTTTGCCTTTCCACAGAGCCAGGTCTTACGTCACTGTATACGTCTCATCTTTCTCAGCAACGCTAGCGAGGCAGCGGGAAACACAAACACACCAGACTTGTTCGAGATGCATCGGCTCTGCGCAGACGATCAGTGTATGATATCAAAACACTGCAAGAGCGGTTCAAAAGCATAAGGAGTCGTATACTCTCGCTGTGCTCGTTTTCATACGGCTATCGATTTGCACAGCACTGATGCATCTCGAACAAGCCTTCCATCAACAATGGAGGACGTTGCGTAACTATTGATGCTCATGGCTTTACGATCCTCCATCGGCATCAAAACACAGCGAATCCAATGCATTCGTGCAGCTCGCCGTAATTTGTAAAGAAGGAGATTACAATCGAGCAGCTATTAGCTCGATTAGCTGCTATTTCAAAAATGGCGGATCTCAAGTTTGTGTTTGTCTTGTTGGTCATGGTAACCCCGCCCCCAGCCCCTGACTTAAAGGGCATATTGCAGGTTAAATTTTTTTCGAGATTAATATATAACCTTGTATGAAAATGCCATATGAAAAGGTAATGCAGGATTTAAAATGTATTAAAAAGACATAAGAGCACTAAATTAGTAGATAAAGTGGCCGTTTCATTGGCCGCTTGTAAAAAGCGGGTTTTTTTTTTCAACATCGCGTCATATTACATCACGAGAGGGAGTCGCTTGCCGAGCTCTGCGTTGGCTCGGTGCAGAGCAGGTTGGTATTCAGTACGAGTCTGTGTATTTTCGGTAGTTTTTCTATTCCAATTTATCATTGTCATGGTAAATTATTTCAGCCTGTCAGGACAGAATCCACAGGTTTCCTAAAAAAAAAAGTTAGGAATTCTGCATGGTGGCGTTTCGGTGAAGAAACGGGACTTCACTTCTGCATGTGCTTCGAAACACGCGGTGGTGTGTGTAGTGCTTTAGAATGGAGGATTATCATCCCGGCGATATGATGGAGTCAAACATTGTTATACTTAAGCCGGCTACACACTGACTGCGTGGCATGAGCATGGCGTTTTCTATGTCTTTACACACCAGAAACGTGTCTGACGCGGCGCTGCTGCTGCTAGGTGACGCTATGTTAAACATAAATATATAGCCTACTGATTAGGGATGGGCGATATGGACTTAAAAATTTATCCCGATATTTTCTAGTATTTATTGCGATAACGATATCAATGACGATAAATGTAGTATTCCCCATGTTTTTGGATACAAGTGAAAGCTGCATGCATTCTTGCGAGTTTCAGAAAAACAAACAATGATCTAAAGTAAAACGTACATGTCATCAAATAGGCTCCTATAATACATAAAAATAAAAAAAATAAAAAATAAAAAAATATATATATATAATTATTTTTTTATGTAAAATTCCACACCAGCCTTTTCAGAAATGGAAAAGTTGCAGATATAATGGTCTTCTGTAAAAGTGCAGGTAATGTTTAAATAGTGCAACTGTGCTAAAAAACATCACACAATACAAACAATAATAATTCAAATCAATGACAAGTTTTACATGTAAACCGATTCTGTATTTATTCATACACTCATGGTGCAAACAGTGGTAAAAATAGCAGAAACAGCAAAAGTAATTATCCCAAAAATGTCTTCAGATTACAAAAAAGTTGAAAATAATGATTTAATGATAGAACTTCAGTAATTTGAGTTGATAAGATAATAATACCACGAATTCTTCTACTGATAAAAATAAACTGGACTAAGGAATAATGAGCTTCTGGGTTCATGAATATTAATCATGTTGTCAGCGCTCATTCAAACTGATTTGCTGAAATCAAAACAGGCACAGTAATAGGTGCACGCCAGCCAATGAGATTCCCGTTTGTGCATTCGTTTCTTCCTGTTCATGAAAGGCTGAATAATTCCAAATAAACGCCATTATTTTACAGGAAAATACAACAGAGGATATTGTTTACATGTAGCACATCAATTCTGTGTGGTATAAGACTCTCTCGCTCTCTCTTTGAGTGTGTGAAACACTGAGCGCTCTCAGTCGCGCGCCTCATACTAGTGTTTACTGTGCGTCAAATACACTGCGCATTCATTGAGATCAACTGAAATAGTATGCTTTACCGATCGATTGAGAAGGACTGAGCGCTTAAGATATTCGCTCTAAGTGCTCAGCGAGTGAAAATACATCTGTATGTACAGGTTCAGATTGCCCTCAGGTAGCCCCTTGTTTAGATATGAACTCTTCCGCAGCTTCCACTATAGTTGTTTTCGCTCTGCACGTGAGATGCGGATTCATTGCGCGGCTCTTAGGGCACCGAGTGCTGCGAGGGCACTACAAGAAAATTCTCTCTCCAACCCCCGTTCAGCTATACCATTCACAGTGCATACCTAATGTTAAAAGACATTTAGTTTATTAAAATTTGTATTCAGATTTATCGGCCAATATATCGGTTATCTGCTTTCAAATATAAAGAATTATCGGTGTCGGCCAAAATTTTCATATCGGTGCATCCCTAGACAATGTTAATAAATTACATTTTGATGTTTGAAAGCCTCTAGGTTTTGAAATAAATATTCTCTAATAAATAAACCCTCTAAATAAAACCCAGGACCACCTCGAGGAGCGTGCCAGAGACCAGACAGACAGAAGAATAAAAGTTTGTCAAGGTTTTATTTATTTAAAAGTTCAATAAAAAAAGTCTCAATGGGGCCTCTGGGTCCACCCCACTGATGCGGGGGCCGTACCACTGACCAGAGGAGGGGGACGGTCCCCTGTCCGACACACAGGTGGGTGTCCTGGTAAGTCGGTCGCCTTCAGACGTGGAGCAGGACAGGGTCTCGTGCTCGAAGAGAGCTTCCCCTTGGATGAGCAGGTGAGTATGCTGGTAAGTAGAACTTTTTAGGACATTTGAACAGAACAGAGTCTCTTGATCGGGGAGGGCCTTCCCCTGGTCAACAGGTGGGTCTCCTGTAAGTAGAACTTTCTAGAACATTTGAACAGGACAACGTCCTTTGATCGAAGAGGGCCTTCCCTTGGCCAGACAGGTGAGTCTCCTGGTGAGTAGGACTTTTCAGAACATTTTAACAGGACAAGTCACTTTTACCTATGCATATACGGGTTTCTTCAGTATCAGCCAAAGGCTTACAACCAGGGTATACTTCTGTAGGGCAGGCAGGAGTAGGCTCAATGAGTGTCTCCCCTTCAGGCGGACGTCGCATAGGAGGCCGTTGGCAGAGGAATGTTCTGTTAAACAGACAGGGTACGTTACAGAACTATGCATGTTTCTCCGTAGGACAAGGGAACAGGCTTACGGCTGAAGTGTGCTTCGACCAGCAGACGGAGGTAGGTTGACTTTTGACGGGACTTAGTTCCGCCTCACTTCGTCACCTTGTGACAATATCACATAACATTTAGTGTGTACGGATATTAACGAGTGTGACTTTTCCTGATGGTCAAAGCCTATTAGTTTCTGTTATTGGTAAGTATCAATACTAGATGACAATAACGTTACCAGCTTTGCTACTGCCTGATACATGATAACAATCAGTACAGTGTTGTAATCTGAGCACAGTGTTCATTTCATTAGCTAGCTTTATCTAACGTGTCTCCAAGACACCTGCCGCTGTTCTCCATTGTTTCTCCTCACACAACAACTCAATTTGTCTCCTGTAAACGTTGTTCTGTCTAATCCTGGTCTGTCCCTAATTGTGTCATAATTGTATGGCTGTGGTCTGCCATATGAGTATTAATAAACATTTATAATGTCCTCGAACTGTCATTGCGATCCATTGTTTTCCTATCGTTGAAATTCACCGCACTCCCTCTGGTTATGTCACGTCCGGTTTTGGCATTTTTAGATGCGGAAGTAAAATTTTCCTCACAAAAACGACTCCAAAAGCCATAATAGCGTATATAAAATCTAGTTCCTACATTATTTTTCTATACATTGACTCACTGGAGTCTCTAACCTGCAATATGCCCTATAAGTTTTTTTTACTTCTAGACCAGCAATGTTTTGGTGCTACTTAAGAACCACTTTTCCTGGTTCAGAGCTGGTGCTTTGGGTGTGGAAAGACAAAGAACCGATTTGAAACTAGGCTCTGGCTCCAAACCAGCACCCAAACTGCCTTGGTGGAAAAGGGGTAAAAGAGAATGAAGGAAAACACCAACCTGTTCGTTCCTCTGTCTTCTCTTCTTTCATTCTGCAATGCTTTTTCTCATGAGTCCGAAGATTATATAATTGGGTGAATCTCTTCCCACAGTGTGAGCACTTGTACGGTCTCTCTCCAGTGTGAACTCTCTGGTGTATTTTTAAGGTACTGGATGACCTGAAGGTCTTCCCACAGTCAAAACACATACAAGGTCTCACACCAGTATGAACACTCATATGCAGTTTTAAATACTGCAGTAGTGAAAAACTCATTCCACAAACAGAACAAAAGTGAGGCTTCACACCAGCATGAATTTTAAGGTGTCTTCTTAAGTTTGTTTCCGCAATAAATGTTTTCTGACACTGATCACAGCTGAATGATCTCACTCCAGAGTGACAGCGCAGATGAACTTTGAGAGAGTTTTTGTGAGCGAAACACTTTCCACACTGAGAGCAGGTGAACGGTTTCTCTCCAGTGTGAATCCTCATGTGTGTCTTAAGGTTTGATTTTTGTCTGAAACTCGTTCCACATTCAGAGCAGGTGAAAGATTTTTTTACTCCAGATTTTGCAGCTCGCTTTTGGGTAAAATTATTTTCAGTCTGTGAAACGATTGTGTTTCCATCTTCATTTTCGATCTTCTTTTGAAACTGATGTCTTTTGTCTTCATTACCTTCCATCACATCTAAAAAAAAAATGAATGAAAAGAAATCCAGTGAGACCCAAATTATCAAAGTTTTCATCTTAATGTTCCTCATTAAAGAGAATAAAGGAAAACACCAACCTATCTGTTCCTCTGTCTCTTCATCTTTTATTCTGCAGGGTTCTTCCTCAAACTCCATCTTTACAATAGTATGTCTGTAGTTTCTCCTGGAGTAATTCCTCCTGCTTGCTTCTTCTTCTCCTGTGGGAAGATGGGAATATTCCCAACATTTAAACTCTCATGAACGGCTGTGGGAGCGGCTTCACTGACTGAAGGTGTGAATTGTGGTCGCTGTTGCTCATTTAGCAGATGATCATCACACTCACAATCACTCTCAATTATCCAGGTACAAACAATAAACCAGTTCCTAGTCTAATGGAGAAAGCTTTCACAGTGAAAGATTCTAGAATCTACCGCTGCTTCAATATAATTATGTATATATACACAAATATAAATTAAATATATGTTAAATTCATAATCAAAGCCTCAATCAGTATTCATCCTCCTATATAATAATTATGATTTTAATGATTCTTTTCAGTTATGATTTTGATTAATCAATAGGACCAATGATCCTTTATAGGGATGTCCCGATACCACTTTTTCACTTCCGATACCGATACCGATGCCGCAGCTTTGGCTATTTGCCGATTCCGATATTTTTATGAACCAATACTAATAATAATATTTTATTGAAATTATTAATAAAATTATTAGTCCGAAATTAACTTTTTGGCTCACCAGCCACGGGGACTGGTAGATGAAAAAAATCCACCAGCCAAGCATATTTTTTTACCGGCCAGAATAATAAACAGCCTTTTTTGTCACGTATACATTAATTTCAGTACATTTAATTGAGATAATAAGGTATTATGTTGAATACAAACATAAATTGTCCAGAGCAAAATTTGAAATGTATAATAAAAAAAATCTATATATTGCTCAAAATGTAATCAACTTTATTTGTAAAGCACTTATAGAAACTGTAGTTGACCAAAAGTTCTGTACAGAGTGCAAAAATGTCAAACAAGTAGGCACACAATGAAGACAAATGAAACATGTCAGATACAATGAATAAGAGTACATAGAAGTAAAAACAGAGCAACAAATGGTAAGACATAGATGTGAACATGAAACTAGTGCTCATAACAGTACATTTGAAGGTTTTGTAAAAAGGTTTTGTTCATGGTCACGAATGTTCTCAAGTTTCATTGTTTTATTTCCGAGGACAAATTAGTTGTTTCTGTTTTTATCTTTAGCATACTGGCGACACATCGAACAACTCATCACGACAGCGTCAGAATCATATTGCAGCCAGCCTCTTGAAACTCCATTATCTTCATACCTCCATTTCTCACAAAACTTTGTTTTATTTAACTCATCCCCCTTTTCGTCTGTGAGTTTTCGTTTCAAAGGTTGGCTCACTCCCGGTAAATGTCGCCACATATCAGCTAATATGCAGCAGATAGCTGCAGACCGCAAGTTAGCTGCAGTACTAGCTAGCAACAGACCGTCTCTAGTGCTTCAAGTCTCGCGGCACTGTTTACCTTCCGGCCCCCGAGACGGTGTCGCGAGACTTGGAGTGTAGAGACGTTCTGTGGCTAGCTCACCTCGTCCCCAGATTAGTTACTGGCAAACACATTATATTGCATTACTATTTTGGTATGAAAATCCCCCGCCAGTGTGGCGGATAGCCTTTTGAATTTAGTCGCCAAACGGAAAATCTACCCGCATTTGGCGCTTGGCGGGTGTTAATTTCGGACCCTGGTGTCATCGTGTTGACGGTCGTAACTGAACGCAACGCACAGTTTAAAGCTGAATGGAGAATGGCTGACAGACACAGCGGAGGGAATTATTCACGTGAACTTGAATTTAATGACTTAAATATTCATCTGTACCTCACATTAAACTATGGAATGGCTTCAGAACACTTAATATAGTGCACGAATCGGATTTGGATCGGTCCTGTCTGATCGATACCCGATCCAGCAAATAATGGCGGATCGGAGCCGATACTGATACTGAATATCGGATCGGGACATCCCTATTCCTTTATATTTTCTAAAGTTTGCATTTGGTCTCTGAGTGGTGACTGATGGTCTGTCCTGGTGGTGTGTGATGTTTCGCAAAAACACTTGATTTCAGAACATGTTGTCATGTGTTTGGATTTTGGAGGCATCACACACCTCTAACTCGACAGGAATGCTGTAACAGGGATTGTTCATTTATCCTGGCAGTATGTTTTGGAAAACTTTCTCTGGTTTGGACCAGAGCTCAACCAACTCCAACCTTGGAGAGACTGTGTATCTGTGTATGTCGCACTATTCGGTGTTACAGATCAGTATTGGATGTGGACTTCGGGCATCCTTGGAGACGGGTGGACTTGTTGTTCTGGGCAAGCTGGCGCCTGCCAGCGTCAACAAGTGATATATGGACACGTGAATCTGATTAACTGACAATGTGTGGAAATTTACCAAGACTGTCCATTTTCTCTGAGCCAATCAGAATAATCCACATGGCAGTAATGACGTTGTTAGACCTTGAAAACAGTATAACTGTTCAGAAATTGTATGTACGATTGGCGGAGGCGGGGAGACTGGTAGAGGGAGCGCGGCCTACGAACTCCTTGTGAGACTTGAAGCTGGCTTCTGCTGATGAAACTGCAAACTATTCTTCAGTACATTTTTCTTTAATTAATTGCACTCCTGACTCTTGGTCTTCATTTTTCACAACTGGTCCTGGGTCCTAAACTGTTACCCCAACAACAGCGTCTGAGATCTAGTGTCAAAGTAGAGTCAAAGGAATAGTTCACCAGAGATATGACGTATGTTTTGTTCCGAAACAAGGACTTGATTGCTTACAATGTTGCAGTTTCTTCTTGTTTTGGTCGCTTTCACAAGGCAACCTTTCAAACAAGCGTATTAAAATGTGTTTATGCAAGTCACATGTGAGTAAAACTGTCCTCTTATTGGTCAGAGTTGACCTTGTCCATGTAGATGTACTGACAAGTTTGATCTGCGAGATTATTGTGACTTTATCTGCAGCTGTCGTGACACGCAAACACTCGTGAAGGAATTGAAAATAATCAAAGATATTTGATATTTGAAATCCAACAAATAAATTTGCTTTACTGTTGTCACCCCCCATTTTCTTATCAGAAGGGCCATCTGGAAGACAACAGAGAGGCCTGTAGGCCACATGGGTGCCACACCTTTTTGGTCTGATTGGTCAGTTTGAATGTCATGTTTGAGTTTGGCCTGATTGGTCAGTTTGAATGTCATGTTTGAGTTTGGTCTGATTGGTCAGTTTGAATGTCATGTTTGAGTTTGGTCTGATTGGTCAGTTTGAATAACATGTTTGAGTTTGGTCTGATTGGTCAGTTTGAAAGAATACATTTGGTTTCAGTCACATGGTCAAGGAATAGATAAAAGAAGATTGGAACTGTTGCTGGCTCTTTTTCTCTGTCTCTCTTTTTCTCTGTCTCTATTTATCCCTCAGGTAACATTTTATTCACGCTGTGTACGATTAATGGTATAAGTTTATCATCTCATACATCCATTTTGAAGCTATTTTAAGTGTAACCATAACCAGATTTTGTCATTAAATCCTTTCTATTATTACGAATACTGTGCTAACTAGTTTTGATTTGGTATTGACTTTGAAGTGCTCCCTATTGCAATACAATTTTGCTATTTTGCTATTATAACTGCACTTATCTCCATCGTTGGTATAAGTTGCAGTGGGTGGAAATAGACGAGAAATGTACAGTTTTCTTTCATCTTTCTGATAACGTTTCTTTAGTCTTCTGGCAACCCTGCAGATTGAACCATCTTCAGGAGTCCACTCTTACACTCGTATAATAAGAACGGGAATCAAGGCTACAGGTACAGAATTCTTGCAAAACAGAGAAAAGCAATTACACATTTTAAGATGATGAGGAGCTCTTTGGTTCTTAACCACAAAAACTCACAGAATCAGACACTGCTGCTTTTTATATAACATTTCCCGTTATGAATTATCAGTGGGTTGTAATTAAGAGTAATCGGGCAGAGACCACCTCATTCAGCCGAATATTTTGGTTGTGGATCCGAATGTTTATTTGCCTAAACTAACCAAACTAAGGGAGAAAACACACCAGGTTTGAAAACAAACTAGGGCTGCAACTAACAATTATTTTGATCATCGATTAGTTGATCAATTATTTCTTAAGTCCAACCCCCGAAAGTTCCTGAACTTTGAAAAAGTACTACCTCACAAGCAGGGCCATTTTGAGGGGGAAATTTTTACCCAGAACTTAATTTAGAGCCCGGGTCTCATGGCCCTAGGGGTCAGGGTAAAACTAATTCTGAGGGTCCAGGTGTAAAAACAAAAGATATATGGCTGTTATTTGTGTACTGTGCTTCCAACTTTTACCATGTGTTTTTCTAACTCTTGCAAGTGTAATGATACAAATTATAATTAAAATCTTGCCTTTATAACAATGAAACCCCTGTCCCTGTTGTACTTTTTGTCTTTTTCATTTCTGCTCTTCCTCAGTGCAGGATGCTTCCTACCAGGAAAACACCATTGGAAAACCTCCCTGAAGGGACTTTGAGCATTTGTTTTAAAATTTCAATTGAGTTATTATTTGACATAAAATAGATGTTTAAATTTTACACAGAAATATGCAGAATTTTGTCTGAGAAATAAAAGGACACTTTCATTTTTCATTTGTCATCTCATTTTGTAAAAAAATTGTGAGAAAATCATATTGTATCGCATCGTGAGTTGAGTGAATTGTTACATCCCTGTCGGTACACGATACGTTCCACCTGCACGATCCGTTCGACGCATGCGTAGTAGACTCTTTAGAAAACGCACATGCGCAAATGATAATTCTGTTTTGCGACGATTTACGACACTGCACGATCTGTTCCACGCATGCGCATATTTGTACCGCAAGACTTTCATTCACTCACAGCGAAAGAAAATGGAGTTCAGCGGAAGAAATGAGAAGTTTGCCCTTTACAATGCCGTTTGGCAATATTTGTTTGACGGGTTAGTGGATGCGGCGTTGAAGAAGGTCTCACGAATAGCTGCAAATTTCGTTATAAGAGGCAAGTTAGTGTGGGAATTTGAAATAATTATTATAATATTTAGTTAGGGCTTGTTCTTGTTTGGTACCAGATTTCGATACCTAAAGAGTTAACTCGTTAACATCAGGGCTTAAAGGGTAACTAAACCCTAGACCAACTTTTTTTAGTTAATGATCTGTAATACTGGGGCTTTATTAAGGATGTTCATTGAATCGAGTCAATGTTTTGACATTTGAGTATAAAGTGTTTTAATTTTATAAAATATGGTGTAAAACCGCCAAAGTGCTGCCCTCTTAGGGTTGAACGGTGGCTACTGCAGTTGAATTTTCCTATTGGACGTTGTGGTACATCGTGACGTAGGATGGTACCGCTAACGGCTCACTACCACGCCCCTGGTACGAGCTCACCACGCCCTTGGCTCAGCCCCTGGTATAAAAACATCTTGTTCCGTCAAATCCACTGTAGCGAGTCAGGAGTTGGAATTGCAAGTATTGAAAATTATCAGGATAGTGTATATTAGCATCTAGTTAGCATAGCCACTCTGGACACTCTGGTCTTGTCATATTTCATAGCTATATCTTTATTTATTATTTGGTTTGTGTACGTTACTATTTAAATTAATTAACTGGACTTAACACTATGGTCTTGTCATATTTCATAGCTATATCTTTATTTATTATTTGGTATGTGTGTTTTGTGTATATTACTTATTAAATTAACTAGACTCAACACTTTGGTCTTGTCATATTTCATAGCTATACCTTGGGTATCTCCCTACAACAGACGTTCTCTACCAGGGACAGTGAACTGCAGTGTCCACACGTGCACCTGTTGAGACAGAATCATTTGTAACTGTAGAGGGAGACTTGAAATCTTTTTTTGTTTGTTGCTTAATTAACACTAAATCATACCAAAATTAACCTAAATGCATGGGTTTGAAATGTTTTAAAGTTTGTTAACATTTGCTATGAGCATTAGCCACAATGCTAATGTTTTACCACTCGGACACTGGTCCCATTCTCTCTTGCGCTGCTGTTTCGTTAGTATCGTTGGTATCAGGAGTTAACGCAGTTTGAGCCAGCGGCTCGAATCGATAAGGCTCTGGCCCTGCGTCTTCAGACAATTCACCGTCCTCCACTTCAGGTGAAGGTGGGGGAGAAAAGTCCTCTATTTCAAATGACCGCTCTGTTGCAAAACTACTGGTGTCACTCCAGTCATTCTCCATATTTTCGAGTCAGACAGCTGTCAATCAATCCGTCACAGCGGGTCTCAGGTGCACGCCCTCCGCTCAGCCCCGCCCTCGGTTCATCCCCTCTGTGTCCGCCGAGCTCTGCCCATTTTTCCAGCATTTTTTGAAAATTGCCGTTGGGCGGAGTTAAGCTCTGAGCAGGGGTTTAGTTACCCTTTAAACAAATACATAAGAAATGCACAATGACAAACCTAAAACAGCGCACACACACACACACACACACACAATACCCTAAAGATCGATCAAAAGTGTGGCTACATTTCTCCAGGCTCGATGCCAACAGCGCACGATGCAGTATTTGCGGTAAAATAATTACTCCAAAGAGCGGTACCGCGACAGATATGATGAAGACATTGACAGTGCACGGAGTAAACATAAGAGCAGAAAGTTGCTCCGTCTTCGACTGGTAAATTAAGAGATACCTTGTTGATCACGCCGACAGTGTTTGTATTGCAATAATGACCTACTGTACGTTCAAAACTGTGTTGGTTAGTCAATTTTTTTCAGTAAGGAAAAGTGATCAAAATCGTAAACTTCCAAACCATTTCTGTTTCAAATAAACGCTGTTCTTTTGAAATTCTTCTTCATCAAAGAATCATGAAAACATTTATCATAGTTTCCAAAATATTAAGTTGCAAACTGTTTTCATATTTCTGAAGGATGTGACACTGAAGTAATGATTTTGAAAATTCAGCTTTGACATCACAGGAATAAATTACATTTAGAAATATATTCAAATAAGATTTTTAAATAATAATACTATTTCACAATGTTACAAGTTTTACTGTATTTCTGATCAAACAAATTCAGCTTTGGTGATCATGAGCTCTTTATAAAAAAAAAAGTGCACTGGCTAAGGAGCATGAGTCAAACTGAAAAAATAAAACCAAAGTTTTCTGAGGTAATGTGTTATGTAATCTTGTTAAAAATGGATTTCATAAAATTGATATCGAAGAAAGTATCGTTCAGGAACCGATATCGAAGTCAAGGTATCGGTATCAAATTTTTGAACAATACCCAGCCCTAATATTAGCATTATTTAAGTTAACACGTGTGAGCATGTCCGTAACGTTCCATCTAGTCAGACATAGTAACCGCCAACATTTTTCGTGTTTGCATCCCTGAACAAAGACACATGCACATAAGTGCTGTATTGTAATGCCAAACAAAGCAGCAAAATCATTATGTAAAAACATTGTTTGTCTATCACAGAAAGTAAATTAATCTACAATGGCCCCAGTACACAATTCATGAAGCTGGTTGTGCTGTCTGATGAGCAGAGGCGGGCTGTCCTGGAGGAGTGCCACAATAACCCTGGCACAGGGAACCATGGGGCGTGAGGGCGACCATGGACAGGGTTGTTGTGGGGTACTACTGGGATAACAAAGGCAGATTGGGTACTTTTTTGGAAATTTCATGGAATTTAACACTATGGATCTCAGGCAATGAATTGATTTAATGGCTTTGTTTGACTTCAGATAATTATTTGGTCTAAATAATAAATGCATCCATCAGGTCAAAAGCTGTCACAGATGCCAAAAGAACGACCCCATAAAGACTGCGTCTCCTGCTCTTCACCCTATTAAGGTAGAGCATATCCTTGGTGTACCACTTGAAGCAACAAGTTAGGAGATGTGGTAATATTACATATCTCTACAGGTGAAAGAGCCGTGGGAGGTGGTCGGTATGGACCTCATTGGTCCACTGAAAAAAACCATGAAAGACCATCAATACGTCCTCACGGTGACGGACCTCTTCACGAAGTGGGTTATCGCTGAGCCTTTGAAGTGTGGCTCCAGCACTGAGGTGGCTGAGGCACTTGTGTCACAGCTCTACACATTTGGTATGGTCCGGAAAATCATCACTGACAGGGGCCGTGGTGTGTGTCCTTATTACCCTCTCCCTTCACACAGGACATATGACATCACAATTCACGCTGTTTTAAGCGGTCATTGGTCATTTCTGAGATCAATAAATATTGAAAACAACCATGTGCGTCAGAATTATGTACAGCTTAATGCACACATATTTGCGGCGCTGAACATCAAGCATGCCATCACAAGTGCATACCATCCCCAGTCAAACGGCCAAGTAAGTGTGCCATCATGACATCCCGCAAAACAGTAAACTCAATTTTAGCCAATGTATACTAAAGTGCATGTAGTAATTCCTTTCTATGTTGAAGGATGAGAGAACTAATCAAAATGTAAAGAGGACTCTCAGAAAATATGTTAATCAGCACCATGATGATTGGGATCTGCACGCCATTTATGGAATAAACACTGCAAAACAGGTTATTATTCAAAATGACTAGATAATGTATATTGCATACATGTTTTAAGAGTTTTATTTTGTGATTTGATGAAAAACATTTTGTTTCGATTTAGAGATCCACCAAGTACAGCCCGTACTTTTTAATGTACAATAGGCACCCCCGTCTACCACAGGCATTAAATGTCTATGAGACAGACGCTCCCTTTGAATTGGCGGACCCAGAGGAGGATACAACTTTAATCGATGTTATTGGTTACTTCAGTAACACAGAACTTCAAACTGCCTTGAAGAACAAGCGGAGGAGGAAGATGATGAAGATGATGATGCCGCCGCTCCGTGTCTCTCCTGAGAGCTCATCTTTACAAACTAATAAACTAAATTGTTTAGAAATTCTTTACAAACTTGTATAAACTTAAATGCAAAGCAACGCGAAGGTTTTCCAATGTGTGCGCCACTGAGTGACGTCTATACTTCCAGGTCAGAGAGCACCTGTCCATCGAAAGCTCACTATCCAATCAGAGTAGATCACTGTTAAGCCCGCCCCCACGAGATGTTTGTGTCAAAACAGCAAACGAAAAACTGCGAAGCGTAAGAGAAATCTGTGGCAATGCATTCAGAATACCGATTCGCGAAAACGAATCTTTGAAAAACATTAACAAAGAATGAAGCATATTTGAATATCCTGGTAAATTTGTGCGACTGAGTTCATTTTTTTTCATTTTCAATGTGTTTTTCTTCTTTTGTAATGGATATTTTTGATAGTTTCTGAAAAAGTTTCGTTCAGTTTTATAAAGTTTTGTTTCGTTTCATAAAGTTTCGTTCATTTTTTTTTAAACAAATCTAATTCCATATGTTTTCAGAGCACCCCTGTTTCACAGGGAACAGTCTGTCTTCAGAACACCCTCTTGTTTCCACTTCTTTTGGATTAGCCCAACCCACTGGAGAAGAGAGACAGATTGAAGAAGGCTAGTTTGCTGTATATTATTTATTTAATTGTGAGAGCGTTTTTTCTGCTCTTGATCTGGCTTGTTTAATAAATATTTCTTTTTTATTAAAGTGGACGTGCCTTTTGTGTTTAAGAGTAAAAGCTTTAAGTTAATAGTCTATTCGTGTCTCAGCCGTGAAGCTGAACTGATCCTTCGAGCTGCACAGAGCGGCTGAAATAGTGTCTGTCAGAAATTATAATACATATGACAAAAACAATTGTCTAAATTATGTTGCATATTCCTCAAAGTTCTTGTGAACTAGTTGACAACATAGTACTATATTTTCGAAAATCATAGGCTATGATGGTGCACGTGACACAACGCTGTCAGAGCCGAAAGACTCGTGTGTCAGACTCATTTCAGTGCAAAATAATCAGGTCAAAAACGATTTAATATACTGCAAATAGCCTACTAGTTTATGTTTATTTATAATTCATTTAGGCAGACAACAAGGCTACCAAGTACTGCGCACAGTTTGCAGCTAATTCATTTAACTTTTTTTTCCTAACATCATTTTTAGTCGATTTTTTGTCTAAAATTTCAGGACCTCAGTCGACCAATGATTTTCTTTGGTTGATTACAGCCCTAATTAAGGCGTAGGAGAAGATTATTTCACGTGCGCTGCGGGCCGCCATTTCTCTTGAGCTGAGCTGAGCCAAAGCGGCAAAATTGTAATGTTTTTAGATTTCATAATAAAATGGACGTAATTTGAAATCTGAGACTTTGTTAAGTAACAGCACAAAGATTATTTCGATTTAAAAGATGGGAGGCGAGCTGCACGCTGCAATGTTCCATTCATTCTTCAACTGAAAACAGGATACTTTAAGAATAGATATCGGTTTGTTAAAATATTTTTTACCCAGCCCTAAATTATAGTGGCAATTATAGTGACACTGAAGCGTGTCAAAAATGCTCAATGTCTAAACAAAACTTAAAACAAATTCCATAAAAGTAAAAACTGTATCATCTTAAAAGCCTCTTTTTACTGCTGCTCGCGTTGCTAAAATTGGCACCACTTGATGATAATTGGTTACATTCAAAAGCGCACAGTATCGATACGCGTATCGTTAGGAGTTCACGATGTATCATTGTATCGATATTCTGAGCACAGCCCTGCATATTGCGTGTCTTGCGATAGCTTGACAACGAGATTTAATATTCATCGTTGAAGGACAAGCTTCTGACCAGCGGAAAAATGTGTTAGAATGAATGAATTAGATTATGAAGAATGACGATTTGTTGATTGTGCTTTTGTTTAAATGCACACCTTCCGCAATCTATTTTTCAATTACTTTTAAAAAGTGGTGGGGACAATATCGAGCCTGGCAAAAAGTGATGACATGTCCCACCCGTAAATTACATTTTACATTTATGCATTTAGCAGACGCTTTTATCCAAAGCAACTTACAATTTGGGAGTACAGGAAGCAAATGGTCATGAAGAGTCGAGTAAGTGCAACAAGTGCCTGAAATACTGAGTCTGTGTACATTGCTCAGTGTAGCACTGGCTAGAGTAGGGAGGGAACGAGGGAAGAAAGAGGAAAGAAAGTTTTTGGGGTTTTTTTGAGGTTAAGTGCTCACGGAATAAATGAATTTACGCCTATGATGCACACAATAATATCAAATAATTAATTTAATAGTACATCGTATTTAAAGACAACTAATATGGGGCAAAAAAATTAGGGATGCACCGATACCGATACCAGTACTCGAGTGTCGGTCCGATACTGTTGTGAAGTACTCGTACTGGTAAAACTACCCCGATACAACCGCACCCGATACCACTTTATGGCAACGCATCTATGGATGTGGAGCCGCGCGGAAAGTTACACAATTCGCCGTGCACACCCGCACACCGCCGCGCCAAGTGCAAAGGGGTCTCGCGCTCTCAAAGCGCACGACTGCCATAATAGTATGGCTTCATTTTTGCCGCGCGCACCCGAGCGTGGCGAGTATAAACCAAGCTTAACTGCTCGTGAGGCAGAGACCTCTCGGTAGTGAGTGCTGAAAGTGAAGGGTTGTTTAGTAGGGATGTGCGCAATGACTAGCCTAACCCCGGTAGTATAACAAGCCTAAGCAAGCTTAATTGTTATACTAGTTTGACATGACGGAAGAAAATGGAAAAGTTGTGTAAGCTTTCAAAATCCTCCTTCACCCGAGTGGAGATTTATCTGAAGCCTCCGCGAGCGCCAGAGAAAACCAACGCATGCAAAACCTTAGGTAAAATTAAATGATTTTGTTTTGCTGCAGATATACACTTTTCAAAATAATATATTAATTTAAAGATATAACATTTACACGACAGTAATTTAAACATAGCCTTTGAAAAAAATATATATATATATATATTTAAAGCAATGTGCCAAAAAAATGTAAGCGACTAGTATTTTCCAATTCGTCTTGCAGCAGCACTAACTTAACGTTTAATCGACTAGTCTCGCACATCCTTAGCTCAGTGTCACACATTATAGATGAAAACAGAAACCGGCTCATAGCTGATATTGCAGAGAAGCTTCTTTTCATCAAAAAGAACCTGCCTCTCTCACTTTTCAGAAAAGGGCTGTATGGCTATGATAACATCATTTAATTCAGTTGTTCTGCTACTATGTTGTGGTACTGGAATCCACTGAATGTTACAGGTTACATTTATGTGAAATGGGCAGCAGTGCCATGTTTGTTTAGGAAAACACCAAGTTGAATGTTAAAATGTCAGCAACAGCATCAATTTGTGTATTTACTGTGTTACAGTCAGAAAGTGAAACACATCTGATGAAATTAAAACATTGTTAGAAGAACTGTAATGGTATTATTAAGTACTCGTATCAGTACTCGGTATCGGCAAGTACCCAAATGTAAGTACTTGTACTTGGTCTGAAAAAAAGTGGTATCGGTGAATCCCCCAAAAAAATAATCAATAGATTAATCGATCATCAAAAGTCCTACTCATCAGTCATAAAGCGAATGAAGTAAAAACACCAACCTATCTGTTCCTCTGTCTCTTCATCTTTTATTCTGCAGGGTTCTTCCTCAAACTCCATCTTTACAATAGTATGTCTGTAGTTTCTCCTGGAGTAATTCCTCCTGCTTGCTTCTTCTTCTTCTCCTGTGGGAAGATGGGAATATTCCCAGCATTTAAACTCTCATGAACGGCTGTGGGAGCGGCTTCACTGACTGAAGGTGTGAATTGTGGTCGCTGTTGCTCATTTAGCAGATGATCATCACACTCACAATCACTCTCAATTATCCAGCTTTAAGTGTTTTGATCAAACAACAGAAACAATTCAACTCCTCCAGCTGATTTTTATGTTGCTCTCACATTAGATATGATTACATGCACTAAAAAAAAACTTTTGTTTTGTTTGACAGGTTTGACATAAAATGAAGACACAGCTCATAATCTTGACCAATTATAATGTGAAAAACAGTCAGTAACGAGTTTACGTGTAATGAACAACATCATTCGGTTCATTTTGATTCATTTCTGAGTGATTCACAAAATGAACCGACTCGTTTAGTCGTTTGGATTTAGATTTGTCCTAATAAATGATAAATGAATGTACTCACAGTGTGAAAACATCAGATTTAGAGCAGAAACGGCTGTGCTCCACTTCTCATGTTTATGTTCTTCCCTCTCTCACTTCTCTTCTTCTTCTAGACTCGATGTGTGTCGGTGCTTCGGTTGCTCGAGCGCCTCCACTGGCGGAAAACAATCACTATTAAACTAATCTTTATATATTAGAACGGATAAAACGACAACCGAGATAAGATATGTTATCTTGGTTGATAGTATACAAACACAATTTATCTCCCCAAACATGTTTAATTTAGAATAATTTAAGTATTGATTTAGAAATAACATAGGTGACACAGCTGTTTCACCATAATAGATCATTTTGGATAGATCCAAACTTTTGAGCATTTGTATTTACCTTCTGGTCTCCTTCAACTGTTGTGTGCTACTGATGTTGTTGGCTTTAATATAACCTTGACTTCATTTTAAATATATAGACAAAGTATTACTTACAGATAAATGAGAGGTATTAAGAAAATAAAAAGATTTACCTTAAAGCAGCACTAGGTAGGTTTTGCTCTCAGGGTCCCCCTACAGTTGGGAAACAGTATTGCCCTCTACTACTGTCGTAAACTCTGTCAACCTGCATCAGGGGATGCATATAGCACGTGCATTTGTTGACATGACAACTATGATAGCCCTGAACACTGCAGTTGTTCTGCTTGCATCGTGTGTGAAATGTCTTCATCCCAGGTACAGTGGCATATGTTTCATCATGTCATATGAATATAATTTCATGGGTTTTATTATTTTTTTTCAAACGCCAAATGATCGCGATGCTCACGTTTACAAGCCAGCGTCATTATAGTAGTCTAGTCTATTGGTTACCGTTTTACAGAATCTATATGATACTTCAATTCAATGTTTGAGTGGTAGGTAATAACCATATATCGTCAATATAATATCAAGCTACCATAGATGAATCTTCAAATTTGAAAAATCGATTTGCATTATAGCTTGAGGCAAGACAAATAAACAAATATCACAGACATGTTAGGTATCCTAAAATATGATTTTGTACGTCTTATGTATTTACTTGCAAGAATGTAGCCCCTACCAAACTTGTACACGCCGTTTAGACATAGGCTTACATAGGCTAACCCTAACCCTCGCACGTCCGAATTTAAGGAAGTGGGGGTGATGGTGGAAGTGACGTATATGCTGTAAAGCAGTCAAATTTTGTAGTTCTTTTTTTTCTCGGGTTACTACCCGAAACCCGAAGTTTAAAAGTACGATTAAAAACGATACAGACCCCGTCAGGCTATGGCAACCTATTGTAAGTCGAGTCTTGAAAATATATTATGAAGGTTGAAAAGTTACCTAGTGCTGCTTTAAAGGGTTACTTCAGTGATTTAGCATAGCTTTGTATTTAAACTGTGTCACTTATGTAGTAGAAATGTGAAATTATTTTTGAATTTGGTGCCTTCTAGACTGAGAAAAACAGAAAATGTATTTGTCTCATGTGGATGAAAGACAACAACTCCCAGAATGCACTTGCTTCGCTGCCCTACGAGGCCAATCCATACACCGTTGTTTTGCTCTTCATAGTAATACAATCATTTCGTTCAGTTAGAGAATAAACGCTTCAATTAAAAACTGAACGTGTCTTTTCAATAAAGTGTGAGTGAGCTGAACGAAAGTCACGGCACAGACGCAGCAGCGTCAGATTTCATTCCTCACGAAGAGCTGAGCAGAGCTGAGGTAATGTGAAGCGCCAGTCTGGCACGTTTGGAATGGAATTCATTGAAACGTTGAAACACTCACTTTGCTCTGGATCGCACCGTTGTGAATGTCCGTGCGGTCGTCTGTCTTACATTCTGTGCGTGAGATCTCTCTCCCCTATGGGTGGGTTGATAACACGCGTAACCCATTCCATCTACTGGCTGTAGTCTTTAGCCTCTGGCCAAAAAAAGGAATTTTTCCAGAAATATAATCATACCTGCAAACTAGTCGCTTTTCGGCGAAATTCGCCGTTTTGAATCAAAATATGTATTTTATGTGAATCGTGTAGATTCGATTTTTTTTCGGGGTGGGGGTGAAGTTGAAAGCATTTGTTAACTTCACAATAATAATTGGAAATGGGCTAGTTTCCCATTGACTGGAGTGAGACCATAGACGTCTCTCGAGCTGTTGCGATCTTTTTTGGTGCTCTAATTTGGCGTGACATTCACAGATCACTGTAGCGCCTCAGTTCAAACGGCACATGAACTGATCACCTACGCTCAGTGTTGCCAAGTCCGCGGTTTTCCCGCGGAATTGGGCTACATCAACACTGTTGCCGCGGGCTGTTTTTCATGTCCGTGGGTTGAAGCGACCCCAATTATATGATATTTAGCCCCGGGAATGCCAATTTTAGTAGGCAACCATGCCAAAAAAACACATATTTAACCCCCCAAATGCGATTTTTACTGGAGATGCCCCCCTGAAACGAGATTGGGCTTGTTTTGAGTAGCAATTGGGCGGGTTTTGTTGTGAAAACCTGGCAACCCTGCCTCCGCTTTACAGCAGAAAAGTGTCATGAATGAACACAGGGCTCGACCATAGACTGTGAGGGCTCGACATTAATCTGACTGGACAAGTAGGCCTATCTTAAAACTTAATAAAATAACCAGAAACGTGAGAATGATTCTGATTTTATTACATTTCAATGTAAACAGCGATTTATAAGGGTTAGTGTATTTCTGGTAAAGTCTGCCTGAGAGAGACATTCGTGGAGAAATCAAAACAAATGAACATAACAGCACTATAAACTCACAGAAGAAACATATTGGGGTAAAAAGTTAGAGTTTTATTTATAACTTATGATATTGTTAATAACACGAGTCGACTAAGGGAGCTGTTTTGCTGAATATCATCACAATTGCAAATGTTACATTGAATTTTGTGGTTCAGTAAACAAGTAAGTTAGCCTAAGTTAATATTAAGTTACTTACTTATATTTTAGACACAGACAACATTTACTTTTTTGTTCTATTTCACTGACGGAAATGGTTCCAAAGGAAAGCAACACTCAGCGTGGTGTTTTGTTACTGAATGATTCAGTGTTTGAATGAATCGTTTCAATGAACGACTCAATGACTCACTCATTAAGACAGTCACTTGCTGCCACCTACTGGCGGTATAGTTTCATGTTTAAAATATCATTGATTGAATATACAAATAAGAATACAATCTCATAACATTTTTCGTTGTAATTTTTCAGTGTAAATGATTTAATTTGATTGGTAACAGCCCTATAGTGTCTTATTATTATAACTGAATGTATTGATCAAATGTAAGAATTTGACATGAAAGATGATGTATACATTTAATAAGGTTAAAAATAGCCTTTATAAAGTAAATAACTCCCTGGGGTAAATATCACAAATATACAGATTTAAGTATGTAGCTAAAAGCTAATATAACACTGAGGAGAATTACACCACAAAAAATCCACACATTGTACAGTACATACAATTTGCTATGTACTGTACCCATGTTAATCAATATCAAATCAAATTTGTAATTTGAAATTCAAATGAAATTTGTTTCAGTGCCCAGCGCTATAGTGTAAATGTTTTTTTATTTTAAAGCAAATGTTGTCTTTTCTTTGCACCAGAATGCTTCGTTTACATGTTAAAACCACACATTCTACTGTAGGGCAATGACCCAGATTAAAGAATTTAATTCGGAAACATGTCACCTTTTTCACCACTTGTGAGTTTGCAGGTATGATAATGCATAATTCTCTCGTCTCAGGGGGATAGGAGGGGGGAAAGTAACATAATTTGAATATACTACCGGGTTTCTACTGGCTTCATGTCACGCCCATAGTTGCCCATAAATAGTCTGTGAAACGCCCACAAGTTAATATTCATTGATTGTGAAATCATGGCAAACACAGAGAGGAAATAAAAAAACGTAACTTCACTCAATGTGAAGTAGAAGTTATCGTTGGCGAGGTGGAAAGGAGGAGAAAAATGTTGTTTTGGAGGGCACAGTGTGGGCATTACTAATGCCAAAAAGGCACTTGAGTGGCAAAAGGTTGCAGACGCCGTAAATGCTGTAGCCTCACAACCTCGGACCATGGCTGAAATAAAAAAGAAATGGTCGGACATCAAAGTCCAGGCAAAAAAGAGTCTAGCGCTCCATCGCCAGAGTGTGTCCTCATTTGCCAGCAAGTCTTCTTACTGTGTGAAGATGCGTTCACTCCGAATCCTTCCATTTGCCACATCTTCTAAGAGCGCAAGATCAGCCATTGTGCGTCATTACGCATTGTGATGGGGCATTTTATTTCCATCTATCTATCTATCTATCTATCTATCTATCTATCTATCTATCTATCTATCTATCTATCTATCTATCTATCTATCTATCTATCTATCTATCTATCTATCTATCTATCTATCTATCTATCTATCTATCTATCTATCTATCTATCTATCTAATTATCTATCTGTCTATCTATCTATCTATCTATCTATCTATCTATCTATCTATCTATCTATCTATCTAGAGCGACCCATTCTTTCACAGATGTTTGTATAAAAATAATAGTTTAATTCATTTGGAAGCTTAATGGTGGTGACATTTGTTTACAGCCCATGTTCAACCTTTGACTTCTGTCGATTGTATTTACTCTTAATTCACAAAAGTTGCTCATTTGTTAAGATATGATGAACAAAACGTGTAAGAATCATAAACTTTTGTTTGTCACAGAGATTATGTTCTGCAATAATCCAAAAGCCAATGGAAAAATCCTATTGGCTTTTTGTCGAGGGAGCCAGAGTGATGCTAACTTACACTTTAGCCTAAAATACATTGTAATAATTTCACTTTTGGGCCCAAACAAGGGACGCAATTATGAAGTGATTTTACCTTCGTCCATCCAAGGACGTTAAGTAAGGTAGTGATTGGTACTCATGTCACCACTGACGTTGTGATTTTTGGATCTCAGGTCACTTAAGGTGTGGTTATGAGTACATCAGATGACCACCTTCCCCCTCTCTTAGTTTTGGACACTAGTCAAGGTCTTTTACCTTGGCCCTATGAGAACACTTCAAACAGGAGGCTGTTCAATCATTTTAGATTGAATGTAAAGTGGGGAGAGTTGGTCAGCTGATTTATCTGAAAGATTGGTGAGATTTCTAACTTGTAGAGCCTTTTCTGTATTATCAGCACAAGTAAGACACAATTGTAATAAAATAGATTTTATTAACAAAAGATAAACAAGAATAACTAACACAACTACTAAATGAATACAATGAATAATAAAGGAATAAAGTGCATAAGATATATAAAATACATGTGATTAAGTGGAGTGTGGCTATGGAAGAGTTGCGTTATCTTATGGAAAGATAAGCTGTTATTTCTCTGAAAATAAGGTGAAGAACCTTATTATGCATCAAACAAATAAACGAAAGATTATTTGTTATTAACTAGCATCAGTTATATTGCCTCTAATGTAAATTTGAAAATCATATACTGATAATATACAACAATGCCAAGGTCTCTGGAAAGAGGTTTGGTTAAGTGATATTTACGTTCCACTTGGTTGAGTGAGCAGTCCGATGGAGGTGACTTCTTCCACTGGTTGTGCTGGGTGACAATGCAGTGGGAAAGGAGCTGGAATCCGTTTTAACAGCCTTGAACAAGAAGATCTGTGGGATGCTGATCTCCTGGAGCACCAAAGGGTCCTAAAATCTGGAACACGCAGATGAGGCCCTGAAGTAGGTGCAGAAGGTCCTTAATCTGAAACATGCAGACGAAGGAACCTCGAAGTGAAGGTTTGCTCTCCTGAGCTTAACCTTGTTGCAAATGTCTCTGTGTGTCTTCTGACTCTGTGGGTCAGACACTCAGGACTTGGTCAATCCGCGTTTGTCTCTCTGGCATGGAGACTCGGGACGTGCTGTAGTCGTCTCGCTGGACTAAAACTCTGAACGAAGTGGTTGTTAATGTCACTTTCCTCACAGGCTGGAGTCTCAGAACGTGGTCGTATCTGTTGCTGCCTCACAAGCTGTAGATTCAGATCCTTGGATCTTTTGTTGTCTCTCTGGATTAACCAGAGGCTCAGAACTTGGTTGCTCTGACACAGTCTCATCCTCGCCGGACAGACTCAGAACTTGGTGAACTGTTTGTCTCTCTCAAGGAGAAACTCAGAACAAGGTGTGTCTGTTGAAAGGGTACCTTTATCCTTTTCCGAATAGGAGGAGATTGCAATTTGGCGCTTCTCCATTCCAGTGTTGTGATTGGCTGCTGGCATCAGAGGGGGCACACCATGTGGCCCACCCCCCTTTCTCCTGTGGAACTCATTTGCATACTGTACACAGTTAGAAGTCTTTAAAGTTTACCAATGCATTTCTCACTTTCCAAACCACCATCAGAATACCCTTGGCAATATTCTAAACAAAAAGAAACCAAACATGATGGGAAAAGATTGAACTGTTCATTCATTTGTTCATTAACAGCTGATTCTGTGCAAGCTGTTGCATTACAAATAGCTGTCACTGAGAAAACGTATTTCTCTGGATAAGTATGAAATGGATGTGTGTAGTTTACATCAGTCTTAAGGTTTCCAAACATAGTTGTGAATGGATTTGGATGTGGTCTTTCTTTTACCCACTACTGCTGATGTCCTGTGGAATTTTTATGGCCGTCATAGACCAGGACACTAGGGATTTGGGTGAAGGGCAGAAACTGCATGTGGACCAATGAGATGTCTTGTCCTTCCAGGGCTTGGTACAAGAGTTCTTCTAATTGCCCTCTAAGAGGTGTCTGGCTGTTGTCCTAGCATCTTTATCTGATGGCGTTGGACAGTTTGTTTGTGTCAGTCTACCAAGATCCAATCAAAAAGTAGCAAACCTTTATCCACTGTTATGGACAGAGAGGGGCCCGGCCATTAACTGGGCCCTGGAATGTGCCGTTTACTACAACATGATCACTCCAGCACTTTATATGGACCTTCAGAACAGATTTGATGTATTACAGCTTAATACAACAACGTAGGGCTGTTTTATGATAATTTATTTTAGTTTGTGAGCTGATGACTTCACCTACTTCAAAATCTGACCAACACATGAGCAAACTGAACTCATGTTGATGATTTGGGAGAACGGACCACAACCAATGAATCGAATCAGTGTTTCGGAGCGCATATCAAACTGCCAAAGTCATGTGACTTCAGTAAACAAGGCTTCGTTCTGTCATAACTACTTTATTTGTTAAAAAGACTATAGTTAATTGTCTCTTGGTCTGACTCTGACTAGACAAGACCTCCCACTATTACTTTGCACCTTGAATTTGTAACACTGATACATTAAAATGATAAAAGATTCAGGTCAGCTCAGACCTTTTGGCTGCTGCAATAAAAACACTTCACTCAAATCAAATTCCCTATTGTCCATATCGCGTAGGAACCATGAGAAAATCAAATTTTTACTCATGGATCAAAAACATGAACTTTGATCACTAAGCCGACTTCAGGCAATGCTTTTTCTCATGAGTCCGTAGACTAGAGGAGCGGGTGAAACTATTCCCACATGAAGAGCACTTGTACGGTTTCTCTCCAGTGTGAACTCTCTCATGTTTCTTCAAGCTTCCTGACATAGAGAAACTCTTCCCACAGTGTGAGCACTTGTACGGCTTCTCTCCAGTGTGAACTCTCTCATGATCTTTCAGGTGTCCCGGCCGAAAGAAACTCTTCCCACAGTGTGAGCACTTGTGCGGTTTTTCTCCAGTGTGAACTCTCTGGTGTCTTTTTAATGTGCCTGATTTAATGAAGGTCTTCCCACAATCAAAGCACATATAAGGTCTCACACCAGTATGAATACTCTCATGCTGTTTTAAAAGTTCCAGCAATGAAAAACTCTTTCCACAAAAGGAACAAACGTGAGGCTTCACACCAGTATGAACTATATGGTGTTTTCTTAAGCTTGAATCAAAAATAAATGTTTTCTCACACTGATCACAGCTGAATGATCTCACTCCAGAGTGACGGTGCAGATGAACTTTGAGAGAGCTTTTGAGAGTGAAACTCTTTCCACACTGAGAGCATGTGAACGGTTTCTCTCCAGTGTGAATCCTCATGTGTATCTTAAGGGTTTCTTTACATGTGAAACTATTTCCACACTGAGAGCAGGTGAAAGATCTTTTGACTGCAGATTTTCCAGCTCGCTTTTGGGTGAATTTATTTTCAGTCTGTGAAACGGCTGCATCTCCATCTTTATTTTCTATCTTCTTTTGGAACTGATGTCTTTTGTCTTCATTCATTTCCATCACGGCTAAAAAAAATTGAAATGAAAATTAATTCAGGGAACCCCAAATTATCAAAGTTTTCATCTTAATGTTCCTCATTAAAGAGAATGAAGGAAAACACCAACCTATGTGTTCCTCTATACATTTTGTAGTCAATAACAATATAATTTATTACTTAGCTACACTTTGTACAATATACTTTGAATTACATAATGTCACACTACAGTATTTTAATTGTGCTACCAACTACATTTAATGAATTACTTGCTGACTTATTTACCCAATGTTGAATGCATTTGTTTTCAAGGCCATTGAAATAAATTACATGTAACAACGTAACTAATAAAGAGACATATTTCATTAAGCCCAACAGTTTTTATTTAAACTTCACATGATTTCAGCAAAACTGAACAAAATTAACTTGCCATGTTTTTCATTAAAAGAACACTGGAAGATTATATATATATATATATATATATATATATATATATATATATATATATATATATATATATATATATATATAAAAATATAAGTATTTGAACACCCTGCTATTTTGCAAGTTCTCCCACTTAGAAATCATGGAGGGGTCTGAAATTGTCATCGTAGGTGCATGTCCACTGTGAGAGACATAATCTAAAAAAAATAATCAGGAAATCACAATGTATGATTTTTTAACTATTTATTTGTATGATACAGCTGCAAATAAGTATTTGAACACCTGAGAAAATCAATGTTAATATTTGGTACAGTAGCCTTTGTTTGCTTTTACAGAGGTCAAACGTTTCCTGTATTTTTTCAGCAGGTTTGCACACCGCAGGAGGGATTTTGGCCCACTCCTCCACACAGATCTTCTCTAGATCAGTCAGGTTTCTGGCCTGTCGCTGAGAAACACGGAGTTTGAGCTCCCTCCAAAGATTCTCTATTGGGTTTAGGTCTGGAGACTGGCTAGGCCACGCCAGAACCTTGATATGCTTCTTACAGAGCCACTCCATGGTTATCCTGGCTGTGTGCTTCGGGTCATTGTCATGTTGGAAGACCCAGCCTCGACCCATCTTCAATGCTCTAACTGAGGGAAGGAGGTTGTTCCCCAAAATCTCTCAATACATGACCCCGGTCATCCTCTCCTTAATACAGTGCAGTCGCCCTGTCCCATGTGCAGAAAAACACCCCCAAAGCATGATGCTACCACCCCCATGCTTCACAGTAGGGATGGTGTTCTTGGGATGGTACTCATCATTCTTCTTCCTTCAAACAGGTTTAGTGGAATTATGACCAAAAAGTTATATTTTGGTCTCATCTGACCACATGACTTTCTCCCATGACTCCTCTGGATCATCCAAATGGTCATTGGCAAACTTAAGACGGGCCTTGACATGTGCTGGTTTAAGCAGGGGAACCTTCCGTGCCATGCATGATTTCAAACCATGACATCTTAGTGTATTACCAACAGTAACCTTGGAAACGGTGGTCCCAGCTCTTTTCAGGTCATTGACCAGCTCCTCCCGTGTAGTTCTGGGCTGATTTCTCACCTTTCTTAGGATCATTGAGACCCCACGAGGTGAGATCTTGCATGGAGCCCCAGTCCGAGGGAGATTGACAGTCATGTTTAGCTTCTTCCATTTTCTAATGATTGCTCCAACAGTGGACCTTGTTTCACCAAGCTGCTTGGCAATTTCCCCGTAGCCATTTCCAGCCTTGAGGTGTACAATTTTGTCTCTAGTGTCTTTGGACAGCTCTTTGGTCTTGGCCATGTTAGTAGTTGGATCCTTACTGATTGTATGGGGTGGACAGGTGTCTTTATGCAGCTAACGACCTCAAACAGGTGCATCTTATTTAGGATAATAAATGGAGTTGAGGTGGACATTTTAAAGGCAGACTAACAGGTCTTTGAGGGTCAGAATTCTAGCTGATAGACAGGTGTTCAAATAATTATTTGCAGGTGTATCATACAAATAAATAGTTTAAAAAATACATTGTGATTTCTGGATTTTTTTTTTTAGATTATGTCTCTCACAGTGGACATGCACCTACGATGACAATTTCAGACCCCTCCATGATTTCTAAGTGGGAGAACTTGCAAAAGAGCAGGGTGTTCAAATACTTATTTTCCTCACTGTGTATGTATGTATGTATGTATGTATGTATGTATGTATGTGTGTATGTATGTATGTGTGTATGTATGTGTGTGTGTATATGTGTATGTGTATGTATATATATATATATATATATATATATATATATATATATATATATATATATATATATATATATATATATATATATATATATATATATATATATATATATATATATATATATATATATATATATATATATATATATATATATATATATATATATTTATTATTGGACCAATTCCATATTGACCCTCTACACACAAAAGCAAATTACACATTATATTCCATTTTCTGATGAGCTGCTCATTGTTAGACCTGCGTCTGAAGGCCGCTTACACAGAGACAGACTGCAGAATATGGAGGCATCTGTGTAGCAATTTGCAATTTAATTCAGTATTTTCATTTACATTTTATTCACATGTGTGCAACATTTGGAGCAAAATGATCATTCAAATTGAATAATATAATTTACATTTGCTATTTCATTCACTAGTTTTAACATAATTTAAACATATATTTTAATGCTTTAGAAGTTGCAAAATTAAAAAGTATTACAGAAATGATTAAATGGGTTTAACATGTTCAAGCAAAAATTGTAGCAAAATGATGCTATTTTTCTTAATTGCATTTACACTCACAGTTAAGATTAGATTAGATTCAAGTTTATTGTCATTACACATGTACAAGTACACTGCAACGAAATGTGTTTGGAGCAAGCCTCCGGGCCTCCGCTATTTAAAGCGCCGCCAAACACTCTCCAGAAAAATGCAGATTTGCAAAGCATACATACGTGCAAAAACACAACATAACATAACAGTACACATGGTCACGTGATGGATTTTTTTGATTGGACTGAGTAAGGGAGATAGGAAAGGAGGAAAGGGAGGGGCAGACAGATGGACGGGGGCTGGGATGGGGTCTGTATGATGCAGGCACTGCAAAAAATGCTCTTCTTATTTAGTATTTTTTTCTTGTTTCCAGTCCAAATATCAAAAAATTCTTAAATCAAGATGCCTTTACTAGATAAGTAAAATGACATAAGATATAATTTTTTTGTTTTCTGGGGAAAAAAATCTAAATTAAGTGAGTTTTTGCTTAAAACAAGCAAAATTATCTGCCAATGGGGTGAGAAAAATACTCTTATTTCTGTTTGGGACAGAAGCAAGAAACAAGATTTCAATCAGAAACAAGATTATTTTTCCTCACCCCATTGGCAGACAATTTTGCTTGTTTTAAGCAAAAACATTTTGATTTGATTTTCAAGAAAACAAGAGAAAATATCTTGTGTTATTTTACTTATCTAGTAAATGCATCTTGATATAAGAATGTTTAGATATTTACACTAGAAACAAGACAAAATTACTAAGTAAGAAGAGCATTTTTTGCAGTGAGTAAGAAGCTTGTGTTGTGGGAGAATGTTAGCCATAACTTCAGATGTTTTCGAGTTCAGTTATGTGGCTTGTCCTTGAAGGGAGATATGGCAGTGCATAGGGAACGATAGCAAGACCCAGCTGTCAAGCTGACCTGAGGTGGGGGAAGGAGGGGGTCAATGTAAAATATATTACAGAAATTATTAAATGTGTTTAGCATGTTCAAGCTAAAATTGTAGCAAAATAAGTTTATTTTTCTCAATTGCATTTACAGGGTGTCTACAGATATGAACAAGTTAAATTTAAGACTTTAAGACCTTTTTAATACCACCTTACGTGAAATTTAAGACCAAACCTGTGATGGGAATACACATTATATTACATACACTCACCTAAAGGATTATTAAGGAACACCAGTTCAATTTCTCATTAATGCAATTATCTAATCAACCAATCACATGGCAGTTGCTTCAATGCATTTAGGGGTGTGGTCCTGGTCAATACAATCTCCTGAACTCCAAACTGAATGTCAGAATGGGAAAGAAAGGTGATTTAAGCAATTTTAAGCGTGGCATGGTTGTTGGTGCCAGACGGGCTGGTCTGAGTATTTCACAATCTGCTCAGTTACTGGGATTTTCACACAACCATTTCTAGGGTTTACCAAGAATGGTGTGAAAAGGGAAAAAACATCCAGTATGTGGCAGTCCTGTGGGTGAAAATGCCTTGTTGATGCTAGAGGTCAGAGGAGAATGGGCCGACTGATTCAAGCTGATAGAAGAGCAACTTTGACTGAAATAACCACTCGTTACAACCGAGGTATGCAGCAAAGCATTTGTGAAGCCACAACACGCACAACCTTGAGGCGGATGGGCAACAACAGCAGAAGACCCCACCGGGTACCACTCATCTCCACTACAAATAGGAAAAAGAGGCTACAATTTGCACGAGCTCACCAAAATCAGACAGTTGAAGACTGGAAAAATGTTGCCTGGTCTGATGAGTCTGGATTTCTGTTGAGACATTCAGATGGTAGACTCAGAATTTGGCGTAAACAGAATGAGAACATGGATCCATCATGCCTTGTTACCACTGTGCAGGCTGGTGGTGGTGGTGGTGTAATGGTGTGGGGGATGTTTTCTTGGCACACTTTAGGCCCCTTAGTGCCAATTGGGCATCGTTTAAATGCCACGGCCTACCTGAGCATTGTTTCTGACCATGTCCATTCCTTAATGACCACCATGTACCCATCCTCTGATGGCTACTTCCAGCAGGATAATGCTCCATGTCACTAAGCTCAAATCATTTCAAATTGGTTTCTTGAACATGACAATGAGTTCACTGTACTAAAATGGCCCCCACAGTCACCAGATCTCAACCCAATAGAGCATCTTTGGGATGTGGTGGAACGGGAGCTTCGTGCCCTGGATGTGCATCCCACAAATCTTCATCAACTGCAAGATGCTATCCTATCAATATGGGCCAACATTTCTAAAGAATGCTTTCAGCACCTTGTTGAATCAATGCCACATAGAATTAAGGCAGTTCTGAAGGCGAAAGGGGGTCAAACACAGTATTAGTATGCTGTTCATAATAATCCTTAAGGTGAGTGTATATATATATGTAATATTTAATGCATTTAATGCAAAAAGAAAAAAAATATCCCAGAGACACAAGCATAGCATGTGGTTAACTGTAGTGGATATTTTGTTTTAGTGATTTTTTTTTGGACACCATATGCGTCACATTTTTAAGTCTGGGTGTCCTGTGAAAAGCACATTCAGGGATTTTCAGAGATTTAATTTTGGAGACCATGACCACTCCATCTTCTGTCTCTAAATATGATTAGCACTGACTGAATGATCAAATTTTACAGTCTTAAGGAAATATTATATTTTGCAATTATCATTTAAATCTAATTTTCCAATAGTTTGTTGTAAATCAATATCTTGGAAAATTATTATGGGGTTTCAAAATCAGCATATGACTTACAAAACGTACTTATGTTACTAAACAGGACCTCAATTTCATACATCCACTGTAGTGGACATCAGAGCAACTTAAAAGTACTTAAAGCATGTAAATCAGGCATTTTGGAAGACACAAGTGAACAGGAAAATAAATGATACATCAATATTTCCATGAAATAAAATATTCTGCTTCCTTCCTGCTTTGCTACTGTTCGGACGCTCTTGCTTACTGCTCCGCGCTTTTGCTCTATCGCTTCTATATTTTTTCTCATAATTTCAACTTCAGCAAATCAGCACAGTGCTCAAACGACAAAGCTTAAGTCCAATGATAAAATTAGAAACTCTGTTACTGGATTAATAAACAAAAAGCGGAATATTTCAACCGACCAGCCTCCCACTGCCTTCAGCTTACATTCCGGAGAAGGGAAAACACAGCTGCCTACATTCAAAAGGATAAGAAAATGCCTCTTCTAGAATCTACTTGCTGCACAAACTGCCACAGACTTTCACAAAGGATTGCAGTTCTTGAAACAAAGTTATTTACGGAACCATCTAACCAGACGAATCACACAGCAGAGCTTCATCATGAATGCCGTCTTCACACTGTCGGTGAGTCCCATAATTGTAGTGCTACTCAACAGCTAGAGAAACAAGTAACTGATCAACACACTAATCGATGGCACAAACAGGGAGCGAGACCCAAAGGCACTCGAGACACCAGATTGTCACGAGCATCACATATTGCCGCAGTAGCATGCTCTACCCCAGCCACAAGGATTACAAACACTTGCTTAATAACACCAAATATACATCTTGAAAACAGATTTGAAGTGTTAATGAATGTGGGTGAGGAATCCCCAAACGTGATGAATGTGACTGAACACAGATCGAATCAGCCCGTAGCTAACACTGATGCTAACAGGCGCTCAAGGTCGAGCAGACAGCGGCCCTCAGCTCAGAGGGCAGCCGAGCCCAGGACTCTGATAGTGGGGGACTCCACAGTCAGAAACATTAGCAGCAGGGATAATACCACATGCTGCCTTCCACAAGCAACAGTTTCTGATGTCAACAGGGAACTTAAGAACATTCTGATGAAACATAAGACTGCAAATCGACTTATCATTCATGTGGGGAAGAACGATATTCAGAGAGAGCAGTCAGAACTCCTTAAGAGGGATTTCAATGAACTTTTTGAAACACTAAGAAAACTGAAAGTTCAGCCGTTCATCAGTGGACCACTTCAAGCAAGAGGAACAAATAGGTTCTCACGGCTACTTGGGCTTAATACATGGCTGCAAAAAACCTGCAACATGAAGGGAGTGAACTTTATCGACAACTTTAATCTCTTCTGGAGTCAGAGACAACTGTTTACATCAAATGGCCTCCACCCAAACAAACTCGGTGCAAGAGTACTAAAGGACAATATTTATATTTCCCTTCATCATCCTTCAGCTGTGTGTGCTAACACACTCAACCTGGATGGCACACACACTCCAGTAAAGAGTATGGACGATCACAGGACTTCATTTCAGCATCTGAATGGACATGCGGTTGAAACATCCCACAAGGACAATGATAACACCATGCAGCCACAACAACCACTTCTCATGGACACACTGCCATCTGAGCCCCACCCTCAGGGCTCACCACAGACACACTGCGACGGATTAGAACTGCTCCAAGTGACACAGATTGAGGCACTAAACAGCAACATCTCAGCCCAGACTGTGGAGTCTGTGGAGGCACTGGTAAAAATGGGAACCATCGGGGGTGAGACTGGTGAACTCTTACACCTTATGTGTGGTCTGAGAAACAAGCTGGAAGAAATGTCTAAGTCACTCCATGAACTGGACGATAACATATTGCAGCCTCCGGTAACACCAGAGAAACCGCCCCCCTCACCAGACATGTTATTCCTCTCTACAGCATCCCCGTTTCTGCGTCGATCCCCAAAACCACTAAAGACTGTGGGCCCAGCTCACTCTGCCCCTCCTCCTGTGAGATTTCTCCGATCACAACGCCAGGGCACACACCCTCCTCCATCTGCACCAAAAACAACTGATGCCAGCTCTCAGTGACGTGTTCTGGGTCCTCGCAACTTCAACAGCAACCTTATCAAATGTTTACAAAACAAGCGGGAACCCATTGTGCCTGTCTCTGTCCCTATTTCTGTTCTGTTACGTGATAGAAAGACTAAGACCTTCTCAGGCCGTATGGCAAACCCATCTAATCTGCGGCCTGTTCCTTGTCAAACTAAGATTGCTGTGGGGGAAAAAATTTAAATTAATACTGTTAAGTTAGCACTTTTAAACATCCGTTCCATTAAAAACAAATCATTTCTAGTCAACGACTTAATAACCACAAACAACCTAGATTTTTTGCTTCTAAATGAAACGTGGCTGGAAGACAGCTGCAGTGCAACAGTCCTCAATGAAACAGCCCCTCCTAACTTTACTTTTATGAGTGTCTGCAGGGCAGTCAGAAGGGGAGGAGGTTTAGCCGCTCTTTTTAAAGATGACTATCAATGTAAGCAAGTATCATTTGGTGACTATTTGTCTCTAGAATATCTGGGCATTGTGCTAAAAGGTGCTCCACGCATCCTGCTTATCATTATTTACAGGCCTCCAAAATATTGCCCAGCTTTTATTGATGACTTTACAGAGCTGTTATCAGCAATCTCATCTCAGTATGACTGTTTTGCTATTGCTGGGGATTTTAACATTCACATTGACAATCCGAATCCGGTACAACAAAAGAGCTCATGACTGTTCTTAACACTTTTGATTTGACACAACATGTACACGGACCCACACATGATCGTGGACACACTCTAGATTTACTCATCAGTAAGGGTCTAAACATTTCATCGATAGTTATTAAGGATGTGGCACTGTCTGATCATTTCTGTATTTTCTTTGATATATCAATCTCTCCTGCCATTGAAACTAGATCTGTCTCTGTCAAAAAGAGATGCTTAAATGAGAACACTAGTGTGCTGTTTATGAAGGCTATATCTATAACACCAAGCATATCTGCAGACTCTGTTGATTTTCTCCTTGACTCTTTTAACTCAAAAGTTAAGAGTGTAATTGATGATATTGCTCCTGTGAAAGTCAGAAAAAAGAGTGGCAAACAAAAAGCACCATGGAGAAACTCAACAGCAGTGCAATTAATGAAAAGACAATGCAGGAAAGATGAGCGCATGTGGCGAAAGACAAAACTTGTAGTCCATTACAACATCTATAAAGACAGTCTTCGTGCTTTCAATATGGAACTAGGCAAAGCTAGACAGACCTTCTTTTCAAATATTATAAACAGAAACAGAAACAACACGCGCACTCTTTTTGCTACTGTAGAGAGACTAACAAACCCCCCGAGCCACATTCCCAATGAAATGCTCTCAGACACCAAATGTAGTGAGTTTGCTTTCTTCTTCTCCGAGAAAATCAATAATATCAGAAATGCGATCAGCACATCCTTGAGTTGCTCTGGGGTGAGTCAGATCAGACCACAACCTCAGAAAGTTACTATGACTGATTTCGAAGCAATTGATGGTAAAATTTTAGAAGAAACGGTACAGCACCTAAAAACATCAACCTGCGCCCTTGACACACTCCCCACTTCTTTTTTCAAAAGTGTGTTTAACTGTCTAGAAGCAGATCTCCTAGAAGTGGTAAACGCCTCACTTCTTTCTGGGACTTTTCCAAACTCCCTTAAAACCGCAGTAGTTAAGCCGCTCCTGAAAAAAAGAAATCTGGATAACTCCATACTGAGCAACTACAGGCCAATCTCAAATCTCCCCTTCATAGGCAAGATCATTGAAAAAGTTGTTTTCAGTCAGCTGAACAAATTCTTGAACTCAAACGGATACTTTGACAATTTTCAATCTGGTTTCCGACCGCATCACAGTACAGAGACAGCGCTCATAAAGATAATAAATGATATTCGCCTCAATACAGATACAGGCAAAACATCAATTCTGGTGCTACTCGACCTCAGTGCTGCATTCGACACTGTTGACCACAACATACTTCTTGACAGGCTAGAAAACTGGGTTGGGCTTTCCGGAATGGTCCTCAAATGGTTCAGGTCATACTTAGAAGGGAGAGGTTATTATGTGAGTATAGGTGACCATAAGTCTGAGTGGACATCCATGACATGCGGAGTCCCACAAGGGTCAATTCTTGCTCCACTCCTATTCAACCTGTACATGCTCCCACTGAGCCAAATAATGAAAAATAACAAAATTGCTTACCACAGCTATGCTGACGACACCCAGATCTACTTAGCCCTATCACCTAATGACTACAGCCCCATTGACTCTCTATGTAAATGCATTGAAGAAGTTAACAGTTGGATGTGCCAAAACTTTCTTCAGTTAAACAAAGACAAAACTGAAATCACTACATTTGGAAACAAAGATGAAAGTCTCAAGGTGAACGCATATCTTGAGGCTAAAGGTCTAAAATCAAAAGATCAAGTCAGGAATCTTGGTGTGATTTTGGAGTCAGACCTGAGTTTCAGTCGTCATGTCAAAGCAATAACTAAATCAGCTTACTATCATCTCAAAAATATTGCAAGAATTAGATGCCTTGTTTCCAGGCAAGACCTAGAGAAACTCGTTCATGCTTTTATCACCAGTAGGGTGGACTATTGTAATGGTCTTCTCACCGGCCTTCCCAAAAAGACCATTAGACAGCTGCAGCTCATACAGAACGCTGCTGCCAGGATCCTGAGCAGAACCAGAAAATATGACCATATCACACCAGTCCTCAGGTCTTTACACTGGCTTCCAGTTACATTTAGGATCGATTTTAAAGTACTATTACTTGTATATAAGTCACTCAATGACCTAGGACCTCAATACATTGCAGACATGCTGATTAAATACAAACCCAACAGATCACTCAGATCATCAGGATCAAGTCAATTAGAAATACCAAGGGTTCACTCAAAGCAAGGAGAGTCTGCTTTTAGCTATTATGCCAGCCGCAGCTGGAACCAGCTTCCTGAACAGATCAGATGTGCTCCGACAGTAGCCACTTTCAAATCCAGACTCAAAACACATCTGTTCAGCTGTGCATTTACTGAATGAGCTGTGCTAGTGTACGTCCGATTGATTGCACCTTATCCTGTGCTTTTACTGTTTATTTTACTTTTTATTTTATGAATATTTTAACTTTATTTCTGTTTTAATTATACTTTTTATTCATTTATTTTTTATTTTGTTATGGCTGACTGGGTGGAAGAGGTTTAGAGACGGGGGAGCGATAAATCGAAATCCCTCCGGTGTGAGGATGATCCGTTTAGATTCGCTCTGACGGATATAGATCTGTATAGCCTTGGTAGTACGAGGAAGGACCGTGTAGATCCGCTCTGACGGTCGAACAAAGTAGAGATAGCCCCGGTGTTCCTGTCCGGGAAGATTTGTCTGTAAGGGTAATGTTTAAATGCACAGTTACCTGACAAATATTTTTTGAGTACTCCCTCCGGTGCGAGGAAGACCCGTTTAGATCTGCTCTGACGGGTAAAACATCTAGAGAACGCCCTCAAGTTAGGCCAAGAAGATTTGTCTGTAAGGGTACTGTCTAAACGCACAGTTACCTGACAAATATTTTTAAAGTAAACCTGACTCTCCATTTTCTTCCACCCCAGATAGGGGATTTCATCTTTATTTTATATTTTCTTTTAATTCCTATTATAACTGTTATACTATGTATATTTTTATTTTATTCACTTATGAATATTTTAACTTCATTTCTGTGTAAAGCACTTTGAATTGCCCCTGTGTATGAAATGTGCTATACAAATAAACTTGCCTTGCCTTGAAATATTCTAATAAAAATGTTTCCAATTACTACTCCCATTAGTACACTTCTTTTTTAATTTATTTATGGCCATTTTACACATATTGCATAAAGTAAAATAGTTTTAGAGCTGCAACTACCAATTTTTTCTGTCGACTAATCTCGCGATTATTTTTCCGATTAGTCAGCTAATCTAACGATTATTTTTCATATTAATCTGATGATTCTTTTTTACTCATTGTATTTCAAAGAGGGTAGTGAATTTGTATATTATTTTAACATGAAATCAATGAATGATGACAATATTAATTGTATTTCAGGAAGGGTAGTGTACTTAAGCCATTTTATAATGAAATATATGAACACAATAAGCATTTTAAACATTATGTATAACTCATGATACTATTCATCATAAAATGTATACAGAGTAGACCTAATTAGGAAATGTTGTTTACTATAATAGTTGAGTATGATTTACTTATTGATTTGTGTCAATAGTAAACGAAAATGCACTTATCTGCAAAAGGTTCACAGTCATAACTACCGTATTTCCTCAAATAAAAGCCGGGGCCTTTATTTACCTGAACTGCAGAAGGTCACCGGCTTTTATTTGAGGCAGGCTTTTATTAGGGGCAGGCCTGTATTTCGAATTCCATCTATTTGAAAAAATAATTGTTTTAAATAAACCGTTTTAAATGAAAAGTGATAGCGCTCCAGAGGACAGATATCATCAGGGGCGCGGGGAGTGGGGGGGTTTCAAAGGATTGCAAATGCAATGCAAATTTTTGTTCATTTTATTCATTTTTAGAATTACTAATTTATTTGTAATAAACATTTTAAGTGGCCCATTAAAAAGTATTATTTATAAGTTGAATTGTGTTTTTAAAACATACATGAGGTCATATTGTGACTGTTGCAGTGTGTGTGTTGAAAGAGCGGTAATATTTCCTCCAGTGGAGATCAAGCGTCTTTCTGGAGATTCCGCTCATTTCTGAAGCTCATTTCGCTCAGCGCCACGCGCTCAACCCAGAACTCCCTTTGTGACATGCTGGACAAAATATAGGCCTATCTGAAATAAATAGTAAGGGCTGCTCCTGACTAAAGTTTTTTTCCTTTTCTAGTAGTTGTTAATTTAAGCCTTTGATCGCGCTGCGCCTCCACCTCATGTCATTGTCTGTTATAGCTATTTGCTTGTTATTTATTAAATCTTGGCAATTTGGTTGATAAAACATAGATTAAAATTAAGATACAATTTATACAAAACGAAATTAATTTTAAAGAAAGGTTCTTTCGTGTTTTATAGACTCAACCCAACTTATGTGCTTTCTATATTCCACATGAGGGAAAAAGCTTCCTCCCACTTAAGAAGAATTGTGTTCCTTTAAGCACTTCTTATTTTAATATACATCTCTTTACATAAATATTATTTTCTACTTAAAAAAAAAAAAATTTAATTTCGTTATTTTTCTAACCCAACTAATGCGCGCCCTTTTCTCAATCCGTTATGGAGCTGTTCAATTTTGATTTTGCATATTGTTTTTTAAATGTTCGTTCGAGTATTTCAAATGACCACTTTACAATATTTCAATAACATAATTTATTTTGAAGCCTATGCTGTTTTCTTGTGCAAAATAAAATAGTTTAAGTTAAATGCAGAGTAAGATGTGTAAAAAGACGAGAGGCTTAGAGATTGTCCAGATCATTTGTGTAGCTTTCACAGACTAACACACGTCACATCTCTCATAGACTACAGTATTTAAAATAGCAGATATGCATCAGTTATATTCTCTATTTAATTTACAGCGCAATCCCTGCGAAGTGTTTAGGTTAAGTATAAAAGAAAGCAGGATTGTGCGTCGCACTCGCAAGACTCCCAGCGGGGGGGGCGATGGCCACGATGGTTTCGCTCCTTCTGCATAACCCTACAGTACATTACGCTGAACTTGAATGCACATGAAATGAAAGGAAATATTTTCCCCCCGGCCTTAATTTGAGACCGGCCTTTATTTGTTCGTGCTGGCCACGCCCCCGGCCACTATCAGAGGCCCGGCGTTTAATTGAATACAGGCTTTTATTTGAGGAAATACGGTAGTCGTCTTTTTTGAAGATAAGGCAGTTTTTGTCGTTGTTTATGCATACGTTTTTGTCCAAACTTCAAAGACACATTTAAATGATTAAAACTAGAGGCATATCTTCACTTTAATGTTACTTTAATCATGTAAACTACCTATATACAGCATGTTATATGCATATGTGTTTGGGACAGAGGGGAACCCGGTCGCATTTGAAGCAGATATATGCTGCCCATAATAAATCAAAACAGGAGATGTACTGGGGTCGGAGAAGAACACCGGAAAATGTGACCGAACGGACAATATTCGTCTGTATTTGCAATACACACGCCACAGTTCAGCTGTGCCAGACAAACACTGAAAGCCTAACGGGCGTGCGCGGCTCCTGCTCTCCATGCACACAGCTCCTGCTCTGCCACCGCGTGCAGTGTGAAATCGGCGTTACAGAGCGAACAAAGCAGTTTTATTCGGCTTCTGTTTAAAGTACTCCCACACTTTTGAATGTCGCGGTCTGGCTTTATGTGATAAATGATCATTTTCACAATGCCCGGGAGCAGAAGCTGCCATTATTCTAGATCTCTTCTATTCTAGAAACGTAAATGTGACGTCGATCGATGATGTTGATGCTTCGTTGCAGCCCTAAATAGTATATACTCCCTCTTCACCTCCGACTGCAAGCCTGTGTATGGATCTAATTCCATCGTCAAGTTTGCGGACGACACTACGGTGATTGGTCTCATCAGCAACAACGATGAGACTGCCTACAGGGAGGAGATCCAGCACCTGGCCACATGGTGCGCTGATAATAACCTGCTCCTCAACACCACCAAAACGAAGGAGCTCATCGTGGACTTCAGGAAGGAGTCAAGAGGCACACACAACACCATCCACATCAATGGAATGGCTGTTGAGCGTGTCTCCAGTTTCAAGTTCCTGGGGATCCACATCTCGGCGGACATGTCGTGGACAACCAACATCTCCAGCCTGGTCAAGAAGGCTCACCAGCGTCTCTTCTTCCTGAGGACACTGAGGAAGAATCAGCTCTCCTCGGCTATCCTGGTGAACTTCTATCGCTGTGCAATAGAAAGCATCCTGACCAACTGTGTGGCAGTATGGTATGGGAGCTGCTCTGTTGCGGAGCGCAAGGCACTGCAGCGGGTGGTGAAGACTGCCCAGCGCATCACAGGGACTCCACTACCTGCCATCGAGCACATCCAGAGGAAACGCTGTCTGCATCGAGCTCGCAGCATCCTCAAGGACTCCTCTCACCCAACCCACAGACTGTTTTCTCTCCTGCCCTCCGGCAGGCGTCTCAGGATCCTCCGGACCAGGACCAGCAGACTAAAGAACAGTTTTTTTCCCCAGAGCTCTCTCTTTACTGAACTCAAACCCCCGTTGATCCACTCCCTCATATACTGACAACTCTACTACCTCACATCTGCCTTCACTTTGTTACTTGCACTACCGACTGTTTATTACAGTAACAACTATTTACTTATGCATCTTGCACTACCATATCTTAACTGGATTATGCTCATTTGCACTGCCGACTGTATTTATAGTGCCAACTGTTTACATTTGCATTTTGCACCATACTTCTAACTGTAATATGCAACCACTTTCCACTGCACTTTTACACTTTTTTTTCGGATAGCTCTGTCCATAATTTATTGCACTACCTTAATCCCTGCTATTCCTCATATTAGCCTAACATACTATTGTATACCTCTATCTGTAAAATTCTGTTTATAGTAATAGCCATCTGTATATTTATTCACTGTACATATTCACCTGTACATTCAGTTGTTTATAGTAATAACTATCTCTCTATTTATACATATTTATATATATTCAGTACGTATCCATGTCCTGCACTTACGCAACCATTGTATATCCTGCACTTGCTGCTATTGCACTTCTGGTTAGACCTAATCTGCATTTCGTTGCCTTGTACTTGTACTTGTGTAATGACAATAAAGTTTAATCTAATCTAATCTCAAATCATTCTGTTGTATCTTTACACAGGCTAGTTGAGATGTTCACTGATGTCCAGTGTAATGTAACAATAAAAGCCCAATTTATCCCCACAAAGTATCATATCACCAAGCTTTTTGGTGGTATTAACAATTTATTCTGAAGTAATATATTCATCAGTGCTCTTAAAAGTACAGCTTAAACATTTCAAGAATTTACTATAGGGCTGTTACCAATCAAATTAAATAATTTACAGTGAAAAATTACAACTGCAAAAAATAATGTTATGAGATTAATGTTTTAAATACAATTTTGAATAGGCACATACATTTAACACATACATTTAAATACACTAAATCACCAGTAGGTGGCGGTAAGTCACTTTTTCAACCGACAGTTCAAAGCACTGTAACAAAACAACATGCGGAGTGTCGCTTGGAGAACGTGAAATAGATTACTTCTACGGTCATCTTTGCTTGGAACTATTTCCATTGGTGAAACTGAACAAAACAGTGAATATTGTGTCTAAAATGTAAGTAACTTTACTACTTGTTTGTTGAACTTGTAATGTAACGTGCACTCGTGAAAATACTCAGCAAAATAGCTTCTTTGTCATGGTATACTATTTAACTACAGGACTATATTATAAATAAACTAAACATGTTGCATTTTTACCTCAGTATTTCTTCTGTGAATTTCTTTACGTTTGCCATTACGCTCATTTTATTTCTCCATGAGAGTTTCTCAGTCTGGCAGCGCGAGCCTCAACAACAGCGCGACACTGATACCAGAAATACACTCACTATCCATTATCTATCTCTGAATGTAATAAAATCAGAAGAATCACTCTCGTGATATGATGCTGCCATTTGTTGTAAACTTGCATGAACCCATCTAAACTAGTTAGGAGGCTGGTCAGCTAGCGTTAGCTGTAGTTCGACTGGATTCTGCAACCGCACTCTCTCTGATGACGACACAGGAAATAACGTTACAGCGGGGAGAAATCTGTCTTTGGTTTGTCCAATGAAACAATCACGGTGTCCGTCAGACCGGAGAAATGTGACCAAAAATATTTAAGACCCATCGAATCTGAATTTAAGAATTTTTAAGGCCTTATTTAAGGAAAACCTTATTGAAGACATTAAGACTTTTTAAGAACCCGCGGCCACCCTGATTTACACTCAGTTAATATACTTGCGATTGCATTTTCATTAAATGTCCCGCAATGAATGTGGCAAAATTCAATGTGGAATTGAAAATGCAATCCGAGCCGATGAAGTCTCCGCCCCGCCCAGTCAATCATCGCATCAAGGCGGGGCCAGGTGTTGGAAACATGGCGGCAGCAGAGCTATTGACTTGGTCGGTGTCGTGTCATAGCTGGGGGCGTGACGTGGGTGTGGAGTCGGCGTGGGGGAAAACAGTTTTCCCCACAATGTATATGAATGGGGTTAACCCAGGTTAGCCTGTTTAGAATCACTTTTGCCGCTCGACAGAGCAAGATATATAGAAAAACTGAGCCATAATGGCCATACAGTCTCTGTGACTGATAAACGACCCAACAGAATCAATGGCCAGAGGTGTCATTTTCTCATCAAAACACATGCTGCTCCCCCGACCCCCATATAGGCATGACATGCCAACTTCATAAATCACCCAGTCTTTCCATGAAGATGTTACTTCAGTGTTCCTGAATTGAATGGATTGAAAGTATTACATACATTTAACATTTTAAAATGATCATTAAACACGTCTTGTGCTATGAAATTGATATTTGGAGTTGACAATATGTTGTCAGTGCCACAATATTATTAGAATTACTGACAATAGAGATTTTTTTTTATTTACTTTTTTATAGCAACCGTCTTCATCAAAAGACTGGGTGATTTATGAAGTAGCCTAGCTATTATGTCGTGTAATATTTGTGCGATATATTTCCCATCATGAAATAAAGAAGACTTTTGAATGTTTTGTACATTAATAACCTCACGCTTTGTCCTTTTGGGGAGGAGCGCGCGCAGTCAGCGGAGGCTTGAGGCGGATTTATACTTCTGTGTCGGACCTACGCCGCAAGTTACGTGTTTGTTTTAATTTATACTTCTGCGTTTTTGTCCGCATCAATGTGCAATTACACATGCAGACTGCTAGTAGGCAGTGTCCACGGGCATGTTGATGGTGTAACCCACAGGATCAAGAAAAGCCGAAGAAGCAGCTTGTTGTGTACATTGCCGGAGTAGCAGCAGCAGCAACCGTTCTTGCAGCTTGAGTTGTTGTATCTAATACAAATTAAGCATCTCTAGTTGATTAGTAGAGTTAAATAAGAGGCGATCTGGCGCTGGAATGCGTTTTTGAAATCATGCCGAGCTCGTGGCGCTGTTTTCAGTATCGGTGACTCACAGACGAGCGCTTCAATCGAATGCTGTTGCGGAGACCATTCATTCCGTTGAAATCACAAAACAACATGCACCCAAATGTGTCCCTGTTCTTGATATACAATCACTGATTAACATCTTTGGTTTTATTGAGAAAATAAATAAATTATACTCAGCGGATCTATGTATTTATTCACCAACATAAAGAATCTCTGCACTACAAAATATTGTGTTATATAGCAGATTTCAGGATTAAACTATAATCCCATTTCTGGACACACGCACTCCTATCGCAGATTTATTGACCTGAGGGAGGGGTTCTGGCAGACCAATCACGCTGCTTGCAGTCCACGTAGAATTGATGCATTGTTACATTTTTGGAGAGGTGCACGTCAGGGTACGTGCGTAACACACAGCCTACGACGTAGCTATGACGTACACTCGACACAGAAGTATAAATTGGGCTTTGCACTGCGGAGCCAGGCGAAAGTATAAACAAGGCTTAACACGAGCACGAGTCTGCTGTGGTTTACAACAGGTTATTTTACTCTCAAACAATCTTACACAAGCTGTCCCTGATTATTGTTTGCTATACCAGTATGGATGTATTTTCCTCTCTCTTTTTACCATTCTGATTGTTGTTTCATGCATTGATATATTAATAAAACGATGTGTAGTCCATCTGGATGGTGATGGGTGTTATTTATAACAATAATACGCCTAATAATAATAATCATTTATGTTCCCAAAAATAACTCTGGTGATGTATAAACCCATCTTTCACATCTAAGCATTTTGGTCTGATGGGAACAGGTGCTGGTGGTGTGATGGATATTTTCTTTGGGCCTCTTACTGTGCGTTCACACCACCGCCGGCGAGAGCGTCAAACTTCGCTCTGGCCGCCCTGCCATCGACGCTGTAGAAAGATCTGTGGACGCGCTGCCGCTCTGACGTAGTTCGAATGCTTGGTCTTTTTTAAAACTGCATTTAAAGGGGCTGCAAAGCAAACAATCATGTTCGCATTTTTAAAATCGGCATTTGTGCAGACTGACCACAGTAGGGTATACCCGTATAAGATAACATCATGAAATAATTTAAATGTGAACGTTAACTTATTTATAGTTGCATGTTTGCTAATGAAATAAACCATTTAAAAGCCATTTGTGTGGTGTGGCTTTTGTGTTCTTGGAAGTGCTAGTCTAATTTCAACATATAGTTTATAGGTGCTAGCCTTGGTCTTTAACATTAACATTAATTTGTGTGTAACCTACTTTACAATAACTGTCCTGGTTTAAGTGCAGCATTCATGCAATTGGTCAAATCGGTGTTGTTTTGAGCAAATTAATTGCATTCCCGCTGAAAAAAAGGCTTTCTAGCGCGAAAATGTTGCATATAAAAGGTGTTGCGCGGAATTTATATATATATTATAGGGAAACCCGCTACCGCAATGATCAACCTCTCCTCCATTTTGCTTGGGAACTAATGTGGTCGGAACCAAAGTTTCCAGCACTGCGTTCTCTGGAATCATTTCAAGCGGAGCACTACTACATTCTCTTTGGTTGCCGCCGAACCGCGTCATAGCTCATTACCATAAAGTTGACCTGATTCCAACTCTCCTCGACGCCCAAATCGTCCAAGACGCGCCGCGCCGCTCTCGCCGGAGCTCGCCGCCGGGCTCCCATTGCTCTTGCAATTTAAACGCCACAGCCTAGTATTGTTGCTGGCCATGTCCATGCCTTTATGACCTCGGATTCTTCAGTCTCACTCCCGCAAAAATATAGGCTGTTAACTTCTCCCGCCCGCAACATTCACGTTTTGTCCCGCTCCCGCACGCATAAACGTAGGCTATAAATCAGGGGTCTCAAACTCGCGGCCTGCAGGATGATATTTTGTGGCCCCCTTCTTGACATCAAAGTTTAGTGTTAGTGCGGGCCGCGCGTTGCTCTGAAAAGCACCTTTTTGCTGAATCGTTGCGTGTGCAGCGCTTGCTGCCTCCTTTGTGTGTGTGTGTGTGTGTGAGTGTGAGTCCTCGTGCAGTATAATTGGTTGACACCGCGTGATTGACAGGAACAGACGAACAAAGCTGATAAGACAGTTGAAACGAATGTGGTCTAACAGCGCTCGTCAATGTCAAAATTATTGAGATGGCCAATCAAATCAAAGTAGGCGGGGTTTACGTTCTCTTTTGGCTCATGCACACTGCTCAGTCTTCACACACAGACGAGCAGGTCAATCTATCGCTTAATGCCGTTGCGGAGAGAGACTTTAGTCTTTCCGGTGAAATCACAAAACAAAATGCAAACGTGTCCATGCTCTTATTATACAATCATTGATGAACATCTTTGATTTTAATGAAGAAAAACTATTTGAGAGCGGATTAGGACCCGGAACCTTTGACACGGTTGACAAAAATTCTACCACCAGACCACTAGGGAATCCGTAAATAATTTGCGGATCTATGCATTTATTCACTCACTCAATTCAATTCAAATTTATTTGTATAGCGCTTTTCACAATACACATTGTTTCAAAGCAGCTTTACAGAAAGTGCATTTCACAGATGAACAGTAAAAATGTTAGAAAGACAATGTTAAAGAATAAAAAAAGTTAATCAATCGTGTATTAATTTAGGCCATAACAACGCTGGCGTGGAGTCGTCTCATCACAGGTTTTGGGGCATCCGAAGTCTCCATGAGCGGCTGGATACAAACTGGAGCTGACAAACTATTTACCTCGGGACTAGTGTCCCAAGATGATAACAGAAAAGCAGATGGGAAATAATTAGCGTAGCTGCTGTTCAGAATATTATATTAATGCTTTTGATCCGATTTAACTGTAGTATAAAGGGTAATTATAATGTGAATGCTTGGCTAAAGAGATGCGTCTTTAATCTAGTTTAAAATTGGGACAGCGAGTCTGAACCTCGAACAATATCAGGCAGACTATTGCTCATGTGTGTCTTAAGATTCGATTTTTGCCTGTAACTCTTTCCACATTGAGAGCAGGTGAAAGATCCTTTGACTGCAGATTTTCCAGCTCGCTTTTGGGTGAAAATATTACAGTCTGTGAAACGACTGTTTCCATCTTCGTTTTTTTTAAACTGATGTCTTTTGTCTTCATTCACTTCCATCACGTCTAAAAAAATTAAAAATAAAAAACTCAAAGTGTTCATCTTAATGTTCCTCATTAAAGAGAACAAAGTAAAACACCAACCTGTTCGTTCCTCTGTCTCTTCATCTTTTATTCGGGCAACTCTTTTTCTCATGAGTCCGTAGATTAGATAATTGGGTGAAACTCTTCCCACATGAAGAGCACTGGTGCGGCTTCTCTCCAGTGTGAACTCTCTCATGTGTTTTCAGGTTTCCTGACTGAGAGAAATCTTTCCACAGTGTGAGCACTTGTACGGTTTCTCTCCAGTGTGAATTCTCTGGTGTTGTTTTAAGTGGGCTGATGAACTGAAGGTCTTCTCACAGTCAAAGCACATATAAGTTCTGTCATGATCACTATCGTCGAATTGATAGACAACTTGCATATAGTTTAGATTGGTGGTATGGTTCTGTTCTGGGCAAGAACTCCCTGCGCATCCATGCAGCCTAGCATGGATAAGAGCAGGAAGAGCAGTGATAAACCCCCTAAGGGTCAACAGAACAGAAGCAATTGCAGATAGCATTAATGTCAATATTAAAATGTACAACCTAATTCGGGAATTTAGTCTGATTCAGATGCTATCAGATGCCAAATCCTGACTGACGAGTGGAGCTGGGGATGGAGGAGGGTAATTAGCTCTGAAAAAACCTGATAGCAGCTGATAATACTGAAGGAGCTTATATATGCACGCTGTGATAGGCATCGATAGATGTGATCAGCTGACGTGAGCTTGACTAACGTGCCCTGCCAGAACTAGAGCTATACGCTGGATGTCTCACACCAGTATGAATACGCTCATGCTGTTTTAAAAGTTCCAGTCGTGAAAAACTCTTTCCACAAACAGAACAAAAGTGAGGCTTCACATCAGAATGAGTTTTAAGGTGTTGTCTTAAGTTTGATGCTACAACAAATGTTTTCTCACACTGATCACAGCTGAAGGATCTCACTCCAGAGTGACGGCGCAGATGATCATTGAGGGAGTTTTTGTGAGTGAAACTCTTTCCACACTGAGAGCATGTGAACGGTTTCTCTCCAGTGTGAATCCTCATGTGTGTCTTAAGGTTTGATTTTTGACTGAAACTCCTTCCACACTCAGAGCAGGTGAAAGATTCTTTGACTGCAGATTTTCCAGCTTGCTTTTGGGTAAAATACTTTTCAGTTTGTGAAACGATTGTGTTTCCATCTTCATTTTCGATCTTCTTTTGAAACTGATGCCTTTTGTCTTCATTCACTTCCATCACATAAAAAAAAGAAAAAGAAGGAGCCCCAAATTATCAAAGTTTCATCTTAATGTTTCTCATCAGTCATTAAAAACCCCTTTTCCACCAGAATGAACGGGGTGCCAGTTCGGAGTTGGTTCGACTGACGAGCAGACGATCAGTGTATGATATCAAAACACTGCAAGAGTGGTTCAAAAGCATAAGGAGTCGTATGCTCTCGCTGTGCTCGTTTTCATACGGCGATCGGTCTGCACAGCACTGATGCATCTCGAACAAGCCTTCCATCAACAATGGCGGACATTGCGTTACTATTGATGCTTATGGCTTTTACGATCCTCCATCGGCATCAAAACACAGCGAATCCAGCGCATTCGTGCAGCTCGTCATAATTTGTAAAGACGGAGATTACAATCGAGCAGCTATTAGCTCGATTAGCTGCTATTTAAAAAATGGCGAATCTCAAGTTTGTGTTTGTCTTGTTGGTCATGGTAACCCCGCCCCCAGCCCCTGACACAAGCAGTTCTTACGTCTAGACCAGCAATGTTTTGGTGCTACTTAAGAACCACTTTTCCTGGTTCTGAGCAGGTGCTTTGGGTGTGGAAAGACAAAGAACCGATTTGAAACTAGGCTCTGGCTCCAAACCAGCACCCAAACTGCCTTGGTGGAAAAGGGGTAAAAGAAAATATAGGAAAACACCAACCTGTTCGTTCCTCTGTCTCCTCTTCTTTCATTCTGAAATGCTTTTTCTCATGAGTCCGAAGATTATATAATTGGGTGAAACTCTTCCCACAGTGTGAGCACTTGTACGGTCTCTCTCCAGTGTGAACTCTCTGGTGTGTTTTTAAGGCACTGGATGAACTGAAGGTCTTCTCACAGTCAAAGCACATATAAGGTCTCACACCAGTATGAACACTCTCATGCAGTTTTAAATGCTGCAGTAGTGAAAACCTCTTTCCACAAACAGAACAAACGTAAGGCTTCACACCAGTATGAACTTTAAGGTGTCTTCTTAAGTTTGTTTCCGCAAAAAATGTTTTCTCACACTGATCACAGCTGAATGATCTCACTCCAGAGTGATGGTGCAGATGAACTTTGAGATGGTTTTTCTGATTGAAACTCTTTCCACACTCAGAGCATGTGAACGGTTTCTCTCCAGTGTGAATCCTCATGTGTGTCTTAAGGTGTCCTTTACTTCTGAAACTCTTTCCACACTGAGAGCAGGTGAAAGATCTTTTGACTGCAGATTTTCCAGCTTGCTTTTGGGTGAAATTCTTTTCAGTCTGTGAAACGACTGTGTTTCCATCTTCATTTTCGATCTTCTTTAGAAACTGATGCCTTTTGTCTTCAATCACGTCTAAAAAGAATGTAAATGAAAAGAAATCCAGGGAGTCCCAAATTATCAAAGTTTTCATCTTAATGTTCCTCATTAAAGAGAATGAAGGAAAACACCAACCTATTTGTTCCTCTGTCTCTTCATCTTTTATTCTGCAGGGTTCTTCCTCAAACTCCATCTTTACAATAGTATGTCTGTAGTTTCTCCTGGAGTAATTCCTCCTGCTTGCTGCTTCTTCTTCTCCTGTGGGAAGATGGGAATATTCCCAGCATTTAAACTCTCATGAATGGCTGTGGGAGCGGCTTCACTGACTGAAGGTGTGAATTGTGGTCGCTGTTGCTCATTTAGCAGATGATCATCACACTTACAATCACTCTCAATTATCCAGCTCAAATAGTTGTTTAGAAACAATTTCATGATTTCATGCGTTTTTCATAAAGTAACTAACCCAAAACCAAACCCTAACCGTAACTATAAAAAGTATACATTACTCAGTACTTATTTGAGGAAGTACAAAGTAACTGTGTCACCTTAAAATAAGTGTAATCTAATTTTTTTTATTGTACTTTTGTCAGATTCATGGTTTCATAAAATGTCCTAACTTTTCTGGACTAGGGGTTGTAATATTTTGGTGGTTATTGTGTCAAAGAGAAAAGCATTCATGTAATTTGAAAGAAGTCGTCATTGAACATAATTTTGTGCCAAAGCAATGATAATTGATCCACAGTTGAGACGCATAGACTCCTGTTTATCCCTGTGTGAAGAGCTTTGAAAAAAAGACCAAAGTATTGAGAAATTGGTCCTAGCAGTTGTTTAAAAAACTTATAGCTCTGTTATCTTGATTGGATGGTACAAGTATTATCAATATAAAAATGCAACACCAGTTCCTAGTCTAATGAAGAAAGCTTTCATGGCGTCTGAGAGCTAGTGTCAAAGTACAGTCAAAGGAATAGTTCACCAGAGATATGAAGTTTGTTTTGTTCCGAAACAAGGACTTGATTGCTTACAATGTTGCAGTTTCTTCTTGTTTTGGTTCGCTTTCTGCTGAAGTCACGAATGGCTGTGGGAGCGGCTTCACTGACTGAAGGTGTGAATTGTGGTCGCTGTTGCTCATTTAGCAGATGATCATCACACTTACACCTGCTGGAGTCACGCAATACTGCCTTCAGATCAGGAGATGCACAAGCCTACAGCACATCCAGAGCAAACCTGAAGAGAGGCATCAAAAAGGCCAAGCACTGCTACAAGCTAAAGATAGAGGGACACTTTTCCAACTCTGACCCTCGACACATGTGGCAGGGCATTCAGGCCATCAGTGATTACAAACCCACCCGGTCCACCCCCGCAGCCACTGATGTCAACTTCCTGAACGAGCTAAATTACTTTTATGATCGCTTTGAAAGAGACAACAGAGAAACTGCAACCGAGCTCAAACCCTCAGCTGACTACCCACCAATCACACTCTCCTCCACAGATGTCTGCAAGGCACTGAGCCGGATCAGCGCGCACAAGGCTGCTGGACCAGACAACATCCCTGGTCGTGTTCTCAGGGCATGTGCGGAGCAGCTCGCTGGGGTTTTTACAGACATTTTCAACCTGTCTCTTGCCCAAGCAGCTGTACCATCATGCTTTAAAACGCACTTCCATTGTGCCAGTGCAGAAACACTCCAGCCGAGGTGCCCTAATGACTACCGCCCTGTAGCACTGACACCCATCGTTATGAAGTGCTTTGAGCGGCTGGTCCTGGAACACCTAAAAGACTCTATACCATCCACATTGGACTCACCAGTTTGCCTACCGCAGCAATAGGAGCACAGAGGATGCAGTTTCCATGGCACTGCACTCTGTGCTCACCCATCTGGACAGTAAAAACACTTATGCACGCATGCTGTTTGTTGACTTCAGCTCAGCATTCAACACTGTCATCCCATCCAAGTTAATTGCCAAACTTGGAGACCTGGGCATCAACACTTCAATGTGTAACTGGATTTTGGACTTCCTAACTGACAGACCCCAGAATGTTCGATCAGGATCCACCTGCTCCACGTCCATCACACTCAACACTGGTTTACCACAGGGCTGTGTGCTAAGTCCGTTACTCTACTCCCTCTTCACCTCCGACTGCAAGCCTGTGTATGGATCTAATTCCATCGTCAAGTTTTTCCACTATTTGAGCTCTATTCCATAAAATTACAGATGTCTAGATACTATAACCACTAGAAAGGCACCCTAAAACAGTCCACATTCTGCACTATGTCCTAAGTCTTCTAGACCATAGCATTGTATATGGTCTGATTTTATGGTAGGTATTGAACTTTATGATAATAAAACTACAGTGTATGGAAAAGAGAAATCAAAATTTGTATATATATATATATATATAAAAAAAGTACTATAATACTATTTGCCATGTGCACCAGGAAAGACAAATTATAACCTGAAATAGTATGCCAGTCATTCAGTATGATAAGCACTTCAATAAAACAATTAATATAATTAATATTTTTGTATAAATATCTTCGGTGTTTAAAATTGCCCTGTGTATAATGAGCAGGCGGGTTTATGGTGAGGCGTGTTGCAGACCAGGTGTGATGGGTCGCTTTGTGCCAGAAAGCCAGGGCCACTTTTTTGCCCCAGTCCACCCCTGCCCACAGTCTACTTTAATTACTTTTGTTAATATTTATACCTAGTGCTGGGCGGTATACCGGTTCATACCGAATAACGGTATTTATTTTTGTTATGATATGAATTTTGATGATACCGCAATACCGGTATATGTCGCTTAAACAACGTTTGGAACGCGGCGCAGCGCATCATTTACATTTATATTTTATATTATATTTATATTTATGCATTTGGCAGACGCTTTTATCCAAAGCGACTTACAGTGCCCTTATTACAGGGACAATCCTCCTGGAGCAACATGGAGTAAAGTGCCTTGCTCAAGGACACACTGGTGGTGACCGCTGGGATTGAACCAGCAACCTTCTGCGTATCAGTTCAGTGGTTTAACCCACTGGACCACCATCTCCGCATCATTGTTTGAGAGGGGACCCATTTCAATGTTACACTGTACTAGTGAGAGCAGTCAGAGCACAGCTGAGATCGCATTACAGCCTATGGCTGAATCCGAAATCGCCCCCTATACCCTCATTCACTAATTCCCTACGTTATCACTTTATTTGAAGGAGTGAATGAAAACGAGTGCGTGAAGTTGGACAACCGTGGTGTGTACATCGGCTGTACACTCGTGCGATGTGGGATAGAATGAGTGCAATCAATAACGTCCACTATGGTATCGGACACCACTACAAAGCGCTGTCCCCTCCAAATAATGCCCTATTTGAGGTTATAGGGGGCAATTTCGGATTCAGCCCTTGATTATTGTGGAGAATTCAAACTACACGCGGCGCGAGAAAGAGAGCGGTTTCTGCGCGAGCGCCGTGATGAGATTAACAGCGTTCTCCACATGGATCATAGAGCACGTATATAGACCGGAGCGAGCGTGTTTAAGTTTTTAATGGACATATTTCATATACTCTAGTGCTCTGAACAAGTACCAGAAGCGTGTATGCGCACATATTTCATCACGCCTTCTTCAAATGAAATGTGCACTGATTAGGCTACACTGATATAACCCTACATCTGATCATGCCTGAGATGACACGATGGATTATTCTGCTCTACAAAAGACAATGAATGATGTACCGTATTTCCTCAAATAAAAGCCGGGGCCTTTATTTACCTGAACTGTAGAAGGTCACCAGCTTTTATTTGAGGCAGGCTTTTATTAGGGGCAGGCCTGTATTTTGAATTCCATCTATTTGAAAAAAATTATTGTTTTAAATGAAAAGCGATAGCGTTCCAGAGGACAGATATCAGGGGCGCGGGAAGTGGGGTGGCTTCAACGGATTGCAAATGCAATGCAAAAATGCATTTTAAGTGGCCCATTAAAAAGTATTATTTATAAGTTGAATTGTGTTTTCAAAACATACATGAGGTCATATTGTGACTGTTGCGGTGTGTGCGTAGAGCGGTAATTTTTCCTCCAGTGGAGATCAAGCACCTTTCTGGAGATCCCGTTCATTTCTGAAGCTCTTTCTGCTCAGCACCGCGCGCTCAACACAGAACTCCCTTTGTGACCTGCTGGATCAAATATAGGCCTATCTGAAATAAATAGTAAGGGCTGCCCCTGACTAAAGTTTTTTTCTTTTCTAGTAGTTCATTTAAGCCGTTGTTCACGCTGCGCCGCCGCCTCCATGTCATTGTCTGTTATAGGCTATTTGCTTGTTATTTATTAAATCCGGGCAATTTGGTTGATAAAACATAGATTAAAATTAAGATACAATTTATACCAAACGAAATTCACTTTAAAGAAAGTTTTTTTTGTGATATATTTGTTCTTCTTTCGTGTTTTATAGACTCAACCCAACTAATGAGCTTTCTATATTCCACGTGAGGGAAAAAGCTTCCTCCCACTTAAGAAGAATTGCGTTCCTTTTAAGCACTTTTTATTTTAATATATATCTCTTTACATAAATATTATTTTCTACTTTAAAAAAAAAAACTTTAATTTCGTTATTTTTCTAACCCAACTATGCGCGCCCTTTTCTCAATCCGTTATGGAGCTATTCAATTTTGATTTTGCATATTGTTTTTTAAATGTTCGTTCGAGTAGTTCAAATGACCACTTTACAATATTTCAATAACATAATTTATTTTGAATTATTACATCTGTTTTCTTGTACAAAATAAAATAGTTTAAAGCTACACTGTGTGATATTTTCACCCATCTAGCGGTGAAAAGGTATATGACCATCCAGTAAATATTAGTTTCTGTTCCTCCCAATTCCGATTTCATTTGAACTCCTACGGTGGCCGATTTAGTCCAAGATTAACATGGCTTCCAGCTCGACCTCGTCCATTAGTGTTCCTTCAAGTGATGAGGTTACTTTAGAAAACTATTATAATTTGCAGTTATTTAATTTGTCAGTTAACATGTAGGCTGACATCTATGTAAAATGAATAATAGTTTTACGTTTTCGTAATTTATTTACCATTTCATTGCTAACATCAGCTATCAGGTTCCCAGACGAATGCAAGCTAATCTTAGTAAAGTAACTTTTATCAGTGCTATCATTATTCTGTATATTGTACGACATCACTAGCGTAAGGCAAAGTTTACATTGTAGGCTTTATCATTTTCTCCATGAGCAGAGATCAGTTGATGTGACGGAGGTGCGAGGGAGAGCTAGAGGTAGAGGGAAAGGGAAAAGCGAAGCTTGAATTTACGGGTATGTCCCTCTTTGGCTAATGTACTTTCAAGATGGAGGGGCAACATGGCGACCCCCATTCGAACCCCTTACCCGTATGTATTTTCAATGGCATATTATAAACTTACGAGAATACTTTATTACTTGAAAGACGTAAATATACATTAATGAGCACATATATTTTTGAAAGAACTAAGTGTTTTTAGCTAAGAATAAACTAAAAAAGTTACACAGTGTAGCTTTAAGTTACTCAGTTTGCTGTATTTGCTCAGCGTATTACACGCTTACAAGTGGATACATTTCGATTCTGTAGTTATTTTTCGATTTATAATTTTACTGGTTAAGATAATAGTATTTGAATTATAACACGGGCTGTTTTTGCCGCCCGTCCGCACTCAATTATTATTGGTATTGCTGGATATTTCACTACTCGTGAGTCATAGTTTCACTTTGGAGCTGAGCCATTGACAGGCTGTTCCCTTGATTGTTGAATTATAACACGGGCTGTTTTTGCCGCCCGTCCGCACTCAATTGTTATTGGTATTGCTGGATATTTCACTACTCGTGAGTCATAGTTTCGCTTTGGAGCTGAGCCATTGACAGGCTGTTCCCTTGATTGTTTGGGCGAATTACAAGGGTGGACAGAACATATATAAAGTCAGGTCGGTCAGTTAGTCGCGAGAAGAAGCGTGCTAACAGTGAAAGGAGCACATATTGAAGCCGTATTAATTAGCAGCTATTTAATACGCTCGGTGACGCTGGCGCGGAAGCGTCAGCGGGAGCGTTCAGCCTCCTCGTGTGAAGACCGAAGAGTGTAAAGATATCGACTCTACTCTGCGCGACTCCACTCGAGCAAGGACACCGACAAGGCACTTGAGTATAGATTTCCTTCTACTTTGTTCACTTTTGTGTTTTGCTTGTTTTTGTCTGTTTATTTCTCTGACCCGTATTCACTATGTGCTTCCAAATCTCTACTATTACCACACACACCCGTAAACGCTCAGTACATTCTAGACGCCGTAATCCTAATAATCTGCGTAGTGTACCTATTTCCTCTGCTACATTAATGTCCATTCCAATTGGTCTCTGGAATTGCCAGTCTGCTGTAAACAAAGCAGACTTTATTTCATCTCTGGCCACTCACTCACATCTCAGTCTCATGGCTCTAACTGAAACCTGGATCAAACCGGAAGACACTGCCACTCCTGCGGCTCTCTCAAATAATTACACTTTTTCACACACCTCTCGCCCGATTGGGAGGGGCGGAGGTACTGGTCTGCTCATCTCAAAGGATTGGAAATTTGAGCCCATTCCTTCTCTATCTAGCAACTGCTCATTTGAATCACACTCAATCACTATCACTCACCCTGCTAAAATCCATGTTATAGTTATTTACCGCTCTCCAGGTCAACTGGGTAACTTCTTGGAGGAATTGGATATTTTGCTCTCTCACTTCCCCGAGGATGGTACTCCTCTGGTACTGCTCGGTGACTTCAACATCCACCTTGATAAGTCCCAGGCTGCTGACTTCACCACTCTTCTGGCCTCATTTGACCTTAAGCGAGTATCTACTACAGCTACTCACAAATCGGGTAACCATTTAGACCTTATCTACACACGCTACTTCTCCACAGACGTCACTTTAGTTACTCCATTGCACACCTCAGATCACTTTCTCATCACTCTTTACCTCCTACTGACTCCTGCCACAACACATACTCCTCCTCAGATCACCTTTCGCCGTAATCTACGCTCGCTCTCTCCCTCCCGTCTATCCACTATGGTTTCATCCTCACTCCCTCCACCTTCTGAGTTCTCAGCTCTGGACACTAACAGTCCTACTGACACTCTTTGCTCCACTCTAACATCTTGCTTAGACAACTTCTGTCCCGTTTCATCCAGGCCAGCCCGCACCACTCCCTCTGCCCCCTGGCTGTCTGATGTTCTCCGCGAACATCGATCTGGGCTCAGGGCGGAAGAGAGGAAGTGGCGCAAAACTAAAAACACTACTGACCTGACCCTGTATCAGTCTCTCCTCGCTTCTTTCTCTACTAACGTCTCCACTGCTAAAACTACATACTACAACAACAGAATCAACAACTGCCCTGACTCTCGTGCACTTTTCAGAACATTCTCCTCGCTCCTTTGTCCTCCTCCCCCCCCTCCTTCATCAACTCTTACAGCTGATGATTTGCATCATTTTTCACAAACAAAACATCCTCCATCAGCAGCCAATTCTCCACACCACAAACCGACACGCACATCTCAAAAACTATCACACATACGCTTCCCTCCTTCTCTCTGCTCTCCGAATCAGATCTCTCCAAACTCATCCTTTCCAATCACCCCACTACCTGTCCGCTTGATCCTATCCCCACTCACCTCCTTCAGGCCATTTCTTCTTCTGTTACTCCTGCACTCACTCACATTGTCAACACCTCTCTTCACACCGGGACCTTCCCCACAGCATTTAAGCAGGCTCGGGTAACCCCACTGCTTAAGAAACCCTCTCTTAACCCAGCACTTTTAGAAAACTACAGACCGGTATCCCTTCTGCCTTTCATTGCAAAGACACTTGAGCGAGTTGTGTTTAACCAGCTCTCTACGTTTCTTGAACAAAACAACCTCCTGGACAACAACCAATCCGGCTTCAAAAGCGGCCACTCAACTGAGACTGCCCTGCTCTCGGTTACGGAGGCACTAAGACAGGCAAGAGCGGCTTCCAAATCCACAGTACTTATCTTACTGGATTTGTCTGCTGCTTTTGACACAGTTAACCACCAGATCACCCTGTCAACTCTCATGAAGATGGGCATCTCAGGAACTGCTCTCCAGTGGCTCAAGTCTTACCTCTCAGGTAGGTCCTTCAGGGTGTCATGGAGAGGTGAAGTGTCTAAGTCACATCATCTAGCCACTGGAGTTCCACAGGGCTCAGTGCTTGGACCACTTCTCTTCTCCATCTACATGTCATCACTGGGATCTGTCATTCAGAAACATGGCTTTTCCTATCACTGCTATGCCGACGACACTCAACTCTACTTCTCATTTCTACCAGATGATCCCACGGTTGGTGTTCGTATCGCCGCCTGCCTAACAGACATTTCTGCCTGGATGAAGGAACATCACCTGCAACTCAACCTTGCAAAGACAGAACTGCTTGTGGTCTCAGCCAACCCAGCACTTCATCACAATCTCTCCATTCAGCTAGGATCATCAACCATAACTCCGTCCAGGACAGCCAGGAATCTTGGAGTTGTGATTGATGATCAGCTAAAATTCACTGACCACATTACTGCAACAACCCGGTCCTGCAGATTTGCGTTATACAACATTAGGAAGATTAGACCCTTCCTATCAGAGCATGCCACACAACTCCTGGTCCAAGCTCTTGTTCTCTCCAGACTGGACTACTGTAATGCTCTTCTAGCGGGCCTTCCGGCATGTACTATCAAACCCTTGCAACTGATCCAGAATGCAGCGGCAAGGGTGATCTTTAACGAGCCGAAGAGAGCACACGTCACGCCTCTCTTCATCAGACTCCACTGGCTCCCAATAGCAGCTCGCATCAAATTCAAGACACTGGTGCTCGCCTTCAAAGCAACCACTGGCTCTGCACCAAGATACCTAAACTCGCTTGTGCAGACTTATACTCCCTCCAGGAGCTTACGTTCTGCCAGTGAACGACGCCTTGTGGTGCCATCCCAAAGAGGCATGAAATCACTCTCACGGACCTTTTCCTGGACCGCACCCACCCTGTGGAATGACCTGCCTATCTCAATTCCAGCAGCCGAGTCTGTAGCCATTTTCAAAAAAACAGCTAAAGACACATCTCTTCCAGCAGTACCTTACCAATCAAGAATAGCACTTAACATTCTATTCATTTTCTGTCTGTCTGTGTCTATTAAAAAAAAAAAAAAAACCTTCTGTCCTATGTGTTCTGTGCTAGATTAACTGAGACTTGTTACAGCACTTACGTACTGTTACATACTGTTGCCCTTGACTGTTCTAGCTGCTTCTATTGCTCTCATTTGTAAGTCGCTTTGGATAAAAGCGTCTGCTAAATGACTAAATGTAAATGTAAAATGTAAATGTAAATGCAGAGTAAGATGTGTAAAAAAGACAAGAGGCTAAGAGATTGTCCAGATCAATATTTGTGTAGCTTTCACAGACTAACACACGTCACATCTCTCATAGACTACAGTATTTAAAATAGCAGATATGCATCGGTTATATTCTCAATTTAATTTACAGCGCAATCCCTGCAAAGTGTTTAGGTTAAGTATAGAAGAGACCAGGATTGTGCGTCGCACTCGCAAGACTCCCAGCGGGGGGTGATGGCCATGATGGTTTCGCTCCTTCGGCACAACCCTACAGTACATTACGCTGAACTTGAATGCACATGAAATGAAAGGAATTAATTTTCCCCCGGCCTTAATTTGAGACCGGCCTTTATTTGTTCATGCTGGCCACGCCCCCGGCCACTATCAGAGGCCCGGCGTTTAATTGACTACAGGCTTTTATTTGAGGAAATACGGTAAGTTAATAAATAAACTGACAATTCAAAGAATAATGGGCAAAAAAGTAACTGCTTTATTCTTTCTGTGTTAAACTGATGTGTGTCATTTGTTCAGAGAGTGCTCTTAAATGTATTGCAAATATCCGCATTTCTCCCTCGTTTTGGCAGTTTGTTGTTATATAGGGTTAGATTTTTAAAATGCTTAAAGTGCCCTCAACTCTGTTTTTATTTACTTCTCTCCGCGGTCCTATTTAAAATGTTCATGTGCCTGTAATGAGTGTGTTGCAGGTCTGTGTTTTATCGGTTGTCTCTCCATAGCATAATTTTGTGGGGCTTTGCAAACCTGTATTAACTCTGGTGTGGCGTTTTTCTACAATATTCACTCATCATGACAGTAAAACAGGGCATTCCAGTCAATCTACTGCAGTATTTCCTCTCTCAATCAGTAGAAAATGTGGTTAACACCCGGTCATGCACAGGGGAAAAAAATACGTCATATACCGTGAAACCGATATAATTTAGAAAAATGCCTTGATATACATTTTTGGTCATACCGCCCAGCACTATTTATACCTCTGTGATAATGGTATTTTTTAGGGGTGGCACGGTACATGGAAAAAAACCGAACCTTTCGGTTCGCTTGTCTCGGTTCGGAGTGTGTGCGTCGCACGGTTCGCGCATGCGCAATGTATCCTCGTGCCCGTATGTTACCTCAGACAGTGGGTGTCCTTTTCGCGCGAAATAAGGCTTCACACCGCACGCGCAAGCAGTTGGCAGGGCAGGAGCGATGCGTATGGAGAGCGGGAGCCGTGCGCGCCCGTTGTGCATTCACACTGGCAGTGTTTGCCTCGTGCAGCTGAACCGCGGCTCTTGTATTGCAAATACAGACGAATATTGTCCATTATGTCACATTTTCCGGTGTTCTCTTTCGACCCCCGTCTGTCTCGTGCCTGATTTATGATGGGCAGCATATATCTGCTGCAAATGCGACCGTGTTCCCCTCTGTCTCATACACACATGCAAATGTTGTATATAAGTTCACATGATAAATGTAACATTTAAAGGTTAAGATATGCTTCTAGTTCTAAAAATGTAAACATGCCTTTGAAGTTTGGGCAAAAACTTCTGGCAGTGTTGTGTTTTCGTGTATTTTATGTTATTTTTCACAGCGCTGGATGTCATATGGTGATTGTGAAACACGGGACACTTCATGGTGAAATGTGTTAATCAGGTCAGCTGAATTAAAGCCACAGTGCATTGTTCTGATCAAAATTGATATGATTAACATGAAAAATGTTACGCCAATGTGTCGGACTCGGTAGACAGCCAGTTAGGAAACAACTTGATATAACAATTTTTAATATTGTATCCTAAATAGTGGATGATTAAGCCATACCATATGCTGAAGTAACCGTGATACGAACCGAACCGTGGGTTTTGTGAACCGTGCCACCCCTAATATATATATATATACATATATTATATATATTTATATTATTATGCCCTCGAGCAGAAACTGCACATTTTCCACAGAGAAGTAATCGTTTACAGGTAAAACTTCATTTTCTCTTAATAACTCTCACAATTGTTTCTCTGTAAGTAATACTTTTACTATAACTTTAAAATGAAGTCAAGATTTATATTAAAGCCAAGAACATCAACAACAAAAAAAACTTTGATTTTTACCGGGGAAGCCCCCCTGAGACGCGATTGAGCTTGTTTTGAGTAGCAATTGGGCGGGTTTTGTTGTGAAAACCTGGCAACCCTGGGCAGCGGGAAACACAATCACACCAGGCTTGTTCGAGATGCATCGGCGCTGCACAGACCGATCCACATATGATATTTAAAAAAATGCATGAGTGAATCAAAAGCATAAGGAGTCGTGTGCTCTCGCTGGACTCGTTATCATACGGCAATCGGTCTGCACAGCACCGCTGCGAACAAGCCTTCCATCAACAATACAAATGTTGCGTTACTATTGATTCACGTGGCTTTACGATCCTACATCGGCATCAAAACACAACGAAAACACAGCGAATCCAACGCATTCATGCAGTTCGCTGTAATTTGTAAAGACGGAGATTACAAACGAGCAGCAGCTGTTAGCTCCATTAGCTGCTATTTCAACAATGGCGGATCTCAAGTCTGTGTTGGTCTTGTTGACCCCGCCCCCAGCGCCTGACGTAATCGGTTCTTACTTCTAGCCCTGTTCTAGCCCAGCAATGTTTTGGTGCTACTTAAGAACCACTTTTCCTGGCTCGGAGCTGGGGCTTTGGGTGTGGAAACACAAAGAACCGATTTGAAACTAGGCTCTGGCTCCGATCTAGCTCTAGCACTGCCTTGGTGGAAAAGGCGTACTTGTCCTCTCGGTTGGGAGGTCAGCTTGACAGCTGGGTCTTGCTATCGTTCCCTATGCACTGCCATATCTCCCTTCAAGGACAAGCCACATAACTGAACTCGAAAACATCTGAAGTTATGGCTAACATTCTCCCACAACACAAGCTCAGACTCTTACTCGCATCATACAGACCCCACCCCATCCCACCCATTGTGTCTTTCTTCTATTTATGCTTGTAATTTGTTTATTATCCATGTAGATTCTCTCCTCTACAAAATCACCCCAATTATTATAGAACGATTGAGCTATTTAAATCCCCTGGTGAAGTTTTTATATCGCTATATATTGCAGAAAAACAAATATCACAATGTAATTTTTTTCCCCCCAATATCGTGCAGCCCTGATCAGCAGTGTCATTATAGATGTGATTACAGATCAACTAAAGCTGTAGTTACACGTTACATGCAGGTATTTATAAAATATAAGTACAATGGATGCACACAATAAGAGCATTGTATCAAATAATTCATTTAATAGTACATAGTAGTTAAAGACAACTAACATGGGGCAAAATAATAATCAATAGATTAATCGATGATCAAAATAATCATTTGTTGAAGTCCTACTCATCCGTCATTAAAGAGAATGAAGGAAAACACCAACCTATTTGTTCCTCTGTCTCTTCATCTTTTATTCTGCAGGGTTCTTCCTCAAACTCCATCTTTACAATAGTATGTCTGCAGTTTCTCCTGGAGTAATTCCTCCTGCTTGCTTCTTCTTCTCCTGTGGGAAGATGGGAATATTCCCAGCATTTAAACTCTCATGAACGGCTGTGGGAGCGGCTTCACTGACTGAAGGTGTGAATTGGCTTTATGCCCAGCTGCACTACTTCCTGAACTTCAGCCAGCTCCTTTGTTTCCTGTCTGCTATTATTGGACAAACTGATTAATCCAGGTGTGCCTGACCTATGTAGTCACAACAACAATAATCAGACACACCTGGATTAATCAGTTTGTCCAATAATGGCAAACAGGAAACAAAGGAGCTGGCTGAAGTTCAGGAAGTAGTGCAGCTGGGCATAAAGCCAATTGTGGTCGCTGTTGCTCATTTAGCAGATGATCATCACACTCACAATCGCTCTCAATTATCCAGCTTTAAGTGTTTTGATCAAACAACAGAAACAATTCAACTCCTCCAGCTGATTTGTATGTGGCTCTTACGTTAGATATGATTACATGCATTCAATTTTTTTTTGCCAGGTTACATTACATAAAATGAAAACACAACTCACAATCTTCACAAATGATAATGTGAAAAACAGTCAGTAACGAGTTTACGTTTTTCAAGCGTAATGAACAACATCTTTAGGTTAATTTCGATTCATTTCTGAGTGATTCACTAAATGAACCGACTCGTTTAGTCGTTTGGATTTATATTTCTCCTAATAAATGATAAATGAATGTACTCACAGTGTGAAAACATCAGATTTAGAGCAGAATGAACGGCTGTGCTCCACTTCTCATGTTTATGTTCTTCCCTCGCTCACTTCTTCTTCTTCTATTCTCGACGTGTGTCGGTGCTTCGGTTGCTCGAGCGCCTCCACTGGCGGAAAACAATCACTATTAAACTATCTAACCTTTATAGATTACAACGGACAACCGAGATAAGATCTGTTATCTTGGTTGATAATATAAAAACACAATTTCTATCCCCAAACATGTTTAATTAAGAATAATTAAATATTGATTTAGAAATAGCATATTATGTGACACAGGTGTTTCACCATAATAGATAATTGTTGGATAGATTCAAACTTTTGAGCATTTGTATTTACCTTCTGGACTCCTTCAACTGTTGTGTGTTACTGATGTTGTTGGCTTTAATATAAATCTTGACTTCATTTTAAAGTTATAGAAAAAGTATTACTTACAGAGAAACAATTGTGAGAGTTATTAAGAGAAAATGAAGTTTTACCTTAAACACTTCAGAACTCTGTCTGAGCAGCTCAACGCAAGTTGTCCGATTTAGATTCAATACAAATAAAATCACAGTCTGATAAACAGTGAATTAAATCAGTTCACAAATTAAATCAGGTAAACTATGTAGCTTTTGGCACTTAATAAACAAAACTTAATGCGCTGTCTTGCGGAAGAACACTGAGGCCGGAGCAGGTACTCGGTTACTCCGCGGCGGTTGCGTCCCGCTCTCTCTAAAATAGTCTGGATATAAACACTTATTATATGCGTACCTTAGTGCTTCAGGATAAGACAAAAACACGGTTTGGAAGATGGAATCATAATGTACCTGCTCATTGCAGGAGCTGTAGGTTTACCACAGAAACGTAAGTGGTTGATTGCTGTCACAACTCGTGACACAGCATGTTATGTACAGTATGTAACACTGCCACAGTCACTGAACACATGCACTTTTTCCTGAGCAATTTCATCTTCACTCAGTGATGCGTTTGTCATTGAGTCCATATTACGAGAAGAATCGCCTCTTAAAATGTACATAGAAAACCCATCTGGTGCCATTTTAAAGTGAAACGTGAAAGTGACTGTGGCGAGCAGCGAGGTCGAGGGACCGTGATGGCGGGACAGCTGCGCGCCGCAGCGATCTCGGCTCTCGCGGAGGAGTGAGGGAGTATAAAGGAGCAGCGACGACAGTGAGGGACGAGAGAGGACCAGGCCTGGATTTTGTGTTGTTTTAGTTGTTATGTGTACGCTGCAGTCGTCCGTGAGGGGCTGCAGCTTTTATTTTCATTTTGTGGTTATTTGTTTTTGTATGTAGGCGGCAGTCGGCCGTGAGGGGCTGCCGCCGCCATTTTATTTTGTGTTTATTTTTGATTAAACGTTTTGAATGTTCGCCGGTTCCCGCCTCCTTCTTCCCGTACGAACAAACTTTACTACAGTGGTGCCGAAGCCCGGGAGGAAGAAGGGACATGCTGTTGAGGAGCCCTCACAGCTGAGGGGGATTGCGGTGCCGAGGAGTTCGCCAGTAGACTAGATGATTTTATTAATTTCATAATGAGTTTAACTCTTATACAAAAGCCCTCAAAGTTATGAAAATGCAATCAGTCTTTTTTCCATTATAGAAGAAAATGATCTTCAAACAAAACCCTAGCCCCTTTAATTTTTTTTGTTTCTTTTATTATGATTTGCCTGATTTTTCTACTGTACTTTCAAGCACCTGATCTGTATTTTGTAATACAAACATGTTCAGTTATTGCCATGCTTTTTGTAAATGATTATTTGTTCAGCAATAAAAAAATGTACGGCATCTCTTATGTGGAGCCTCCATTTTTATCTATTCTATTAATATACCAATCTATATATCACCTATGAATCTATATCTCCAGCTTATGCTGTGCTATCTGTCACTATCTAACTTAGCCTATATGAATGTGTCACTATATCTATCATATGTCACTGTCTATACCTATCAGTCAATATATCTCACTTAAATCTAGCCTAAATATAGCTTAACTAACCAAAGTGCACTATAAATCTCACTTATATCACAAAATCACTGCTATCACAAAATCTCTCTCCTCTCACAAAAACCGACGAGGTGAAGATGGATTAACTTCACTTTTAAACTGTGGTGAATTAGGTTTATACAGATGTGTGACTGTGTGGTTTGTTCCTGCCCCCTTTAATCAACGCAGTTTCGGCAGACGCCACCTGATGAAACACTTCGAAGCTTGAAAAACTGACGTTTTTTTTTTTTTTTTTTCAAAGTTTACAAAGAGAGAATTATTTAAAAAAATTAATAAAAAAAAAAAAAAAATATATATATATATATATATATATTGTTATTCGGTGCACAATCTACTAAATATCATCAACACCTTCTACCTAATTTTAGTTTATAATCTCAGGCTAGGTAAAGCAGGTCGAATCCTTAACTAGATAATAAATATACAAATTTATACTTACGATCTAGATGAAGACCCCTCCGTGTTGGTTCAGCTCAACTCGTTTAGAAAGCAGAGACTCGTGGCAGACCAGTACTTTTTTATATCAATTATAAGTATATTTATTTTTCCAGTTACAATAATTTTTACATGTAATCAATAAGCGTACACCACAAAGTCTAAGTCTTTAAAGTTGGTTCACAAGTATCACCAGCAGATGTCAGGCTCGGACCATCAAACAATGGAGAAGCTGCCTGTTGCTCACAGCTGCTGTGGTGCAGAGAGAGTACTGTACTTTTATACCATTTTTAACATCACACCTCTTCATTACATATTCAATCACATATGTACAATTCATCCAATCCCATTGTCAACTCCCTTAATTCCTTCAACATCCTAGTGTAAAGTGTCCTGTGTTCTTTCATCCTTCTTCTTCGAGCTTGGATCCTTAATCTTCTCCTTCGTCTGGTCTGCAAGACATCATCATCTTTGTTTATACTTGCATATTAATACAGGTTACATTCATTTGTTTGTCCTTTACATTAATAAATGACTTTCATACATCATGGCTCATAGTGTCATTCTTTATCCTTTCAATAAAACATATTTATCAAAATATGTCTCAGTGAAACTCAATAAAATACTTTTTACCAAATAATGTCTCTTGTGTATTTCTTATAAACCCAATAAAACATTTTTTTACAAAGTCATGTTTCTGTGTTTTCATGTTAAAAGTCATTCATGAAAGTTGTAGCCTACATAGAAAACTTCTTATAAAGTTTTTCGGCCTCATAAACAGCTTCTTATTAAACTTTGCTATCTCTATTCTATTTGCGGCTCTTATAAAGCCCTAACATAAAGGTTCTTTATAAAACCTCAACTACTTTTTCTTCTAAGGCTCTTATAAAGCCCTTATATAAAGGTTCTCATAAAACCTCCACTGCTTTTTCTTATATTAAAACATAACATAACACTCTTTCCCATATATGTGGTTAACATAAGCCTCTTTATTGGCATAACTTGTGGTTATATAGTGGGAATAACAGAAGCAATAGCATAATTTTCCTAACAATAGTATATAATTTTTTTTCTTAAAATGTTTCAAATAATTCTCTCTATGTAATGCATAAATGTAAAATGTAATGTACACTTTGAGTAGGGATGGCTGACGCTTTGCTGAGATCCCGAAGCGCAGATGTTTCACTGCTCTGAACTGTGACCCATGTCACGTGACTGTGGCTAAATGAAGCTTCAAACTATTTATATATATATTTATTTATATATATTTGAAGGACTTTACCGGCACCCCGGTTGGGAAACACTGCTCTGGATCCCGTCATTTGCTTTCCTTTCAGCTGCGTGAACTTGTGTCGCGACTCCTTCGTGGTTCTTGACTGTAAATCAGCTGTTTATCCGACTGTGAGTACATTTATTAGGTGTGTTGGACATCGGCTGCGGCTGGATTCAACTGATCGGCGAGAGTAGCCGCGTGCAGGCGGGGAGGAGCTGCAAACGGAGACGTGAAATCGGACACTTTCTGCTTCCCGCAGTGACGCTCGCGCTGTGTTTGCATACTTTATCAGCTGAAGTGAAATAAATGCAATATTTGGCAATGCACAGAGGTTTCAGAGACATTATTGTCATGTAATACTTTATGTACTGCTTAATACAGCGTGTGTTTGTACAAGAATAAAGTTCAACATATAAGCCTACACTATCAATGAAGTGGGGTTTACGTTTTTAATCAGTTTTATTTTGATAAACATGACAATCTAACACCGCGACTACATGAAAGGAGGTTTTACTGTTATAAAAAACAGATTTGTGCGCATTAGTGGAGCTGAAGGTTTCAGAATAAACACGAAACACGCGTGATCGCTGTCATGCGGTGAATCCAGCCAATCGTGGAACAGCTGTGTCGTCATCAGAGTCCGTGCAGCCTCCTGCAGCTGCTCTGGAGAAACTGCACCGGCTGTATCAGCCGGCTGCTCTCGAATCGCTCTCGCGGCACTTTGTTGACATACGTCACTGTCACGTGGCGTCAGCGCTGCCTCAAGTCGGACAAAATTTCTAACCGGCATGCACTGCTTCAAGTCAGCCGCCGATCGGTCTGCGCATCGCTGGGTGAAGTCGAACAAGCCTATTTATTTCTATAGGGAGAAAACTTATATTCTACATGCATTGAACTAACTGGAAAAGAACTGGAGTTTTTCGTTAAATCTTCTCTGATTGACAGATCGTTGTCTGTAATTTGCACACATTCACACGTTTAATCGATTATATTATAATATTCCTTCAGCTTCTCTGAACTGCTGTGAGAACTGATAGTTTAACAGCTAATATGATGAAATATAGAGCTCATTTCTGATAATAACAGCACTATTGAGAAAATAAACACTAAATACCATGAAGAAATAACCGCTATAGTAGACAAACACAACACTCGTTTGATGTTTGGCATTATTTAATAAAATCACCTCAACATTAAAGTTAGTAAAATCATAGAACTGGTTCTAAACTATGATAACGTGGGGTAAGATGAACCCCCGTCCTGACCATATATGGCACACCATATATTGAATGTCTACACTATCTTTAATTTGGTAATTTCACTATTTGTGTGATTTAGTTGAACTAGTTTTGATGATCTAATTTTGTGTCTCTGGAAAATATTGATCGATTACATTGTATTATGTTGAATATCAAAGTTTAATGAGGGATTTGTGGACACATTAATGTTTTTGTATTTGTGGAGTAAAGGTTATAGTATTTATTTTGAAGTGAAAGGATAGAATTAGTCTATTGGGGTAAGATGAACCACCCAGAATTGGCACAGTAGGTGCCAAGTGTTGTGTTGTTATTAGTGTTATTAAATAGAATAATTATAGTTATTATTCAGCATTTTATGAATTAGATGTGCATTAGATGTTACAGTTTTTTAAGTAAATCCACATTGTTCTTAAGAGGGGCATCTTCCCCCATGTTACCCTACTATTAGAGTAGATCATTTGCACCCGAGTAATATTATATTAATAATATTAACAATATATTCATATCTTCCCACAGGAGAAGAAGAATCCAGCAGGAGGAATTACTCCAGGAGAAACTCCTGACAGTAAAGATGGAGTTTGAGGAAGAATCCTGCAGAATAGAAGATGAAGAGACAGAGGAACAAACAGGTTGGTGTTTAAGATTCAAGATTCTTTATTGTCACTAAACAGCGAAATTAGAGCAATTAGATACTAACAAACAACTACATACTAAACTCATCTTGAGACTAAACAATGGTAGTACAGAGTCAGTTGCTTTCAGTTAAAACAGCTCAGATATTTTAGTCTGAGACTAGCTCACGCCTCGTCTGTGAAACCGGGGGTGTGTGTCTTAACCCTCTGGTGCTCTTCGTTTAGGGGTTGCATTGGTCGTCTTCCCAGTCATAAGTGACCGGACACCTAAACATTAAACTTCCTCCACCCCAGTAAAACCAATGCAATTTATTTTTCTTCAATTTTAAATTTCTTTAATTTTTTAATATTTATGCCATAAGTATGGTCTACTTTTGCCATTGAAAATTATACAAAATTTTTTTATTTTTATTATTGCAGTATTTCAGGTTAAAATAGAGACTAGGCCTTCAAAATAATTTTTTAAGGCAGATTTGCGCCCTCTTTTGGAATTATTTAAGAAATCATGCAACCATGGGTGTAACCACTAGAGGTCTCTATGGAGATGCTTGAGAATTCCCTAGTTCTGTTTTGAACACATTAAAGCTACACTGTGTAACTTTTTTAGTTTATTCTTAGCTAAAAACACTTAGTTCTTTCAAAAATATATGTGCTCATTAATGTATATTTACTTCTTTCAAGTAATAAAGTATTCTCGTAAGTTTATAATATGCCATTGAAAATACATACGGGTAAGGGGTTCGAATGGGGGTCGCCATGTTGCCCCTCCATCTTGAAAGTACATTAGCCAAAGAGGGACATACCCGTAAATTCAAGCTTCGCCTTTCGCGTTTTAACACTCTGTAACGAGTAGGAAAATAGTGTGGCCCCTTTAAGAGCGTTCGCCCCGGTTGGAGCGCCTGCGTTCTGTGTGTGCACTCCGCCTCGAGGTCCCATGTGTGCGGATTATTTTCTGTCTTCTGTTGCTAACATTCATTTATTTTTGTTTTGTTGGGTAATGCTGTGGACGGAAGTGGAGTTTGTGCCGGACTCTTGTGGGGGGTTCCGCGGGGAATAAAGTGCGGGCTGTTTGATGTCAATCGCCTCCGTGTTTGCATCGACTCCAGTTGAGTTGAGTGAGCTATCCGTATTTTTCACCCGGACACACGCGTTACAACTCGATGGCGAATGTGAAGAGGGGGATTGCTGGATCGAACTGGAAGCCATGTTAATCTTGGACTAAATCGGCCACCGTAGGAGTTAAAACGAAATCGGAATTGGGAGGAAAAGAAACTAATATTTACTGGATGGTCATATACCTTTTCACCGCTAGATGGGGGAAAATATCACACAGTGTAGCTTTAAAGGTCCCGTTCTTCGTGATCCCATTGTTCAAACTTTAGTTAGTGTGTAATGTTGCTGTTAGAGCATAAATAATACCTGTAAAATTATAAAGCTCAAAGTTCAATGCCAAACGAGATATTTTATTTAACAGAAGTCCCCTTTCAAAGCCTACAGCGAACGGCCGGCTTGGACTACATCCTGGTACTTCCTTCATAAATGACGTCAGTAGAACAGACTAACCTCCGCCCACAAGAATACGCAAAAAAAGGGGGCGTGGTCTTGTTGCTGTCCCACGTGGAGAAGAGGAAGTGTCGCGTGGAGAAAAGGAATTGTTGCGTTTGAGTGTGTTTGTCCATGTCGTCGAGACGCTGTTATTTTCATCCCGGAGTCAAATCACCTTTGTTTGGCTTTCCCAGGGATGCTGTAGAGATCATTGAGCGCATATATCTCCCGTTAAGTGGCGTGACCTTTCCACGTGCGCTAAGCTGCTGTCGAATCACAACACAGGAACCGCTGGCACAATCAGAACTCGTTACGTATTTCTGAAGGAGGGACTTCATAGAACAAGGAACTCATCAGCCGTTTTTAGGACAGTGAAAAGTTTTTTTTACACGCGAAATATGAACACGTTATATTGCACACTGTAAACACAATCAAAGCTTCAAAAAAACACGAAGAACGGGACCTTTAAAAAATTTTTTTGATGGATTTGAATATATATTTTAAAAATCTCTAAGACTATTTATTATAAAGTTTTAGATATTTTTTTTGCTGTTAGAAATATAGATTGTTTCTGTGAATTTGTGTTTTTGCAGAGTTCCCATTCATTTCCTATGGTGTCATTTTGACCGACCACTTAGCATGCTCGAATCATGCCCTCAATTCTTTTGTGTGTTTACATACCTAATGCTAGAAAACTCACCAAGTTTCATATCATTCTGATGAAGCGGTGATTTAAAAAAATTCTAAATGTGGTTCATAGGCTCAGTTTTTCATAGGTGTGTGTGTATAAGTGTGCGCGTGTGTGTGAGTGGATGTGTCAATATCACACTCTTGATGTTTTAGAGTGTCCCCCCTTTACTGCTGTGTACTTTTTTTCAGCATTGTGGCCAATTTTTAGATTGTACACACAAATATTTGGTGAATTTTTGCCAATTTCCCATTAATTTCCTATGGGGGTCATTTTTGACCAAAGAGCACAAGTGGGAGTAATATTTTACGACCACTTAACATGCTCGAATCATGCCCTCAATTTTTTTGTGTGTTTACATACCTAATGCACGCTAAATACGCTCTGTCTCTATGCTTTCCCTCTAATCTAATATAACTAAACAAATGAAACTCAAAGAATCATCAGGCTCCGCCCTCATCCAATTGGCAACTACACTCAGAAAGAAAACAAGAGGAAGAGCAGGGGCTCGTAACAATAATAAACGGTCTTGCATCTGTGCATGTGCTGAGTTTAGTGTGCATTTGGGAAAGCAGTCACGCATTATTTTGGCATTTGCATAGTTGACGATTACAGCGTTTCACTAGATTTGTAATGAGACGCATTTGTAAACTTGTAAAGACTGCAGTTTCCGTCAAAATAAAAGCTCATGCGGGTTTATCTCTGGCATGTATAGAAATTGGGACAAAACTAATCATGAACGTTTCATATATTTTTCAGTGCATTTGTTGTACAATATATGGCTATTACTGTCATAGGAATAATATATTACTAGTATTAGGATTATGTAGTGTAATGTAGACTGAGACATTATATCACAACTAAAATGAGGCTAGAGTTTCATTTTAATGTTCATGTACAAGTCAATGCACACAACTTTGTTCAAGTTGCACTGAATGTGGGTTGGAGCTCTTAGTTTCAGACTCTCAAAGTGCACCAGATTTATGAATTTAACTTTAAAATGTACAACATTTTCTTACGCGGTTTGGGGTGTTTAGAGGGGCCGAGGTCCACACTTTCACAAACATCCTGTGCAGGGCTCAACATTAAGCCTGTTAACGTAAATCTGTCATTCACTTGTCTGATTTGTATTTTATTACTTGTGTGTGTGTGTGTGTGTGTGTGTGTGTGTGTGTGTGTGTGTGTGTGTGTGTGTGCGTGTGATTAATTCTGAAGCAATATTCTCACCAGTGTTCAATCAACTTTGAAATATTTTAAATCTGCATATTTGTGGTATTTTTACCTTTTATACAGGGCATTTTTTCCGTAGTCTTATTAAACATAGGCTATGCTTCAGCTTTAAATTTATATTCTTAAATTTGATCAATAAATTAAACTAGATTAAGACACTGTAGGGCTGTTACCGATCAAATTAAATAATTTATACTGATAAATTACAACTGTATTAAATAATGTTATGAGATTGTTGTATATATTTTTTGAATATACAAATAAGAAAAGTTGGAAAGAATGTTTAAACATGAAACTAAACTGCCAGTAGGTGTCGGCAGGAGACCGTCTAAATGAGCGAGTCATTGAGTCGATTCACTCACGGCTGATTAATTCAAAACGCTGATTCATTCAGTAACACACTGTTGCTGTGAGATGATGTGTGGTGTTGCTTAACTGTTATATGTTATAAATGTAAAAACGTCACATTTAGAATTTTTACCGCAGTATATTTAATCGCAGTTTCTCTGTTTGAGCGGCTCTGATTTGTTTTGATTTCTCCTCATGAGGCTGCGCGAGCCTCAACAGCACAACCTTATTCCCGTCACTTCATTATACACTCACCTAAAGGATTATTAGGACCACCATACTAATACTGGGTTTGACCCCCTTTCGCCTTCAGAACTGCCTTAATTCTACGTGGCATTGATTCAACAAGATGCTGAAAGCATTCTTTAGAAATGTTGGCCCATATTGATAGGATAGCATCTTGCAGTTGATGGAGATTTGTGGGATGCACATCCAGGGCACGAAGCTCCCGTTCCACCACATCCCAAAGATGCTCTATTGGGTTGAGATCTGGTGACTGTGGGGGCCATTTTAGTACAGTGAACTCATTGTCATGTTCAAGAAACCAATTTGAAATGATTCAAGCTTTGTGACATGGGGCATTATCCTGCTGGAAGTAGCCATCAGAGGATGGGTACATGGTGGTCATAAAGGGATGGACATGGTCAGAAACAATGCTCAGGTAGGCCGTGGCATTTAAACAATGCCCAATTGGCACTAAGGGGCCTAAAGTGTGCCAAGAAAACATCCCCCACACCATTACACCACCACCACCACCAGCCTGCACAGTGGTAACAAGGCATGATGGATCCATGTTCTCATTCTGTTTACGCCTACATTTACATTTATGCATTTGGCAGACGCTTTTATCCAAAGCGACTTACAGTACCCGTATTACAGAGACAATCCCCCTGGAGCAACATGGAGTAAAGTGCCTTGCTCAAGGACACACTGGTGGCGACTGCTGGGATCGAACCAGCAACCTTCTGCATATCAGTTCAATGGTTTAACCCACTGGACCACCATCTCCATATCAATTTAGACGGTCTCCATATCATCGCCTAATTCTGACTACCATCTGAATGTCTCAACAGAAACCGAGACTCATCAGACCAGGCAACATTTTTCCAGTTTTCAACTGTCCAATTTTGGTGAGCTCGTGCAAATTGCAGCCTTTTTTTCCTATTTGTAGTGGAGATGAGTGGTACCTTGTGGGGTCTTCTGCTGTTGTAGCCCATCCGCCTCAAGGTTGTGTGTGTTGTGGCTTCACAAATGCTTTGCTGCATACCTCAGTTGTAACGAGTGGTTATGACCACACCCCTAAATGCATTGAAGCAACTGCCATGTGATTGTTTGATTAGATAATTGCATTAATGAGAAATTGAACAGGTGTTCCTAATAATCCTTTAGGTGAGTATACATTATTATCCATGATCGCCGCTTACACTAAATTAATGCAGAATCATTCCTGTATTTTGGTGATTGCCTAGATATTTTTTTGGTTTTTGACATTTTAATCAGACTACTTGTCCTCTCAGGCGAGTAAAATTATCTTTCACTTGCCCCTTAAAAAAAATCCACTTCTCCTGGACAAGTGTTAATGTCAAGCCCTGCTGTAGGAAACACTTGTGCATGTGCTGTAATTGTTGATGGTTCATTGAACAAGCTTTAAACACTGTCCAATAAAGATCTGTAAAGCTTATTTTACCAAGTTATCTTTAAAATACAGTATCTGGAAAAAGGAACGTTTAATTATTTTTAGTTTATTAGACTCAGTAAACTGGATTTGTACTAAATTGAGAACCATATTTCTTTTTGTTTGTCATTTGTCCTTATAGACCCGGTGGAAGTGAATGAAGACAAACAGCAAAAACCTCATCATTTCACAAATGAAGATGGAGACGCAGTCGCTTCCAAGACTGAAGAGAATTTCACACAAAAAAGAGCTCGAAAAACTGAAGTCAAAGGATCTTTCACCTGCTCTCAGTGTGGAAAGAGTTTCACACGTAAAGAAAACCTTAAGACACACATGAGGATACACAATGGAGAGAAACTGTTCACATGCTCTCAGTGTGGAAAGAGTTTCACACGTAAAGAAAACCTTGAGACACACATGAGGATTCACACTGGAGAGAAACTGTTCACATGCTCTCAGTGTGGAAAGAGTTTCACACGTAAAGAAAACCTTGAGACACACATGAGGATTCACACTGGAGAGAAACCGTTCACATGCTCTCAGTGTGGAAATAGTTTCACACGTAAAGAACACCTTGAGAAACACATGAGGATTCACACTGGAGAGAAACTGTTCACATGCTCTCAGTGTGGAAAGAGTTTCACTCGGAAAAGCTCTCTCGAAGATCATCTGCGCCGTCACTCTGGAGTGAAGTCGTTCAGCTGTGATCAGTGCGAGAAAACATTTGTTGAGGCATCAAATTTAAGAAGACACCTTAAAACTCATTCTGGTGTGAAGCCTCACGTTTGCTCTTTTTGTGGAAAGAGTTTTTCACATCTGGAAACTGTAAAAGTGCATGAGCGTATTCATACTGGTGTGAGACCTTTTATGTGCTTTGACTGTGAGAAGACCTTCCGTACATCAGGAGAATTAAAAACACACCAGAGAATTCACACTGGAGAGAAGCAGCACCAGTGCTCTTCATGTAGGAAGAGTTTCACCCAATTATCTAATCTACGGACTCATAAGAAAAAGTGTTGCCTGAAGGCGTCTAAGTGAGTAAAGTTGAGATTGAGGTCCATCACTGACATGTCAAGTCAAGTCAAGTCAACTTTATTTATATAGCGCTTTTAACAATGTAGATTGTTCCAAAGCAGCTTTACAGTGTTAAACAGTAAAATAATGCAGCATCATTTTATTAAGCTGTATAGCCATTTGATGTCATCAGTTTAAATTTCCATACGGTGAGTGTGGGCTTTAGATCAATAATTAGATCAGTAATTTAGTTTATATGGTTCATTTAGTTTAATAATTCGATTTATTTCGATGTTTAGTTGAAAAATTTGAGTGTCCCCAACTGAGCACGCCAAGCCAGAGGCAACAGTGGCAAGGAAACCAGAACCCCATTAGGTGACCTAATGGAGAAAAATAAACCTTGGGAGAAACCAGGCTCAGTCGGGGTGCCAGTTCTCCTCTGGCCAATTAACAAACAGCTTATTATTATTATTATTATTCTGGCAGCTTTACAGGTCAGAGGTCATAATAGATCGTAATATTGGAAGGACCGGAGGCAACACGCTGGAGACGGGTTTATTGTGGATGACATATCGATTTAAGTATTATTTAATTGTAATATTTGAACAATCGGAGTCAACTAGCTGGTGACGGGTTTATTGCGGATGACATATCCATCCATCCATCCATCCATCTTCTTCCGCTTATCCGGGGCTGGGTCGCGGGGGCAGCAGTCTAAGCAGAGATGCCCAGACTTCCCTCTCCCTAGACACTTCCTCTAGCTCTTCCGGGGGGACACCGAGGCGTTCCAAGGCCAGCCGGGAGACATAGTCCCTCCAGCGTGTCCTTGGTCTTCCCCGGGGCCTCCTCCCGGTTGGACATGCCCGAAACACCTTCCCGGGAAGGCATTCAGGAGGCATCCGGAACAGATGCCCGAGCCACCTCAGCTGTCCCCTCTCGATGTGGAGGAGCAGCGGCTCTACTCCGAGTTCCTCCCGAGTGACTGAGCTTCTCACCCTATCTCTAAGGGAGCGCCCAGCCACCCTGCGGAGAAAGCTCATTTCGGCCGCCTGTATCCGGGATCTTGTCCTTTCGGTCATGACCCAAAGCTCATGACCATAGGTGAGAGTAGGAACGTAGATTGACCGGTAAATCGAGAGCTTCGCCTTACGGCTTAGCTCTTTCTTCACCACGACAGACCGGTACATCGACCGCATTACTGCAGAAGCTGCACCAATCCGTCTGTCAATCTCCCGTTCCATCCTCCCCTCACTCGTGAACAAGACCCCTAGATACTTGAACTCCTCCACTTGGGGCAGGAACTCTCCACCAACCTGAAGTGGGCAAGCCACCCTTTTCCGACTGAGGACCATGGCCTCGGATTTGGAGGTGCTGATCCCCATCCCAGCCGCTTCACACTCGGCTGCAAACCGTCCCAGTGCATGCCGAAGGTCCTGGTTAGAAGGGGCCAACACGACAACGTCATCCGCAAAGAGCAGAGACGAAACCGTGTGGTCCCCAAACCTGACACCCTCCGGCCCTTGGCTGCGCCTAGAAATTCTGTCCATAAAAATTATGAACAGAACCGGCGACAAAGGGCAGCCCTGCCGGAGTCCAACATGCACCGGGAACAAGTCTGACTTACTGCCGGCAATGCGGACCAAACTCCTGCTTCGGTCATACAGGGACCGGACAGCCCTCAGCAAAGGACCCCGGACCCCATATTCCCCCAGCACCCTCCACAGGACGCCGCGAGGGACACAGTCGAATGCCTTCTCCAAATTCACAAAACAAATGTGGACTGGTTGGGCAAACTCCCATGAACCCTCCAGCACCCTGTAGAGGGTATAGAGCTGGTCCAGTGTTCCCGGGGAGGCTGAGAAGTGTGATCCCCCTATAGTTGGAACACACCCTCCGGTCCCCCTTTTTAAAAAGAGGGACCACCACCCCGGTCTGCCATCCCAGAGGCACTGTCCCCGACCGCCACGCGATGCTGCAGAGGCGTGTCAGCCAAGACAGCCCCACAACATCCAGAGACTTGAGGTACTCAGGGCGGATCTCATCCACCCCCGGTGCCTTGCCACCGAGGAGTTTCTTGACCACCTCGGTGACTTCAGCTTGGGTGATGGATGAGTCCTCCTCTGAGCCCCCAGCCTCTGCTTCCTCAATGGAAGACGTGACGGTGGGATTGAGGAGATCCTCGAAGTATTCCTTCCACCGTCCGACAACATCCCCAGTTGAGGTCAACAGCCGCCCATCGCCACTGTAAACAGCGTTGGTAGGGCACTGCTTCCCCCTCCTGAGGCGCCAGACGGTTTGCCAGAATCTCTTCGAGGCCAGCCGATAGTCCTTTTCTATGGCCTCACCGAACTCCTCCCAGGCCCGAGTTTTTGCCTCCACAACCACCCGGGCTGCAGTCCGTTTAGCCTGCCGGTACCTGTCAGCTGCCTCAGGAGTCCCACAAGCCAGCCAGGCCCGATAGGACTCCTTCTTCAGCTTGGTGACATTCCATGTCCCAAGAGCTAGTTTCCGTGTCCAGGGATCGGGTCGTCTAGGCCCCCGCCTTCGACTGCTGCCCGATTCGCTTTGCACCGGCCCCTTACGGTCCCTCCCGTGAGTGGTGGGCCCACGGGAAGGTGTCCCTACGTCGCTCCTTTGGGCTGAGCTATTTACATGTAAATAGTTTGATATAATTCTGATTAAGCAAAAGATGGAAAATACTCTGTGATGCTGACGTGGAAGAGAGATGCTGTTGGCGTGTTGTATTGAGAGAGTGTCACAGTGGTATAGTTTTCTTATGATCTGTGAACTGTATATTCTGTCTTTTGTTACCTTTATAAATTGACTTAATTTTGACTTTGTCCCTCGTGTTCCACCTGTTGTATTTTTCATTTCGTCTCTTTATTGTGACATTCGTTTTGCTCTTTTATTACTGATGTGAGAGAGCGTGGGTGCTTTTTCTTTATCTCTCCTGTGTTCGGGAGTTTGGTAAGACCACTGTATTTTCTTTTATAAGGTTTGTTTAAAGTTGTAAGTCGGTTTAGTTCAGTCCTAGAGAGCCACAGTCCTGCAGTTTGGTTTCAACCCTGAAAAAAACCTCCTCCGCCTGTAGCTTTAGTAATCCTGAAGACATTTGGTGCGTCCTAATTCACAGACTATCCGTCCTAAATGATATTAGTACGTCCCAAATAGTAGTATGTTGAAAAGAGTATTGCAAAGATACCCGGGTGGTCTAATATTTAGAATCCGAAGTGCAGATCCGTTCACACTCTGACGGCTGATATTACCCACAACCCATTGCGAGTTGGCAGAGGATTCGATTAGAACTACAAACGCAGATAAAAAATGTTAAAACTACAAACATGGCAGGTGTGCGAGTCTGACGGTTAAGTAGAGTTTTAGATAAAGGAGTTTGAGTGAATAATTATCAGTATCTAACCTGACGAAAAGATATTTATTGAGTGTTATCCACATTATATTTCATCTGCAGCAGCATTGAGAACTTTTGTACTGATACGTTTGGCCATTAACTTTTAAATGCATCATTATATTCAAATTGCGAACACTTTTTAACTGCGACAACATGATTGACAAGCCAGTTCAAACGGTGACAGGATGCATGTAACTAAGCAACAGAGCTGTCCGTTAACTGCCTAATGTTACTGAATGAAATGTCGACCCAGGACGAGCTCTAGGACTGTGAAGCTTTGGGGTGTTGATGGACTCGATCTACTGCATCTGTGTTTGATCATCGTTCTGAATCTGATCTGGATGTAATCTTTAACAAAAAAGTGATTTTCTCAGCTTTTTGTTCAAAATGTTGCTTTTTTTAATTAAACTTTTTGTTTGCTTGTTTAAAAGCAGAGGTCCTGCTCTTTCTTTTGATGTATTGCATGCTCAGATATTAATTTAACAAAGTATTCTATGGGCCATTACATTTTTGTGAAAATGATCAAAAACCCTGGCAGTGGCTGGCAACTTAAAAAAAAAAAAGGCTGGTGGATAAAGAGTAAAAGATGACGAAGTTGTATGTCCAACCGTATTCCAAAATTGATTAAATTCATTACTTTTTTCCTCAATTCTACAAACAATACCCCATAATGACAACGTGAAAGAAGTTTGTTTGAAATCTTTGCTAATTTATTAAAAATAAATAAATCCCATGTACATAAGTATTCACAGCTTTTGCTCAATATTTTGTTGAAGCACCTTTGGCATCAATTACAGCCTCAAGTCTTCTTGAGTATGATGCTACAAGCTTGGCACACCTATTTGTGGGCAGTTTCTCCCATTCTTCTTTGCAGGACCTCTCAAGCTCCATCAGGTTGGATGGGGAGCGTCGGTGCACAGCCATTTTCAGATCTCCAGAGATGTTCAATCGGGTTCAAGTCTGGGCTCTGGCTGGGCCACTCAAGGACATTCACAGATACCCCTTTTCCACCAAGGCAGTGCTAGAGCTAGATCGGAGCCAGAGCCTAGTTTCAAATCGGTTCTTTGTGTTTCCACACCCAAAGCCCCAGCTCCGAGCCAGGAAAAGTGGTTTTTAAGTAGCACCAAAACATTGCTGGGCTAAAACAGGGCTAGAAGTAAGAACCGATTACGTCAGACGCTGGGGGCGGGGTCAACAAGACCACCGCCATTTTTGAAATAGCAGCTAATGGAGCTAACAGCTGCTGCTCGTTTGTAATCTCCGTTTATAAAAATTACGGCGAACTGCATGAATGTGTTGGATTCGCTGTGTTTTCGTTGTGTTTTGATGCCGATGTAGGAACGTAAAGACATGTGAATCAATAGTAACGCAACGTTTGCAGTGTTGATGGAAGGCTTGTTCGCAGCGGTGCTGTGCAGAGACCGAGCGCCGTATGACAACGAGTCCAGCGAGAGCACACGACTCCTTATGCTTTTGATTCACTCATGCGTTTTAAAAAAAATATATTATACGTGGATCTGTCTGCGCAGCGCCGATGCATCTCGAGCAAGCCTGGTGTGTGTGTGTGTTTCCCGCTGTGCAGGGTTGCCAGGTTTTCACAACAAAACCCGCCCAATTGCTACTCAAAACAAGCCCAATCGCGTTTCAGGGGGGCTTCCCCGGTAAAAAAAAATCACATTTGGGGGTAAAATATGTTTTTTTTTGGCATGGTTGCCTACTAAATTTCGCATTCCCGGGGCTAAATATCACAATAGGGGTCGCTTCAACCCACGGACATGAAAAACAGCCCGCGGCAACAGTTATGAAGTAGCCCAATTCCGCGGGAAAACCACACACTGCCGCTGCCTCACTAGCGTTGCTGAGAACGATGAGACGTATACAGTGACGTACGACCTGGCTCTGTTGTGGCCCTCTAGCCTGTGGAAAAGCAAACGGTTCTTAGAAGGCTCCTCAGTTGAACCAACTATGAACTGGGATTAGCTCTGGCTCTGAACTAGCTCTAGCACTGCCTTGGTGGAAAAGGGGTAAGTGTTGTAACCTCCTTTGTTATCTTGACTGTCAAGCCAAGTCAACTTTATTTATATAGCGCTTTTAACAATGCAGATCAGAGGTAGCACGCCGGCTGTGTGCTGTGTCCAGGCTGTGTGCTTAGGGTCGTTGTCCTGTTGGAAGATGAACCTTCACCCTAGTCTGAGGTCCAGAGTGCTCTGCGGCAGGTTTTCATCAAGGATAGCTCTATACATCGCTGCATTCATCTTTCCCTCGATCCTGTCTAGTCTCCCAGTTCCTGCCGCTGGAAAACATCCCCACAGCATGATGCTGCCACCATCATGCTTCACTGTAGGGATGGTGTTGGTCAGGTGATGAGCAGTGCCTGGTTTCCTCCAGACATGATTCTTGTCATTGAGGCCGAAGGGTTCAATCTTTGTTTCATCAGACAAACTGGATAAATATTCTGCATGTTCTGATCCAATCTGACATCTGACCTGTGATATTGCCTGTATCATAATCATACACTGTTCATTTGTTGGACAGAGGAGAATTGGCCCCCTGACTGAGCCTGTTTTTTCCAAAGGTTTTTTCTCCATTCTGTCTCCTGAGGGAGCCACTGTCGCTTCTGACACCTTTGGCTTTTGACTTGATTAGTTAGGGACACTAAATATTCAACAATATTACTGATCTGCCGCCATTGACATCATTGTATGAGAATTGAACTGAGCTGGACAATGACATCACTGTTTTCTTCTAGATCTGCTGTACAGCTGAAACAAACTTTGTTACATTATTTTCCTGTTATCACTGTAAAACTGCTTTGAAACAATCTATATTGTAAAAAGCGCTATATAAATAAAGGTGACTTGACTATATAGACCTAATGTAGCCCCGCCCCTGCTGTGTCAAACTGTTTAGAGGTGAAGCATTAAGAACATGTTAAAAAGAAATGTTCTTGCATGAAATCAAGCAAAAACTTTGAGGAAAAAAAAGTAACAAAACTAATGTAATTTAATGAATACATTTAAATCCATACTTGTTATCTTATGCATGTATGATTTGAAAAGTGACCTTATTTTAAAGTATTGTAAAATATAGTAAATTGCTGTCTATGGAGGGGTCAGAGAGCTCTCTGATTTCATCAAAAATATCTTAACTTGTGTTACGAAGATAAACGAAGGTCTTACGGGTGTGGAACGACATGAGAGTGAGGAATTAATAACAGCATTTTTGGGTGAACTGTCCCTTTAAGGCTCACATCATGTCCAGCTTTCAACTGTGCTTTACTTTTTTTTTTTTTCTATGGCAAATCTAATAAGGAATATTACTTAATGAATCTGCTACTTATACGCAAATGTAAGTTTAGGGGAAATAAGCCTTCATTTATAGAAGTGCAGCAATACTTACACACAATGTTATGTTTAAAAATTAGAAAGCAGTAAAATATGTTTCTACTTGTAAACATTTTCAAATTTTTATTTAACTTTTAAGTTTGTCACCGTTTTATTTTACTGTTGTATTTATGGCTTACTTTGTTTATTCAAATGTACCCCTGGCTGTATTTGTATTTCTTTAAAACCAATTTTAAAAATATAATTAAAAAAAGACTATAAGCTCCGCCCTTCACTTCAGCGGAGGGAGTTTGGCAGCGCCTCAGATGTTAATATGTAAGTTCTTGACTGTAAATCAACTGTTTATCCGACTGTGGCCATGTCCCAAATGGCACCCTAAGCCCTCACAGTTTTCCTCTGAGTCCGCACTTTCACGACGTAATGCCGCTTTGACTGCTGGGAAGAAGTCCGCTGTGTAGCTCGCACCAGAGTGGGCTGGGCAGAAGTGCGCATCGAGGCCAACATTATCCGTCTGCAATACCGGAGGCTGCACTTTCAGGACCCTATTTTTTTGTGACAGCGCCACCTACCGAATCGGAGAACCGCTATCCCAGGAACGCATTTCCAGGACCCTAGTTTTGCAGATCTGAAACAAGTGCCACCAAGGCAGTATTTTAACCCTTTTTTAAGGTTTTTAAAGGTTTATTACACCCAAATATACTGCTTTCTTTATTGCAATTAAATCTGGTTTCTAGGAATGTTAAGTAATTATTGGGTCCAAGTTGCATAATTTAATAACTCATCAAGTAAAATAAACAAGGAATGGTATAGCCTTTTCAGTCAATCACATTTTCAAGTACAGAGGGAATACACAAGGATGACTCTGGGGGTAGATTTAAGATTGTGTATATTTTATAAAATAATATATGTGGAGATGGTGGTCCAGTGGGTTAACACACAAAAACAAATTTGTTCGTGACGTGAACCACATAGGAATAACTTCATGGAGAACGTCTTCACTGACTCCTAAGAGAGAGAAAGATAGAGAAGTGAAGGAAATAAGGAACATTGAGTTGAACTTGTTCAACTCTCTAATTTTTAATTTCAAATTTTAAAGATCTTAGTCACCACAGAGCACAAACATTACATACAATACAAAATTATATCAATCTTCATACCAAATAATGTTCATATTACTGTTATTGCATCCTGTTCAAATATTTGGGTGAACAAGTTCTTGAAACATTCATGTCAATAAAGCGCATCTGAACCGAGAAAAAAAATAATAATAGAGATGCAAGAAATCTGAATAGAAGTAACATGTTATTTCTACAATAACATGACTTTTCCTGTCCTTAAAAAGATTTAAAGCACACATTGTGACGTATGCAGCAGCACTACCTACCAACTGGATGCTCTCCCCTCTTCAACAAGTTCATTTTATATTAATAAATAGACATAAATTAGGGCTAAGTCTAGGACTTGACCAATTAATTCATCTTTTGTTATACTTCTGCCTGCCCTGAGCTGTGTCCTTGAAAGCACTTCATATAGAGTACAGTACACAATACATGACACAATCTAACACGTGGTATTTTAACAGTCAATTATTATGATGGCCTCTGTTATGCCCGACTATAAAAACGTCACGTCTCAATCAACATTATAAAACCATGCCAAAATGAAGAGACCTACTCATAACATGTCATGTATTGTGAGGCTGACTGTGAGCATGTGACAGCTAAACCATTACGATTATTTTAACTTAAAATGAAGAAAAAAACATTGAGTAACTAACTAGCTTTCACAACGAACAGTTGTGAATACAGCTGTCTTAAGACACAATTGTGCTGTCACTAAGTCAACACAAGCTTTCAAGCTAGTTTAGTTGAGCGAATGTGCTAACAATTCATTTACAGCACTATCTAATATACGTATGATAGCTATGCATTCAAGACTATTTAGTAAATCACGATCACTTCGGCTACGTTAAATTTCCAATGAAATGCATCACGATTGTTTTTAATGTTAAGAAGGGCTGCAACAAATGATTATTTTGATAATCGATTAATCTAACGATTATTAGAACGATTAATCGTCGATTAATGTTATTGCCATCGACGACTAATTAGTAACTTTTTAACGATTATTCAGCTTTCCCAATTAGTTAAAACATTGAGTTATACATATTCTAACTATAATATATAAAAAAGAAAATCACTTCAGCTTTTGAAATGGATGTTTTAATGAACTTTGAGCCAAGTTCTCAGAACTCAAATCACACACAAATGCTCTCTAAGCATTGTTTAAATATTCTGTTCTCTTTCAACTGAAAAAAAAAAATAATAATTATAGACAAAATAATATATATTTTTGAATGTAAACATCTCTTGGCAGCAGTATTAAAGGCATAGTTCACCCAAAAATTAAAAATCTGAAAATAAATAATTTACTCGCCCTCAAGTTGTACCAAACCTGTATGAGTTTCTTTGTTCTGCTGAACACAAAGGAAGATATTTTAAAGAATGTTTGTAACCAAGCAGATTACCATAGTAGGGGAAATATACTATGGTACTCAATGGTTGCTCTCTCTGCTTTGTTACAAACATACCCATCCCTAACATGCAGTAACGTTAATGCTTAAAACAAATTTGACAAGCTACTTTAATCAACAAGTAGAATTGACCATGACATCCTTATTCCAGAAAAGTGGTGCATGAATGTTGGGGTTGTGGGGAGGGGCATGTCTGGTCTGAACTAGTTGATGCATGAAAACGGCACCCTGATAAAGAGGTTGACTGGCTCAAAATTTTTGAAAATACAAAAATATTCATCTTAAATGTATTTAAATACAAATTACATTTGATTTTTTCCAAAGGCTTTAAAATACAAAATTGTATTTTGTATTTCAAATACGTATTTTAAATACACGTATCTGAAATACTGCCCATCCCTGTCTGTATGTTTGAACGATTTTAGACCATAATATAAGGACAAAGGGCCGTTTCTAGCCATTTTGACACTCCATAGGCAAAATCCTTATTGGTGCCTCCAGTCCAATCATAAAAAGCAACATTGGTGTATTCATTTGAATCCTTATTAACAAATATCATTCATTCATTTAGACACTTGTGCGATTTATCCTGAGGACCAACACTACAAAAAACTATTTATGAAATAGTTTATCAAATATATATATTTAAATGTATACCATATTAATTACAAGCTTAACTGATCTTAAAAGTTCATTTTAGACACTCGATGGTATTCCAGAAAGTCCTCATGTAGAAGTCCTTCTCCTTGCAGCATGACTTTTTAAAGTATGAACAATAGTTGGTTCGGTAAATAACTACTTAATTAAAACAAGAAGCAATTTTATGTTGTTTATTTCCACTGTTGTACTGAAAACATAGCTTACATAACAGTTTTCAAAACCAATATCATTACACCCCTTGAAGGGTTAGTTCACCCAAAAATGAAAATGTCACTTATTACTCACCCTCATGCCATTCCACACCGGTAAGACCTCCATTTCAAAACACTACTTCATTAAGCTTCAGAGCGTTATGAATCAGTGTATCGAATCAGTGGCTTGAAGAGCCAAAGTCACATGATTTTAGCAGTTTGACACGCGATCCAAATCATGATTCAACCACTGATTCATAAGGCTCCGAAGCTACATGAAGCAGTGTTTTGAAATTGGCCACCACTATAAGTCGTTATTTTGGGTTTGTTTGGCACACCAAAAATATTCTTGTCACTTTATAATATTAATATTGAACCACTGTACTCACATGAACTGATTTAAATTAGGCTTGCTACGATAGTCGGTGTTGCCGGTGTTACCGGTGTCCAGACTCAACACCGGTTACATCACTTGCCCACCGTGGCACCGCCCACCGTCTTTTTGATTTTTTTATAGTAATAAAATAATTTAGTTCAGTTAGAGAACAGACAATACAAATAAAAACTGAACGTATCTGCTTAAAGCAGGATCCGACCGTGAGTCTCGGCAGCGGCAGGAGTCATTCATCAGATTTAAGAGTGAGGAGCAGACTGAGATGATCGCGGAAGATTTGGTTTCAAAGCGAAACGTAAAAGCGCCTATTTAAGGGAGTTTGTCATTTGTTTTGTTGTTGTGTTTTTCATTAAAAATAATAGGCTAATGAACCCACAATTCAAGCAACCCGCAGCCGAATTGGCGCTAATTCAAAACTGAAAGTAAAATGTGCACGGCCGCACAGAGCGCGCATTGTTTACTTTCGCCTGGCTCCGCGCATTTATTTTTTGCCGCGCGCACCCTCGCGCTCGTGCGGGCGCGTCGAGTATAAACAAGGGGACGAACTGTCATTCATTCATGGTGTGCATCTCAATCATAGACTGATCAATGCTTGATCAGTGCCCTGACTACTGAACTAGGGAACTGATTGAGACGCACCCATGGCCTCACAGAGCGCGCATTTACAGACGAGCTGTCATTCACGGTGTGCGCGCACTGGCGCGTTTTCAGTTCAGAGCGGTAGTGTGCATGTTACTTTAGATTTAAAAGCCTCCGCCGGTGATACCGGTATTACCGGTGTTGTCACACATCAATTAACCGGTGGGAAAATTTCCTCACCGTCACATCCCTAATTTAAATATGTTTTTAGTACATTAATGGATCTTGAGAGAGGAAATGTCTGAGCCTTCGGATTTCAACAAAAATATCTTAAATTGTGTTTCCGAAGATGAACAGAGGTCTTACGGGTGTGGAACGGCATGAGGGTGAGTAATGACATTATTTTCATTTTTGTGTGAACTAACCCTTTAAATGTATTTATCAAACTGGGCAGTGGTATTATTAAAAATATGACATCAGTCAAAATGATGAAGAGTCATTTAATACAAGTTATTAAAAGAGATCAGTGTCTGTGAGCAAAGAACATACAGACAAAACAATCAAATTTCACTACTAATTTTAGATTACATTTCTGTATTAAAGGTAATTCCATTGTTTGCTTAATCTGAATTTCAAATTATTTATTTGCAAGACATGGATCTGTACTTTGCTCACTTAAACACCTTCGGACAATGCTTTTTCTTATGAGTCTGTAGATTAGATAATTGGGTGAATCTCTTCCCACATAAAGAGCACTGGTGCGGCTTCTCTCCAGTGTGAACTCTCTCATGTGTTTTCAGGTTTCTTGACTGAGAGAAACTCCTCCCACAGTGTGAGCACTTGTATGGTTTCTCTCCAGTGTGAACTCTCTGGTGTGATTTTAATTTGTCTAATGTAATAAAGCTCTTCCCACATTCAGAGCACACATAACGTCTCAAACCAGTATGAATACTCTCATGTACTTTTAAAGAGTTCAGTTGTGCAAAACTCTTTCCACAGAAAGAACAAACGTGAGGCTTTACATCAGCATGAACTATAAGGTGTCGTCTTAAGCTTGATGCCAAAACAAATGTTTTCTCACACTGATCACAGCTGAATGATCTCACTCCAGAGTGACGGCGCAGATGAACATTGAGAGAGCTTTTGTGAGTGAAACTCTTTCCACATCTGCATGTGAACGGTTTCTCTCCCGTGTGAATCCTCATGTGAACATTTAGGGTTTTTTTACGTTTGAAACTCTTTCCACACTCAGAGCAAGTGAAAGAGACTCCAGATTTTCCCGTTTGTTTCTGTGTGAAACTCTCAGTCTTGACTGCGTTTCCATCTTCTTCTTTTAAATGATGAGGTTTTTGCTGTTTGTCTTCATTTACTTCCACAGGGTCTAAAAGCAACATATAAAATTCCCATGATGCAATAAAAGAATAAATGAGAAACAATAATATTGTTTAAAATTTTAATTTCACACAACTCTAGATTAATACTATATAGTGTATAGTTTTAGATGTATTGTTATATGTCAATTTTCATCTTAATTAACCCTTTCGCACAGTCTTGGCTGGTCCCTAAAGCGTACAGTCACACCGGTGTGATCAGTCTTGGCTGGTCCCTAAAGTGTACAGTCACACCGGTGTGATCAGTCTTGGCTGGTCCCTAAAGCGTACAGGCACACCGGTGTGATCAGTCTTGGCTGGTCCCTAAAGCTTACAGGCACACCAGTGTGATCAGTCTTGGCTGGTCCCTAAAGCGTACAGGCACACCGGTGTAATTAGTCTTGGCTGGTCCCTAAAGCTTACAGGCACACCAGTGTGATCAGTCTTGGCTGGTCCCTAAAGCTTACAGGCACACCAGTGTGATCAGTCTTGGCTGGTCCCTAAAGCGTACAGGCACACCGGTGTAATTAGTCTTGGCTGGTCCCTAAAGCGTACAGGCACATAGGTGTGATCAGTCTTGGCTGGTCCCTAGAGCGTACAGTCACACCGGTGTGATCAGTCTTGGCTGGTCCCTAAAGCGTACAGGCACACCGGTGTGATCAGTCTTGGCTGTTCCCTAAAAGTGTACAGGCACACCGGTGTGATCAGTCTTGGCTGGTCCCTAAAGCGTACAGGCACACCGGTGTGATCAGTCTTGGCTGGTCCCTAAAGCTTACAGGCACACTGGTGTGATCAGTCTTGGCTGTTCCCTAAAAGTGTACAGGCACACCGGTGTGATCAGTCTTGGCTGGTCCCTAAAGCGTACAGGCACACCAGTGTGATCAGTCTTGGCTGGTCCCTAAAGCGTACAGGCACATAGGTGTGATCAGTCTTGGCTGGTCCCTAAAGCGTACAGGCACACCAGTGTGATCAGTCTTGGCCGGTCCCTAAAGCGTACAGGCACACCAGTGTGATCAGTCTTGGCCGGTCCCTAAAGTGTACAGGCACACCAGTGTGATCAGTCTTGGCTGTTCCCTAAAAGTGTACAGGCACACCGGTGTGATCAGTCTTGGCTGTTCCCTAAAAGTGTACAGGCACACCAGTGTGATCAGTCTTGGCTGGTCCCTAAAGCGTACAGGCACACCAGTGTGATCAGTCTTGGCTGGTCCCTAAAGCGTACAGGCACATAGGTGTGATCAGTCTTGGCTGGTCCCTAAAGCGTACAGGCACACCAGTGTGATCAGTCTTGGCCGGTCCCTAAAGCGTACAGGCACACCAGTGTGATCAGTCTTGGTTGGTCCCTAAAGCGTACAGGCAAAACGGTGTAATTAGTCTTGGCTGGACCCTAAAGCGTACAGGCACACCGGTGTGATCAGTCTTGGCTGGTCCCTAGAGCGTACAGGCACACCGGTGCGATCAGTCTTGGCTGGTCCCTAAAGCGTACAGGCACACTGGTGTGATCAGTCTTGGCTGGTCCCTAAAGCGTACAGGCACACCGGTGTAATCAGTCTTGGCTGGTCCCTAAAGCGTACAGGCACACCGGTGTGATCAGTCTTGGATGGTCCCTAAAGCATACAGGCACACCGGTGTGATCAGTCTCGGCTGGTCCCTAAAGCGTACAGGCACACTGGTGTGATCAGTCTTGGCTGTTCCCTAAAAGTGTACAGGCACACCGGTGTGATCAGTCTCGGCTGGTCCCTAAAGCGTACAGGCACACTGGTGTGATCAGTCTTGGCTGTTCCCTAAAAGTGTACAGGCACACCGGTGTGATCAGTCTTGGCTGGTCCCTAAAGCGTACAGGCACACCGGTGTGATCAGTCTTGGCTGTTCCCTAAAAGTGTACAGGCACACCGGTGTGATCAGTCTTGGCTGGTCCCTAAAGCGTACAGGCACACCGGTGTGATCAGTCTTGGCTGTTCCCTAAAAGTGTACAGGCACACCGGTGTGATCAGTCTTGGCTGTTCCCTAAAAGTGTACAGGCACACCAGTGTGATCAGTCTTGGCTGGTCCCTAAAGCGTACAGGCACATAGGTGTGATCAGTCTTGGCTGGTCCCTAAAGCGTACAGGCACACCAGTGTGATCAGTCTTGGCCGGTCCCTAAAGCGTACAGGCACACCAGTGTGATCAGTCTTGGTTGGTCCCTAAAGCGTACAGGCAAAACGGTGTAATTAGTCTTGGCTGGACCCTAAAGCGTACAGGCACACCGGTGTGATCAGTCTTGGCTGGTCCCTAGAGCGTACAGGCACACCGGTGCGATCAGTCTTGGCTGGTCCCTAAAGCGTACAGGCACACTGGTGTGATCAGTCTTGGCTGGTCCCTAAAGCGTACAGGCACACCGGTGTAATCAGTCTTGGCTGGTCCCTAAAGCGTACAGGCACACCGGTGTGATCAGTCTTGGATGGTCCCTAAAGCATACAGGCACACCGGTGTGATCAGTCTCGGCTGGTCCCTAAAGCGTACAGGCACACTGGTGTGATCAGTCTTGGCTGTTCCCTAAAAGTGTACAGGCACACCGGTGTGATCAGTCTCGGCTGGTCCCTAAAGCGTACAGGCACACTGGTGTGATCAGTCTTGGCTGTTCCCTAAAAGTGTACAGGCACACCGGTGTGATCAGTCTTGGCTGGTCCCTAAAGCGTACAGGCACACCGGTGTGATCAGTCTTGGCTGTTCCCTAAAAGTGTACAGGCACACCGGTGTGATCAGTCTTGGCTGGTCCCTAAAGCGTACAGGCACACCGGTGTGATCAGTCTTGGCTGGTCCCTAAAGCGTACAGGCACACTGGTGTGATCAGTCTTGGCTGGTCCCTAAAGCGTACAGGCACACTGGTGTGATCAGTCTTGGCTGTTCCCTAAAAGTGTACAGGCACACCGGTGTGATCAGTCTTGGCTGGTCCCTAAAGCGTACAGGCACACTGGTGTGATCAGTCTTGGCTGGTCCCTAAAGCGTACAGGCACACTGGTGTGATCAGTCTTGGCTGTTCCCTAAAAGTGTACAGGCACACCGGTGTGATCAGTCTTGGCTGGTCCCTAAAGCGTACAGGCACACTGGTGTGATCAGTCTTGGCTGGTCCCTAAAGCGTACAGGCACACTGGTGTGATCAGTCTTGGCTGGTCCCTAAAGCGTACAGGCACACTGGTGTGATCAGTCTTGGCTGGTCCCTAAAGCGTACAGGCACACCGGTGTGATCAGTCTTGGCTGGTCCCTAAAGCGTACAGGCACACCGGTGTGATCAGTCTTGGCTGGTCCCTAAAGCGTACAGGCACACCGGTGTGATCAGTCTTGGCTGGTCCCTAAAGCGTACAGGCACACCGGTGTGATCAGTCTTGGCTGGTCCCTAAAGCGTACAGGCACACTGGTGTGATCAGTCTTGGCTGGTCCCTAAAGCATACAGGCACACTGGTGTGATCAGTCTTGGCTGGTCCCTAAAGCGTACAGGCACACCGGTGTGATCAGTCTTGGCTGGTCCCTAAAGCGTACAGGCACACTGGTGTGATCAGTCTTGGCTGGTCCCTAAAGCGTACAGGCACACTGGTGTGATCAGTCTTGGCTGGTCAGCTGAGCAGCACGAAGCGCACTTATAGTGCTGATGATATAAAGTAGAGCCGGCCGATATATATATATATATTTTTTTTAATTCCCTTGAAATTGTCATTGCAATTATTAACTAGATAAAAAAAGTTTGTCGAGACAAACTTTAAGTTGGCTTGAGAAAGCCGGACCAGAAAGTTTGAAAAAGTTTGAAAAGCTTAAAGTTTGAAGATTTTCAGTTTACGGTTTTGCAGTCAACATAGTCGACAGATAGATAGGTCCGTCAATTCTACGCGGACCGCAAGCGCTGTGATTGGTCTGCCAGAACCCCTCCCTCAGGTCAATAAAAAAAAAAATCTGCGATAGGAGTGCGTGTGTCCAGAAATGGGATGATAGTTTAATCCTGAAATCTGCTATATAACACAATATTTTGTAGGGCAGAGATTCTTTATGTTAGTGAATAAATACATAGATCCGTTGAGTATAGTTTATTTATTTTCTCAAAACCAAAGATGTTTATCAGTGATTGTATATCAAGAACAGGGACACATTTGGGTGCATTTCGTTTTGTGATTTCAACGGAATGAATGGTCTCCGCAACAGCATTCGATTGAAGCGCTCGTCTGTGAGTCACCGATACTGAAAACAGCGCCACGAGCTCGGCATGATTTAAAAAACGCATTCCAGCACCAGATCGCCTCTTATGTAACTCTACTAATCAACTAGAGATGCTTAATTTGTATTACATACAACAACTCAAGCTGCAAGAAAAGCAGCTATCTGACGCAATGACGGCTGCTGATACTCCGTCAATGTAAACATGCTTCTTCTTCAGCTTTTGCCTTGATACTGTGGGTTACCATCAACATGCCCGTGGACACTGCCTCCTAGCGGTCTGCATGTAGAATTGCACATTGACACAGACAACAACGCAGAAGTATAAATGAAAACCAACACGTAACTTGCGCCGTAGAGGATACGCCGTAGGTCCGACACAGAAGTATAAATCAGCCTTTAGGATAGAATATGCCAACGCTACATTTACATTACACCTCCACTCTAGTTTTGCTTTGTATATAAATAAAACCAATATAAATGTAAAATAAGTGTGTTATGAGTGTGTTACGTGTTAGTGAAGAGCTCGCATTGAGCGTGTGTACGAGTGCGTTACATGTTAGTGGACTGCACAGTGGCGGAGAATTCGTTATGCAGCAGAAGCGTCATACTTATATTTTAAAATGTGCATTCAGCACCACCCTATTCAGAGTACGCACAATCGCAAAATTAATATTGAAAGTAAACGGGAGCGCGCATTCAAACGTGATTTCAATACGTTACCGCTATTTGAAAGTGGCTCCCTGTGGCACGCGAATATCTCCCAATATAATCTCGTTGTAACCATCTCTTAGCTCTGTATCATGCTTGAAGAAAAATGTGGTCTCTATTTGCACTTTGAATATTGAGTACTTATGAATTATGGTTATTGTTTGCACTTAATATCTATTATCAATCTGTGGGAATGAGTTCAGTTAGGAGGTCAAAAGAAGCTCATGTGCAGTTCTAAGGTCTGAAGAGACGATCATACAGGATAGAAGCCAGTCAGTTGAGTTTTTGGCAAAACCTTTACAGTGCTTGTTGTCTTTTACTGCATATGATCAGTGTTGCCACAGTTACTTTGAAAAAGTAACTTAGTTACTTTACAGATTACTTGATTTTAAAAGTAACTAAGTTACTTTACAGATTACTTGATTTTAAAAGTAACTAAGTTAGATTACAAGTTACTTTATTAGTTACATTCATCAGTTGCCGACAACACCTCTGCAGCCTCAACATAAAAATGACAACCGTTTTTGCCAACACTAAACATAAAACATACACTACACTAAACATAAAACACTAAACATAAAACCCTAAACATGTTAATGAAAAGGTACAAATTACTTTGTGTTCTTATTAAATACATTTATGAAAAACAATTTATATTTAATTTTTAATTTATATTTATATATGAATGTAAATAATTATATGGGCCTACACAAATAATATAAAATTACAAGATTTATATTGTAAACGTAATGTGCAGCCTTGTAAAGGGACAACAAATATATGATCGATCCGTGAGAACAATATATTTTTTAATAATCTTTAAGTGCACAAAACTATGAAAATATATGAAACGCTTCAAAACAGAGCGGCAACAAAGCGCTTATGCGCATCCCGGGTGCAGAATGATGTGCTTAAAGCAACATGGAGTCAGTGTGCAGTGCAGCGCGAGTGCACATTGAAAAGTTCACGGCATAAAGAGAAGATGAGCGTTGAGCCCACAAATCCTAGTCTACTATGTAGCCTATATCGGTCCAAATATTCACTGATTATTTGTTTCTTCACAGTTTTTAATTCTGGTTATTGTGCGTGTGATGCTATAATAGTCCTTGTGTTGTCACCTGAGTAGCGAGCACAACATCTTTCAGAAACCGCTAGATTAACTCCAGGAAGATAAATTATTTTATCAACATATCAAGTATTATAACGGGAATATATAATATGGAGTGAGCTTTCCCGTGCAGCTGCTGACTGGAACCGAACGACGCGCAGTTTGAATGCTGAACGGAGAATGATTGACAGCTACAGCGGAGGAAAGACATTCAGCTATGGAATGGCTTTAGATGACTTTGTACTAGCAAATCATAATATACTAATAATGGTTGCTGAAGGATGTGACAATATATATTTCTGATGATTATTTAATTATCACGACATGCCTAATCTGAGCAAGTGACTGCCTGTCTTGAGTTTTGTCGACAGACGGAGGCGGCAAGAAATTTGACGGAGCGGCCGCCTCGTAATTCTCTATGCAGGAAAAACCCTGCTGAGACTAAACAAGAAAGCAAAAATATATATTTTTACTAAGGAAAATGACAAAAAAAGTAACTCACAGTGACTTGGATAAGTTACTTTAATCTGATTACTGGTTTGGAAATAGTAACGCGTTAGATTACTCGTTACTGAAAAAAGTGGTCAAATTAGAGTAACGCGTTACTAAGTAACGCGTTACTGGCATCACTGCATATGATAATTCCTACTCAGAAAGTAAAACTGAAATGACATTCATTACAATATGATGAGTTGAAACATTTCAAATGCACCTGGAAACAATTTTTCTAGTCATGCATTTCATCATTGAGAATTTCTTAAAAATACTATGTAAAAATCTTGTTTCGTCTCGTGAACCCAATCTCGTGTCTCGTCTCGTGAGATAAGCGTCTCGTCACACCCCTAATAGATAGATAGTTAGTCAAGTCAACTTTATTTATATAGCGCTTTTTACAATGCAGATTGTTTCAAAGCAGCTTCACAGTGTTAAACAGGAAAATAATGCAACAATTTTATTCAGCCGTATAGCCGCTCTGGAGAAAACGGTGATGTCATCAGTTCATTTCAATTATCATACAGTGGCAGTGTGGGCTTTAGATCAGTAATTAGATCAGTAATTTGGTTTATATGATTAATTTAGTTTAATAATTTAATTTATTTGATATTTAGTTATTTAGATTTATTAAAATGTAGTGTCCCCAACTGGGCAAGCCAAGCCAAAGGCGACAGCGGCAAGGTAACCAAAACCCCATCAGGTGACCTAATGGAGAAAAATAAACCTTGGGAGAAACCAGGCTCAGTCGGGCCGTATTGATGAAACAATTATTAAAGTGCAATATTCGAAGGATCGGAGGCAACACTCCTGAGACGGGTTTTATTGAGGATGACACATCGATTTAACAATTATTAAATAGGAATATTCGAACAATCTGAGTCATAGATAGATAGATGCATTTGCTAGGGTATTCTAAGTGGTTGCTATGAGATTAGATAGCTTTATACTAGGGATGCACCGATACCACTTTTTTTCAGACAAGTTACAAGTTACATATGGCTACTTGCAAATACCGAGTACTGATACGAGTACTTCATTATAACATTAAAGTTACCATTACAGTTCTTCTAACAATGTTTTATTTTCATCAGATGTTTTTCACTTTCTGACTGTAACAAAGTAAATACACAAATTGATGCTGTTGCTGACATTTTAACATTCAACTTGGTGTTTTCCTAAACAAACATGGCACTGCTGCCCATTTCACATAAATGTAACCTGTAACATTCAGTGGATTCCAGTACCACAACATAGTAGCAGAACAACTGAATTAAATTGTTATCAAAGCCATACAGCCCTTTTCAGAAAAGTGAGAGGCTGGATCTTTTTGATGAAAAGATCTACAATGTGTGACACTGAGCTATGGATGTGCGAGACTAGTCGATTAAACGTTAGTGCTTCTGCTAGACGACTGGGAAAATACTAGTCATTTACATTTGTTTGGCACATTTAAGGTTTTGCTTTAAATATATATATATATATATATATATATATATATATATATATATATATATACACACTTCACAACAGTATCGGAACGTCACCCGAGTACTGGTATCGGTGCATCCCTACTTTATACCATTGTTTGAAGGAACTGCATGCTATATTTTATATGAAAATAAGCTGACAACATTCTTCCTGAAAAACATTGTTTTTCTATAACATTAAGCCTCAAATGTCAACAATAGATTGGTTTGATTTTTTTTAAAATGAAAAATATGCATGGCATTATAATGTTAATAGTGCTTGTTAATTAATAATTAATGTTATATGTGCATATATTCAAGAAAAATGTGTTATATTTATATATAAAATATTTAAATACAAGATAAATTATATAATATATATACACAGTATATACATGTAAATATTTCTTCAATATATATTGCATCTGAGTATGTGCACACACACATACATACATACATATACTAATTTGTGATTATTAATTTTTTTTTTTCTTTTTTTTTTAGAAGTGTTTGTCATTGAATCATTAATTTAAAAGATTGCCATAAACAATGCATTTTGCAACACCACGAAATAAACAATATGCATAATGTGAAATTATTAGTGGTGGCACGGTACATGGGAAAAAAACGGACCGTTCGGTTCGCTTGTCTCGGTTCGGAGTGTGTGCGTCGCACGGTTCGCGCATGCGCAATGTATCCTCGTGCCCGTATGTTACCTCAGACAGTGGGTGTCCTTTTCGCGCGAAATAAGAGGTGTGTGTTTGTGTGTGTGGACATACAGTAAAGTAAAAGTGGAGTGCTGCAGGTCACGTCACATGTAGAAATGAAAGTGGGAGAGATAAGGAAGGCTGCCCGGAGTTGGAGGATGCGCTAGCATCGTATAGCAGGGCAGATGCAGTGCGGAGAGCGGGAGCCGCGCGTGCCCGTTGCGCAGACACACACTGGCAGTGTTTGTCTAGCGAGTCGCGCAGCTGAACCGCGGCTCGTGGATTGCAAATATAGTCCATTCTGTCACATTTTCCGGTGTTCTCCTCCGACCCCTGTCTGTCTCGTGCTTTGATTTATGATGGGCAGCATATATCTGCTGCAAATGCGACCGTGTTCCCCTCTGTCTCACACACACATGCATATGTTGTATATAAGTAGTTCACATGATAAATGTAACATTTAAAAGTTAAGATATGCTTCTAGTTCTAATAATTTAATCATGCCTTTGAAGTTTGGGCAAAAACTTCTGGCAGTGTTGTGTTTTCGTGTATTTTATGTTATTTTTTCACAGCGCTGGATGTCATATGGTGATTGTGAAACACACGGGACACTTCATGGTGAAATGTGTTAATCAGGTCAGCTGAATTAAAGCCACAGTGCATTGTTCTGATCAAAATTGACATGATTAACATGAAAAATGTTACGCCAATGTGTCGGACTCTGTAGACAGCCAGTTAGGAAACAACTTGATATAACAATTTTTAATATTGTATCCTAATTGTGGATGATTAAGCCATATATACCATATGCTGAAGTAAATTTCTGGAGTGTTAACGATTAAAAAAACAAAAACAAGAACCGTACAGAACCGAAAACCGTGACCCTAAAACCGTGATACGAACCAAACCGTGGGTTTTGTGAACCGTGCCACCCCTAGAAATTATACACTTTTTGTTTCGCCCATCCGATATATCGTCATATCGCAAGATCACAAGGTCATATCACAGAAAGTTTTTAAATTGCTTTGTGAGTTATTTAATAAAGAAATATGAATTGTACCTCGCCTTCAGCATTATAACTATTTTACCCAAGCTGGACAGAGATTGAGACGGTGCTGCTGCATGTCATGCCATATAGCTCTCAGCGCAGGAGCGTGTCTTGTGTCTATCTGTGTGTCGTCAGCATGAGATCGGCCTTTATAGAGACCACTGATCAAATCAAAGCGATTATCGACCGATAGCGAGCGGTAGATGTTCAGTCGAAGCACCCCTACTTTCCATTATAATTAGACAAGTTTTATTCATATCACATACACATTGTGTAAGTAACACATTTGTGAATATTTTTAATAAAAAGAGAAAATGAAATAAAAGTAGATCATCATTCATACAGACCAATTGTGACTGCGGAAACAATAAAGAAATGCGTTCTATATAACAGTCGCCTTGGACAACTTAGGGGTCAGCCAGAATATTTTTAATTTATGTGTGAAAGGGTTAATGTTCCTCATTAAAGAGAATGAAGGAAAACACCAACCTATTTGTTCCTCTGTCTCTTCATCTTTTATTCTGCAGGGTTCTTCCTCAAACTCCATCTTTACAATAGTATGTCTGTAGTTTCTCCTGGAGTAATTCCTCCTGCTTCTTCTTCTTCTCCTGTGGGAAGATGGGAATATTCCCAGCATTTAAACTCTCATGAACGGCTGTGGGAGCGGCTTCACTGACTGAAGGTGTGAATTGTGGTCGCTGTAGCTCATTTAGCAGATCATCATCACACTTACAATCACAATTATCCAGCTTTAAGTGTTTTACTAAAACAACTGTTTAGAAACAATTCAACTCCTCTAGCTGGTTGTTATGCTGCTCTTACTTTTGATAGACCTATGCTTAAGGTGCAATAAAAACAGGTTTGTATCGTTCATTACATAAAATGAAACACAGCTCATATCACAAATGATAATGTGAAAAACAGTCAGTAACGAGTTTTTCGAGCGTAATGAACAACATCACTCGGTTCATTTCGATTCATTTCTGAGTGATTCACTAAATGAATCGACTCGTTTAGTCGTTTGGATTTATATTTCTCCTAATAAATGATAAATGAATGTACTCACAGTGTGAAAACATCAGAATTAGAGCAGAATGAACGGCTGTGTTCCACTTCTCATGTTTATGTTCTTCCCTCGCTCACTTCTTCTTCTCTAGACTCGGATGTGTGTCGGTGCTTCGGTTGCTCGAGTGCCTCCATCGGCGGAAAACAAAGCAATGCGTGGCGGTAAAGTGAAAGTTGCTCATTCTAGCCAATCTTGAAAAGTTAGGAGGAAACAATATTTAAACTGTGAAATTCCATCTTCATTTGTGAAATGATGAGGTTTATGAAACGGATGCTGCTTGTCTTCATTCACTTCCAAATCATTAAATTCTCATAATTCAATTAAAGGTGCACTATGTAACATTTTTCAGTAAAATATCCAAAAACCACTAGGCCAGTTATATATTTTGTTCAATTGAGTACTTACAATATCCCAAATGTTTCCAACTATTTGTAAATCGTGAGAAATTGCTATTTTAAACAAGGAACCGGGACGTGTGAGGGAGTCGCCTGTCAATGGCGTCATATCTGCGTTACCCTCGGTTTCCAGTTTTATAACTGCTCAGAGCTCTCGGATTTCATCAAAAATATCTTAATTTGTTTTCCAGAGATGAATGAAAGTCTCACTGGTTTGGAACGACATGAGGGTGAGTAAATAATAACATCATTTTAGTGTTTAGTGGATGCGTTCAGTCGAAGCACCCCTACTTTCCATTATAATTAGACAACAAGTTTTATTCATATCACATACACATTGTGTAAAGTAACACATTTGTGAATATTTTTAATAAAAGAGAAAATTAAATAAAAGTAGATCATCGTTCATACAGACCAATTGTGACTGCGGAAACAATAAAGAAATGCGTTCTATATAACAGTCGCCTTGGACAACTTAGGGGTCAGCCAGAATATTTTTAATTTATGTGTGAAAGGGTTAATGTTCCTCATTAAAGAGAATGAAGGAAAACACCAACCTATTTGTTCCTCTGTCTCTTCATCTTTTATTCTGCAGGGTTCTTCCTCAAACTCCATCTTTACAACAGTATGTCTGTAGTTTCTCCTGGAGTAATTCCTCCTGCTGCTTCTTCTTCTTCTCCTGTGGGAAGATGGGAATATTCCCAGCATTTAAACTCTCATGAACGGCTGTGTGAGCGGCTTCACTGACTGAAGGTGTGAATTGTGGTCGCTGTTGCTCATTTAGCAGATGATCATCACACTTACAATCACTCTCAATTGAGCGTCATATCTGCGTTACCCTCGGTTTCCAGTTTTATAACTGCTCAGAGCTCTCGGATTTCATCAAAAATATCTTAATTTGTTTTCCAGAGATGAATGAAAGTCTCACTGGTTTGGAACGACATGAGGGTGAGTAAATAATAACATAATTTTAGTGTGAATTTCTGGGTGACCTATCCCTTTAAGATGTATGCTGTGGTGAACAGTGATGTGGCGTTCACACCGGACGCGATTCGCGCGAAGGTGGACGCGTGAACATTTTGAGTTTATTCGCTTAATTTGCGCGAATCGCGCGTGAAATTCGCGTGTGACAACTACACAACAGACACGAATTCGCGTCATGGGAGGGGCTTCTGCCCTATATGAGCCTATATGAGCCAGCTCGTCTCGGTCACTTGACGTCTTTTTTATAAAAAATACTACTATTAATGTGTGACAAAATGTAGTTTAAAGACTTTTTCAGGCGATAATATAGTTGTTTAAAGCTCAAATCTGTGGTTAATTTATAAAAAGAGTGCCTATTTGAGCATTTTATCTGGCGTTTTCGGAGTTGTGAGATCCAGGCGATCAGTGACATTCCGCGCTCGTTTACCCGGCGAGACCCGCCTTTCCTCGGCTAGTCCTTCTCACATTTGCCGCCGGCTCTGGCTCTGGCTCTTTTTTTCTGCTCCAGTCTCGTTGTGAAATAGCTGACATAGATTTTGTTGAGAGGGTAGCTGCGCTTTATTTGCTGTGGAAGGCTGAAAAGCGGCGTAGACTCGTTCGGCGCCGTGTCTGGGTCCATCAGATCCTCCAGGAGCTGCGCCTCCGCTTGTAAATGCGTCACTACTAGAGCAAGCTCGTGATTGGTTAACGCGGCGCGAAATATCCGGCAAAGTTCAGATTTTTCAACTTGAGCGATTCGCGCGAAGTGACATGCTTGCGTTTGAGTAATTGTAGGGTTGTAAAATTTGATGTTAGTATGTTTGAAATAGTGTGCAGTGGTTTGTGTGCGTTGTGTTAAGGTGTATGCTTTGTTGAACCACTGCACACTACTTCAAACATACTAACACAACATTTTAAAACAAATTACACAGACATTGCTATTAAAGATGTAAATTGTGCAGAACAAACTGCAGAATTGTGTAAAAAAAGCTGAACATGTTTTAAGAAAGGTTGTAAGTTGCATTTGTCTAATAAAGAAGTGATTTAATACTCACCAGTTGTCTGTTTTTTCTTTCACTCATTGTAATGTATAGATAATTGTAAATTACCATAGTTTCATTTTATTTTATTTTATTCAGTGCAGAACATGGGAATAAGAGAGAAGATAAAAACAGCACAAGTGTAAATAAAGAATGAAATATAAGCGGAAAGTTTTGTTATCTTGGTTGTCTTGTATATAACCTATGAAGGTTAGATAGTTTAGTAGGGATTGTTTTCCGCCAGTGGAGGCGCTCGAGCAACGACACGCATCGAGTCTAAAAGAAGAAGAGAAGTGAGCGAGGGAAGAACATAAACATGAGAAGTGGAGCACAGCCGCTCATTCTGCTCTAAATATGATGTTTTCACACTGTGAGTACATTCATTTATCATTTATTAGGAGAAATCTAAATCCAAACGACTAAACGAGTCGGTTCATTTAGTGAATCACTCAGAAATGAACCGACTGATGTTGTTCATTACACTCGAGAAACGTAACCTCGTTACTGACTGGTTTTCACATTATAATTTGTGAAGATTTGTGTTTAAATTTTATGTAATAAACTGTTTAACATGTTTTATTTGTTCCTAATGCATGTTAATAATATCTTAGAGCAACATAAAAGTCAGCTGGAGGAGTTGAATTGTTTCTAAACAGTTGTCTTTGTAAAACACTTAAAGCTGGATAATTGAGAGTGATTGTAAAGGCCAATTTATACTTCTGCTTTGAGTGTACCGTAGGCTGTGCGTATGGAACGCCAAAAGGGTCAAAATACGCAAGTAACCAAACGCCTGGATTATAGAAAACGCCGTTATTTGCGGCGTTTTAGACGAAAAGACGGCACAAAATACGGCGTTCTGTAGTACAAGCGGCGTAAATGACGGCGTTTTCACCGCAGAAACGCCGTTAATATCGGCGGCTTTGATCCGATCCAAAACGCTGTTCATTTCGCCGGCTTCAGTCTGTCAAAGACGGCGTAAAAAGCTGTGTTTTCTATAATATTCAAACCAGCCCCTCCTTTTACTACACAGCCCAGCCCCATTAAAAGGCGGTAAGACCTGTGTAGCAGAATGTCGATCCACTTCAAGAGTCCTGTCTTTTAACGCTATTGCGACTGATATTTGGACTTTCATCGTGTGATATTTGTATTTTTTCATTGGGCATATGTGTATGTCCTTTTTCCTTAAAGGGGGGGGGACACACTCAGTTTCAGTCAGTCTCATGTCAATCTTGAGTACCTATAGAGTAGCATTGCATCCTGCATATCTCTGAAAAGTCTTTATTTTTATTATAATTATAAAAGGAAGATGCGCTGTTCCGAGTCTTTCCGAAAAAAGCCGTGCGGCTGGGGGCGTATCGTGTGGGCGGAGCTAAAGAATGTCGAGCGCGCGCCGCTGTTACTGTGTTGAGTGCGTCTGAAAGCTGCGTCATCCCTAAAAGCGGGAAATATCTTTATTCAACATAAAAAATGGCTTTTAATCAGATACAGCCATACATCTATGATCCGGAATCAGACCCAGAGGCTGAAGTTGAACAGGAGCAGCAGCAAAAACGACTAGAGCAGGACATCTCTATGTGGTATAAGTTACACTAACTATATAATATGCTTAGCGGCTTGTGTTATTTACACATTTATACTTTAATTATATCGTGTGTGTGTGTGTGTGTGTGTGTGTTTACGCGTGGTTTGTGTAGACATGATTTGTAGTAAGCGGACTGGTTTTGCGCGTCAGGCTAGTGTTTACATAGAAAGACATGGAATAGTAGCGCATTTGAATGAAGAAGCGTGCTTATTTAGTTCAACATATTTCCCCGTTCTTTGTGTATTGTTGTTTGGAGTGCTTTTACAATACACAAACATACACATATAGTGGCCAGCTAAACAAATGTACACACTATACATCGCATGCTCCATTGATCAATACGTGGTCATGTTTGGGCTAACGTTACTTGATGGGCATAGGCAAAAACAGACATTTGAAGCAGTCTTACTCACTGCCTGCGGTTCCAACGTTGAGACCTTTATCGTTGGGACCGCTCCATCCTTCAGTATGTATTAGGCGATTTGAAAATCAGGAAAAGCAAATTCCATCCACTTTTGCCTTAACGCGGGGTTATTTGGCTACGAGCCAGCGCTTTGATGGGCGTAGCCTATTGCTTTCACGCTCTCTCTCTCTCTCTCTCTCTCTCGCGCGCGCGCTCTTCCGGTAGAATTGTCCGTACGGCCCATACAAGGAAATTCCGCCCTGTTGACGTCAAGCGGACCCATGATCGAAAAAAACTTTCCGAAACTTATGACTAACAGGAAGTACTAATTTTGGCAAATAAATACTCCCATCAAACGTCCACCTTAGCTTTTGAAACTGTGTCCATGTTTAGCATGGGAATCCAAGTCTTTAACAGTGCAAAAAGATCAGTATGCATGAAACAGCATTTCACCCCCCCTTTAATCATATGCAAAAGTATGACTATTTTATAATCTTTTGTGTACGTTATTGTTTGTGAAAACCACAGAGCCACAGAGGTTTGTTCACGAGGCAGTGACAGGAGTTCAAGTCCGAGGTCCGAGCATATTACCCTCTCTCTCTCCTTTTCGGTTGTTTTGTATTATTATTTAGTTTCGTTTTTTTACATATTTGCAACTGTATGTTGCTGACAACTGGTTAACTGACAGGAAATGTATTAGGGATGGGCGATATCTATCGCTTGCGATATACCGGTAAAAATTCTCCCCACGATAAGAATTTGTCTTCCCGCGATAATAACGATAAAGCCTAGTTGATGGCGCGCCCCATCCGCATCGTGCCGCCGCTGGCCGTCTCTTGATGCTTAAAGCGTTATTACTTTATGATGGCCGCGGTGGCTGCGTTCGTCACTTTGTATAGATGAACGGGGGTTGGAGAGAGAATTTTCTTGTGGTGCCCCCGCAGCACTTGGTGCCCTAAGCGCAGCGCGTGATGGGACGGCACTGAATCCGCATCTCACGTGCAGAGCGAAAACAACCATGGTGGAAGCTGTGGAAGAGTTCATAGCTAAACGAGGGACTACCTGAGGGCAATCTGAACCTGTACATACAGATGTATTTCACTCGCTGAGCACTTGAACTGAGCGCTTAAGAGATTCGCTCGGTCTCAATCGATCGGTAAAGCAAACTATTTCTGTTCAACTCAATGAATGCGCAGTGCATTTGACGCACCGCAAACACTAGTGTGAGGCGCGCGACTGAGAGTGCTCAGTGTTTCACACACACTCAAAGAGAGAGCGAGAGAGTCTTATACCACACAGAATTGACGTGCTACATGTAAACAATATCCTGTGTTGTATTTTCCTGTAAAATAATGGCGTTTATTTGGAATTATTCAGCCTTTAATGAACAGGAAGAAACTAATGCACAAACGGGAATCTCATTGGCTGGCGTGCACCTATTACTGTGCCTGTTTTGATTTCAGCAAATCAGTTTGAATGAGCGCTGACAACATGATTAATATTCATTAACCCAGAAGCTCATTATTCCTTAGTCCAGTTTATTTTTATTAGTAGAAGAATTTGTGGTATTATTAACTCAAATTACTGAAGTTCTATCATTAAATCATTATTTTCAACTTTTTTGTACCGTGGACACTGCCTCCTAGCGGTCTACAAGTGGAATTGCACATTGACGCAGACAACAACGCAGAAGTATAAATTAAAACCAACACGTAACTTGCGACGTAGAGGATACGCCGTAGGTCCGACGCAGAAGTATAAATTGGTCTTAAGTGTGATGATCAACAGCGACCACAATTCACACCTTCAGTCAGTGAAGCCGCTCCCACAGCCGTTCATGAGAGTTTAAATGCTGGGAATATTCCCATCTTCCCACAGGAGAAGAAGAAGAAGCAAGCAGGAGGAATTACTCCAGGAGAAACTACAGACATACTATTGTAAAGATGGAGTTTGAGGAAGAACCCTGCAGAATAAAAGATGAAGAGACAGAGGAACAAATAGGTTGGTGTAATGTTTTAAAGGGGTCATGAACTGGCTTTTTATATATACAGGTCCTTCTCAATAAATTAGCATATTGTGATAAAGTTCATTATTTTCCATAATGTAATGATAAAAATTAAACTTTCATATATTTTAGATTCATTGCACACCAACTGAAATATTTCAGGTCTTTTATTGTTTTAATACTGATGATTTTGGCATACAGCTCATGAAAACCCAAAATTCCTATCTCAATAAATTAGCATATTTTATCCGACCAATAAAAGAAAAGTGTTTTTAATACAAAAAAGTCAACCTTCAAATAAGTATGTTCAGTTATGCACTCAATACTTGGTCGGGAATCCTTTTGCAGAAATGACTGCTTCAATGCGGCGTGGCATGGAGGCAATCAGCCTGTGGCACTGCTGAGGTGTTATGGAGGTCCAGGATGCTTCGATAGCGGCCATAAGCTCATCCAGAGTGTTGGGTCTTGCGTCTCTCAACTTTCTCTACACAATATCCCACAGATTCTCTATGGGGTTCAGGTCAGGAGAGTTGGCAGGCCAATTGAGCACAGTAATACCATGGTCAGTAAACCATTTACCAGTGGTTTTGGCACTGTGAGCAGGTGCCAGGTCGTGCTGAAAAATGAAATCATCTCCATAAAGCTTTTCAGCAGATGGAAGCATGAAGTGCTCCAAAATCTCCTGATAGCTAGCTGCATTGACCCTACCCTTGATAAAACACAGTGGACCAACACCAGCAGCTGACATGGCACCCCAGACCATCACTGACTGTGGGTACTTGACACTGGACTTCAGGCATTTTGGCATTTCCTTCTCCCCAGTCTTCCTCCAGACTCTGACACCTTGATTTCCGAATGACATGCAAAAATTGCTTTCATCCGAAAAAAGCACTTTGGACCACTGAGCAACAGTCCAGTGCTGCTTCTCTGTAGCCCAGGTCAGGCGCTTCTGCTGCTGTTTCTGGGTCAAAAGTGGCTTGACCTGGGGAATGCGGCACCTGTAGCCCATTTCCTTCACACGCCTGTGCACGGTGGCTCTGGATGTTTCTACTCCAGACTCAGTCTACTACTTCCGCAGGTCTCCCAAGGTCTGGAATCGGTCCTTCTCCACAATCTTCCTCAGGGTCCGGTCACCTCTTCTCATTGTGCAGCGTTTTTTGCCACACTTTTTCCTTCCCACAGACTTCCCACTGAGGTGCCTTGATACAGCACTCTGGGAACAGCCTATTCGTTCAGAAATTTCTTTCTGTGTCTTACCCTCTTGCTTGAGGGTGTCAATGATGGCCTTCTGGACAGCAGTCAGGTCGGCAGTCTTACCCATGATTGCGGTTTTGAGTAATGAACCAGGCTGGGAGTTTTTAAAAGCCTCAGGAATCTTTTGCAGGTGTAATTTTGATTCAGATGATTAGGTTAATAGCTCGTTTAGAGAACCTTTTCATGATATGCTAATTTATTGAGACAGGAATTTTGGGTTTTTATGAGCTGTATGCCAAAATCATCAGTATTAAAACAATAAAAGACCTGAAATATTTCAGTTGGTGTGCAATGAATCTAAAATATATGAAAGTTTAATTTTTATCATTACATTATGGAAAATAATGAACTTTATCACAATATGCTAATTTATTGAGAAGGACCTGTATATATATATATATATATATATATATATATATATATATATATATATATATATATATATATATATATATATATATATATATATATATATATGAAGTGAAAAAAGCAATGTCTTGTGCACGAGAGCTGGATATTCATTAAAAATAAAGTTCAACCACACATTTCCAATATTAGAATCCGAAGGAAGCTTATGCAGCGACTGTGTTCTTCCACAACCAGGCACAGCGCAATATCTTGCTATCTTCGGCATGTTTATTGCTCAGATCCATTTAGCTTCACAAGTCGGTGGGCGGGGCTACAGAATCGGGCATACATATTTATCTGTTGAGGCTGCGTTTCAGCATACGATGACGTCAGTGGTCGACATATTCTGAGATTGATCGTTTTCTGGGCCTGGTGTCAATAAAAGCTTTTCTTTGACTAACAAGGACGCTTGCAGCTCTGAAAGGCTCAAGGGACAGTTGATTTCTCAATTCATCACCCCCTATATTTATAAATAATAATTAATAGCATTAAAAATGAACTAATTTCATGTATTTACTGGTATTGGTACTGACAACTAAAATGTTATCATATTTCATTTAGTTTCTAATTTGTCCTCTAATAATGGAATTTCATTTTAGGTCCTATGGATGTGACTGTGTTGAAACCTCCTTTCACAAATGAAGATCGAAACCTCATTTTAGAGACTGAAGAGAAAACTGCTGGAAAAACCGGAGTCAAAGGATCTTTCACCTGCTCTGAGTGTGGAAAGAGTTTTATAGATAAATCAAAACTTAACAGACACATGAGGATTCACACTGGAGAGAAACCGTTCACATGCTCTCAGTGTGGAAAGAGTTTCACATATAAAAGCACTCTCAAAGAGCATCTGCACAGTCACTCTGGAGTGAAGTCGTTCAGCTGTGATCAGTGCGAGAAAACATTTGTTTTTTCATCGAACTTAAGATCACACCGTCAAGTTCATTCTGGTCTGAAGCCTCACGTTTGTACTTTATGTGGAAAGAGTTTCTCACTACTGAAATATTTAAAAGATCATGAGCGTATTCATACTGGTGTGAGACCTCATGTGTGCTTTGACTGTGGGAAGAGTTTCATTACATCCAGTGAAAAAAAAAAACACCTGAGAATTCATACCGGAGAGAAGCCGCACCAGTGCTCTTCATGTGGGAAGAGATTCACCCAATTATCTAGTCTACAGTATCATAAGAAAAATGGTTGCCCGGAGTTTCGGAGTTCATGTTCCGATCCATCACTGTCATGTAAATAGTTTGATATTCTGATAAATCAAAAGATAAATTCCTTGCAATATAGTCACATCATCTGAGAGATGAATTTGTTCAAATTTCATGAAGGCATGATGAGGATTGTTGGACATTGGGGGAGGTCAAAATGCTCCAAATTTAGATGCTTATTTTGTTTATGTTAGTGAGTCGTGATTATGAGCTCCTTCCATTGAAAACGGGAGGGCATTCATGTGCAATTTGAAGTGTTTTGTCCCGAATAGCATGAGCAGCGTTTGTTTCGTGTTTATTCTAAAACCTTCAGTTCAACTCATTCTCACAAATTTGTTTTTTATAACAGTAAAACCTCTTTTCATGTATCCTCTATGTTATATTGTCATGTTTATCAAAATAAAACATAAAAAACGTAGACCTCACATCATTGATAGTATAGGGTTATTTTATTCTTGTACAAACAGACGCTGTATTAAGCAGTGCATAAAGTAATGAATGAAAATGTGTCTGAATCGTCTGTTCTGTATGGATATGGATGTCAAAGGGATTACAGACTTGCCGGCTGCTGATGTGATATTTTTAACAATACTGTCAAGAAAACTGGAATTATGTTGGGCACAACATAACGCGAGGTTAGTTGTAACACACATGGTTTAACACTTTCCACACATGCCAGGATGACGAAACTTAGTGTATTTACTAGTTGCCATATCAACATTATTTAGAGAAAAAAAATTGTGCAAAATAAAAACAAATCTTTAGAAGAAATCAATGAACATTTATTTAAAGGTGCACTATGTACATTTATTTTCAGTAAAATATCCAAAAACCGCAAGGCCAGTGTTATATATTTTGTTCAATTGAGTACTTACAATATCCCAAATGTTTCCAACTATTTGTAAATCGTGAGAAATTGCTATTTTAAACAAGGAACCGGGACGTGTGAGGGAGTCGCCTGTCAATGGCGTCATATCTGCGTTACCCTCGGTTTCCAGTTTTATTTTTGCAGAACCGCTTTACTCTCACTGCAGTGTGAACAAGTGTCATAGCAGCGGCAAGAGAACGCACAGAGTAACTTCATTGGGTCATTTTCAACACATACCGTATTTCCTCAAATAAAAGCCGGGGCCTTTATTTACCTGAACTGCAGAAGGTCACCGGCTTTTATTTGAGGCAGGCTTTTATTAGGGGCAGGCCTGTATTTCGAATTCCATCTATTTGAAAAAAATTATTGTTTTAAATAAACCGTTTTAAATGAAAAGCGATAGCGCTCCAGAGGACAGAAATCATCAGGGGCGCGGGGAGTGGGGGGGTTTCAAAGGATTGCAAATGCAATGCAATGTTTTGTTCATTTTATTCATTTTTAGAATTTAATAATTTATTTGTAATAAATATTTTAAGTGGCCCATTAAAAAGTATTATTTATAAGTTGAATTGTGTTTTTAAAACATACATGAGGTCATATTGTGACTGTTGCGGTGTGTGCGTAGAAAGAGCGGTAATATTTCCTCCAGTGGAGATCAAGCGCCTTTCTGGAGATCAGTTCATTTCTGAAGCTCTTTCCGCTCAGCACCGCGCGCTCAACCCAGAACTCTCTTTGTGACCTGCTGTATCAAATATAGGCCTGTCATTGTCTGTTATAGGCTATTTGCTTGTTATTTATTAAATCCGGGCAATTTGGTTGATAAAACCATCCATCCATCCATCTTCTTCCGCTTCAGGCCCGAGTTTTTGCCTCCACAACCACCCGGGCTGCAGTCCGTTTAGCCTGCCGGTACCTGTCAGCTGCCTCAGGAGTCCCACAAGCCAACCAGGCCTGATAGGACTCCTTCTTCAGCTTGACGGCATCCCTTACTTCCGGTGTCCACCACCGGGTTCGGGGATTGCCGCCTCGACAGGCACCGGAGACCTTGCGTCCACAGCTCCGAGCAGCCGCTTTGACAATGGAGGTGGAGAACATGGTCCACTCGGACTCAATATCTCCAGCCTCCCTCGGGATCCGGTCGAAGCTCTGCCGGAGGCAGGAGTTGAAGATCTCTCTGACAGGAGACTCGGTCAAACGTTCCCAGCAGACCCTCACAGTACGTTTGGGTCTACCGAGTCTATCCAGCTTCCTCCCCCACCATCGGATCCAACTCACCACCAGGTGGTGATCAGTTGACAGCTCCGCCCCTCTCTTCACCCGAGTGTCCAAGACATACGGCCGCAGGTCAGATGAAACGACCACAAAGTCGATCATTGACCTACGACCTAGGGTGTCCTGGTGCCATGTGCACTGATGGACACCCTTATGCTTGAACATGGTGTTCGTTATGGACAAACTGTAACTAGCACAGAAGTCCAATAACTGAACACCACTCGGGTTCAGATCAGGGGGGCCGTTCCTCCCAATCACGCCCCTCCAGGTTTCACTATCATTGCCCACGTGGGCGTTGAAGTCCCCCAGTAGAACGACGGAGTCCCCAGTCGGAGCACTCTCCAGCACCCCTCCCAGGGACACCAAGAAGGTTGGGTACTCTGCACTGCTGTTTGGCCCGTAGGCACACACAACAGTGAGAGACCTATCCCCGAGCCGAAGCCGCAGGGAAACAACCCTCTCGTTCACTGGGGTAAACTCCAACACATGGCGGCAGAGCTGGGGGGCTATAAGCAAACCCACACCAGCCCGCCACCTCTCACCATGGGCAACTCCAGAGTGGTGAAGAGTCCATCCCCTCTCGAGGAGTGTGGTTCCAGAGCCCAAGCCGTGCGTGGAGGTGATTCCGACTATCTCTAGTCGGAACCTCTCAACCTCACGCACAATCTCAGGCTCTTTCCCCACCAGCGAGGTGACATTCCATGTCCCAAGAGCCAGTTTCCGTGTCCAGGGATCGGGTCGTCTAGGCCCCCGGCCTCGACTGCTGCCCGATTCGCTTTGCACCGGCCCCTTACGGTCCCTCCTGTGAGTGGTGAGCCCACGGGAAGGTGTCCCCACGTCGCTCCTTTGGGCTGAGCCCGGCCGGACCCCATGGGGGAAGGCCCGGCCACCAGGCGCTCGCATACGAGCCCCAACCCCAGGCCTGGCTCCAGGGTGGGGCCCCGGCTGCGCCGTACCGGGCGACGTCACGGTCCTCCTTTTTTTTGTCATCATAAGGGTTGTTGAACTGCTCTTAGTCTGACCCGTCACCTAGGACCTGTTTGCCTTGGGAGACCCTACCAGGGGCATATAGCCCCGGACAACATAGCTCCTAGGGTCATTCGGGTACTCAAACCCCTCCACCACGTTAAGGTGGCAGTTCATGGAGGAGTGGTTGATAAAACATAGATTAAAATTAAGATACAATTTATACAAAAAAGAAATTCACTTTAAAGAAAGTTTTTTTTTGTGATATATTTGTTGTTCTTTCGTGTTTTATAGATATATTTGTGATATATTTGTTGTTCTTTCGTGTTTTATAGACTCAACCCAACTTATGTGCTTTCTATATTCCACGTGAGGAAAAAGCTTCCTCCCACTTAAGAAGAGTTGTGCTCCTTCAAGCACTTTTTATTTTAATATATATCTCTTTACATAAATCTTATTTTCTTTTTTTTTTTTTTTACTATAATTTCGTTATTTTTCTAACCCAACTAATGCGCGCCCTTTTCTCAATCCGTTATGGAGCTATTCAATTTTGATTTTGCATATTGTTTTTTAAATGTTCGTTCGAGTAGTTCAAATGACCACTTTACAATATTTCAATAACATAATTTATTTTGAAGCCTATGCTGTTTTCTTGTACAAAATAAAATAGTTTAAGTTAAATGCAGAGTAAGATGTGTAAAAAAGACAAGAGGCTAAGAGATTGTCCAGATCATTTGTGTAGCTTTCACAGACTAACACACGTCACATCTCTCATAGACTACAGTATTTAAAATAGCAGATATGCATCAGTTATATTCTCTATTTAATTTACCGGGGTTTAAAACACTTTTCACCACTCCGAAACGCATTTGTCCAGGATTGCTTTCGTAGTGTAAACGTTTAAAAGACTGTCTACTCTCCGCCTACTGACCTAATGCGTGAACATTATGGGAAGCGTGGGATTTAAACTTTGACTGGAGACCCAAGCTTGGTTTGAAGATGAAAAAACATACCAAGCACAATTCACAGCAGCTGTCAGAGCAGAAATGAAAGCGGCTGCTCTGGTCATGTTCATATGTAAATAGCGCAAGTTTATTTTGCCCATTATATTGAAAGACCTGAGAGACGCTCCCCTCGAAGAAATCAGGACCGAAGTGGTTGAAAGTGGACAAGAGACGGATTGAAACCCCAGATGTAATGTTTCCCTTGTCTACTTGTGATCCGATCGACTAAAAAGCATCTTAATACCAGGTGTAAACAGCCCAAGTGTAGGGATGCACCGATACCACTTTTTTTCAGACCAAGTACAAGTACTTACATTTGGGTACTTGCAGATACCGAGTACTGATACGAGTACTTAATAATACCATTACAGTTCTTCTAACAATGTTTTATTTTCATCAGATGTTTTTCACTTTCTGACTGTAATAAAGTAAATACACAAATTGATGCTGTTGCTGACATTTTAACATTCAACTTGGTGTTTTCCTAAACAAACATGGCACTGCTGCCCATTTCACATAAATGTAACATTCAGTGGATTCCAGTACCACAACATAGTAGCAGAACAACTGAATTAAATGATGTTATCATAGCCATACAGCCATTTTCGGAAAAGTGAGAGAGGCAGGTTCTTTTTGATGAAAAGAAGCTTCTCTGCAATATCAGCTATGAGCCTGTTTCTGTTTTCATCTATAATGTGTGACACTGAGCTAAGGATGTGCGAGACTAGTCGATTAAACGTTAGTGCTGCAAGACGACTTGGAAAATACTAGTCGTTTACATTTTTTGGGCACATTTAAGGTTTTGCTTTATATATATATTATATTATATTTATTTATTTTTTTACAAAGGCTATGTTTAAATTACTGTCGTGTAAATGTTATATCTTTAAATTAATATATTATTTTGAAAAGTGTATATTTGCAGCAAAACAAAATCATTTAATTTTACCTCAGGTTTTGCATGCGTTGGTTTTCTCTGGCGCTCGCGGAGGCTTCAGATAAATCTCCACTCGGGTGAAGGAGGATTTTGAAAGCTTACACAACTTTTACATTTTCTTCCGTCATGTCAAACTAGTATAACAATTAAGCTTGCTTAGGCTTGTTATACTACCGGGGTTAGGCTAGTCATTGCGCACATCCCTACTAAACAACCCTTCACTTTCAGCACTCACTACCGAGCGGTATCTGCCTCACGAGCGGTTAAGCTTGGTTTATACTCGCCGCTTCCACACTAGCGCTCGGATGCGGGCGGCAAAAATGAAGCCATATTATGGCAGTCGTGCACTTTGAGAGCGCGAGACCCCTTTGCACTTGGCGCCGCGGTGTGCGGGTATGCATGCCGAATTATGTAACTTTCCGCGCAGCTCCGCATCCGAAGATGTATTGCCATAAAGTGGTATCGGGTGCGGTTGTATCGGGGTAGTTGTACGAGTACGAGTACGAGTACTTCACAACAGTATCGGACCGACACCCAAGTACTGGTATCGGTATCGGTGCATCCCTACCCAAGTGATGTCGATATTTCAGAAATGTACAGTTCTAATTCAATACAAATCATGCATAGCATTAATTTAAGCAGAAATAATAATCTCATTTACAGTTACTATTATAAGTTAGTTGTTTAAGTTTACATTTACATTTATGCATTTAGCAGACGCTTTTATCCAAAGCGACTTACAACTTGGGGGTACATGAAGCGATTGGTCATGAAGAGTCGAGAAGCGCAATAAGAGCCTGAAATCCTGAGACTGTGTACATTGCTCAGTGTAGCACAGGCTAGAGTAGGGAGGGAAGAAAGAAGAGAAAGAGGAAAGGAAAGTGTATTTTTTTTTGTTTTTTTGTTTTTTATGAGGTTAAGTGCTCACGGACGAGCTGAGTTTTAAGTTGACTTTTGATGTAAATGATTCTGCGTTTCGGATGTTGTTGGGAAGATCGTTCCACCAGCTGGGAACGCTGAATGAAAATGTTCTGGAAAGGGATTTTTTTCCCCTCTGTGATGGTACCACAAGCCGTCGTTCCTTTGCTGAGTGAAGGCTTCTGGTGGGGGTGTGGATTTGTAGAATGGGGTCAAAGTATGCAGGAGCTGAGCGCGTGGTGGCTCTGTATGCAAGCGTCAGCGCATTAAACTTGATGTGAGCAGCGAGTGGTAGCCAGTGCAGGGAGATGAAGAGAGGTGTGACGTGGGTCCTTTTGGGCTCGTTGAAGACAAGACGTGCTGCTGCATTCTGGATCAATCGAAGTGTTTGGATCGCACAAGAGGGGAGTCCAACCAGAAGCGCATTGCAGTAGTCAAGTCTAGAAATAACCAGGGCCTGGACAAGAAGCTGTGTTGCGTGCTCTGTTAGGAACGGTCTAATCTTCCTGATGTTGTGGAGCGCAAACCGGCATGAGCGAGCTGTCTTAGAAATGTGTTCTCTGAAGGACAGCTGGTCATCAAATGTTACTCCTGACAAATGTTAAGATTTCTGACTGACTTTGATGGGGAAATCAAGGATGTACCTAACTGGATGGTGAAGTGAAGATGAGAAACTCAGACTTTGCCAGGTTGAGCTGCAGGTGATGTTTTCTCATCCATGCAGAGATGTCAGCCAGACAGCTGGAGATTCGTCTGGGTGAAATGAAAGGTAGAGATGAGTGTCATCAGCATAGCAGTGGTACAGGTGAATGCCACAAGTTGTGAGTGGCATTCACCTGTCGGGCTGTTCTTACAGGTACAGATTGGGTGCATCATGTCGATCTGCAGATCGTCCCCCTCTGAAGCGCAGTGACTGACGGACATGCACTCATCCGTGTCGACCTCCAGCTGAGCGGTTATGTCGCCCGGTGAGCACCCGAGAAGCTCGTAGATGCGGTCGGTCACCATGAACTCCATCTGCACATCTTTTGCACCCGGGACCCAGCAGTTGTCCGTGGAGTACAACTCGCCATTCACATAGACCTCCAGGCACACCTCTCTGCTGTTTGAAGACATTGTGTCTTTTGTATGCTGACAAATCCAAAGGAATCTGATAATGTCAGAAGTACAGTGTGTGTGTAGGCTTCTGTGAGTGAGTGTGTTGAGTCTATAAACTGAATATGAGGACGCTGAATATAGACAATGTATGAAATGACGGAGTTTGTAAAGATATTGTTCGGAGTATAGTAAAATAAAATATCGGGAGATGTGTCGCTATGAAGAAACTGTGAGTTAGTAGGGAGGTTAAGCCCAAAAAATAGGCCTTTGACTTCAAGTCATGATGCAAAGGTCGCCTTTGGTATGGAAGTACCTTAGGGTCATACAAATAAATTTATCCTAAGACACAAGTGAGATCACATTTTGTATCAGAAATAAACTGGGTTTTTTCTTTCAAAAATGGCCGCCAATGCACAGAAAATACTCTAGAGCCCATATCTTTGCTTCTGTTATCACTATAATGACAACTTTGATGTCAAAGTGTACATTTTTGGGGTCAGGGAATCCAATAAAATTTGTTTCAAGTTTTAAAAAAATAATAATTTCCCCATACCATGACAATTGGGGGTAAATATGCACATTTCACATAAAAATTGTCATTGTTACTTTACTTATATTTTCCTTCAAAAACTTTAATTTTGTATTTAAGCAGTGCAGCTACTTCTGTACATTACATTTGTCCTAAGCAGCATGATATTTCGACCAGTCAGGAGTAGCCTATAGCAAATCAGTTCCTGCAACAACATATCCCATCTGCACCAGGAGCTGTGACAGCGGTTGAAGGTCAGAGGTGACAGGTTAACCCTTTGAGGTTCGTATGACCTTCTCATTAAATATAATTTTTTTTAATGTTAGATAACTAATAACTAGCTAGCTAGTAACTAGTTAGCTTCACCATAACCGTATTAATTTTTATTGAAGCAAGCACATAGCCTACTAGTCCAGGCGTTTTAGGAAAAAAGGGTGAACAAATTGCAACAGAATCAAACTCAACTGATTTTGTATCCTCAATATGTCCTGAGTAAGGAAAAAAAGCCCCGAAGAATCCCATTAGGGGAAAGTTCCGAAAAAGACCCAAATATATCCTATTCATACGCCTATTCATTATTTTTCTCACATGAATAGGGTAACAAATTTAACCTTTAGATATCACCATGAAAATTACTGAGTTGATTACTTATATCAAGACAAACAAAAAATGTATTACAAGTTTTTTTTCAATTGTTTGTTAACATGGACAAACGGTGCATAATCTAATTACAGATGTGCTCATTTGCATAAATACCACAACAGATCTAAACATTGGGTACAGCGTTTTTAAAACATTCAGAGATTCGGTCGGTCATTAATTCAAGGTCCTCAGCTGTCACTAAGCTTGTTTTTCCTACATCTATTATTCATTAATATACATTAATAAAACATACCTGGTGATCAACTACAATTTATTGGGAACATCTGGATGTGTGTTGAGCTGTTGTTCGACTATTTCTGGTGAAACGATGTCAAGTTTAGGATTAGCGAATAGTTTCATTAGATAGCTAACACGGCTAGCAGCAGCAAATCACTTGTTAGCTGTCTGAAGATATGGATACATGGATTGTTGAAGTCATTACACTGCCATGTGGGCTATGCAATTCAAGTCATTAATCTCAAGAAAGGGATAATGTATAGCGAGTAGGGGTGTAACGGTACACGTATTCGTATTGAACCGTTTCGGTACAGGGCTTTCGGTACGGTGCACGCGTGTACCGAACGGTTATGAATGTAATCTTTAACAGTTAACAGTCAGCTTGTTGTAAGCGCGGAACACACTTCAATCCGAGTTCCCACACGAACATATTAAGTATTCAGTCCATTTTATCACGAAATTCAAACGATAAATGCCGTTTTAAATCTCTTTAATGTGACGTGACTGATAGACGCGTATCAGTTCAACTTAAAGTCAATGCGATCATCTCTTCCTAAAGAATAAACATAAATTAATATATCTTAAGGTATGTTGAGGATATATTACAACTTACTGAAATGTATCATATGTTGTGTAATCGCTCCATCTGTTTCAATCGCGGAAAGATAATAAAACAGCTTGTAAACAATGTCATGCAGAATCACGTTTACTCAGAAGTCATTCAGTGTCCACAGCTGTTAGCTCACTAGAGAAACCAACTCTTTCACTGAATACATGCACTATATTAGCCGTTATATTCATTATATTAGCCGTTATATATTCATACTACTTAGCCTGTTAGTGATGTCTTGTTTATTTAATGTATGTTTAAATAAACCTGTCATGAAAATTACAGCCACTAAATGATTATATTTCAACAACGAATAAAAATAATTAGATTTAGAAGTTAATGCAAAAACTGCCTTATGTGAAGCTTATGAGTGTTGATTATTATATCTAAAAATAAATAGCAACTGAATTTAGGCTAATAGTTTGGGCTCTGTTGTTAATCTTTAATAGCTATATGTAAGTAAGGGCTCCCTATATAGTTTACAGCATTATCTTTAAGAAACTTTTAGTTATAATTTAATTCATTTAAGGACAGACACAATTTTTTTTCATTAAACCACTGTTGAATAAAAATTAATAAAAAGCAATTTTGTAAAACTGCTGTACCGAATCCATACCGAACCGGGACTTCAAAACCGAGGTACGTACCGAACCGTCAGTTTTGTGTACCGTTACACCCCTAATAGCGAGGCGTTGTTATAGCGAATTACAACCCCTTCAGGCTGATTCAAGACCCCTCCATGACTGACCGAATCTCTGAATGTTTTAAAAACGCTATACCCAATGTTTAGATCTGTTGTGGTATTTATGCAAATTAGCACATCTGTAATTAGATTATGCACCGAATATGCTGAACCTGACTGAGATCCTGAATCTAATTTTATAGGCTGCAAATGGTACCTTAAGACCATTACTGACCAGATATTCTAGTTTTGTTTTTATTTTGCCCTTCTTTAATTTAATTTAATGATTTGAGAGCCAATGGAAGTGAATGAAGACAAGCATCCATTTCAAAATCTTCATCATTTTACAAATGAAGATGGAAATTCACAGTTTAAATATTGTTTCCTCTTAACTTTTCAAGATCGGCTAGAATATATTGGCAGGTAGATCATATTGTTTGATTGAGCAACTTTCACTTTACCGCGACGCATTGCCTGTTTTCCGCCGATGGAGGCGCTCGAGCAACCGAAGCACCGACACACATCGAGTCTAGAGAAGAAGAGAAGTGAGCGAGGGAAGAACATAAACATGAGAAGAACGCAGCCGTTCATTCTGCTCTAAATCTGATGTTTTCACACTGTGAGTACATTCATTTATCATTTATTAGAGCAAATATAAATCCTAACGACTAGACGAGTCGGTTCATTTAGTGAATCACTCAGAGATGAATCGAAACGAACCGACTCATGTTGTTCATTACTGACTGACTTTCACATTATAATTTGTGAAGATTATGAGCTGTGTTTCATTTTATGTAACGAACAATTGAAACCTGGTAAACAGTTTTTAATTCATGTAAATCATATCTAAAGTAAGAGCAATATTAAAGTCAGCTGGAGGCGTTGAATTGTTTTTTAACAGTTGTCTTAGCCCACATGAAAAAATACTTTAGTATATTATAGTAAAATTACAGTAAAATTACTCTAGTAAATACTATAGTGTTTTTGAACCATACTATAGTAAAGATACTTAATTTACTGTTGTATATTTACTATAGTACGGTTCAAAAACACTATAGTATTATTATTGTAAAATTACTCTAGTAAATACTATAGTATTTTTTCATGTGGGAGTAGCCTAAAACACTTAAAGCTGGATAATTGCGAGTGATTGTGAGTGTGATGATCATCTGCTAAATGAGCAACAGCGAACACAATTCACACCTTCAGTCAGTGAAGCCGCTCCCACAGCCGTTCATGAGAGTTTAAATGCTGGGAATATTCCCATCTTCCCACAGGAGAAGAAGAAGCAAGCAGGAGGAATTACTCCAGGAGAAACTACAGACATACTATTGTAAAGATGGAGTTTGAGGAAGAACCCTGCAGAATAAAAGAGGAAGAGACAGAGGAACAGATAGGTTGGTGTTTACTTCATTCTCTTATAGTGTCTCTATTATGTTTAATTTCAAGGTTCCTAATTTTGTTTTGGAGTCTCCTACAACAGGTTTACATGCATCAAAGATCAAAAACACTTTAATTTTGTCATAATACTGTATACATTGCACATCACCACAAATTCTCAAACCACTTGTCAGAAGATTCAGTCTCTGTATCCTTTCTGAGAGCCTGCTCTGATTGGCCAGTAAATGCTTCGCCACACAAAATTAGTCTATCCACATTATTTATCTCATTAGATTGTATTGTGAATCAGTAGTTTTGCAACGACCGTGTCTTTTTTGACTGGCTAGCTAACTTTTAATATGAACTACATAAAGACTGGCATTTTTGCGCAGGTAGGGGGTGCCATAATAGCTGGTTCAAGCGTAAAAAATACCTGCAAGATATTTGTTTTGACCATAATCCACGTATCAAGAGGCTGAGACATGGGTCGGCGTAAATATACATCCGTGTAGTAGGGCTGTCAACGAATATTCTAAATTCGAATATATATTCGAATAGTTTTTAAAAAACGAATTTCGAAGGGCCCGACCATGCTTAGCTTCCGAGATCAGACGAGCTCGGGCGTGCTCAGGGTGGTATGGCCATAAGAGAAAGCTGCAGCCAAATTCTGGCTATTTAACAGGTTCAAACACTCAAAAACGCCCGCGATAGTAGAGGCGTGGCTGTCTGCTTTGCGAGTGGGCGCACTAGCGCGCCTGAAGCCTTGTTTTATACTTTTGCCTGGGTCCGCAGCGCGAGCCTTTACTGTCTATGGCGCGAGCCCCCGCTGACTGTGCGCGCTCCTCCCCAAACGGACAAGACGTTTATACTTGGCGCGCTCGCCGTTGTGCTATTCTTTGAAACGACAGAGGGCGACTCGGAGTAATTGTTCTATAAACCATCAGGAAAAAGCGTTGAGAAGAAGTGGGCTAATGTCGGCTAATGTACACAGGTGACGATATTTATTTTAGTACACTTCACCGAAAACCACACTAGCTACAAAAATAATCCTTGATATTACTTGTGACATAAGAACAAAATGTATGTAGAAATGTAACGTTAACTTGAACAAATAAATTTATGATCTCTTAAATGTTTCCTAATTTCACTAAACACTTTCGTGAGTTTTCACTTAGTTTCGTGAACTTTTCTTTATTAAATGAGCTTGTTTATGCTTTTGTCAGCTAATTTTTGTAAATATAAGCAGCTAATTTGAATGTGCAAACTGGACCACCCTTACTTTGCATCGCCCGCCGCAAGCTCTTTGTCTGCAACACGACAAGAGGCCATAACGGAGAAATTAATTTTGTTCATTTGTAAGGACATGAGAGCGATCAGTGTTGTGGATGGGGCAGGCTTCAGGGAGTTCTGTCAAGCAATGGAACCGAGGTACCATAACCCCAATATTACTAAAGTGTAGGCTACTGTACTGACTGAATAGATATTGCATGAATAAAGGATAAATGCACTGCTTCCACTGGTTTGATTATTTACCGTTTCATGTCAAGGAAAAGTTCCATGTTTAGCACAGCTCGCTCAGAGCGTTCAATATGGTGTTAAACTTCAATTAATATTTGTTTCAATCACTGAATGAAGCCTGCTATATTTGGGACAAGAGTCGCGACCTTAAATTGCTTGCTCAAAACTGATCAGCACTCAAAATGTGTTTGTTTATTTAAACCGTTATGCGCAGAGAGCGTGAGGGCGAGAGAGAGTGAGGTCTTGGTCAAGTCAAGTCAACTTTATTTATATAGCGCTTTTAACAATGCAGATTGTCTCAAAGCAGCTTTACAGTGTTAAACAGGAAAATAATGCAGCATAATTTTATTCAGCCGTATAGCCATTCTGGAGAAAATGGTGATGTCATCAGTTCATTTCAATTATCATACAGTGACAGTGTGGGCTTTAGATCAGTAATTAGATCAGTAATTTGGTTTATATGCTTAATTTAGTTTAATAATTAGATTTATTTGGATATTTAGTTGAAAAATGTAGTGTCCCCAACTGAGCACGCCAAGCCAGAGGCAACAGTGGCAAGGAAACCAAAACCCCATCAGGTGACCTAATGGAGAAAAATAAACCTTGGGAGAAACCAGGCTCAGTCGGGGTGCCAGTTCTCCTCTTGGTCATTAGTTGATTTACTTGTTTGTGTGTAGGTAATACGTTGTCAAATATGTTTAAACTTAAATAGACTACCTATACAAGTAGTTATGTCTCTTTGTATTAATTTGTCCTGTTATTGACGTAATGTGCGTCATTGACAAAATGCGCAACCAGATGTTCGAATATTCGTGTTTTTTTTATAGGGAATATTCAAACGTCATTTTTGAGCAATTTTGACAGCCCTACCGTGTAGCAACGTGTGTATAATTGTGAAAAGGTTACTGGGAGCCGTCAATGCAGGCAGTAAATCCATGAGAGTGAAGAGACACTAGAAAGGGCATATCTAGTGTAAAATCGTTAACTTGACTTCATTTCTTCCACTCCAGATATGGATACCCCGAACCTCTGATTCAGGCAGTATTTTAGCCTTTAGGTAAATACGATTATTTTTATATCTTATGCATGTCACATTCAAATCCAGACTCAAAACATCCGTTTAGCTGTGCATTTACTGAATGAGCACTGCATTCGACTGATTGCACTGCATTTTTTTTATGTATCCTTTTTTTTTTTACTTTTAATATTATTTTCATTTTGTATGCATGCTGTTTTTAATTCCTGCTTCTGTTGTAATTTTGATTATTTGAACTCCTGTGTAAAGCACTTTGAATTAGCATTGTGTATGAAATGTGCTATTAAATAAACTTGCCTTGCCTTTCTATTTCATTCCACGGAAGATCATTAATATTTGGACACTGCACTTTTCTTGAATATGTGGACATCTAAACATGCAAACTCAGAGCGAGGGTTTAAATGTTTATTTTGAAATCGCGATGAACAGTTTGCATGTTTAGAAACATTGATGTGTTCTCCTGTGTTGGCATAGGTTTATAAGTGAAATTACACACACTGCGCTCGCAGATGAAAGCTATAAGCAACCCAAAATCACATCATATGCAGAGATGGCGTTTGTTAACCGAGCTGCTGAAGACCTGTGTCCTTATATCAGGGCACTTCTTCATTTCATCCTCTCACTGTGTTATACAGCACAGGTGTGGTAAATATTTACCATCATGGTGTTTGATAGTGCTCCCACTACATCGCTCCTTACATACCATAACACATTAGAAGGAAGTACGTCATTGTATTTACTTCCGCGTTGCAAAATATGGTGGGTATTATTGGGTTTTTTTGGTTTTCCAATAATGTGCATTTGGTAAAGCTTATAAAGTCTGATGACGAGCTTTGAGTTTCATAGCATTTCGTGTTGTACTGTTATCATTTACATGAGTGGAGCGCGTCTCATCATTTCTGCACATGCTCTGAGTTTGGGTTCAGGGTTCGTACGGTCATGAAAAACCTGGATAAGTCATTGAATTTTAAAGTAGCAATTTCCAGGCCTGGAAAAGTTTTGGAAAAATAAATAAACCAGGAAGTTTTTGAAAAGTCATGGAAATTTGTTTAAAAAAAATGTATGTAATAGAATATATGTCCATCCATCTTCTTCCGCTTTATCCGGGGCCGGTTCGCGGGGGCAGCAGTCTAAGCAGAGATGCCCAGACTTCCCTCTCCCTAGACACTTCCTCTAGCTCTTCCGGGGGGACACCGAGGCGTTCCAAGGCCAGCCGGGAGACATAGTCCCTCCAGCGTGTCCTTGGTCTTCCCCGGGGCCTCCTTCTGGTTGGACATGCCCGTAACACCTTCCTGGGAAGGCGTTCTGGAGGCATCCGGAACAGATGCCCGAGCCACCTCAGCTGGCTCCTCTCGATGTGGAGGAGCAGCAGCTCTACTCCGAGTTCCTCCCGAGTGACTGAGCTTCTCATCCTATCTCTAAGGGAGTGCCCAGCCACCCTGCAGAGAATGCTCATTTCGGCCGCCTATATCCGGGATCTTGTCCTTTCGGTCATGACCCAAAGCTCATGACCATAGGTGAGAGTAGGAACGTAGATTGACCAGTAAATCGAGAGCTTCGCCTTATGGCTTAGCTCTTTCTTCACCACGACAGACCGGTACATCGACCGCATTACTGCAGAAGCTGCACCGATCCGTCTGTCAATCTCCCGTTCCATCCTCCCCTCACTCGTAGACAAGACCCCTAGATACTTGAACTCCTCCACTTGGGGCAGGAACTCTCCGCCAACCTGAAGTGGGCAAGCCAACCTTTTCCGACTGAGGACCATGGCCTCGGATTTGGAGGTGCTGAATATATATTGGAATATATGTTTAAGTGATAATATTGGTTAAACAAACTTTGAAACTTCGTAAACATGCTTCATTCCTTCGATCTGCTGCATCCGTCCGTCAGATTTCCTTTTGCAGCGTTGAGCATTATAACCAATCACGCGCGTTTCTGTCGAGCGTGATGGCCAATCAGAGGCGTTCAGATTGGCCATCGCTGAAACAGAGTTTTGTTCAGTGCGTGCTCTCTCTGACTGAATTCTTACTGAAACTCGTGAATTCTCCTGTCATCATAAACAACAATGTGCAGGTGTAAGAGATTTATTTTGCAGTGTCGTCAGCTTCCGTGATTTTAACGGGAGTGTTTGCGAGAGCGCTTCAACTCGCGCTAGACCCAAGTTATGGACAGACAGATTCGTGATCGGTCACATTCTCTGCTCCCTTTCTGTATACCGGTAGTTTATTCCGGTGAATATAATTTATTCATCATGCTGGTAAGATCACACAAAGTCTTCATTTTCTTATGCATAAAAAGCATTAAAATAATTCGTAAATGTTTGTAGTTTTATCTGTGTAGTCAGAATATGACGTGCAGTTTCCCCAAACACAAATTATTTTATGTTTCTATTAATTGACGGATCATTATTAGCCTACAATATCAAGAGCATATCAATAACTGACAATGACTCCGTAAAGAGTTCCTGTTCATTTTATAATTTGAGTAATATCAAACAGTATGTGTAAATAAAAATGTAAGCTATTTCAGAAACCGCTTCTGTTCCACCTCTGCAGTGTAAAGATGGCTTTTGTCAATGATAATGTTATTGGTAACAGTCTAGTATTCTGATTGATTTAAGTAATTGGTTAAATTTAAGTATTTGACAAACGACAACAAAGGTAATCATAAAAAAATTGCAAATAAATGAAATGCTTCTAAATCAATTGCAAGGAGCCCTTTAATGGAAAAGTTAATTTCTGACCCTGGCAATGGGGAATGTCTGGCATTTGCAGTTTGTATATGTGTAAATTGCAAAAATACACAGACTTTCATGGAAGGTTAGGTCCTGAATATTTTCTTAAAAGTCAATGTATTGGTAGAAATGTGTATGAACCCTGTGGGTTGCTTATAGTGTTCATCTGGGAACACAATGTGTTTAATTTCATCAGAATTTTAAGGCAAATCATTTATAAACCAATCATTTATACATCAATATGTGTCTAAATATCTAACCATCCATCTCGATTTCAAAATAAAAGTTTAAACCCTCGTTCTCCAGTTTTCCTGTTTTGATGTCCACATGTTCTATTCAAGAAATGACACGTAAAGAAGTGGCCCAATATTAAGCGGAAAAAACAATTATTATTGCCTCATTGTTATTATACACCAATCAGGCATAACATTAATATTGTGTTGGTCTTCCTTTTGCCGCCAAAACCTGTCACCAAGATGTTAGCAGCAGATCTTTCAAGTCCTGTAAGTTGTGAGGCGGGGCCTCCATGGATCGGACTTGTTTGTTCAGCACATCCCACAGATGCTCGATTGGATTGAGATCTGGGGAATCTGGAGGCCAAGTCAACACCTCAAACTAGTTGTTCCTCAAACCATTCCTGAAGCATTTGTGCTTTGTGGCGGCGCATTATCTGCTGAAAGAGCCACAGCCACCAGGGAATACCGTTTCCATGAAAGGGTGTACATGGTCTGCAACAATGCTAAGGTAGGTGGTACGTGTCAAAGTAACATCCACATGGATGGCAGGACCCAAGGTTTCCCAGCAGAACATTGCCCAAAGCATCACTGCCTCCACCGGCTTGCCTTCTTCCCATAGTGCACCTGGTGCCATATGTTCCCCAGGTAAGCCACGCACACGGACCCGGCCATCCACGTGATGTAAAACACGTGATTCATCAGACCAGGCCACCTTCTTCCATTGCTCTGTGGTCCAGTTCTGATGCTCACATGCCACTGTTGGTGCTTTCGGTGGTGGACAGGGGTCAGCATGGGCACCCTGACTGGTCTGCGGAAGACACCTTTCTATCAGAACCAGCATGAACTTCTTGAGCAATTTGAGCTCCAGTAGCTCGTCTGTTTGATCGGACCACACGGGCCCGCCTTCGCTTCATGTGACATTTGCACCTGAATAATGTTATATTATTAATAATAATAATAATAATATTTTACCATCTTCCCACAGGATAAACTACTGACATATTATTGTAAAGATGGAGTTTGAGGAAGAACCCTGCAGAATAAAAGATGAAGAGACAGAGGAACAAACCGGTTGGTGTTTTCCTTCATTCGCTTTAATATTTGAAGGCTACATTCTAATGTTTTAATGTATTAATTGTATATAAATGATAGCATTAATAATGATCTGATTTCATTTATTTACTGGTATTGGTACTGGCTATCATATTTCATTTTGTTTCTAACTTATCCTACTTTAATTTAATTATGGGAATTTAATTTTAGATCCTGTGGATATGAAGTTTCCAAGACCTCCTTTCACAAATGAAGAAGGAAACATAATTTCAGAGACTGAAGAGAAAACTGCTGGAAAAACTGAAGTCAAAGGATCTTTCACCTGCTCTGAGTGTGGAAAGAGTTTCACATTTAAATCAACCCTTAATACCCACATGAGGATTCACACTGGAGAGAAACTGTTCACCTGCTCTCAGTGTGGAAAGAGTTTCACATATAAATCAGCCCTTAATACCCACATGAGGATTCACACTGGAGAGAAACTGTTCACTTGCTCTCAGTGTGGAAAGAGTTTGACATATAAATCAACCCTTAAGACACACATGAGGGTTCACACTGGAGATAAACCGTTCACCTGCTCTCAGTGTGGAAAGAGTTTCACATTTAAATCAACCCTTAAGTTACACATGAGGATTCATACTGGAGAGAAACCGTTCACATGCTCTCAGTGTGGAAAGAGTTTCACAAATAAAGGCGCTCTCAAAGAGCATCTGCGCCGTCACTCTGGAGTGAGATCATTCAGCTGTGATCAGTGCGAGAAAACATTTGTTTTTTCATCAAACTTAAGGGAACATCTTAAAGTTCATACTGGTCTGAAGCCTCATGTTTGTACTTTCTGTGGCAAGAGTTTCTCACTACTGAAATATTTAAAAGAGCATGAGAGTATTCATACTGGTGTGAGACCTCATGTGTGCTTTGACTGTGGGAAGAGCTACATTTCATCGAGTGCCTTAAAAACACACCAGAGAAATCATACCGGAGAGAAACCGTACAAGTGCTCACACTGTGGAAGGTGTTTCGCTCGGTCAGATTACTTGAAAGTTCATGAGAGAGTTCACACTGGAGAGAAGCTGCACCAGTGCTCTTCATGTGGGAACAGTTTTGTCCATTTATCTAGTCTACAGATTCATAAGAAAAATCATTGCCCGGAGTTTCCTAAATAAACATGTTCAGATCCATCACTTTCATGTATAGTTTGATATTCTGACAAATCAAAAGATGGAATTTCTTCCACCATAGTGACATCATCTGAGAGATTAATTTGTTAAAATTACATAAAGGCATGATGAGGATTTTTGGAATTGCACAGTAAAAAATACTGTGCCCGTTTTACTCAATAAAATTGAGGCAACTATTTGCATCAGCTTTTTGAGTATTTTAAACTAATTTTATTTGTGTTTATCCTATTAGACTTTGCATGTTTTCAACTTGGACTCTTAAGAAAATAAAAATTATTAAAATTATAGTTTTAAGTCTATCCAACATAATCTTTTAAGTAATGTTTACAAATGTCTCCTTGTAAGCGACACATTAAATTACTTTTTTACAAGCTACTTTTATTTTTTTAATGCATTTAATACTTTTATTTTTTTAATGCCCTCATGTTGTTCCAAACCTTCGTTCATCTTCAGATACAAGATATTTCAGATTAAATCCAAGATCTCTCTGACCCTTCCATTCAAAACAGCAATGTAATGAACACTTTCAAGGCCCTAAAGGTAGGAAAGACATTGTTAAAATAGTGTGACTCCAGTGGTTCAACATTCATTTTATGAAGCAGTGAGAACACACTTTATGTGCAAAAATAACAACTTTATTCAACAATTTCGTTTTAGCTCCAGTCAGAGAAATCGTTAGCCAAGCCATGTAATTTAAGGCAAATTTAAGTCAATAATACAAACATTTAGCTCTATCATTGCATATATATATATATATATATATATATATATATTTATACAGTGAGGAAAATAAGTATTTGAACACCCTGCTATTTTGCAAGTTCTCCCACTTGGAAATCATGGATGGAAATCATTGTCTGAAATAGTCATCGTAGGTGCATGTCCACTGTGAGAGACATAATCTAAAAAATAAAAATAAATCCAGAAATCACAATGTATGATTTTTTAAAACTATTTAATTGTATGATACAGCTGCAAATAAGTATTTGAACACCTGAGAAAATCAATGTTAATATTTGGTACAGGAGCCTTTGTTTGCAATTACAGAGGTCAAACGTTTTCTGTAGTTTTTCACCAGGTTTGCACTGCAGGAGGGATTTTGGCCCACTCCTCCACACAGATCTTCTCTAGATCAGTCAGGTTTCTGGCCTGTCACTGAGAAACACAGAGTTTGAGCTCCCTCCAAAGATTCTCTATTGGGTTTAGGTCTGGAGACTGGCTAGGCCATGCCAGAACCTTGATATGCTTCTTACAGAGCCACTCCTTGGTTATCCTGGCTGTGTGCTTCGGGTCATTGTCATGTTGGAAGACCCAGCCTCGACCCATCTTCAATGCTCTAACTGAGGGAAGGAGGTTGTTCCCCAAAATCTCACAATACATGGCCCCGGTCATCCTCTCCTTAATACAGTGCAGTCGCCCTGTCCCATGTGCAGAAAAACACCCCTAAAGCATGATGCTACCACCCCCATGCTTCACAGTAGGGATGGTACTCATCATTCTTCTTCCTCCAAACATGTTTCACGAGTTCACACTTACATCAAATTAAATACAGTAAATATTGTGCGTATTTGGCGTGCTGTCCGTGGGAGGGCTCCGGACTCTGAATTTTTGCCCGAACCCAGAGTATCCCCCCGTGATGGAAATAGTCTAGAACTAGACTGCATGTATTTATGATTGAGTTGATGTCTTATGTGAGTTTAATTAAGTAAGTGAGGAGAAGGGGTGGTGGGGGGAAGCTAAGAAACTGTCAACGACAGGAAGGTAAATCGGCTGTCTATATACGCCTCTTATCGTTGATTAACTGATTAGTTTAATGAGCTCCTCTTGTGTTCAATTAGGTTTAATTATCTGGGCCTGCTCCACTTGTGTTTAACAGTTTTAATTTCCTGAATGTGCTTCTCGCGAAATTTGTTTATAAAACATCAATTCACGAGTTCACACTTGCATCAAATTAAATTGAGTAAATATTATGCGTATTTGGCGTGCTGTCCGGGGGAGGGCTCCGGGCTCAGAATTTTTGCCCGAACCCAGAGTATCCCCCAAAATGCTAGAACAGAGGACAGCCACCAGAAAAAAAAACCAAATACGCAGATAATTGGTGGGCTGGCGTTTTGATAAGCCTGGTGGCTTGACCAGGAGGGCCTGTGTTGCTTCTGATGGGAGCAGCTCACGGCATCGGGCGGACGAGCCCTACTGGCTGATGGCTGGAAGCAGCCTTAGTTTGGAATGACTGGTCAGGAAGGCTCTTGCGACATCCAATGGGAGGCCAATGCTCACTGTATCAGATGGAAAAAAACCTTACCAGCCGATAAATGAGAAGCAGCATGGTTGGAACAACTGGTCGGGAAGGCTCTTGCAACATCCAATGGGAGGCCAATGCTCACTGAATTGGATGAAAAAACCCTACCGGCAGATAAAAGAGAAGCAGCATGGTTTGGAACAACTGGTCGGGAAGGCTCTTGCAACATCCAATGGGAGGCCAATGCTCACTGTATCAGATGGAAAAACCCTACCGGCCGATAATGAGGAGCAGCATGGTTTGGAACAACTGGTCTGGAAGGCAACATCCAATGGGAGGCCAATACTCACTGTATCAGATGGAAAAACCCTACCGGCCGATAAATGAGAAGCAGCATGGTTTGGAACTACCTGGCCGGGAGGACCCATGTTGCCTCTGACGGGAGCTCATAGCTCCTGGCAAAACGGGCCCTACTGGCTGGTAAGTGTGGAGCAGTCAGAATTTGGGGTGACCGATCGGGAAGGCTTTTGCGACATCCAATGGGAGGCCAATGCTCACTGTATTGTACGGGGAAAAAACCCTACCAGTCGAAAGAAAAGGGGAGCACATTTAATCTGCCCAACCAGAGGGGCCCTCTACTGGCTGGTGAACGGGGGGCGAGTCGTTTGGAACGGCCGATCAGGAAGGCTCAGGCCGCATCTGATGGGGAGATCAATACTCGTGACGTCAGACAGGTGAGCCCTACTGACCGATAGACGGAGCGGCGCAATTAAAAAGAAACGACTGATCGAGAGGGCCCACCCAGCCTCCACCAGGAGCAGTTTCTGGCGTCAGGTGAGTGGGTCCTATCGGCTGACGGCACGGTAAAGGAGAAGTGAAACACCTGGCCAGGAAGCTCTCGCCGACATCTGATGGGAGATCAATACTTGCTGTATCAGATGGGTAAGCTTCGCTGGCGGACAGGTGGAAGGTAAAGCAAGAAAGTTCGCCCAGGAGAGCTCTTGCAGCATCCGAAAGGAGATCAATACTCGCGGTATCGGGTAAGCCTCGCTCGGCGGAGGAAAGGGAAGGGATGGACATAGACCTGGAGAGCTCTGTGGTGTCCGAAAGGAGATCAATACTCACGGTATCGGACGAGCAAGCCTTGTTGGATGGAAAAAGAAAAAGATTGATAGCAACTTGGAGGGCCCTCGGGTTTGGTGAGCTTTCCTGATGTGGTATCGGTTGGTCCTGATGTAGCTTTGAAAAGAGTGAGAATACCATTTCCGAGAGCTTGGATCTGCTGCTTGGAGAGTCCTTTTTGCGCTGCTGTTGTTGCCACCCCTATGCGGACGGAGTGGCTTGAAAAGTTTTGCGCTGAGGTGCCTGATTGCTGGAGAACAGATTTGAGCTATTTTTGGAACCAGAAGCATGTGATCAGTTTGGAATGGTTGAATTGGGGAGGAGATGTTGAAAATGTAGATCAAATGGCCTTTTTTAGCTTGGTCTGTCTTGCTTTGCTTGATTAAGTATGATATGGTTTGATCGTCGAGTACTGATAAGTCTGAGATAGTGGGGTGGACTTTGTGGTCGAATTTGGAGGTGATCGCGATTTCTGAGCATCTAAGGAAGCCAAAAAAAGCTAAGATAAACATGGTATCTAGAATACGGGCTGTATCAAGGGGTTGATATCCTGTACGAAGGGTATGAATGCATTTTGTGAGTAAATCTAGTGGTGTGGGTTGTCTACTGTCAGGGCGGGTGGGCTGTGATCGTTGAATTCCTTTGATCAGGAGGGAGGTTTGTGAGTTATTGATCTCCGGAGATGGAGTGCCATGAATTAATTTGTGGAAAAATTGAATACCGCTCAGGTGGCTTTTGATGGACCCAACTTGGAAGCTCTTAATATTGTTGAGATAGGAGATAAAAGAGGTAATTGAGAGGAGAGAAAAATCAGGGAACTGCAAGCTATACAAGAAGTGGAAAGATTTAAAACATCTCCAAGCTGTCACGTATGATTGGATTGTTCTGGGGGAAACTGCTTGGAGGATACTGTTGAGTGATTCGTCCAAGAGGGGTTTTGGCGGGTGGTTTATGGAAATATCAGTTCTGAATAATGAGGTACTGGAGTTGGGAAAAAGTCTGCCTCTGGAGCCAATGTCCTGAATTTCTGAAACAGAAAACGAGACAGAGAGTCAGCAATTAGGTTTTCGGATCCTGGGACATGTTTTGCAGTAATAATAAATTGATCACAAGTAGAGATCCAGATGAGACGTCTTAGAAGGGGCATTAGAGCAGGTGAATGAGAGCGGCCTTTATTAATGCACTGGACTGTTGCCTTGTTGTCACAATGCACAAATATGCTACTAGCCGTCTATTCTTTCCCCCACAGAAAAGAGGGTAAAGCTCAAACAGAGCTGAGGACTGTAGCATGTCTTGAAACTGCGGTGGCCATGGAGACGCGAACCAGCGTCCTTGATAGAATCCCCCAAAGCCGATTGAAGGGGCTGCATCTGTGAAAAGTTGGATGTCAACAGGGGAAGAAACGAGATTGTTATAGAAAAAAGACAAGCCGTTCCACTGGTTTAGGAATGTTATCCATAGCCTAAGTTCGTCGCGACACGCCATGGTTATTGGAATTTGACCTTGCGGAATGATGCGCATTGCGAAGTTTAGGTGACCTAGCAGTGATAGGAGTTTGCGTTTGGAACGGTGGGAGTCATCTAGAAAAGTAGATACGATGAGAATTATCCTATCAATTTTCTCTTTTGGTAGTGAAGCTTGGAATTATACTGAATCTAAATTAATACCGAGAAACTCAATCGACGTGGTGGTACCCATGGTTTTTTCCTGGGCGATGGGGATTCCGAGTTCTGAAAAAACTTTTTTAACAGTGAGGATATGTGCGGCAGGGATGGCGTCGGGAGGTGAGATAATTAGAAAATCATCTAGCAGGTGGATGAGGTGAGGGATGGCATAATTGTTCGACAGGATCCAACAAACAGCTTCTGATAGTATGTCGAAAATCTTGGGGCTGCTTTTACAACCAAACGTTAGGCGAACGGCGAAGTAGAATTTCTCATGCCAGCGAACCACGAATAAGTGCCAGGAATCGGGATGGATGGGCATCACTCACAAGTGATGTCAATCTTTGCGAGCCAAGCACCCCGATCAGTGGTTTTAATCATTACGATTGCATGCTCTATATCGTGGTATTTGAGAGAGAATTCATCGAGAGGGATCAAGCTGTTTATGCTAGGAAACTGTGAGTTATGCGGAGCCGAGAGATCAATTATAAGGCGTTTTTTACCCGAAAATTTTCTTGTGGCCACCCCTATGGGGCTGATACGAAAAAGTTTGAATGGAGGGTCGTCGAAAGGGCCGATCATAAAACCTGACTCGACTTCTTTTTTTAATCAGGTGATCTACAACTTCGACTTCAGCGAGAGCAGATTGGAGATTGTTACAGATTGTGTTCTGGGAAAGCGGGCATTCAATGCCGGGTATAAAGCCGTATTTGAGTCCGGTCAGCAAATCATTTGTGAAATCTGCATCCGGGTGGTGCTCTAATTCGACGGAAAGACGAGAAATGTTCACAGGAGTCGATAAGTAATTTTTTGTGTTTTTATTGATAGATTTGGACACTGGGCATACATAGCGAGCGTGCACTCCACCACAAAAATTGCAGATGTGCAGGAATCTGCAACGTTGTCTGTAGCATTTCCCTGTATTAAAACTGTTGCACGGCTGGTTGTCAGCAAAACTAGGGGGATTGCTCTGAAATCTTGATTTGCTGAGGTAGTTGCAGGTCGTGGCACATAACTGGTCGATTTAACTTGTTTTGTATCTGGGCCGGGGGTGTAGGGGTTAATCTGGGGGCATGACGTTGTGGAATGTGCCACTGACCTGCAAACTGCGCACAAGATATTCCTGCAGCCTAGGAACACCCTGCTGTGGAGATCTGTATCGAGAGCGCCCCAGTAAGCGCATTGATTCCACTGGGTGAGCCGCACGGCACACTTTGCTGAAAAGAGTTTGTGATAGGTGTAGAAATGACCTCCCCCAAAGGACAACGCGATCTCACCTATGATTGCGAGATAATCATTCAGCTCACGGCGCCTGTGGGGGAAAACTGAACAAATTATATCCGTGAAACGGGGAAAAGCAATCGAAAATTCAGAATGTGGGTTGGGTTTTTTTAGAGTGACTGAAAAATCCCCGCAGTCTATTTGACGGTTGGTGTCTGACACAGGAAACATAGAGAGGAGAGATGACAAGTCAACGTCCGCACCTGCCAGGATCTGTGCCCGGATGTTTTGAGCCACCGGAGGCGGCTCCGAGGCAACGGCGTTAGCTGGGACAGGCATCGGTGTTGCTGTGAGGAGAGAAAATGGAGATTTAGTCTGCAGAAGGGGGTTGGAAGACAGAGGAGCCTGGGCTGCTTCTGGAGCTTGGAGGGAAAAGTTGTTGGGAGCATTAGGAAAAGTAGGATACATTTGAGAAATATATGCTTGTGCTGTCGGTAGGGGCAGCATTGTGTTTGCTGAAGCTGCAGGCCACTGGAAAGGAGAAGAAGAGTTAGTGAAAGGTGGCTTGGACTGATGGCAACCTTGCGCTTGGGCTGCTAGCAAGTTCGCGCTAGCATCTGCGTAGGGAGCTGAAGGCCACTGCAAATGAAAAGGGTTAGTAACTGTGGGAGGAACGAAATGGGAGGCTGGAGGCGGTTTGAAAGGCCCAGCTACAAATGCCGCTGCGGCGGGAGAAGCCACGGTGCGAGGTTGACCCTCGGTTGAGGCAGGTGGGGCCTTGACGCGGTGAAATCAGGGGCGTGTCCCAGGCTTGCTGAAGGCCTGTTGTTGCGGCTCGTTGCTCGAATCGAGCTGGATCTTGTGCGGAGAGGAAAAGGTGTCGAGCGAGGCGACTCCTGAGCCCTGCGTGCTCTAGTCTGCCTGTTGGCCGTTTTGGAAGCAGGAGGGGATCTTGGAAAGCGGTTGTCTGGCTGCAAGCTGACATAAAGTTTGTACAGTTCTGCTTTGGTTAATTTCCGCGAGAACTGCACTTCGGAGTTTGCCAGCGCTTGCCTCAGACCTACCACCGTCCACGTCCCGATGGCTGGGATCGTTAGGACGGCCGAGCTGTAAGAGGACGCCGGGGAGGAAGTTGGCTGTCTCGCCGGTGGAGGCGAGGGTTGGCCTCGGCGTCTTGGTGAGCGTGAGGCTGGAGTAGTAAGCTGGCGGCTGCGCTGAGAAGCCTGGGACTCGGGTGCAATGTCGGCGGTGGAGGAGTGGCCCTAGGGCCGGCAGATTGCGGCAGAGAGCCCCGAGGAGTGCTGATTTCATCGTCAGAGGAGGATGATGGGAGTTGCGACATGGTAGCAGACGGTCAGACCAAAAGCTAAGAAACTGTCAACGACAGGAAGGTAAATCAGCTGTCTATATACGCCTCCTATTGTTGATTAACTGATTAGTTTAATGAGCTCCTCTTGTGTTCAATTAGGTTTAATTATCTGGGCCTGCTCCACTTGAGCTTAACAGTTTTAATTTCCTGAATGTGCTTCTCCCGAAATTTGCTTATAAAACATCAATTAGTGGAATTATGACCAAAAAGTTCTATTTTGGTCTCATCTGACCACATGACTTTCTCCCATGAATCCTCTGGATCATCCAAATGGTCATTGGCAAACTTAAGACGGGCCTTGACATGTGCTGGTTTAAGCAGGGGAACCTTCCGTGCCATGCATGATTTCAAACCATGTCCACCGTCTTAGTGTATTACCAACAGTAACCTTGGAAACGGTGGTCCCAGCTCTTTTCAGGTCATTGACCAGCTCCTCCCGTGTAGTTCTGGACTGATTTCTCACCTTTCTTAGGATCATTGAGACCCCATGAGGTGAGATCTTGCATGGAGCCCCAGTCCGAGGGAGATTGACAGTCATGTTTAGCTTCTTCCATTTTCTAATGATTGCTCCAACAGTGGACCTTTTTTCACCAAGCTGCTTGGCAATTTCCCCGTAGCCCTTTCCAGCCTTGTGGAGGTGTACAATTTTGTCTCTAGTGTCTTTGGACAGCTCTTTGGTCTTGGCCATGTTGGTAGTTGGATTCTTACTGATTGTATGGGGTGGACAGGTGCCTTTATGCAGCTAATGACCTCAAACAGGTGCATCTAATTTAGGATAATAAATGGAGTGGAGGTGGACATTTTAAAGGCAGACTAACAGGTCTTTGAGGGTCAGAATTCTAGCTGATAGACAGATGTTCAAATACTTATTTGCAGCTGTATCATACAAATAAATAGTTAAAAAAATAATATATTGTGATTTCTGGATTTTTTTTTTTATGATTATGTCTCTCACAGTGGACATGCACCTACGATGACAATTTCAGACCCCTCCATGATTTCCAAGTGGGAGAACTTGCAAAATAGCAGGGTGTTCAAATACTTATTTTCCTCACTGTATATATATATATATATATATATATATATATATATATATATATATATATATATATATATATATATATATATATATATATATATATATTATTTATTTTTAAGCATCAAACCATTAAACAGTTCAAAATGGTGTCAGTCATGAACATTTGTGTTTTTGCAACAGCCAAATCCAATTGTTTAGTCTTTTAAAGAAATTTTACTTAAAAGTATTTCGAAAAGGCACACGTCTAAAAAGCCTTGTAAACATTACTCAAGATAATACACACACACCATTTAATTGTAAAAAACATGTGTTTACAACAACATTAAGTTACTCAAAATATTAAGTAAAGTTCCAAACATAGATTTATTTGTTGAAAATTTTGTTTTTTTTTTGGTTACAATTACAACCCCAAAGAGTAATTTTTCAAAATGCTCCAGTTTTAGTTGCTTATTTTGTTTATCTTCCTCCGTATTCTGTACCAATGAATTGTGTTAGTCTGGCTGTTCAAGGTGATGCACTATTATTAATGTCATTCATTATATCTACAGTCAAACCAAAATGTATTCAGACACCTTCAAACATCATCACAGTTTATAAAATTTGACGAGAACTCAAAACTGTGTCAGAACAAATTGATCTTGATAATGTCAGATAACTTTGATAGAAAGTTATGTAATGTATTACAGACAACCAATCAGTTGTTAAATGTAAGTACACAATTAGATAAACATGGTCAGGTCAAAGTGTCTGAATCATTTTTGTCCCAAATATTTATCAATTTTACTGGTAGTCACTGTATGAAGAATTTTTGGGAATACTATTTCACGGTTTATTTATTTTTTCCTTCACTTCAGTAGCGAACCATGACTCTTGGACCTTTGGCTTTTTGCCGCTGCACCCATGGTACCATGATAAAATTGTTATACTCTTCTCAATAGAACTAGTGTGTTTGTCTGTAGTCTTGAACAGGTTAAATTTGGGCGGCAGTGGCTCAGTGGTTCATGTAGGTTGTCTACTAACTGGAAGGTTGGTTGTTCAATCCCCGGTTCTACCTGACCAAGTGTCGAAGTGTCCATGAGTAAGACACCTAACCAATGTGTGGATGGTGCGTTGCATGGCTGACACCGCCGTTGGTGTATGAATGAGTGAGTGAATGAGTGAATGTGAGGCAATATGTAAAGAGCTTTGGTGGCCATGGGGCTGTTGAAAGCGCTATTTCACGAGTTTGTGTGCCCATATAATCTTAGTGAAAGTGGTGAACAGATTTGGCTTGCTGTCTTCTATAGAGGGGCTCGGAGAGGATATTCTACCCGAGCTCCGATTGCCCCCCTAAAACAGGCAAAATTGTACAAAAAGGAGGAGCAGAGGAGGAGGAGGGATGCTGTAGGAACTAAAAATGGGAAGAGGTAAGCTGCTGTTTTTATACCTTGGTATTAATTGGAAGATTAGATGGGCGTACTCCTCCCAAAATTACGTTTAATAACTTCACATAAATGCAGTCCATTTACCAACAAGTTCTCTGAAATGTTGTTTTCACTCAAGGTGGGACCGCTGCAGATAACACCAACTAAGGAGGTTGTTATTGTGATTCTGTTATTGGCCCTCACACATTTAAATGAGAGTATAAAAGAACGAGAGAGGGGCTTTGGTTTTTGTCTTTTCTGACTGCACAACCTGTGCATTTAGGTCTGAATTGAACTTCTTGGCAAGAATAAAAGCTTTTAAAGACACTTAGCTTGTGTTTCTCAATTCCAGCTTCACCATAATAATTATTAAAGTTTATTTTTTCCACGACTGTCATAGCGTCAGGTCCGTAAGCTTAAACCTGCTCTGGAGCAGCTTATTTCATGTAAACAGGATTAGATTGCATCTTTTTAAGTGGCATTGATACTTAAAAAATGTCCCAGCCACTGCTACTTTATGACAAGAGATCCTTACTGAATAATAATATATACTATAACAATAATAATAAAAATCATTTGAAAATAATACACTATATTGCCAAAAGTTTTGGGACGCTTGTCTTTCCATGCACTTGAACTTTAATGACATCCCATTCCATTGAAATTGTCCAAAATGTCTTTGTATGCTGACGCATTAAGAGTTCGTTTCACTTGAACTAAGGGGCCAAGCCCAACCCCTGAAACCAAACTTTACACTTGGCACAATGCAGTCCGGCAAGTACCGTTCTCCTGACAACCGATTCTTTCACAGATGTTTGTAGAAGCGTCTGCATGTCTAATGCTTGATTTTATACACCTGTGGCCATGGAAGTGATTGAACACCTGAACTCAGTGATTTGGAGGGGTGCCCCAATACTTTTGGCAATATAGTTTATGGCTGGCTCACCTCCGTTCCTCAACAGTTTTTCTACATCCTTCGGCCACCCCGACTCCTCACTCTCCACTAGTTCCTTTCCCAGCCAGGGATACGTGGGAGTACTCTGGGATCGGGTCACATTCAGAGCTCAGAGCCCCTCCCTGGACAGCACGCCCAATAACGCATAACCTTTACTCTATTTAATTATATGTAATTGTGAAATATACAAAAAATGTATGTTCATAAACGTATACAATGTGCAGAGGGATTTCAATCCAATAAAGTCTTCAGTATGTTTTAACTTTTATTTTTATTTAATCTGTAGTGACCATGCACTGCTTGAGTGACGACACTGACATGAGCATTTTCACATCGTTTCTTCACTGCTCAGTTCATTTTGTATACAGGTAACACTAAGTGTTTACTTCACATGTGCAATACAGGTGATCAATACTGTGTGCCGTAAGAACAAATCATGCAACACTTAAGAATACAATGCTCAACAATTTATCTTTCACCAAAGGTTCCCCTTGTCAAACAATCAAACTTCACTACAACTGACTAACAAATGACTCTGTTAAAGGTAATTCTATCTTTTTGCCTAATCAGAATATCTAATTATGGATCATGAATCTGAACTTTGCTCACTTAGACACTTTTGGGCAATGCTTTTTCTCATGAGTCCGTAGACTAGAGGAGCAGGTGTAACTCTTCCCACATGAAGAGCACTGGTGCGGCTTCTCTCCAGTGTGAACTCTCTCGTGAGCTTTCAGGTTTCCTGACAGAGAGAAACTCTTCCCACAGTGTGAGCATTTGTACGGTCTCTCTCCAGTGTGAACTCTCTGGTGTTTTTTGAAGTTGGCTGATGAACTGAAAGTCTTCCCACAGTCAAAGCACATATAAGGTCTCACACCAGTATGAATACTCTCATGCTCTTTTAAATGCTGCAGTTGTGAAAAACTCTTTCCACATAAAGAACAAACATGAGGCTTCACACCAGCATGAATTATACAGTGTCTTCTTAAGCTTGATTCAAAAACAAATGTTTTCTCACACTGATCACAGCTGAATGATCTCACTCCAGAGTGACGGCGCAGATGAACATCGAGAGATCTTTTCAGAGTGAAACTCTTTCCACACTGAGAGCATGTGAACGGTTTCTCTCCAGTGTGAATCGTCATGTGTCTGTCAAGAAGTGATTTATATTCGAAACTCTTTCCACACTGAGAGCATGTGAGAGATCCTTTGACTCCAGATCTTCCAGCTTTTTTCTGTGTGAAATTCTCTTCAGTCTTTGAATCGACTGCATCTCCATCTTCATTTTTGAGATGAGGTTTTGGAAACTGATGCTGTTTGTCTTCATTCACTTCCATCGGGTCTAAAATGAACATGTTAAATTCCCACAATTCAATAAAAGGATAAATGAAATATACAAATAAATACTGTTTAAAATCTCAGTTTAAAATCTGAAATCTAGTTTAAAGTCCCTGTAAAGTCAAAACTAAACATGTGTTCTGAGTTTCTCACACCACAGATAAATGTGTTATTAACCACCCAGCCAAATTTGAATCATAAAAAAATCCGGGAAGTACATAAAATAGCTTATCTAAAACCTGAAAAAATGAGCAGCATTCTCTGCTCTCAAACGCTGGGGGTGTGTCCGCTGTCGGCGCCGAAACCACGCCCACTCGCGGGAAAGCGGCAGTAGCACACAAGACAACACTCACTGATCACGAGCGTCTATGATCACGACGCACCAGATGTCGGTGGGACGGGAGGATGACGGCCTGGGCGGGGGATAGTCGGTTCTGCAGCGGATTATCAGTGAATCCCAGTTGTCTCCGGTGAAAGTTTGTAAAACGATCCGGTGTAAAGTCACTGCAGAGGTAGGTGTCGGTGATGATCATCAGCTCTCTCCATCAAGGGTGCTGTTCACAAAATTAATCCACCTCTTCATCATTTTTGTTTTGTAAGCTGTTATGCAAGTTGTTGACTATAGTAACTAACAGTACTAACAGTAACTCGCGATCGAACTGATGCGAATGTGCTCTAGTTATGATCGTGTTAGGGGAGGAGTCAGGCTCGGTGCGTCATTGAGCCACCGTTTTAGCCCCGCCCAGAAAATCCTGAACACAGCAACGGTGAAAAACTGTTTAACGGTCTAACTTCTGAATTCAGTACTTCATAGTTCACAGTCTTTGTAATGTGTTTCAGCAATACATTTCTAACATTTATAATGTGTTTAGAAACAAATCTCAGAATTGCCTTTACAGGGACTTTAATACTAGTATAGTTTTAAATGTATTGTTATATGTCAGTTTTCATCTTAATGTTCCTCATTAAAGAGAATGAAGGAAAACACCAACCTATTTGTTCCTCTGTCTCTTCATCTTTTATTCTGCAGGGTTCTTCCTCAAACTCCATCTTTACAATAGTATGCCTGTAGTTTCTCCTGGAGTAATTCCTCCTGCTTGCTTCTTCTTCTCCTGTGGGAAGATGGGAATATTCCCAGCATTTAAACTCTCATGAACGGCTGTGGGAGCGGCTTCACTGACTGAAGGTGTGAATTGTGCTCGCTGTTGCTCATTTAGCAGATGATCATCACACTTACAATCACTCTCAATTATCCAGGTGCAAATGTTTTGCTCAAATAGTCGTTTAGAAACAATTCAATTTGGGCTGGTGTCTCTACAGAAGACATGTATAAAATCAATGCCCTGTTTCATAACAGAGAGTCATATTCTGATTTGAAACCTCATAACATAATATAATTTTTCCATAAGAGTGCTCAATTTGATCAGTATTTTTTAAAGACCAAGGAGAAGTTATAATCATGGTGAAACCTCCAAACATTTGGTATCTCTGAAGCCCTGAATGTGCTCTTTACGGGACCTCCAGACCAAACTGTGACGTGTATGGTGTCAGAGAAATTCACTAAAATATAATGTCTACTACAGAGGACAAAAGTCTATTCCTGGGTGCCAGGAGGATATAGAAACTTGAGATTTATTCTGAGCCACACAAATTCCGCTTAAAGTCTGATAAAGACAATAAAATAATAGTCATTTGGAAGCTTAATGGTGGTGATATTCATCTATAGCCCATAATGAACAAAATCTGTAAGAATCATAAACTTTTGTTTGTCACAGAGTTTATTTTCTGCAATAATCCAAAAGCCAATGGAGAAATCCTATTGGCTTTTTGTCGAGGGAACCAGAGTGATGCTAACTTATCCTAAAACACACGATCCCTCCAGCACTTTATATGGACCTTCAGAACAGATTTGATGTATTACAGCTTAATACAACACCGTAGGACTGTTTTATGATAATTTATTTTAGTTTGTGAGCTGATGACTTCACCTACCTCAAAATCTGACCAACACATGAGCAAACTGAACTCATGTTGATGATTTGGGAGAACAGACCACAACCAACGAATCGAATCAGTGTTTCGGAGCGAATCTAACTGCCAAAGTCACGTGACTTCAGTAAACGAGGCTTCGTTCTGTCATAACTACTTCAAATAATGTTGAAATATCAAGGGTTCACCATTCGGGGGCGATGATCTCAGTGAACACATGAACTAGTGTCTATTTAGTTTGTACCTGATCTCAGATCAGGGGCCGTATTCACAAAGCATCTTAAGGCTAAAAGTTGCTCTTGCTGATTTAGGAGAATCTCTTAAAAATAATGGGCGTGTCAATCCTAATGTTAGGACTCATACATTTTTGCTCTAAGAGTATTTCACAAAGCTTTTTAGCACTAAAACTAGCTCCTAAATCTGTGAGATGTTAGTAGTAGTCAAGAGGACTCTTAAGTCACTAAGACCAAATCACAAACAATCCTAATGGATGTTGCCGCAATCCGTCTAAAGACACTGTACACCATTGAGGAAGTAGGCGATAGAGCCTTGGGTGCTGAACCTTTTCTTCATAAATACAATACATATTCCACAATAAAACAGCAAAAATCTTTAATATATAAATAAATAATGTCTGATTACCTGTGGGAGTTGTTTTCACAAGTTCACACTTACAAATGATCGACTAGAGTAAAAGAATATAAGTGTATTTATCGTGCTGTCCGAGGGGATCGAGGGCTCAGATCTCAGTATTTAGCCCAAACCCAGAGTTCTGCCCCGTATCACCGGCCGAGAGTGAGGAACGGGGTGGCGGAGGGATGCAGAAAACTGTTGAGGTAACAAGACGAGCCGGCTCTCGGCTGTGTGTATACCTCCTCTCGCACTGATTAGATAGTGCTTCTCCTGAACTTTGTTTATAAAACATGATTTTCAATTGAATTCTGCAATCTCTCGAGACGCGGACATGTAAGAGGCTGACAATTAACTGAACATATAGGCTTAATTTTTAAACCTTTATTTGAACATGGCAGCATGACACCTCGTTCTACAATATTTCTATTATTAAATCACTGACAGAGACTCCTCCCCATCAGCCAATCACTGTGGGCATAGTTAGTAAGCCTGATGACATCATCCATAGCAACGAGGTCGACCCCGCCCTCACTCTTAGCTTAAGACTTCTCATTATTCCTTAGTAAAGTTGGTCTCAGCAGCTTTGTGAATATGTTTTAAGAACTTTGACTGCCATTTAGAAGAACTCTTAGTGCTCAGATAAAATGTTTTGTGAATACGGCCCCTGATTTGCAAACGACTGTCTGTAATTTGCACACATTCACACGTTTAATCGATGTCTGATTACAGCGATCAACCCTCATCAATATTCTTTCAGCTTCTCTCTGAACTGCTGTGGGAATTGAAGGATTGATAGTTTAACAGTTCTGGAAGAAGCGTATATTTAATTGACTCTTGGCCTGGCAAGACACGTTCTATTACTTTAATGTAAATTAAACAAATATAAAAGATTCAGGTCAGCTCAGAACTTTTGGCTGATGCAATAAAAACACTCTGCTTATATGACACATTTATTTAGGAATAGAGGAAAACAGAATAGAGACACAAGATATTTTTCATAATATTGACGGCCTGTGTTGTCCACAGTTATTAGAACACTTGGCATCTGGGAGTCGTCTTATTGGGCCTGGATTTATTTCCCAAGAGAACAATGACCCAAAACATTCTTCCAAATATTGCTGGAACTACTGTACCTGCGACTGAAGGAATCTCCTGGAACAATTGAAAATGATGGACTGGCCTCCTCAAAGTCCAGACCTCAACCCCATCGAGCACATTTGGGGCGAGTTGGAAAATAAACTGTACAGATCTATTGTCCATTCACAGGAAAGTCTTTTGCTCCAGTTGCAGAAGGCATGGGACAACATTAGTGTTGACGTTCTCAGAGGAAATATATTGACACTATGTCAGAGAGATGTGCTGCTGTAATCGCTGTGGAAGCTGGACACACCAAATATTAAAGTTAAAGTGGGTAAAAACAGTACGACTCACTTTATCTGATATATGATGGTCAGAGCAACCATCTGTGTGTCTCATGAATGAAATGAAATCATGTTTTGGAGGCAAAAAAGGTCAATATTTTCAGATCTGTCAGGTGTTCTAATATTTTTGGCCACCGCTGTTTAAACTTGTCCAGACTTGGAAATCAGTCAAATCAAATTGTCCATATTGCGGAGAAATCAAACTATATTATGGATGCAAGCTATGGATCAGAACATGAACTTTGCTCATTTAGACACCTTCGTGCAATGCTTTTTTTTATGTTTATGTAGATTAGAGGAGCAGGTGAAACTCTTCCCACATGAAGAGCACTGGTACGGCTTCTCTCCAGTGTGAATTCTCTGGTGTTGTTTTAACTCGCTGGATGTACTGAAGGTCTTCCCACAGTCAAAGCACATATAAGGTTTCACACCAGTATGAATATGCTCATGCTGTTTTAAATGCTGCAGTTGTGAAAAACTCTTTCCACAAAAAGAACAAACATAAGGCTTCACACCAGCATGAATTATACAGTGTCTTCTTAAGCTTGATTCAAAAACAAATGTTTTCTCACACTGATCACAGCTGAACGATCTCACTCCAGAGTGACGGTGCAGATGATCTTTGAGATGGCTTTTGAGAGTGAAACTCTTTCCACACTGAGAGCATGTGAACGATTTCTCTCCAGTGTGAATCCTCATGTGTCTGTTAAGGTGTGATTTATATTCGTAACTCTTTCCACACTGAGAGCATGTGAGAGATCCTTTGACTCCAGATCTTCCAGCTTTTTTCTGTGTGAAATTCTCTTCAGTCTTTGAATCGACTGCATCTCCATCTTCATTTTTGAGATGAGGTTTTTGAAACTGATGCTGTTTGTCTTCATTCACTTCCATCAGGTCTAAAATGAACATATTAAATTCCCATAATTCAATAAAAGGATACAAGAGGAACAAAAATAAATACTGTTTAAAATCTCAATTTCGCATAAATCTAGTTTAATACTAGTATAGTTTTAGATGTATCGTTATATGTCAGTTTTCATCTTAATGTTCCTCATTAAAGAGAATGAAGGAAAACACCAACCTATTTGTTCCTCTGTCTCTTCATCTTTTATTCTGCAGGGTTCTTCCTTAAACTCCATCTTTACAATAGTATGTCTGTAGTTTCTCCTGGAGTAATTCCTCCTGCTTGCTTCTTCTTCTCCTGTGGGAAGATGGGAATATTCCCAGCATTTAAACTCTCATGAACGGCTGTGGGAGCGGCTTCACTGACTGAAGGTGTGAATTGTGGTCGCTGTTGCTCATTTAGCAGATGATCATCACACTTACAATCACTCTCAATTATCCAGGTGCAAAAGACTCTAATAGTCATTTAGAAACAATTCCTTTTGGGCTGTCCCACTAAGGCTGTAAGTCCTGTAACAAAGAATCATATTCTGATTTGAAACCCCATAACATAATAATTACAAAATATTATAATATTTCCATAAGAGCAGGGCCGGATTAACAATTTCCTGTGCCCTGAGCAACAAGACTCAAGGGCCTCCCAGCCCCTGCCCTAAAGCAACAATCGTAAAATCGCTATCACCAAGAGCATAGCCTATGCTTCTACTAACAAATCAGGCCGAAAGTTAACTTGATAAAGTATTAAATATGGATATTTCTCTTACGCAAACGCATCAATTCGCTTCAGAAGGCCTTTATTAACACCCCAAAGCGATTGGAGCAGTTATTTGATGGGCAGATGCATTTTTTATGGACTTCAGAGCAACTATAACTTCAATTCTAATGCTTGGATTAGCCTGGACTTTTGTAATATAACTCCGATTTTATTCGTCTGAAAGAAGAATGTCATATACACCTAGGATGACTTGAGGGTGAGTAAATTATGGGCTAATTAAAAATTTTTGGGTGAACTATCCTACCCCACTATTTTTGAGTGCCGAATCCTTCTCCCATCCTCAGCCATTATCATAGTAAAAACATTAATGAAGTGGGCCTAAACAATGTCCACAGCAGTGTAGGGATGCTCATATTGCAAAATATGCTATGCGGTATTAAAATACAGCAGCAGTACAAGCTCCTGACTGGTGGAAAGTAAATGAAAGGCGCTTCCCGAGGCTGGCCACTCTAGCGAGACGTTATCTCTGTATTCCCGGGGCATCCGTGCCTTCTGGAGCCTTTTTTAAGGCTTTTCTCTCCGTGCTGCGGAGACAGACGAAAGTATAAACAAGGCTTGAGAGGTGTTTCCTGCAACCTGATCTCACAGAATTCTGTGAAATGAACACGGGCCCTTTACCTCAAAATCTGTGGTAGTTTCACGGAATCGCCGAAAATTCCGTGATGGGTCCACGGAAGTGATGCCAGTGTAAGTCAATGACAGTATACAGATGCGTTGGGCATGGTTATCATCATGAAACTATGATTTTGCCATTATGATTCTCGATTTAATCAGCCAGCATAATTTTATTTGCATTATTTAGGGTATTCATACACGCTTTGAACACTTAACCCAATCCCTTTCCTAAACCTACCCATCTGTGTATTATAAAAAAGAGGAAATAACAGGCAGATACGACTGCAGGCGCAATTTATTCAAAAAATACAAATATTCCAAGTGTTCCGAGGCTAAACAATTGATTTGTGTGAAGAAAATCCCCAAAAGCGATCAGCGTCTCCGTCCGCCTAAGATCATACAGTAAACACATTTCAAATTTTACCGCCAGAAGAAACGTTGCCTCAGGTTTGACAGCATTGGCTGTCATACGTCTCGTGAACAATTGCGTCATTACGTCAGCTTTGATTGTAAAATACCATTGGCTTTTGTGTGTCTCGTGACCGATCGCGTCATACTCAAGAGTCGTGTGTATTATTTGAATGAGATATATGAATGAGTGCGTGCATGGAGGACTGAGCGACAGGATCATCATTTCAGAGATTAAAACATTAAGATCAACTCTGTTCTTTACATGAAGATATCGTATGAGGTTAGAAGACTTGGAATTCAATACTGTTACTGTTTTATACTGTTTTGGGTCAGTTTTGCAATAAATACCTGTGGCTGTACTTTTATTTGCCTCTAATGTGTTTTATATTGTTGAAAGTGGATAGGTTTAGGGTAGGAGTGGAGTTAGTTGCTCCAAAATATAAAAGTAGCCTATAAATATTCATTATGTCATACTTTTTAGTGTCATTGACTTACATAGGCATCACTTCCGTGGACCCATCACGGAATTTGCTGCGATTCTGTGAAACTACCACAGATTTTGAGGTGAAGGAACCAGCTCTGAATGTGACACGATCCCAGAGTACTCCCACGTTTCCTGGCTGGGAAAGGAACTTGTGGAGAGTGAGGAGTCGGGGTGGCGGAAGGATGTAGAAAAAACTGTTGAGGAACGGAGGTGAGCCAGTCATACACTATATTGCCAAAAGTATTGGGACACCCCTCTAAATCTCTCGCGAGATTCGGACGTGCGTATACAGTACTGATGTTGCGCTCGAATATGCCTACTTACCTAATATATAGTAGGAGAAAACAGTACGTGAAAGGAGAAGTATGTTCGAAACCACAGTAATCATAAAAGAGTAGACGAGAAGTTCCAGGATGGCCTACTGATTCCACCCAGATTGTGAAGCACTCATCGTCGGATACTTTTCTATCCCTGCCTTCCCATGAGGCCACAGGAAAGGATGCGTCAGGCAGAGAAAAGCGATGCGGGTGTTTTCAACTGTAAGTATTAAAAATCAAAATCATGGTTCCTGGCATTTGTTGAGCTACTGTAGAGTAAACAGTTGAATTGTTAAAGGTGTAAAGACGACAGACAGTATAGTATAGTTGTGATTGTGCTGTAAAAACATGTTTTATTATGTATGAGCTCCAGCAACACACACACACTTCTCCAAAGTGGATTTGAATAATCTTAAAGATGCTTACTAAATGTTTATTTAACATATGACTGGAACGTTTTCAATGTGTGAATAGAATTGATGTGTGTGCTATAATGTAGAGTTCACTGTGGTCAACACTGCTTACTTTACATGAACGTCATGTTACTTTCTCCGCTTCGGCCATTCACAGCGGGGTGTAACAGCTCGTTAGTTCGCGTTCGGCCTGCAGAAGTTAAAAACAGCCACTGCATAAAAACTAAATAAGTTAGGCTTAGTAAACCTATACTGGCTTGTTTTCTTAACAGCAAAATCCACCCAGGTTACAAAAGGAACACATATAAAGAATACTTTCCACAGATGACATGCATCATTTTTTTTTAACAACAGTAGAACAATAACAAAATGTTGACAGAGTGTTCTTCTTGCTCTTTTTTTTAAGTCATTAATAATCAATTAGTCCAGTCCCCAAACCTCCTTGAAGGTCTCCTGACTCGTGGCGGCCTACCCCTCATTTGGCCGTTAACAGTCCCTGTTGAATCCTGTTGCACCGTGCTACCTTCACTCCATTGAACATCCTCTGGGTCCTGCTCTAACATAGACACACCAGTGTCATTCAGGGGAGGCATACTGTCTGTGCCGCTGTAATTTTCCTCTGTGAAGAGACCAGACAGATCCAAGTCAAGTTAATTTCCATCGGCTTCCAGGTTTGGGGCAGGAACTTCCTGTGGTTGCCAAACTTCTGAGTCTTTAAACACCCAGCTGTTCTCCAGGGGTTGCCGGGAATGGTAAGGTTTGAGCTTATCATGGTGAACAACTTTTACTTTGGCCCTTGGGCTTCTCTGGATCCAGTATACTAAATCATCGAGGTGTCCCAGGATAAAGTAAGGTCCATCATAATTGGGAAGAAACTTCCTGATCTTGTTTTTCACTCGTTTAGTTCCTTTTACCAGGTACCACACTGCATCACCGACCTTGTAGTGTGTCCTGGCAGCTCTTTTATCACAGTGCTTTTTAGCACGCTCCACAGATTGGCCTAATGCATCCCTTGCGACCCGATGTGCCAACTCCAACCTTTCTCTCATCTGAACCACATATTGTGGGAATGTTTTAGTCAGTGTGTCGTTGGGGGGTTTTCCTGCGACCAGGTCAATGGGCTCCGTTATCTCCCGCCCAAAGAGCATCTTGTTTGGGGTGAAACCAGTGGAACTGTGCTTTGTATTCATTAAAATTAATACTGTTAAGTTAGCACTTTTAAACATCCGTTCACTTAAAAACAAATAATTTCTAGTCAACGACTTAATAACCACAAACAACCTAGATTTTTTGCTTCTAAATGAAACGTGGCTAGAAGACAGCTGCAGTGCAACAGTCCTCAATGAAACAGCCCCTCCTAACTTTACTTTTATGAGTGTCTGCAGGGCAGTCAGGAGGGGTGGGGGGGTCGCTGCTCTTTTTAAAGATGTCTATCAATGTAAGCAAGTATCATTTGGTGACTATTTGTCTCTAGAATATCTGGGCATTGTGCTAAAAGGTGCTCCACGCATCCTGCTTATCATTATTTACAGGCCTCCAAAATATTGCCCAGCTTTTATTGATGACTTTACAGAGCTGTAATCAGCAATCTCATCTGAGTATGACTGTTTTGCTATTGCTGGGGATTTTAACATTCACACTGACAATGCTGAATCCAGTGAATCCTCAAATGGTTCAGGTCATACTTAGAAGGGAGAGGTTATTATGTGAGTATAGGTGACCATAAGTCTGAGTGGACATCCATGACATGCGGAGTCCCACAAGGGTCAATTCTTGCACCACTCCTATTCAACCTGTACATGCTCCCACTGAGCCAAATAATGAAAAATAACAAAATGGCTTACCACAGCTATGCTGACGACACCCAGATCTACTTAGCCCTATCACCTAATGACTACAGCCCCATTGACTCGCTATGTAAATGCATTGAAGAAGTTAACAGTTGGATGTGCCAAAACTTTCTTCAGTTAAACAAAGACAAAACTGAAATCACTACATTTGGAAACAAAGATGAAATTCGCAAGGTGAACACATATCTTGAGGCTAAAGGTCTAAAATCAAAAAATCAAGTCAGGAATCTGGGTGTGATTTTGGAGTCAGACCTGAGTTTCAGTTGTCATGTCAAAGCAATAACTAAATCAGCTTACTATCATCTCAAAAATATTGCAAGAATTAGATGCTTTGTTTCCAGCAAGACCTAGAGAAACTCGTTCATGCTTTTATCACCAGTAGGGTGGACTTTTGTAATGGTCTTCTCACCGGCCTTCCCAAAAAGACCATTAGACAGCTGCAGCTCATACAGAACGCTGCTGCCAGGATTCTGAGCAGAACCAGAAAATATGACCGTATCACACCAATTCTGAGGTCTTTACACTGGCTTCCAGTTACATTTAGGATCGATTTTAAAGTACTATTACTTGTATATAAGTCACTCAATGACCTAGGACCTCAATACACTGTAGACATGCTGGTTAAATACAAACCTAACAGATCACTCAGATCATCAGGATCAAGTCAATTAGAAATACCAAGGGTTCACTCAAAGCAAGGAGAGTCTGCTTTTAGCTATTATGCCAGCCGCAGCTAGAACCAGCTTCCTGAACAGATCAGATGTGCTCCAACAGTAGCCACTTTCAAATCCAGACTCAAAACACATCTGTTCAGCTGTGCATTTACTGAATGAGCACTGTGCTACTGTACATCCGACTGATTGCACCTTATCTTATGCTTTTACTGAATGAGCTCTGTGCTCTGTCCGAACTGCTTGCACTTTAATTATGTTTCAATTTAACATGGTTTTTATTTTTAGTGTTAATTATACTTTTTATTTATATATATTTTTTTCTCTATTTTTTATTTTCTTTTAATTCCTATTATAACTGTTATACTATATATCTTTTTTATTTTTATTTTATTCACTTATGAATATTTTAACTTCATTTCTGTGTAAAGCACTTTGAATTGCCACTGTGTATGAAATGTAATATACAAATAAACTTGCCTTGCCTTGCCTTGCCTTGTCGCTCGATAAGCCATCACAGCATAAGGGACCATGAGGTCCCAATCCCAATGGCATCGCTCTGAAGTTGTGGCTAGGATTTTCTGTAGAGTGGCGTTGAAGCCCATCTGATTGAGGTCGGAAAGGTGTTGTGCGTGTCTTATCAATGTCTAGCAACTCACACATTGTTTGGAAGACCTCTGATTCAAAATTGGTTCCTTGGTCACTGTGGAGTGTAAAAGGTGCTCCATAACAGCAGACCCATTCAGCTACTATAACCTCTGCTACAGTGACAGCCTGGTCATTCGGCAGGGGGTAAGCTTCCACCCATTTTGTGAAATAATCTTGCACACAAGAATGTAACGATTGAAACGTTCTGTTTCGTTCATGGGGCCCATCAAATCGACAGTAATCCTTTCCATAGGGGCACCCACCCGCACAGTGCCCATGGGTGCTTGGGGCCTCTTTAGTGGTCGAGCCTTTGCAGCACAGCCGGTACATGTGACACCAGAGTGAAATGTCTTCTCGCATCTTGTACCAATAATACCTTGTCTGCAGCCGGAACAGCGTACGCTCCACACCAAAATGTCCACCCACTGGCCCCTTGTGGATCTGGTGCATGACATCATCCCAGAAAACTCGCAGCAGAATAATCTGGGGATAAAACTCAGGGCCCTCTGTCGGGTAGAAGCGTCGTACCAGAATGCCATTGTGGCGAAGGGGGCGTGGTTCTGCAAAGTCTGTAGCGGGAGAGAGAGACTGCGGAGACGAGCGGTGAGTAAGTAGGTCAAGTGCAGATCACTTACACCTGTCTCTCGTTCCAGTAATTGGCGTGGAGAGACCATAAAACCCGCGGTTGGGAGAGAGAGAGGAGAGAGAGTTTTGGACTGGGACTGTGCGCGTGCTGCTGAGACCACGAGAGGAAACCGAGTACTTATTGCTGAAAGAGAGAAGACTTATTGAGTTTGTGCGCCCACGTGCGCTGTGTTTTGTTTGAGAAAAACTGAGTATTAAAGCGACAGTCCCAGTGAAAGCCGACCCCGTCTTCTTCCTTCCTTCACCCACACAAAGCTTCATTACACTGGTGCCGAAACCCGGGAAGGAAGAAGAGTGTCGCTGCTATGCAGACTCCGCCAAAAACGCAGCTTGCGGACTTAGTCCAAAACTCTCTCTCTTCTCTCTCTCTCCCAACCGCGGGTTTTATGGTCTCTCAACGCCAATTACTGGAGCGAGAGACAGGTGTAAGTGATCTGCACTTGACCTACTTACTCACCGCTCGTCTCCGCAGTCTCTCTCTCCCGCTACAGACTTCGCAGAACCACGCCCCCTTCGCCACAGCCATCCTTTAGGTAGAGCCTCGGCCACTGGCTCCAGTAGGCCTTTATTGCCTGCCCGCAGGGTGACACATCTTCCCAGGAGGGTCGCTCCTCTACATTCTCCATCCACCTTTTAATGGGAGAAATATCAGAGTCAGCAGCTTGGGCACAGCCCAGTTCCTCAGTGGTCCACCCAACAAATGGAGTAGCGATTGTGGTATGGATGGGTTGTACTACCCCCACTAGACAGGACTGCGGAGTAACAGTTCCAGGTGCATTCTTTTCAGGCCCGTTGGAAAGGTCAGACTGGATGGCCCTTTGTTGGATCTTGGGACAACTTAAAGAAGATTCTTCAATGTAGCATGGGCAAGTTGAACGGCATGGCCTGCGGGACAGCACGTCCGCATTTCCATGACAGCGCCCAGGGCGATGCACAACCCTGAAGTCGTACTCCCCCAGCTTCTCAAGCCACCGGGCTAACTGTCATTCTGGTTCCTTCATCCTTATTAGCCACTGTAGACTGCTATGGTCTGTGCGCACCGTAAAATGTTTGCCCAGCAGGTATTGACGGAACCGTGCTGTGAACTCCACCACTGCCAACAGCTCCCTCCGAGTTGTGCAGTATTTCTGTTCGGTTGGAGTCAAACTCCGACTACCATATGCCAATACACGTTCCTCCCCCTTTTGGAGTTGGGACAACACAGCCCCGATTCCAAAGTTGCTGGCATCGGTGTCAAGTATGAGATCACCACTGTCCATAGGGTAACCCAGAATAGGGGCCATGGTGAGGAGCTCCTTCAGCTCATCAAAGGCCAGCTGACACTCTGGAGTCCAGTGGAATCGAGCATGTTTCCTGAGAAGATTGTGAAGAGGTTTGGCAACTGAGGCGAAGTCTTTGACAAATCGGCGGTAGTAGGATGCGAGACCTACAAATTGTCGGACCTCATTAACATTTGTGGGCTTTGGCCACTGCTGAATTTTCTGCACTTTTTGGGGGTTGGTGGTAATACCCCGCTCTGAGACTATGTGTCCTAGGTAGGCCACTTGGCGGCAGAAGAAACAACACTTGGTGGGTTTTAGTTTTAGGTTGGCTTGACGCAGCCTCTCGAACACTAGTGCTAGTCGCTGAAGCATTTCCTTCACATCTCTTCCCAGCACAATGATGTCGTCTAAGTAGACCAGACAGATCTCCCACTGCATTCCAGCTAAGACTTGGTCCATTAAACGCTGGAATGTTGCCGGCGCATTACAAAGGCCAAATGGCATCACGTTCCACTCAAATAGCCCCTTCCTGCAGCAGAAGGCAGCGGCCTGTCTTGCTCCTGGTGTCAATTCCCCCTGCCAGTAGCCTGAGGCTAGATCTAATGTGCTGAACCATTTTGCCGTTGACAGGGTATCGAGGGTTTCCTGAATTCGCGGAAGTGGATAAGCATCCTTGATAGTGCGCTCATTCAGAACTCTGTAGTCCACACACAATCGGTATGTCTGGTCTTTCTTTTGCACCATTACGATGGGTGAAGCCCAGCTGCTATTGCTCGGGGAGGCTAAACCAGCTTTTAGATTTTGCTGAATTTGTTCATCGGCCCTTTGCTGTTTTCCAGAGGCCATTCTACGTGGTGGTTGTTTTACAGGTGGACCGGGCCGGATTTGAATGTCATGCTGCACCAAGTTAGTGCGACCAAGATCTGTGGGGCCTGTAGAAAAGACATAGCTGTAGGCGCTAAGTAACTCTGCCAGCTTGCGCCGCTCAGTCTCTTCCAGTTCCACCGTACTCTCTGCATACAAGGACTCAAGATGACTTGGAACAACAGCTGGAAGTGGATCTGAAGGGAGCGTTCCAGGGTTTGCGGCCCGAACCACATCAGCGGGCTGGAGAACTCCAGCAATGACTCCCTTTTTTACCTTGACAGCGATGGTGCCTGGGTTATACAATCTGATGGGAATTTGATTACTTGAATGGGCATCAACTACAATTCGTGCCACCATCACCCAGTGCTTCTCCATGAAACCTTTAGGTAGACAGCACGTTGCCCTGCACCTGCTCCCGGAAATGTGCATTGCCTGGCACAATATATTCACGTCCTGCCTCAAGGACAGCTGTGCATGCTATCCGGACTACATGTGCTTGTGGTTTGTTCCTTGGCTCGAAGTATGGTATCTGCTCACCAAACAATACAATTTTCTTGCTGCCAAAGTCAAGACGTGCTCGCGCTTGCTCCAAGAATGGATGGCCCAAGATGGCTTCCGTGCCCTCAGCTACATCTGCCACAATAAAATTGACACTGACAGTATGGGTTCCGACTTGAATTGGAACATCGACTTCCCCAAGGACTTCGACATTTATAGGGCTTAAACCCTGCAGAGCATGTACAGTAGAGAGCTTGAGTGGGGGCCTTGGGCAATTGTGACACACAATCTCTTCCCACTTAATTCTTCAAGTGTTCTTGGTTTAAACTCCGATTTTAAATGCTTCTGTCTGTGCTGAAGAGTTGACGACACTGAACTATTTTCATCACTTTCGCTCTGTTCTGGGCATTCCCGCAGCGTAGCGGCTCTAGCTCTTCGTTCCGTTCTTGTAGCAGACTGCATGAGTTGTGTAACACTAGCGGCTGTTTGACGTGTGGTTTCGTACCTGTGCGCAATCTCATAGGCGCGGGCCAAGGTACGTGGGCGTTCCTCCAGCAGCCTTTGCACGATCTCAGTATCTCCCATCGTGTTAGTGAACACCTCCACACTGATTGAGTCCTGCTCCCTCTCAGAGCGATCTGCATATACAATAGAAACTTTCTCATAAATATCATCTCTGAGCACATGGAGTAGCTCACCTGCCTTACGGACCCTCTGCCTCAGCTCTATTCCAATGGCAGCAGCATGTTCAGATGATGGACCATATGTAGCTTCTACTTCCTCCACTATATGAGCATAATCCCAGCGGCCTGACCTGGGGTTCTTGTGGATTACTGCACCCGCTGCACCCACTAAACAGAACCTCATCTGCACAGTCATCGTTCTCTCAGACCAGTGATTAGCTCTAGCGCAATTCTCAAAGCGACTTAGAAACTCTCTCCATGAAGTGGAACCATCAAACTGACCTGGTTGTAAAGTGGGGATCCTTTCTCTGTGAACACCGCATTCCTCTCCGCTGTCCAACGATAGATCGTGAAATGTCTGGCGTGACTTCCTTCCACGCTGGCTGGATCCAGTGAACTCAGGAAAACAACGCTCATCATCATTTGTATACAGAGTTTTAGCTTCAGTCTCACGCTTGTCATGCTGAGCTATACGAGCGTCAAAGCAACAGGGCTGGCGATTCATTACAGGTACACCTTGTAACATTAGTTAAGCTGTTAGCTCTCTGTACGTTAAGTGTGGGCAGCTCAAATTCGCTGGAGTACTCTGTACATAACGCTGTGTATAAATTCCACTGTCGTGCATTAACTCATTTTCCACCCCACTTCTGAATGGATTAGTTTCTCTCACTGTTTGCTGTTATAAGTCTTAGATTCTTGTACATCCAACTCATTCAGCCAGTCAGCAAATGAAAGAGATGTCCGTTTTTCTTCATTATCCGTTATTATCGTCGGATTCCACAGGCCGCTCGTATTTACATATGAGTGTTTAACATTACTCACCTTTCGCGCTCTCTCCCGAGCTTCCGTCATTTCGCTGCTTCTGACAATGTCGAGTTCAGTTTAGTAGCTTAAAATGTCCATATGACTCACCAGTTGCGACGAACAAATCCCGGACGAGCCCCCAGTGTTACTTTCTCCGCTTCGGCCATTCACAGTGGGGTGTAACAGCTCATTAGTTCGCGTTCGGGCAATGATGAGTGAAACAAAGTTACCAATATATGCAGTTTTACTGATTCTTGCAGGGTGCAGTCACAAAAACTCCTGGGTGGATTTGGGATTTTTGCACAGCACAGCGGGAGAATATTTTACATCCCACGAGCACGCTCGATCTGAACTACATTACCCATGAAGCATTTAGCTAAGGACTACAACACCCGTAAATAGTGGTCTTAAAGCAATATCTCTTATTTCCCCTCTCCTGCAACAGTCAGTAATGTAACAAATCTACATAAAGTAACTAAACATAAGTTATCTTTTGTTCATTAGTACTGTTGATACATTGAGGAACATTAACACATCAGAAACTACCTCAACATTTAAATGTAGTAGGGTATTGAGCACATACAATTTTATGCTTTTATCAAGGTGTTGTTTAAGATCCAGGTAACGTGAAAGTTGTCTGATGTTACAGGGCCAGAAGAGCACGTGTGTGTGTTTATCTGGTGGAGAGAGGCTGTTGAAGGAAGGCTGTCATCAAAGGCTTTGAGTGAGTATACTACAGACATTAATAAAACTCTATTTAAAAATATATTTTAATCTTAAGTTGTATTTTATTTTAATTTCAGACAGTTATTTCAGCACTTTTCTTGATGTCTGTGCATTTGCTGCAGAGCTTCTGTGGTGGAGCAGAACCTGCAAGGTGAGGTGACGGTGGCATGTGTGGGGGGAAAAGAGTAAAGAGCATTGCTCAATGTGTTACGGTTTGGCTCAGGCAGGAAGACAAGGAGAGGCAGAGGAGTATCTCAAACGTAGTTTTCTCAGGGTAAGTTCGGAAACACATACAGGGATTGCATCACATGTATAACAGAACAGCATAACGGTGACCGGACAAAGACAAAGGAACATGACAACAACAGAAAACACAACCAAAAAAGACTGGACATGTGACACAATGACACACAGGTGGTGTGTCTGCGGAGATCAAACCTGACACCTGCTTATCAGTTCAGTGCTTTAGCCCACTACACCACAAAAGTCATAAAGCTATAATAAAAATAGTATATAATTATAAAAATATTAAATTAAATATGCCAAGAAATGGTATGCTGACAACATGAATTGTAAAAGTTTGAATCAGTTTAAATGTTTTACAGGTAGTCATGCTGATGGAGAGCAGGCACACGGATGTTTGGAGCAGACACAGCGGCAGTCAGATTGTCCCGCACATGTTCTCCCACTCTTGCTTCAATGTTGTGGGGTTCAGGGGGGACATGATGGACGGCTAGGACAACCGAAGGTGTTCACGGTGGACAACTGCTTCATCAATATAAAGCCACAGAACTGGCAGAGCTGTGTTGAGATGGCAGCAGATGTGGGGTTCAGCGCCTGTAAATGTGTGATAGTTGAACAATAAGTTTGAATAAAACTTTGTTTCATGTGTTGGTGACTTATTAATTTGTGATGTTTACTTTTATTCACTCGTTTACTAATTTATTCATGTTTTCTATTGTCAGTAAATAATATTTTATTAACTCAAGCATTAATTCATTGCTTGACGGAAAATTGATGTGCATTTGTCTAGTGTGTATTCATGCGTCGCAATGTCATGACAAGAAGCTGCATTGTTAACTAAAACAATATAATTTTCATTTTTAAAGTAATAATTAAGTGTTGATCAGCATTTGTCATTATTGTTGTAAGTGTTTGGGTGGGCTAGCAATGCAATTCATTCTGGGGTAATCTTCATTTTTAATAGTGATACTTTATATCATATTTTTCGAGTATAAAATCAACAGGTTTCCCCAAAATGTGAGATCCTCGAGCAGCTGAAAGACATCTCTGTGCAGACACTGAGGGAAACTGTACTAGGTCGGGCTGTGGAGTTACTGATGCTATGAGTTCTCACTGCACCTGTCACTCATATCTTCTCTTTTATAATTACACGGTTGTATCTTTAACAATCATAATGATAAAAAAAAACAAATATGGGTTTGTATACATTATATACACAGAAAAAAAAACACAATAACACGGTTAGATATCTTTGAAAAATTCATCATTATGCAATATATATATAATTTCATAAGCCTGAGGGATGAAACAGGAGTTAAATTTAACAAGAAAAAAAAAATATTAAGGATATTTAGGCCACTTTTACTTGTGGATGAAATTGTTTGCATGTAAAATGAAATTAACAACATATTCAAGAGATCATGATTGTGGGTTTTTCGCAAAGATAAAACAGGATAAAACTGTGGGTCAGATTAGTAGGGTTAAAATGTATTGCTTATACTACAATCACAAAATAATTGGGCAGCTGTTTCTTCAACAAAACCACAAAATTAGCAAGTTTAAGCAAAATTAAGATATTTATAGATCGATGAATTAAACCTGTCACTCATATTTCAAGTTGTTGCGCTTGTGGTAACGTCGTCACAGGATAACGTCAACATGCCGCATAAAGTGAGGATCGCATTTATACTAAACGAGATCAGGCAATATAGTACCTACTCTTTTAGCGCTCGTTAAGTAAGAACTTTTTGAAAATGACACAGCCTCTGAGTTCAGGTGTTCAATCACTTCCATGGCCACAGGTGTATAAAATCAAGCACTAGACATGCAGACGCTTCTTCAAACATCTGTGAAAGAATGGGTTGTCAGGAGAACGGTACTTGCCGGACTGCATTGTGCCAAGTGTAAAGTTTGGTTTCAGGGGTTGGGCTTGGCCCCTTAGTTCCAGTGAAAGGAACTCTTAATGCTTCAGCATACCAAGACATTTTGTACAATTTCAATGGAATGGGATGTCATTAAAGTTCAAGTGCATGGAAAGACAGGCGTCCCAAAACTTTTGGCAATATAGTGTATTATTTTCAAATGATTTTTATTATTATTGTTATAGTATATATTATTCAGTAAGGATCTCTTGTCATAAAGTAGCAGTGGCTGGGACATTTTTTAAGTATCAATGCCACTTAAAAAGATGCAATCTAATCCTGTTTACATGAAATAAGTTGCTCCAGAGCAGGTTTAAGTTTACGGACCTGATGCTATGACAGTCCAGGATGACCATCGAAGAACCTGTTGTGGAAAAATAAACTTTAATAATTATTATGGTGAAGCTGGAATTGAGAAACACAAGCTAAGTGTCTTTAAAAGCTTTTATTCTTGCCAACAAGTTCAATTCAGACCTAAATGCACAGGTTGTGCAGTCAGAAAAGACAAAAACCAAAGCCCCTCTCTCGTTCTTTTATACTCTCATTTAAATGTGTGAGGGCCAATAACACAAACACAACAACAACCTGCTTAGTTGGTGTTATCTGCAGCGGTCCCACCTTGAGTGGAAACAACATTTCAGAGAACTGAAATGGACTACATTTATATAGCGCTTTATATAGCGCCAACACATGAGCAAACTGAACTCATGTTGATGATTTGGGAGAACAGACCACAACCAATGAATCGAATCAGTGTTTCGGGGCGTATCAAACTGCCAAAGTCATGTGACTTCAGTAAATGAGGCTTCGTTCTGTCATAACTACTTCAAAAAGTTTTGAAATATCAAGGGTTCACCATTCGGGGGCGATGATCTCAGTGAACACGCAAACTAGTGTCTATTTAATTTTTACCTGATCTCAGATCAGGGGCCGTATTCACAAAGCATCTTAAGGCTAAAAGTTGCTCTTGCTGATTTAGGAGAATCTCTTAAAAATAATGGGCGTGTCAATCCTAATGTTAGGACTCCTACATTTTTGCTCTAAGAGTATTTCATAAAGCATTTTAGCACTAAAACTAGCTCCTAAATCTGTGAAACGTTAGGAGTAGTCAAGAGGACTCTTAAGTCACTAAGACCAAATCACAAACAATCCTAATGCACAGGGGCGGTTCTAGAGGCGGGGCCACAGGGGCCCTGGCCCCTGCTGAAATCTGATTGGCCCCTGATTGGCCCCCGTTCCATCAATTGTTGACGAGAAGAGCAACCGGAGAATTCTTCACAACGATCACAGATGCAATTCCACCCCCAAACAATTGGCGGCATTCGCGGCAGTAATGTGTCGATGCAACTTGGGAGAAGAAGCAGAGGTTTGGCTTGAGCGATACCAGAACATTCTCTGACGTTATGCCAGTAGGCGGGAGAAAGAATCCCATCGATCCAACTCAAGACAATTCTTGGTAAGTCACAAATCCTCGTGTTGGTTGTCATTAAAATATGAAAGGATATTTAGCTGCGGCTCTCACTTATTTTAGGTTTGTTAACTAAATTGTGGAAGGAGCACTGGAAGCACTGTCAAAGACCAATAAACTTGTAAGCCACTAAACTTGTTAGCAATGTTAACATGTTTTTGCTAAGATAGCGCTAGCAAAGATTCTATAGTTAACTTTATCAAACGTCTGTGGTGCTAGCTTTAGAGTTTTTGCATGCACTGACCGCTTTGTATGTAATTAGACCTTTGTGATAATGTTAACAATCGTGTTTGGCAGATATAGTGAGCATGAAAAGAAAGGGACAGTCACAGGGAGCCATTCAGAGGTTTTTTTTTAAAAAAACCTGAAAGTGAGGGTTTAAGTAAGGAGAGTTCAGAAATCAACCAGCAGGCAGCAGAGGATGGTCGACAACCACAGGCTAAGGACCAGGGTAGCCCAAAACCCTCTTCACCAGGTCAGACAAAACATGATATAGGCAAAGCCAGATGATAGACACACAATACAATGCAATGCAATGCAATGCAATGTATTAAATGGTATTCATTAAAAAAATTGCAACGAGGAGAAATGTACTGCTTGCTGAGGGTCTGAAAATAATGATGCCAAAATGGATGTTTCTGCTAGCAGCTAGTACCATAAAAGTAGGCAATAACTGCTCATATTAACCTAGTTTTCAGAAGAATGCATGCCTCGCTGATGTCAAGTAAACATATACAGTTCAACTTTAGCTGTCATTGTTACCCTTTCTAGGTTAACATGATTAATGTTGTATGGATTGCATTTTATTATTTTATTTCTTAAACAGAACTAAATTTATAGTTGTCAGATGGCATGTTGAATAGAAGCATGGATTATTTTTGTGACATATTTCTGTTTTAGCTCTATGTGAAGGCACAGGCTCAGATGATGACAGCCAGAATGAGAGCGAACCTGATGACTTCAACCAACAATCTCCAGAACCACCCAGACCAGAGTCCCCAGATAGTGCTGCTTCCAACGGTAAGCTACTATCATCTTACTGTGTGCATATTTTAAATAAGATGAGAGCAACATTACAGGCAGAGTATGTGGTACTGACTCTGTCTGTGGTTATGTTTAATTAGTTTTTCATTTGCTTCTTGTAGACATTTCCCGGTGCCTAGTAGAGGACTCGGTGCAGAGAAGTTGTGCTGCTCCACCTGGACCTGATGGTATGCCTATATTTTCCTCCTGTTGAAGTTCTCAATGGACATTTAACAAATCATTGATTAACAATAATTTACTGTTTATAAGTGACAACATGATTATGAAACTTAAAAGGTGGAATTCAGAAATAAGTTATACATTTTTTTTTTTTTTTGCTTCTCTCCAGACATTTCCCAGTCCAGAGCAGATGGTCCAGTGCAACCTGTCCTCAAGGTCTTCCCCAAGACACAGCATGGGAACAGGAACAGAGCATTCATTGAGACCTGGTACAAAGACTTTACGTGGCTGGAGTATTCTGTCTCTAGAGACTCTGTTTTTTGCTACCCTTGTCGCCACTTTTCGCTCCCAAATGCCCCAATGTCTATATTCAGGTCAGAATCAGGGTTCTCTAATTGGAAAAAAGCTCTGTGCAGAAATGGTGGCTTTAGAGATCATTGCAAATCAGAACATCACAGAAGTGCTGTGTTTGCTTGGACACAGCACAAATTAGTCATTGAAAAAAAAAACCTCCTTACCAAAGATTGAGAACTATGTATTGTCTATTCATGCTAGAGTTGTTTCAGAGTGGACAAGAACTGAACAAGATGTGACACCGTGGCTTGAGATTGAAAAAGTAATTAGCCAACCCCTTTGTCTTATAAACTTATTAGATAAACGTGCAAGAGAATTGCCACCTGCTGTTAAAGACAACTACCTAATTAATAATGTTATTAAGACATGGAGTATTTTGAAGAAATTATTTGGGAAGTCTAAGACTCTTAACTTTCTTGCAATTTTGGTAGATATACCAGATTTAACAGCAGAGGGTGCTGGTCTCAATCTCAAGTCATGGCAAGAAACTGGTATCAAGAGAATGTATGATCTGTGGGACAAAGGTAAATTTAAGACATTTGAAGATATAAGATCCCAATATAATATACCTGCCAAAGACTTCTATAAATATCTTCAGATCAGGCATTACGTTAAATCAAAGATTGGATCCCTGGAGCTACCAACAAACTGTTACTTGCTTGAAAAAACTCTACTTGAATGCCGGAAACGTGGACGTTTTGTATCTAGATTCTATTCTGAGTTACAGACTATAACGGTAGACAAACTGAAACATTTACGAACAACTTGGAACATGCTGCTTAAAATGTCAATCGACTCTGAATCATGGGTGGAAATTGTAAGACTGCCTTCTAGAATATCAATTTGTAATAGATACAAAGAAATGCAGTTCAATATTCTGCATAATGTTTACATATCACCTTATATATACAGTAAGTATACTCCAGGTGTTTCTCCAAATTGCCCTAAATGTAATTCAGCTAAGGGCACTAGGTATCACTGTCTTTGGGAGTGCAAGAACATTAAGGTATTCTGGCAGGCAGTATGCAGTGAAATCAGTTTGGTGATAGGACAGACAGCTCCAGTCAGCCCGCTCATGTGCCTACTGGGGCTTATACCTGACCCTCTGAGAGCGCACAAAGAGATTGTTCAGTTTCTCCTAATGTTGGCTCGAAAGGCTATAATGGTCAAATGGGTTGGTAGTGATGCCCCTTCTACTCAGATGTGGAAATCTATGATATCCGAAGTTGTAACTCTAGAAAGATTGAGGTACTGTCTCAATGGTAAATCACACCTGTTTAAAAAATGGGAGAATATTTTAAAGTGTCTAAAGATTAAACGGTCATAAACAGAAACTGGATAAAAATGTAGGTACAATCATATGATGAAATGCTGTATGTAAATTACCACATGTTCATAGATATGTTAATTATTTCCTGTGCTGTGCTTTTGTTTTTGTTTTATATATGTTTTTGTTTGTAATAATCAAAATGTTTAATAAAAAGAAATTTGGAAAAAAAAACCTCCATGATCGAATCAATAAACAAAGAAAGGGAAAAAAGAGTTAGAGAGAACCAGACATATATCAAAACCATTGCTCAGGTGCTGCTCTTAACAGCTGTTCAAAACATTTCTCAGCGTGGACACAGGGAATCTGAAGGCTTATGGTAACATACGTACATGTTAAAATGCCTCTTTGTTCTGAATTTGCTGTGCTCTGCTGCACTTTACCTTGTACTGTATGAGATGTTTAAGCTGGGAGGTATAAATATATCCACACTATAAATTGTATTGTAGTTGATTAATTCATCTCTGTGCTGCACTTTAGTGTGTGTGTGTGTGTGTGTGTGTGTGTGTGTGTGTGTGTGTGTGTGTGTGTGTGTGTGTGTGTGTGTGTGTGTGTGTGTGTGTGTGTGTGTGTGTGTGTGTGTGTGTGTGTGTGTGATGCATTTATTTATGCACAGTATAAATAAATTTAAAAAATCATGAAGAACTTTACTGGCTCATAATTTTTTATTAGAGCGTTTGAAAAAGGAATTACTGCTGAAATGTGTTTGCACCGTACTGAATAAATTATTTTGTGTGCTTGAATGTACCCTGTACTTGGCCCCTGAATGTAACATGTGGCCCCTTAATGGCCCCTGTTACAGAAAAATCCTAGAACCGCCACTGCTAATGGATGTTGCCGCAATCCGTCTAAAGACACTGTACACCATTGAGGAAGTAGGCGATAGAGCCTTGGGTGCTGAACCTTTTCTTCATAAATACAATACATATTTTGATTTATAGATTTTAATCCACAATAAAACAGCAAAAATAAATCTTTAAAGGAATAGTTCACGCAAAAATGAAAATTAGCCCATGATTTGCTCACCCTCAAGTCATCCTAGGTGTTATGACATTCTTCTTTCAGACGAACACAATCAGAGTTATATTACAAAAGTCCAGGCTAATTCAAGCATATAATAGCTGTAATATTTAAAACTTTATCAAGTAAAGTTCCAGTCGATCGCCTTCCATGGAAAAGTGTTGAATGTTGAAAGTGAAACTCAAGATGTGTACGTGACGTCGTGACGAGCGTTCCTGGTCGCGTTAGTCTTTCAATCGGCAGGGGAACTTTCAACACTTTTTCCATAAATTGAACACGGAAGGCGGTCGGCCGAATCTTTACTTCATAAAGTTTTAAATATGGATAGTTTTCTTACACAAACGCATCAGTTTGCTTCAGAAGGCCTTTATTAACACCCCAGAGCCGCGTGGAGCATGCTATTTGACGGACAGATGCACTTTTTATGGACTTCAAAAACAGAGCAACTATTACTGCAGTTATAATGCTTGGATTAGCCTGGACTTTTGTAATATAACTCCGATTTTATTAGTCTGAAAGAAGAATGTCATAAACACCTAGGATGACTTGAGGGTGAGTAAATCATGGGCTAAATTTCCTTTTTGGGTGAACTATCCCTTTAATCTATAAATAGATAATGTCTGATTACCTGTGGGAGTTGTTTTCACAAGTTCACACTTACAAATGATCGACTAGAGTAAAAGAATATAAGTGTGTTTATTGTGCTGTCCGAGGGGATCGAGGGCTCAGATCTCAGTATTTAGCCCAAACCCAGAGTTCTGCCCCGTATCGCCGGCCGAGAGTGAGGAACGGGGTGGCGGAGGGATGCAGAAAACTGTTGAGGTAACAAGACGAGCCGGCTCTCGGCTGTGTGTATACCTCCTCTCGCACTGATTAGATAGTCCTTCTCCTGAACTTTGTTTATAAAACATGATTTTCACTTGAATTCTGCAATCTCTCGAGACGCGGACATGTAAGAGGCTGACAATTAGCTGAACATATAGACTTAATTTTTAAAACCTTAATTTGAACATGACAGCATGACACCTCGTTCTACAATATTTCTATTATTAAATCACTGACAGAGACTCCTCCCCATCAGCCAATCACTGTGGACATAGTTAGTAAGCCTGATGACATAATCCATAGCAACGAGGTCGACCCCGCCCTCACTCTTAGCTTAAGACTTCTCATTATTCCTTAGTAAAGTTGGTCTCAGCAGCTTTGTGAATATGTTTTAAGAACTTTGACTGCCATTTAGAAGAACTCTTAGTGCTCAGATAAAATGTTTTGTGAATACGGCCCCTGATTTGCAAACGACTTTGTCTGTAATTTGCACAGATTTACACGTTTAATCGATGTCTGATTACAGCGATCAACCCTCATCAATATTCTTTCAGCTTCTCTCTGAACTGCTGTGGGAATTGAAGGATTGATAGTTTAACAGTTCTGGAAGAAGAGTATATTTAATTGACTCTTGGCCTGGCAAGACTCGTTCTATTACTTTAATGTAAATTAAACAAATATAAAAGATTCAGGTCAGCTCAGAACTTTTGGCTGATGCAATAAAAACACTCTGCTTATATGACACATTTATTTAGGAATAGAGGAAAACAGAATAGAGACACAAGATATTTTTCATACAGTGTTGTCCACAGTTATTAGAACACTTGGCATCTGGGAGTCGTCTTATTGGGCCTGGATTTATTTTCCAAGAGAACAATGACCCAAAACATTCTTCTAAATATTGCTGGAACTACTGTACCTGCGACTGAAGGAATCTCCTGGAACAATTGAAAATTATGGACTGGCCTCCTCAAAGTCCAGACCTCAACCCCATCGAGCACATTTGGGGCGAGTTGGAAAATAAACTGTACAGATCTATTGTCCATTCACAGGAAAGTCTTTTGCTCCAGTTGCAGAAGGCATGGGACAACATTAGTGTTGACGTTCTCAGAGGAAATATATTGACACTATGTCAGAGAGATGTGCTGCTGTAATCGCTGCGGAAGCTGGACACACCAAATATTAAAGTTAAAGTGGGTAAAAGTGAGTACGACTCACGTTATCTGATATATGATGGTCAGAGCAACCATCTGTGTGTCTCATGAACATTATGAAATGAAATCATGTTTTGGAGGCAAAAAAGGTCAATATTTTCAGATCTGTCAGGTGTTCTAATATTTTTGCCCACCGCTGTTTAAACTTGTCCAGACTTGGAAATCAGTCAAATCAAATTGTCCATATCGCGGAGAAATCAAACTATATTATGGATGCAAGCTATGGATCAGAACATGAACTTTGCTCATTTAGACACCTTCGAGCAATGCTTTTTTTTATGTTTATGTAGACTAGAGGAGCAGGTGAAACTCTTCCCACATGAAGAGCACTGGTACGGTTTCTCTCCAGTGTGAACTCTCTGGTGTTGTTTTAAATGGCTGGATGTACTGAAGGTCTTCTCACAGTCAAAGCACATATAAGGTTTCACACCAGTATGAATACTCTCATGCTGTTTTAAATGCTGCAGTCGTGAAAAACTCTTTCCACAAAAAGAACAAACATGAGGCTTCACACCAGTATGAATTATACAGTGTCTTCTTAAGTTTGATTCAAAAACAAATGTTTTCTCACACTGATCACAGCTGAACGATCTCACTCCAGAGTGACGGTGCAGATGATCTTTGAGATGGCTTTTGAGAGTGAAACTCTTTCCACACTGAGAGCATGTGAACGGTTTCTCTCCAGTGTGAATCCTCATGTGTCTGTTAAGGTGTGATTTATATTCGAAACTCTTTCCACACTGAGAGCATGTGAGAGATTCTTTGACTCCAGATCTTCCAGCTTTTTTCTGTGTGAAATTCTCTTCAGTCTTTGAATCGACTGCATCTCCATCTTCATTTTTGAGATGAGGTTTTTGAAACTGATGCTGTTTGTCTTCATTCACTTCCATCGGGTCTAAAATGAACATATTAAATTCCCATAATTCAATAAAAGAATACAAGAGGAACAAAAATAAATACTGTTTAAAATCTCAATTTCGCATAAATCTAATTTAATACTAGTATAGTTTTAGATGTATCGTTATATGTCTTTTTTCATCTTAATGTTTCTCATTAAAGAGAATGAAGGAAAACACCAACCTATTTGTTCCTCTGTCTCTTCATCTTTTATTCTGCAGGGTTCTTCCTCAAACTCCATCTTTACAATAGTATGTCTGTAGTTTCTCCTGGAGTAATTCCTCCTGCTTGCTTCTTCTTCTTCTTCTCCTGTGGGAAGATGGGAATATTCCCAGCATTTAAACTCTCATGAACGGCTGTGGGAGCGGCTTCACTGACTGAAGGTGTGAATTGTGGTCGCTGTTGCTCATTTAGCAGATGATCATCACACTCACAATCACTCTCAATTATCCAGGTGCAAAAGACTCTAATAGTCATTTAGAAACAATTCCCTTTGGGCTGTCCCACTAAGGCTGTAAATCCTGGTGTCTCTACAGAAGACATGTATAAAATCAATGCCCTGTTTCGTAAAAGAGAGTCATATTCTGATTTGAAACCCCATAACATAATAATTACAAAATTACCCAACCCCTGCCCCAAAGCAACAATCGTAAAATCGCTATCACCAAGAGCATAGCCTATACTTCTATACTAACAAATCAGGTTTCTGCAATGCTCAGTGGAGGTGAATGTACAACCCCAAATCAGAAAAAGTTGGGACAGTATGGAAAACGCAAATAAAAAACAAAAGAAGTGATTTCTAAATTTACTTTGACTTGTATTTCATTGCAAACAATATGAACACAAAATATTTCATGTTTTGTCTGGTCAACTTCATGTCATTTGTAAATCCTTTCCTGTCATTCAGACCTGCAACACATTTTAAAAAAAAGTTGGGACAGGAACAATTTAGGGCTAGTAATGAGGTAAAATGGTTAAATAATGATGTGATTTGAAACAGGTGATGTCAACAGGTGATTGTAATTATGATTTGATACAAAAGCAGCATCCAAGAAAGGTCTAATCCTTTAGGAGCAAAGATGGGCCGAGGATCGCCAGTTTGCCAACAAATACGTGAGAAAATTATTGAAATGTTTAAAAACAATGTTCCTCAAAGAAAGATAGGAAGAGATTTGGATATTTCACATTTAACAGTGCATAACATAATTAAAAGATTCAAGGAATCTGGAGGAATTTCAGTGCGTAAAGGACAAGGGCGCAAGCCTAAGCTGAACAACCGTGATCTCTCGATCCCTCAGGCGGCACTGCATCAAGAATCGTCATTCATCTATAAGCGATATCACCACATTGGCTCAGGACTACTTTGGCAAACCTTTGTCAAGTACCACAATACGTAGTTACATCCACAAATGCCAGTTAAAACTGTACTGTGCCAAAAGGAAGCCCTATGTTAACAGTGTCCAGAAGCGCCGTCGACTTCTCTGGGCTCGGAGGCATCTGGGATGGACCATCACACAGTGGAAACGTGTACTGTGGTCAGATGAATCAGTATTTCAGGTATTTTTTGGGAGGAATGGACGCTGTGTGCTCTGGACCAAAGAAGAAAAGAATCATCCAGACTGTTACCAGCAACAAGTCCAAAAGCCAGGGTCTGTCATGGTATGGGGTTGTGTCAGAGCCCTTGGCAAAGGTAACTTGCACTTCTGTGAAGGCACCATTAATGCTGAAAAGTACAAGAAGACATCTTTTCCAGGGACGTCCATGCATATTTCGACAAGACAATGCAAAACCACATTCTGCACACATTACGAAGTCCTGGCTGCGGAGGAAGAGGGTACGGGTACTTGACTGGCCTGCCTGCAGTCCCGACCTGTCTCCAATAGAGAATGTGAAGCGCAAAATGCGAAAACGAAGACCCTGTACTGTTGCCCACCTTAAGACTTGTTTGCAGGAAGAATGGGACAAAATTACACCTGAAACACTTCATCACTTGGTGTTTTCAGTCCCTAAACGTCTTTTAAGTGTTGTGAAAAGGAATGGCAACATTACAAAGTGGTAAATGCTTTACTGTCCCAACTTTTTTTTAAATGTGTTGCAGGTCTGAATGACAGGAAAGGATGCATATTTACAAATGACATGAAGTTGACAAGACAAAACATGAAATATTTTGTGTTCATATTGTCTGCAATGAAATACAAGTCAAAGTAAATTTAGAAATCACTTCCTTTTTTTTTTATTTGCGTTTTTCATACTGTCCCAACTTTTTCTGATTTGGGGTTGTAATAGCCTCAGCATAAAGTGCATTCAAGAGACAAAACAGATGCACAAATGTTTAACATAACTTTTTACAATGAATCTTTCACAGAACTTGGTGGCTACAGAGTAATTATTAAATGTTTCAGTGGAGCCAATCAATTATCTTTTGACTGCAACATTGAAATAAAGCCGACAGCTAGGGAAGCCTTAACTTAAAACCAGAGGTTATATATATAATGCTACAATGTGATATTTTGGCTGTTTTTGGAATATGTTTCAAAATGTCGACAAATTTCAATTCGTTTTCTCTTTTTCATTTAAAAAAATAAATACAATACAATACATTTTTTAAATAAATACATTTCCCAGGAAAATGGATCAAAACAGGGCAAATACATTCAAATACAGTCATGCATTACTAAAATGTCCAAGTGGAATCCCGATATTGTCAGGACTCCTGGGTGATCATGTGTGTGTGTATGTTGTCTTACCTGTTGGTGGTGGTTCCTCACGGGTTCACTGGCTCCTCCCGCTCGTTTCAGTAATTGTTCACCTGTCGTGTCTCATCAGCTGCTCTCTTTTTATAGCACTCTGTCCTGTCTCTCGTCGCGTGCTCATTGTCTTGGTTGGTCTCAGTCATGCTGTCCTAGTCCAGTCGGTTCATCTTGCTGTTCCTCTCCAGTTCCTCAGGTTCGGTCGTAGGCATCTGGAGGCTCGTCTTAGCCCAGAGTTCACACGCCTGTGGATATCGTGAACTTGACCTCGAGTGAACTGTGTTCTGTTTTCCTGGTATTTCTGGTGCGCTTTGTTTTTAGGCGAGATCCAGTATCGTCCAAGTTCCGGTGAGCGTCCTTTTCTGTCGGGCGTTGTTTTCCCTTCTGTCCAGTGTTCTGAGGTTATCGTCAGTCTCCTGCCGTGTGAGGATTTCTTCCCGGTCACCGACCAGAGTGGATTACTTCGTGGGACGCCGCGTGTGGTCTCTGTGCCGTGGACTGTGACTTTTGTGCTTCATCTGATCCTCTCTTTACTCCTCTAATTAAACTTTGTGAACTTGCATCTGGCTCCAAGACTTATTCTGACAGAATGAGCACGCCAACGATGGAGTCAGCGAGTTCGGAGAGTTCGGATCCGGTGTACGCCGCACTTCATCAGCAGGGAGTGGTCATTGAACAGCATTCATCTCTGTTGAATGAAGCTTCCAGAGATTTTCGTGTCCTGTCTGAACAATTTACTGAGCTCAGTACCCGGGTAGACCAGATGGTTTCCCAGGTCGGTGAGCGTTTTCCTTCTGCACCGGTTGAAAGTGCACCTGCAGACCGCGAGCCACACGCGGCGACACCTCCGTCCTTCGACGGCGATCCCAAGTCTTGCCGGGCCTTCTTGCAGCAGTGTTCCCTTGTCTTTGCCCTTCAGCCACGGCGGTTCGCCGCTTCATCATCCAAGGTGGTGTATGTACTGACACTTCTCACCGGAAGGGCAAGGCAGTGGGGAATGGCTGTATGGGGAGCCAGAGCTCCGTGCACGGCTTCGTTTGAGGCTCTTGAAACGGAGATGTTGAGTTTATTTGATCGATCGCTTCGTGGGGACATGGCAGCAGCCGAGTTAGTGAGACTTTTGCAACGGACCTCTTCGGTTACGGATTATGCCATCACGTTCAAGACGCTAGCCATCACCTGCGGCTGGAATGACGCCGCATTACTGCTCAGTTTCTCGAGGGTCTCAACCCTGAGATTCAGGATGAGATCGCTGCACGGGATCCGCCGACATCGCTAGAGACGGCGATCGACCTGGCGTTGAGGATCGAGACCCGCCACCGTCAACGTGACATCTGCCGGTCGTTTCGTCATCTCGCCGTCTCTGAACCGGAGGAATTCACCGCATTTTCTCTCCAAACGGAGGAACCCGAAGAACTGGGAAAGCTCCGTCTGACCGCCACTGAAAGACATCGTCGTCTGGCCTGTGGTTTGTGTCTGTATTGCGGTAAGCCGGGGCATATTGCCGTCGAGTGTCCGATAAAGAGAGACTGCCCGCCAATGACTTTGAGAGTTTCGGTGGGCGTGTCGTCATTGAAGTCTCCCGTGAGCTGTACTACACTCCCAGTAATCATAAACTATAAACAGTCTTTTCATTCACAGGCGTTGCTGGATTCTGGTGCGGAGGCGAGTTTTCTGGATGCCGGTGTGGCCGAATCGTGGAATATTCCTTTTATTCCTCTGTCGTCTTCCCTCTCCGCATGGACTTTAAAGGGACAGCATATGGCTGTTATCACCCATCGCACTCCCCCTGTGAGTTTGTTTGTTTCTGGCAATCATCGTGAGGAGATCAAATTCTATCTATTAGAACATTCCCAATCGCTGGTCATTTTAGGGCATGATTGGTTGACCAAACATAATCCTCACGTCGATTGGCAGAACGGTGTTGTGTTATCGTGGAAGTCTTCGTGTCATGTTTCATGTCTCGGTCCTGCTCCTTCTCCTGTTGTGTGTTCTACTTTTCAGGTTCCGGATGTTGATCTCTCGGGAGTTCCGGCGGAGTACTCTGATCTGTGTCGGGTGTTCAGTAGAGCCCGGGCTACTTCCCTGCCTCCTCACCGGTCGTATGATTGTGAAATCAAACTTCTCTCAGACACTTCTCCGCCTAAGGGTCGCATATTTTCCCTTTCTAAACCAGAGAGAGAGGCTATGGATAAGTACATTAATGAGTCTCTTAATGCCGGTCTCATTCGCCGCTCCTCGTCTCCAGCTGGCGCTGGATTTTTCTTTGTTAAGAAGAAAGACGGGTCCCTTCGTCCGTGCATTGATTACAGAGGGCTGAATGACATTACTGTTAAGAATAAGTACCCCTTGCCTTTAATGTCATCAGCGTTCGAGTTATTACAGGGAGCGCACGTGTTTACCAAGTTAGATCTGCGCAACGCTTATCACTTGGTACGTATCAAAGAGGGCGATGAGTGGAAGACAGCCTTTAATACACCATCAGGGCACTGGGAATATTGCATTCTTCCGTTCGGTCTTTGTAACGCACCGGCTGTCTTCCAAACCATGGTCAATGAAGTGCTGGGTGACATGATTAACAAGTTTGTCTTTGTGTATCTCGATGACATTCTCATCTTTTCTCCCTCTATGCAGATACACACCCAGCATGTGCGCCAGGTTTTACAACGGCTCTTAGAGAATCAGCTCTTTGTTAAGGCGGAGAAATGTGAGTTCCACAAGGAGTCGGTTTCGTTTCTGGGTTTTGTCATAGCCGAGGGAGAGATTCGTCCCGATCCCGCTAAAGTTAAAGCGGTCGCCGAATGGCCAGTGCCCGACACTCGTAAAGAGCTTCAGCGATTTCTGGGTTTCGCCAACTTTTATCGGCGTTTCATCAGAAACTTTGGTCAGGTCGCTAAACCTCTTACCGCTCTTACTTCCTCTAAAGTGTGTTTCCGTTGGAATACTGAAGCTCAGGAGGCCTTTGATGAATTAAAGTCCCGTTTCATCTCTGCACCTGTTCTTTCTATTCCCGATGCGGCGAAACAATTTATAGTGGAGGTGGATGCATCTGATGTTGGGGTAGGCGCCGTTTTATCTCAGCGATCCTCTGTTGACGGGAAAGTGCATCCGTGCGCTTTTTTCTCTCATCGGTTAAACCCAGCGGAGCGAAATTACGACATAGGTAATCGGGAGCTGCTGGCGGTTAGACTCGCTCTGGGTGAGTGGCGTCACTGGTTGGAGGGAACCTCGGAACCCTTTCTGGTCTGGACGGATCATAAGAATTTGGAATATATCCGTTCAGCCAGTAGATTAACATCTAGACAGGCTCGCTGGGCACTTTTCTTTGAGCGTTTTAACTTCACCCTCTCGTACCGGCCGGGGTCTAAAAACACTAAACCTGACGCTCTCTCCCGTCTGTTCGAGGGTTCCGGCTCGGAGCGGACCGGGACCATTCTCCCGGAGGGGAGGGTGGTCGGTGCCCTCGTGTGGGGAATCGAACAGCAGGTGAGAGAGGCCGGCCGAGAGGGGGAAGTCCCGGAGGTGGTCTTCTATGACTTCGGACGTCAGACAGTTCGTATTAGCCTGTTCAGTCTGTGCTTGTAATAAAGCATCTAATCAACCTCCCGCTGGTCTGCTTAAATCTTTGCCCGTCCCCTCCCGCCCCTGGTCTCATATAGCCCTTGATTTTGTCACCGGCTTACCGGCGTCGAATGGTAACACTGTCGTATTGACTGTGGTGGATCGTTTTTCTAAAGTGGTTCATTTTATTCCCCTGCCTAAACTTCCTTCTGCCAAGGAGATGGCTCAGGTTTTGATTAATCACGTCTTTCGGTTACACGTAAATATCCGAATTCTTGGTGCCAACAGCTTCCTTGGGTTGAGTATTCTCATAATTCTCTTCCCGTCGCATCCACTAATTTGTCTCCGTTCGAATTATCTGTCGGATATCAACCTCCCCTTTTCCCATCACAGGAGCCCGACGCAGCGGTTCCGTCTACTTTAGCTTTCGTGCGCAGGTGCAGACGCACTTGGAAGAAATCTAAATCACTCTTGTTACAAAACTCCAGACGAACCAAAGCTGCGGCTGACCGTCACCGGCGACCTCCACCCCGTTATGTGTGTGGACAAAAGGTATGGCTTTCCACCAAGGATCTGCCTCTCCGTGAGCCTTCTCGTAAGCTGGCTCCTCGTTTCATTGGGCCATACAGTATATCTAAGGTCATTAATCCGGTAGCGGTCAAGCTTAAGTTACCTCTTTTTCTTGGTCGGGTTCACCCAGTTTTTCATGTATCCAGGGTTAAACCTGTGATTTTTGCCCGGAACAATCCCCCTGTCTCTGCCCCTAAACCCCCCGCCCCTCGTCTAGTGGATGGTGCTCCTGCCTATACTGTTAGGAGATTACTAGATTCTCGTCGCAGGGGCAGAGGTTTTCAGTATTTAGTGGACTGGGAGGGTTACGGTCCGGAGGAGAGGTCCTGGGTTCTGGCCGGGATATACTGGATCCTGGTCTGATCGAGGATCTCCGTCGGCGACAGGGTGAGTCCCCTCCGTGCCCGTCCGGTGCTGGTCATGGGGGGGGGGGGGGATACTGTCAGGACTCCTGGGTGATCATGTGTGTGTGTGTATGTTGTCTTACCTGTTGGTGGTGGTTCCTCACGGGTTCACTGGCTCCTCCCGCTCGTTTCAGTAATTGTTCACCTGTCGTGTCTCATCAGCTGTTCTCTTTTTATAGCACTCTGTCCTGTCTCTCGTCGCGTGCTCATTGTCTTGGTTGGTCTCAGTCATGCTGTCCTAGTCCAGTCGGTTCATCTTGCTGTTCCTCTCCAGTTCCTCAGGTTCGGTCGTAGGCATCTGGAGGCTCGTCTTAGCCCAGAGTTCACACGCCTGTGGATATCGTGAACTTGACCTCGAGTGAACTGTGTTCTGTTTTCCTGGTATTTCTGGTGCGCTTTGTTTTTAGGCGAGATCCAGTATCGTCCAGGTTCCGGTGAGCGTCCTTTTCTGTCAGGCGTTGTTTTCCCTTCTGTCCAGTGTTCTGAGGTTATCGTCAGTCTCCTGCCGTGTGAGGATTTCTTCCCGGTCACCGACCAGAGTGGATTACTTCGTGGGACGCCACGTGTGGTCTCTGTGCCGTGGACTGTGACTTTTGTGCTTCATCTGATCCTCTCTTTACTCCTCTAATTAAACTTTGTGAACTTGCATCTGGCTCCGAGACTTATTCTAACAGATATAAACTGATGACTTTAACCCATGGAAAAAACCCTGCATCATTTTCAAATGTCAACAGTAAGAATAAACTAATTTAAGTGCCAAAAGTACCCAATATAAGTAATCAGAATAAACAATGTTATTAGCAGGCATTACACAGTACACACACATTACTGCACACACCGCAGCCAAAATGTGTCATTCACTGATACTGTACGATAGTCCTACAACAAAAAATTATCAACAAGAATGTGTTTACCTTTGTGTTGTGCTTTAACTTCAGACAGAACTAAAGTAACGTTATGTCTTTCGTGAAGTACATATTTGTAGAACATAATGCAGAACTTAACACAGTCAAACTGGATTAATCGTTGATTCAAACCTCTTTCAGCAGCTGTCCAGGACGAGTAGATCACAGTCTGGACGGTTTAAAAGGTGCAGATGTCCTGATCAGGCCAGTGTGCACACAATGATGGTCAGGAGTAATAAATATTCAATTTCCATTCAACTGTGCTCTTGGAGTTAGTTACATGTAAAGAGCCTTTGAGTCACAGGTGTAATCCACATTTTGAGAGTTGTGTCACTCTCCCACTCATTACTGTAGATAACTTACTGTATATTTATGCCACTTTGGCATAGCGATCATTTCATATCCAGCTACAATTTCAAGCTGAAAACCTGCTCATGAATGAGCGCGTCTCTCCTGCTGATCGCTGATTGGCTGAAAGTGCGTGCTCATCGGCGACGTCAACACCAACCCCAACTGACTCTACGCTGAACGCTGGGCCTGTGTGTGTCATGATTTTATGGAGTACATCCCAGCTAACAAAAAAAGGTCCCCAGGATGTCCCCTAAATGGCCTCAGCGAACGTCCCCCGGACGTCCATGTGTAGGGGCCTCTTGACGTCCCGCGAACGTCCTCAGAGACGTCCTCCGGACATTCATGAGGACGTTCACAGGACGTCCAGCGGTCATTTGGGACGTTTAGGGGACTTTCACTTTAGCAGCATTTTATTTTATATTTCGGCAAACCAAAGAAAACAGACACATATGAATTGTAAGGAACAAAGTACATTTATTTTAATTGAACAGTTGTAAAGGTGATGTGCTCTTTCCCCGCGCGCGTGTGTGTATGTGTGTGTGCGCGCGCGTCTCTGGTTGTCAGCCGTGGGGTTAGTCCGATGGTCCGATGGCAATTCTTCCACTTGGCTTCTAACCTAAAACAACAAAATGAACACATTCAGTAGTGTTATGATTTTATGTCCAGTATCATCGTTTGTCCATTGAAAAAAAAGACTGTTGACTATTTTGATTTCGATAGACCATGGTCCAAATTAGCCTAATATTATATTCAGCGCATATTGGAAGATAACGTTTGTCCCAATTTGGGCTTTGTCTTTCTACTCAGTATATTTACTGTATAAAGTTCGATATTTAATCCCTATATTTGTCAATATCAGATAATGTCGTCTCATTTCAGCTTAACATACCGTTATAGCTTCGAAGTGCTAATGGTTAGCAGCTAGGCTACTACACGATAGAAAACTTCAGCAAACGTTTTAAAAGGTAAATTTTTCATATTTTAAACATGACAAGATTAACAATGGTTATGGTAGCTAATGTCTACTAATCAAAAATTATAAATACCTTTTCTACCGACGAAAGAGCACTCAAAGCCGCCTCTGAGGAAATCCGGCAGGACCGTTAACTGTCTCTACGCAGCTAAGCGTTGCCATGGATACATGCTGCGCGTGCCTTTAAAGAATGACGTCACTTGGTCAGGTTCATTTGATCGATATTTGCTTGTCTCCCAGTGTGGCTATAGACGGTTTCAACGGCAACAACACACAAAATGTTTTTTTTTTGTTATTTGAGCTTGTGCTCTAAGTATTAAGCAGTAAAAATGTGTCCTATAATCGCTTTTCTTGAATAATCGCTTCACCTGACCAGGTAAAATAGGAAAATTATATTTTTCTTACCTGTTATTTCCACTTTCTTTCCAGCAATGTGGTTTTTCATTCTTCACGTTTTCTTTAGCTGCATTCCTCAGTTGAAGTCGATTCATTCTTTTAGAGCTCCTGAGATTCAACCTTATTTCCTTCATGCATGTGTAATACATAATAAATTGTAGCCTATGTTTAATTATATTATTGCAGGGTATTGTGTTTTGATGTTTAAATTACTGCTGAAAACAAACTCGCGATTTGATGATAGTGATACTAACAGGAAAGTTATTTGTAACAGACCTACAATTCATTCAAATCATATTTTTAGGCCTATAGTTTACTTGCACTAAAATGTTAATTTACAATATATATATATTTGTTGCATACGTTCCATGATCACAGTTAATTTAAGGGATTTTAAGATATAAACAAATCCCCTTTTAAATCTAATACGGGTTTATTTTAGTTACATTTTTCGTTTGTCTGAGTTGTGTCATGTCTGATGATAAAAGACAATGCATATGGGCGACTGGATTTTGCAAGTGTTGCTATCCCATATGGAAATGGCAGGTGAGGAGAAAAATTGACGTTCGTAAACTGGCCTGGACAAATGTCCTGGGAACGTCCGCCAGCGAACGTTAAGCGGATCAAATATAGATCCGAAAGTCCACCAGCGAACGTTACAAAGCGGACCAAATCGGGACGTCCGCCAGCGAACGTTATTATGGGGAAGTCCTCTGAACGTCCGCCAGCGAACGTTATAAAGCGGATCAAATGGGGACGTCCTCCGAACGTCCGCCAGCGAACGTTACAAAGCGGACCTACTGCGGACCTAAACGGACGTTCGCAACGTCCGGGGGACGTCCCCTGTTTGCTGGGATGCACACTTGAGTTTGTTATTAACCATTTAGATGTTTGAAAACTGCCAAACCAGCCTGCATTTTGTCCACCAGACCAAACCAGTTTTTAACAGCACAATCAAATTCAGAACCACCCAATCTGACAACACTGAACCTCAAGCCACGTGATTCGACCTGACAGCTCGTCCTCGCTCACTACGCAGCAGCGCAAGAAGCTACAGACACTGTTTTTGATGTGATCTAACATAATATTTGACCCTTAGATGTCCTGTGCCCCTGGGCAAGTGACCAGTTGCCCTAATGGTTAATCCGACCCTGGCTTGCAGCCTTAGTGAGACAGCCCAAAGGTAATCATTTCTAAATGACTATTAGAGCAAAACATTTGCACCTGGATAATTGAGAGTGATTGTGAGTGTGATGATCATCTGCTAAATGAGCAACAGCGACCACAATTCACACCTTCAGTCAGTGAAGCCGCTCCCACAGCCGTTCATTTGTGATTTATACTAAACGAGATCAGGCAATATAGTACCTACTATTTTAGCGCTCGTTAAGTAAGAACTTTTTGAAAATGACGCAGCCTCTGAGTTCAGGTGTTCAATCACTTCCATGGCCACAGGTGTATAAAATCAAGCACTAGACATGCAGACGCTTCTACAAACATCTGTGAAAGAATGGGTTGTCAGGAGAACGGTACTTGCCGGACTGCATTGTGCCAAGTGTAAAGTTTGGTTTCAGGGGTTGGGCTTGGCCCCTTAGTTCCAGTGAAAGGAACTCTTAATGCGTCAGCATACAAAGACATTTTGGACAATTTCAATGGAATGGGATGTCATTAAAGTTCAAGTGCATGGAAAGACAGGCGTCCCAAAACTTTTGTCAATATAGTGTATTATTTTCAAATGATTTTTATTATTATTGTTATAGTATATATTATTCAGTAAGGATCTCTTGTCATAAAGTAGCAGTGGCTGGGACATTTTTTAAGTATCAATGCCACTTAAAAAGATGCAATCTAATCCTGTTTACATGAAATAAACTGCTCCAGAGCAGGTTTAAGCTTACGGACCTGACGCTATGACAGTCGTGGAAAAAATAAACTTTAATAATTATTATGGTGAAGCTGGAATTGAGAAACACAAGCTAAGTGTCTTTAAAAGCTTTTATTCTTGCCAAGAAGTTCAATTCAGAACTAAATGCACAGGTTGTGCAGTCAGAAAAGACAAAAACCAAAGCCCCTCTCTCGTTCTTTTATACTCTCATTTAAATGTGTGAGGGCCAATAACAGAAACACAACAACAACCTGCTTAGTTGGTGTTATCTGCAGCGGTCCCACCTTGAGTGAAAACAACATTTCAGAGAACTGAATTGGACTACATTTATATAGCGCTTTATATAGCGCCAACACATGAGCAAACTGAACTCATGTTGATGATTTGGGAGAACAGACCACAACCAATGAATCGAATCAGTGTTTCGGGGCAAATCTAACTGCCAAAGTCATGTGACTTCAGTAAATGAGGCTTCGTTCTGTCATAACTACTTCAAAAAGTTTTGAAATATCAAGGGTTCACCATTCGGGGGCGATGATCTCAGTGAACACGCAAACTAGTGTCTATTTAGTTTTTACCTGATCTCAGATCAGGGGCCGTATTCACAAAGCATCTTAAGGCTAAAAGTTGCTCTTGCTGATTTAGGAGAAACTCTTAAAAATACTGGCCGTGTCAATCCTAATGTTAGGACTCATACATTTTTGATCTAAGAGTATTTCCAAAGCATTTTAGCACTAAAACTAGCTCCTAAATCTGTGAAACGTTAGTAGTAGTCAAGAGGACTCTTAAGTCACTAAGACCAAATCACAAACTATCCTAATGGATGTTGCCGCAATCCGTCTAAAGACACTGTACACCATTGAGGAAGTAGGCGATAGAGCCTTGGGTGCTGAACCTTTTCTTCATAAATACAATACATATTTTGATTTATAGATTTTAATCCACAATAAAAAATAAGCAAAAATAAATCTTTAAAGGGATAGTTCACGCAAAAATGAAAATTAGCCCATGATTTGCTCACCCTCAAGTCATCCTAGGTGTTATGACTTTCTTCTTTCAGACGAACACAATCAGAGTTATATTACAAAAGTCCAGGCTAATTCAAGCATATAATAGCTGTAATATTTAAAACTTTATCAAGTAAAGTTCCAGCTCCCACGCTTACGCAAGCTTCCATCTCTCTAATTTATAAGAAGGGAAAGGACCCACTGAGCTGCGCTTCCTATCGACCAATATCACTCCTTCCGGTAGATGTTAAAATACTCGCAAAAAGCTTAGCTCGGCGATTGGAATCTGTCATGCCCAAGATCATTTCAGAGGACCAGACGGGATTCATAGGGGGAAGACACTCATACTCCAACATAAGAAGGCTCCTCGGCGTCATCCTCTCCCCATCTTCCTCTAATGTCCCAGAGGCAATAATATCTCTTGATGCCGAGAAGGCCTTCGACAGGGTGGAATGGGACTATCTCCTCTTCTCCCTGAGACAGTTTGGTTTCAATACTAACTTAATTTCATGGGTCAGATTACTCTACTCCTCTCCCTGCGCCTCAGTGTGCACAAACAACCAACGCTCTACTCCGTTTCCACTTTTTCGGGGAACACGGCAGAGATGCCCACTATCTCCGTTATTATTTGCGCTAGCGATTGAACCATTGTCGGCTGCTCTAAAAATGGAGGGGGGACTTGGGGGGATTGAAAGATGGGGCATAATGCATCAAGTTTCTTTATATGCAGATGATCTGCTTCTCTATGTAAGTAACCCTTTGGCAAGCATCCCACGTATCCTGACTTTGTTGGATTCTTTTGGTCGTTTGTCGGGATATAAGCTAAATATCTCTAAAAGTGAATACTTCCCAATCAACCAATTAGCTGTAGCCATATCACCATCAACTATACCCTTTAAAATAGCCAAAGCAGGATTTAAATACCTTGGCATTACAGTTACACAATCTTTGCGAACAATTCGAGAGCTAAATTTTACTTCATTAACTACGACGGTCAAGTCCGATTTACAAAGATGGAATTTTCTTCCGTTGTCCTTAGCTGGTAGGATACAAATTATAAAAATGAACGTGTTACCAAGATACTTATATGTTTTTCAATGCCTCCCCATCTTCCTCCCCAAGTCCTTTTTCACAGCTATAAACAATATTATTTCATCATTCATCTGGGCCGGTAAACGTCCAAGGGCAAGCCGTACACTGCTTTGTAGGGATAGATCGGCTGGAGGACTGGGTCTACCCAATCTGATCGGCTACTACTGGGCAGCCAATATGCATAAGATAATGTCTTGGTTTACATCCCCTCAAACCAGTTGGTGCCAGAGTGAGTCAGCCTCCTGCTCCTCGTCGCTGCTAGCTTTAACATGTAGCACCTTACCCTTCTCACCATCAAGCTTCACCTCTAATCCGGTTGTTGTTGGAACTCTAAAAATTTGGACGCAAATAAGACAACACTTCGGATGGCTTACTCCCCCTCTAGTAACTCCTATTTGCAACAATCACCTGTTCATTCCAGCGAAGACTAACTCACGATTTTTAGTATTAGAAAACAAAGGGCTGCGTAGTTTGGGAGATCTGTACATTGATGGTATATTTGCAAGTTTCAATCAATTATCTTCCTCCTTCAATCTACATAAATCAGACTTTTTCCGATACTTCCAGTTGCGAGACTTTGCGAAAACACACGCCACGTCATTCCCACAGATACCAACACCCAGCGGGATAGACCTGGCTCTTAAGGCTAAAAACCTGTCAAAAGGCCATATCTCCTTTTTTTTATAATTTATTGTCCTTAAACAGTGAATCTATTTTACATAAGATCAAGACGAATTGGGAGTCAGAGCTCCAATTGAATCTCTCTGAAGAATTCTGGGAGGGAGCCATGGAGGTTGTTAACTCGTCATCCAGCTGCGCTAGACTGTCACTAATACAATTTAAAGTCTTCCACAGATTACACTATAGTAAAGACAAACTGTCAAAGCTCTTTCCAGACAAATTTGATGAGAATTGTAGTAGATGCTCGCAGGCTCCATGCAATCTTACCCACGTGTTTTGGGCATGCCCCAAGTTGTCTGAATTCTGGCGACTATTCTTTAAAACAATTTCAGATATATTAGGCATAATTGTAACTCCAACCCCATATATCGCCATTTTCGGCAAGCCCCCAGACGACCTTTGCACCACAACCATTCAAAATAATATAATTGCCTTCGCTTCCCTTATTGCTCGTAAGAGAATTTTGTTATTGTGGAAGTCTCCTCAACCACCATTAATAAAAGTCTGGTTACATGACATTTTAGGTCTTCTGAAACTGGAGAAAATTAAATTCTCAATTAGAGGGTCAGCTAGCAAGTTCTATACTCAGTGGAGACCACTACTTGACTATCTAGATAGGCTGCCAGCTCGGGAAGTCTCCTTGTAGAGTCCCACTGTATTGTTATATATATGCTGTTTCCTCAGTTCCGCTCCGCCAGCGGCAGAAAGCTTTTTACTTTGTACAGTTAATGATTAGCATTAGCAACTTGCTCTGGTATTCTTAATTATTACTGTGTAATAATTTCAAGTAGTATAAATTTAAATTATATAGGGATATATAAACGTATGTATAAGTACATATGAGTACACAATTGTTTTATTGCTTTTTTTTTCTTCCTTTAAATGCAAGTGAATTATGGTCTAGGGAGGGGGGAGGATGGGAGGGAGGGGGATGTTAAGTTTCTAAAAACAAAAACATTGTATTTTTGTATGCACTTTATGTTTGTACTTTTACATTTGATAAATAAAAAAAAGTAAAGTTCCAGCTGATCGCCTTCCATGGAAAAGTGTTGAATGTTGAAAGTGAAACTCAAGATGCGTACGTGACGTCGTGACGAGCGTTCCTGGTCGCGTTAGTCTTTCAATCGGCAGGGGAACTTTCAACACTTTTTCCATAAATTGAACACGGAAGGCGGTCGGCCGAATCTTTACTTTATAAAGTTTTAAATATGGATAGTTTTCTTACACAAACGCATCAGTTTGCTTCAGAAGGCCTTTATTAACACCCCAGAGCCGCGTGGAGCATGCTATTTGACGGACAGATGCACTTTTTATGGACTTCAAAAACAGAGCAACTATTACTGCAGTTATAATGCTTGGATTAGCCTGGACTTTTGTAATATAACTCCGATTTTATTAGTCTGAAAGAAGAATGTCATATACACCTAGGATGACTTGAGGGTGAGTAAATCATGGGCTAAATTTCCTTTTTGGGTGAACTATCCCTTTAATCTATAAATAGATAATGTCTGATAACCTTTGGGAGTTGTTTTCACAAGTTCACACTTACAAATGATCGACTAGAGTAAAAGAATAAAAGTGTATTTATCGTGCTGTCCGAGGGGATCGAGGGCTCAGATCTCAGTGTTTAGCCCAAACCCAGAGTTCTGCCCCGTATCACCGGCCGAGAGTGAGGAACGGGGTGGCGGAGGGATGCAGAAAACTGTTGAGGTAACTAGACGAGCCGGCTCTCGGCTGTGTGTATACCTCCTCTCGCACTGATTAGATAGTGCTTCTCCTGAACTTTGTTTATAAAACATGATTTTCACTTGAATTCTGCAATCTCTCGAGACGCAGACATGTAAGAGGCTGACAATTAGCTGAACATATAGGCTTAATTTTTAAACCTTTATTTGAACATGGCAGCATGACACCTCGTTCTACAATATTTCTATGATTAAATCACTGACAGAGACTCCTCCCCATCAGCCAATCACTGTGGACAGTTAGTAAGCCTGATGACATCATCCATAGCAACGAGGTCGACCCCGCCCTCACTCTTAGCTTAAGACTTCTCATTATTCCTTAGTAAAGTTGGTCTCAGCAGCTTTGTGAATATGTTTTAAGAACTTTGACTGCCATTTAGAAGAACTCTTAGTGCTCAGATAAAATGTTTTGTGAATACGGCCCCTGATTTGCAAACGACTTTGTCTGTAATTTGCACACATTCACACGTTTAATCGATGTCTGATTACAGCGATCAACCCTCATCAATATTCTTTCAGCTTCTCTCTGAACTGCTGTGGGAATTGAAGGATTGATAGTTTAACAGTTCTGGAAGAAGAGTATATTTAATTGACTCTTGGCCTGGCAAGACACGTTCTATTACTTTAATGTAAATTAAACAAATATAAAAGATTCAGGTCAGCTCAGAACTTTTGGCTGATGCAATAAAAACACTCTGCTTATATGACACATTTATTTAGGAATAGAGGAAAACAGAATAGAGACACAAGATATTTTTCATACAGTGTTGTCCACAGTTATTAGAACACTTGGCATCTGGGAGTCGTCTTATTGGGCCTGGATTTATTTTCCAAGAGAACAATGACCCGAAACATTCTTCCAAATATTGCTGGAACTACTGTACCTGCGACTGAAGGAATCTCGAAACTATTGAAAATGATGGACTGGCCTCCTCAAAGTCCAGACCTCAACCCCATCGAGCACATTTGGGGCGAGTTGGAAAATAAACTGTACAGATCTATTGTCCATTCAAAGGAAAGCCTTTGGCTCCAGTTGCAGAAGGCATGGGACAACATTAGTGTTGACGTTCTCAGAGGAAATATATTGACACTATGTCAGAGAGATGTGCTGCTGTAATCGCTGCGGAAGCTGGACACACCAAATATTAAAGTTAAAATTGGGTAAAAACAGTACGACTCACTTTATCTGATATATAATGGTCAGAGCAACCATCTGTGTGTCTCATGAATGAAATGAAATCATGTTTTGGAGGCAAAAAAGGTCAATATTTTCAGATCTGTCAGGTGTTCTAATATTTTTGGCCACCGCTGTTTAAACTTGTCCAGACTTGGAAATCAGTCAAATCAAATTGTCCATATCGCGGAGAAATCAAACTATATTATGGATGCAAGCTATGGATCAGAACATCAACTTTGCTCATTTAGACACCTTCGAGCAATGCTTTTTTTTATGTTTATGTAGACTAGAGGAGCAGGTGTAACTCTTCCCACATGAAGAGCACTTGTACGGTTTCTCTCCAGTGTGAACTCTCTGGTGTTGTTTTAAATGGCTGGATGAACTGAAGGTCTTCCCACAGTCAAAGCACATATAAGGTCTCACACCAGTATGAATACTCTCATGCTGTTTTAAATGCTGCAGTAGTGAAAAACTCTTTCCACAAAAAGAACAAACGTGAGGCTTCACACCAGTATGAATTATACAGTGTCTTCTTAAGCTTGATTCAAAAACAAATGTTTTCTCACACTGATCACAGCTGAACGATCTCACTCCAGAGTGACGGAGCAGATGAACATCGAGATGGTTTTTCAGAGAGAAACTCTTTCCACACTGAGAGCAGGTGAACGGTTTCTCTCCAGTGTGAATCATCATGTGTCTGTCAAGGTGTGATTTATATTCGTAACTCTTTCCACACTCAGAGCATGTTAAAGATCCTTTGACTCCAGATCTTCCAGCTTTTTTCTGTGTGAAATTCTCTTCAGTCTTTGAATCGACTGCATCTCCATCTTCATTTTTGAGATGAGGTTTTTGAAACTGAGGCTGTTTGTCTTCATTCACTTCCAACGGGTCTAAAATGAACATATTCAATTCCCATAATTCAATAAAAGGATACAAGAGGAACAAAAATAAATACTGTTTAAAATCTCAATTTCGCATAAATCTAGTTTAATACTAGTATAGCTTTAGATGTATCGTTATGTCAGTTTTCATCTTAATGTTCCTCATTAAAGAGAATGAAGTAAACACCAACCTATTTGTTCCTCTGTCTCTTCATCTTTTATTTTGCAGGGTTCTTCCTCAAACTCCATCTTTACAATAGTATGTCTGTAGTTTCTCCTGGAGTAATTCCTCCTGCTTGCTTCTTCTTCTCCTGTGGGAAAATGGGAATATTTCCAGCATTTAAACTCTCATGAACGGCTGTGGGAGCGGCTTCACTGACTGAAGGTGTGAATTGTGGTCGCTGTTGCTCATTTAGCAGATCATCATCACACTCACAATCACTCTCAATTATCCAGGTGCAAATGTTTTGCTCTAATAGTCGTTTAGAAACAATTCCCTTTGGGCTGTCCCACTTAGGCTGCGAGTCTCTACAGAAGACATGTGATTTTGTGTCTTCTGTAGAGACTCGCAGCCTAAATGCCCTGTTTCGTAACAGTCATATTCTGATTTGAAACCCCATAACATAATAATTACAAAATATTATCAATTTTCTATGGGGTTAAGGTCAGGTGAGTTTGCTGGCCAACTAAGAACAGGGATACCATGGTCCTTAAACCAGGTACTGGTTGCTTTGGCACTGTGTGCAGATGCCAAGTCCTGTTGGAAAATTAAATCTGCATCTCCATAAAGTGGGTCAGCAGCAGGAAGCATGAAGTGCTCTAAAACTTCCTGGTATACGGCTGCGTTTACCTTGAACCTCAGAAAACACAGTGGATCAACATCAGCAGATGACATGTCACCCCAAACCATCACTGACTGTGGAAACTTTACACTGGCCCTCAAGCAACGTGGATTGTGTGCCTCTCCTCTCTTCCTCCAGACTCTGGGACCCCAAAATTTACTTTCATCAGAGAACATAACTTTGGACCACTCAGCAGCGGTCCAGTCCTTTTTGTCTTTAGCCCAGACGAGACGCTTCTGACGCTGTCTGTTGTTCAAGAGTGGCTTGACACAAGGAATGCGACAGCTGAAACCATGTCTTGCATACGTCTGTGCGTAGTGGTTCTTGAAGCACTGACTCCAGCTCCAGTCCACTCTTTGTGAATCACCCCCAAATTTTTGAATGGGTTTTGTTTCACAATCGTCTCCAGGGTGCGGTTATCCCTATTGCTTGTACACTTTTTTTCTACCACATCTTTTCCTTCCCTTTGCCTCTCTATTAATGTGCTTGGACACAGAGCTCTGTGAACATCCAACCTCTTTTGCAATGACCTTTTGTTTCTTGCCCTCCTTGTGCAAGGTGTCTATAGCCGCATTTCCATTACAGATTTGCGCAAAACTTTTGCGATATTTTCTAAAAGTCAATAAAAAAATATTGCGAAATGACGGCGTTTCCATTAACTGATGTTATGCGACTAAAACCATTTTTTTCCTCTCGTGATAAATCATTCCAAAAATCATGCTACGTATGTTGTTAGGTTTATGTATATCCCAGTCACCGCACGCCGCTATTTTTAATGAGACGTGTGTGTTACCCAAGCACTGATGGCAAGGAAAGCACCCCTACTTGAGCGGCACACATGAGGTTTAATGATAAATTGTGGCATTTTTTTATTCTATTGTTTTTTTAATAAGTTTAATAAAGAACTCGTCTTCTGTCTAAACATGCCATCATCTATAAAGAATGAGACTTTTACATACGCCAGGTTATTGTAACGCATTGCCACAGAGACGAGCGAAAAGTTTGAATTTGCATGGTGGTAACTCAAAGGGTTTTTTTTTACCTCTTCGTTATTTTGGCTTGGAATTTCGTTTGTTGTAAATATAAACTGAATTTAGAAATGCTTTTGAGAGGCTTCCGGTCTGGCGGGCGTACGAATGGCAGCGTAGAGAAACGAGCTCCCGACTACAAAGTTGATTAACCCTACAAACCTAACTCGAAATAGTGAAAAACTGAATTCAATGAGGACAGGGTATTGTTTTGCATAAGAGATGCCCAAAAAGCAAAAGAAAAGTACCTTGATAAATACAGAACGACCAGTGGAGGACGAAGACACATTGTCGCAAGCTAGTAACAACATGGAGGACGACGTGCAACAGGATGCTAATGAGAAAGACTACAATGCCAAGTGCGACCAAATCCTGAAGGAACTCCGCGATTTTAGAAAAGATAATAAAGAACAACTTCATGCAGTGAGAGAAGACTTGAACAGTATTGCTAAAAGAATGGACGAGGCAGAGGAACGGATCGACTCGTCAGAGTCCCGATTGCAAACATCGGAGGAATTGCTAATGGAGTTAGCAAAACGCCAAGCTGAAGTTGATTTGAAGTTGTTGGATCTAGAGGGGCGCTCACGGCGCGAAAATGTCAGAATATATGGGGTGATCGAGGGAGCCGAGGACAGCGCTCCATCGATAATTAGCTTCGTGGAGACTTTACTCGAGAAAGGCCTGGCTCTCTCCTCGCCAACAGCGCTGGGGATTGAAAGAGCGCATCTCCCGCTGGAGCTCCGCCTAGATCCTTCGTGGTCAAGTTCGCAAGTTACCGGACAAAGGAGGATATACTTAAACGAGCATGGCAAGCGAAAGGTTTTGAATTCCAAGGAAAAAGGGTTCACTTAGACAATGACTACGCTCCAGAGGTACAGCGGAAACGAAAAGAATACGCAGCAGCAAAGGCGGCGTTACGAGAGAATAATATCCGATTCCAGACGCCCTTCCCGGCCAAGTTGAGAGTACACTACAGCGGCGGGACAATGACCTACATCTCTGCACAGGAGGCGACGGAAGATATGGTGAAGAGAGGGTTACAGGTGAATTTAGTTAAAAATCCCATCTCCCTCCTGGAAAGGGTAAAACAGCAGACTTGGAGAACCAGCGGCGAAAAGGGAAAGAAGGACGCTATGCAGAAGCGAGGCTTTAAAGAGAGACTTCAGGCATTCCGACACGGGGACAACTCTGTTTGAGCACCGTTTTTCGAACTGATGACGTTTGTATAAGAGGTATACTTTTTCAAAATATACGATACGTCTTGGTTATGGTACTTTGTTTTAAGGTTCCAAAAAATACGGGCATGTTACTGCATCAGCAGTCGGGGCATATCTGCACCAGACAATATAGATCCCACAGATTTACGTTATTGCCGACAGGCAGCAGAGGACGACCATCCACAAGGAGACGGAGCGTTCTATACCCTACCCAAGGCCAATAGTAAGGCCTACTGTTTGGAAGCCACGGTGTTCTATTTTCATTCATTTTATGTTCTTATGTTAGTTAGTAGTTCAGTTTTTGTTGTTCTTACGGGTGTGCGGCTTGTTTTGCTAAGTATACAGGAGGATAATATACACTAGAGAATCTATGCAGAGTATCAAACCAATTAAAGCTATGACTTTTAATGTAAATGGCTTGGGCAACCCCATTAAAAGAAGTAAAATTATGACTAAATTGAAAAAAGAGGAAATAGAAGTAGCTCTACTTCAAGAAACCCATTTGCCACAATCTGAACATGATAAACTTAAGAAATGGAGATTTAAGCAATTCTCATCTTCATGCTCCCAATGTTCTAAAAGAGGGGTGGTAACATTAATCTCGAATAGGTTACATTTTGAGTGTATACAGGAAATAAGAGATCGAGAGGGTAGATTTGTTTTGATTAAAGGATTTCTACAGGGAACCATGGTTACGATTATTAATGTTTATGCTCCCCCCGGTTCGGAGTGGAAATTTTACAAACGTATCTTCGACCTGATAATGGTGGAGGCAGAAGGCACTCTGATCCTGGGGGGGGATTTGAACATAAGACTTAATCCCACTTTAGATTCATCTAATCCTAGCATCTTTAGGCAAAATAAAACAACTAAAAAAGTGAAGCTAATGATGAAAGAATTGGGGCTTCAAGATGTTTGGAGAGAAGTGAATCCGTCCAAAAGGGACTATACTTTTTTCTCTCATCCACATTCTTGTTATTCCAGACTTGATTATTTTTTTATGTTTCAGAAAGATTTTCATAGAGTGCTAAATTGTAAAACAGGAGTAATGGACTTGTCGGATCATACCCCAGTATATTTGGAAATAATTCTGAGTGAAGAAAAAAGAGATACCACTTGGAGGCTAAATACAAGTATCTTACATCCTATGAGGGAACAAATTAGAGAGGATATAAAAAATTATTTGGATGAAAATGACAATGAGGAAGTCTCTCCAATAATTTTGTGGGATGCTTTAAAAGCGGTTATAAGGGGAAAAATCATCGGCTATAGCGCTAATTTGAAAAAGAAAAGAAATGAACATTTAAAGAGACTACAGTCTCAGTTGAAGGTGCTGGAAGATAGACACAAAACTACCCTGAATACAACCTTGAAAGCAGAAATGAATAAAAAAAAGAATGAAATTAATCAAATTCTGTCAAGTGAAATAGAGAAAAAAATGACATTTTTGAGGCAGAGCTACTACGAAGCCGGGGGAAAAGCAACCAGACTATTGGCTTATAAATTAAAGAAACAACAATTAGAAAATACCATTCATAAAATAAGAGACCCCCAAACGAAAAATATAGTTTGTAAATTGGATGCTATCCAACAGGCCTTTCTGTCATTTTACAGTCAATTGTATTCTCAACCCAATGTGGATGAAAAATCTATGTCAGATTTTCTCGATAAAATAATTCTGCCCAAAGTAAGTGAAGACCAGAACAAATTATTGATCTCAGAAATATCAGAATTGGAAATTAAAAAAGCGATTTCGAATTCTAAATCTAATAAAGCACCAGGGCCAGACGGCTTCCCCTCGGAATGGTATAAGGAGATGAAAGATCTCTTGATTCCGATTTTGAAAACCTCTTTTAACTATGTCATGACAACAGGAATAGTACCTCCCTCATGGAATGAAGCATCTATCTCTGTGATCGCTAAAGATGGGAAGGATAGATTGGAGTGCGGAAGCTACCGCCCTATTAGTGTGCTTAATCAAGATTATAAAATATTTACACATATTATTTCCAAAAGACTTGAAAATATTCTCCCTCAGATAGTAAGTTTGGATCAAACTGGTTTTATTAAACAGCGACAGACACAGGATAATATTCGCCGAACATTGCATATAATTGATCATGTAGTTAAAAATCAAAGTAAGATGTTATTGATAAGTCTCGACGCAGAAAAGGCATTTGACCGGGTTAATTGGACATTTTTGTACAAAGTATTAGAAAAGTTTGGATTCCACCAATCATTCTTAAAAACAATTCAAGCCCTATACAAATCTCCAAGAGCGAGAATTAAAGTCAATGGAGCTCTTTCAAAACCATTTGAATTAGAGAGAGGAGCGAGGCAGGGGTGTCCAATAAGTCCATTATGCTTTGCCACTTTTATTGAGGCTTTAAGCCGAGCAGTTACTCAGAACAGTAATATCACAGGAGTAAAAATGTTCGGTCAAGAACATAAAATCTCGCTCTTCGCAGATGACGTTCTAATTTACCTGACAAACCCAGACTCCTCATTATCTAACCTAACATCTTATTTGGATTCTTTTGGCGCCGTTTCTGGATATAAAATCAACATTTCTAAAACTCAGATACTCTGTTTTAATTACAAGCCTAGTCAGACAGTATCCTCTAAATTTCAGCTAAATTGGGACTTGGATTATATAAAATATCTAGGGGTGAATATACCAAAAGATTTATCAAAACTTTATGATGTAAATTTGAAGCCCCTATGCCAGAAAATAAATAAGGATATTAGGAGATGGGATTTACTCCCAATTTTGAACTTTGAATCACGCATTGATACGGTTAAAATGAATATCTTGCCACGGCTGCTATATTTGTTCCAAACACTTCCAATTGATATAACCAATAAGCAATTCAAAGACTGGGACAAATTAATCTCAAAGTTTGTTTGGCAGGGGAAACGATCAAGGTTAAAACTTCAAAATCTTCAATTAGCAAAGGATAAGGGGGGTCTGTCTCTGCCTTGCTTTAAAGATTACTACACATCAGCCCAATTGAGGATCCTGATATGTTGGTGCAACATAGATTACCATGCTAGATGGAAAGAAATAGAATTAAATATGCCTAGTGATCATCCAATTCAATCTATACTTGGAGACAAAAAATTAATTAAGAACCAGATCGAAAGAGTCAATAAGTGGATTTCATTACCTTTAAAACTTTGGTTAAGATTTATAAATAAAAACAACTGGCAAGAAGAGATTAAAATATTGAAATGGGTTGCTTATGATCCTGATTTTTTACCCAATAAATTAGATGGAATATATAAAGGTTGGTCTAGGCGAGGCATATCATCCTATTGTGTATTTTTCAGTAAAGGGTCTATAAAAGACTTTCAGTCATTCAAGAGACAATATCAGCTAGATAATAATGACTTCTTTAGATTTTTGCAAGTCCGTCATCACATACAGGGTTTCAAGACAAGAGAGAAAAATGTCTTTGACTTACCTATCCTTAAGATTTTTATCAAGGTTTATGAATCTGATCCTGGTTTAAAATTGATTTCGAAGATATATAAGGGCCTCCAAGAGGTTAAAACTAAAAATACGTTTTGTATAAAACAAAAATGGGAAAGGGAATCAAATCTCTTAATAGCTGATGACATTTGGTTAAAACATTGTGAACTTCAATGGAAAATTACCAGTTCTAATTCATGGAGGTGCTTTGGCTGGAAGAGCCTGTGCAGATATTTTATTACTCCCGCACAAAGTTCTCATTACATGGGCACCTCAAGTTGTTGGAGAAACTGTGGAGTCCAGGGGGTGAGCCATTTTCACTTGTTTTGGTCATGCCCTTTGATAAAGAATTTCTGGACCACAATCCAGGCTGAGATGGGCTCAACCTTCAAAATGCAAACAACGGTTAATTGGGACGAACTATTATTTGGCTTTCTGTACACAGTAGACACGAATAAAGAGACGAAAGGTCTATTTGGTATGTTGAGTTTAGCAGCTCGGAAAGCTATCACAAGGAAATGGTTGAATCCTAATCCCCCAACATTAGATGACTGGCATCATATTGTATATGCAATGTTCACCATGGAGAGGATTACTTTTCAGAAAAGGCTCCAAAAAGTCTATTTTGACAATATGTGGGAGAAATGGAGGGTTTATATTTTGCGTAGAAGACCAGATTTTGTGTGATCCACGGATTTTCCTGTAATTGTACCAGTGTAATCCTGTAATATGTACACCCAGTTTTGTTTTTTGTTTTTTGTTTTGTTTTTTTCCCTTTTTCATTTTTATTTATTTATTTATTTATTTGTGGATTTGGTTGTTTTTTCATTAAGTTTGATATACACACATGTAAAATTCTTGTAAAAAACTAAATAAAAAAAAAAAAAACAAAAAAAAAAAAAAAAAAGAAATGCTTTTGAAATGAAAAACGTTTCGTTTAATAAACAAAATATATTTTTGAAATGAAGACAGCGTTTGGAGTGGAGTGCAAAATAATCCGTGCAGAGTACACAGCCATTGCTGTTATTGAGTGTACACAAATAAAAGTAGACAGTTTACTGTTTATAATTACGTCTTGCACTTAGCCTATCTGTATGGCTAAAAATGACAGAGTATTGTGAGTTGTTTGCGCTGGAATAAGGAAAAAATCCATCAGAAGGCGGCGACGACGACTTCGTCGGACAGATGGTTAAAGAAAACGTAGCCTATTTAATTTCATATAGTTAGGCTATGTCTAAATATTATAATCTTTTAATTTCATATGCTGATTATGAAAAGTGAGCAGCATGAGTAAGGCACATAATCAGATGCGCATATGTCCGGGGACATGGATTGAGCATTTCATTGAATTGTGTTTTCTAGAAAGTATTAATTTAAAATTAATTTCATTTTGTATAAATTGTATTTTAATTTTGATCAATGTTTAATCAACTATTTGGCTGTATATTTAATAAATAAGAAGCAAGCCAAGATCGTCGGGAATGGATTGACGTGCTGGCCTGTTTCCTCAGTCTTTGAGCAAGGCTGAAACTATAGCGTCGTTCTGTTTTAATACATTTGTTGAATATATGTCTTAATTACAGTAGGCCTATAGATAGTTATGATATTTGTGGATGCACCGGGGTCCGTCATTATAAAGTTACGCCACTTTCCTTATTAGGAGAAAATATATGTCGTTTTAACGACATAAGATCTCGTTATTAGACATACTTGAGTGGAAAAAAATAATATGTAGGCCCTATGTGGGGGCAATGCATGACCGTACCAGGTGACCTGTAAATGCGAAAAAACTGTTTCCATTGCAGTTTTGCGAAAATTTCCTTTTTCGAATTGCCTGAAAAACCACCTCATGTGAGCGTAAAAACCTTTTTGCGATATATGGGAGTTTTTGCGAAATTGACGCGTTTCAATTGGGCGTATTTTCAATTCGCAATTTCAATTTGCGCAATTTGAATGGTAATGGAAACGCGGCTAGTGGTCGTCTTTTGGACAACTGTCAAGTCAGCAGTCTTCCCCATGATTGTGTAGCCTACAGAACTAGACTGAGAGACCATTTAAAGGCCTTTGCAGGTGTTTTGAGTTAATTAGCTGATTAGAGTGTGGCACCAGGTGTCTTCAATATTGAACCTTTTCACAATATTCTAATTTTCTGATACTGAATTTGGGATTTTCCTTAGTTGTCAGTTATAAGCATCAAAATTTATACATCAGTCTGTGTGTAATGAATGAATATAATATATAAGTTTCACTTTTTGAATGGAATTAGTGAAATAAATTAGAGAAATAAAAAACTTTTTGATGATATTCTAATTATATGACCAGCACCTGTAGTTTGTACCTGATCTCAGATCAGGGGCAGTATTCACAAAGCATCTTACGGCTAAAAGTTGCTCTTGCTGATTTAGGAGAAACTCTTAAAAATAATGGCCGTGTCAATCCTAATGTTAGGACTCCTACATTTTTGCTCTAAGAGTATTTCACAAAGCATTTTAGCACTAAAACTAGCTCCTAAATCTGTGAAGTGTTAGGAGTAGTCAAGAGGACTCTTAAGTCACTAAGACCAAATCACAAACAATCCTAATGGATGTTGCCGCAATCCGTCTAAAGACACTGTACACCATTGAGGAAGTAGGCGATAGAGCCTTGGGTGCTGAACCTTTTCTTCATAAATACAATACACATTTTGATTTATAGATTTTAATCCACAATAAAACAGCAAAAATAAATCTTTAAAGGAATAGTTCACGCAAAAATGAAAATTAGCCCATGATTTGCTCACCCTCAAGTCATCCTAGGTGTTATGACATTCTTCTTTCAGACGAACACAATCAGAGTTATATTACAAAAGTCCAGGCTAATTCAAGCATATAATAGCTGTAATATTTAAAACTTTATCAAGTAAAGTTCCAGTCGATCGCCTTCCATGGAAAAGTGTTGAATGTTGAAAGTGAAACTCAAGATGTGTACGTGACGTCGTGACGAGCGTTCCTGGTCGCGTTAGTCTTTCAATCGGCAGGGGAACTTTCAACACTTTTTCCATAAATTGAACACGGAAGGCGGTCGGCCGAAACTTTACTTTATAAAGTTTTAAATATGGATAGTTTTCTTACACAAACGCATCAGTTTGCTTCAGAAGGCCTTTATTAACACCCCAGAGCCGCGTGGAGCATGCTATTTGACGGACAGATGCACTTTTTATGGACTTCAAAAACAGAGCAACTATTACTGCAGTTATAATGCTTGGATTAGCCTGGACTTTTGTAATATAACTCAGATTTTATTAGTCTGAAAGAAGAATGTCATAAACACCTAGGATGACTTGAGGGTGAGTAAATCATGGGCTAAATTTCCTTTTTGGGTGAACTATCCCTTTAATCTATAAATAGATAATGTCTGATTACCTGTGGGAGTTGTTTTCACAAGTTCACACTTACAAATGATCGACTAGAGTAAAAGAATATAAGTGTATTTATCGTGCTGTCCGAGGGGATCGAGGGCTCAGATCTCAGTATTTAGCCCAAACCCAGAGTTCTGCCCCGTATCGCCGGCCGAGAGTGAGGAACGGGGTGGCGGAGGGATGCAGAAAACTGTTGAGGTAACAAGACGAGCCGGCTCTCGGCTGTGTGTATACCTCCTCTCGCACTGATTAGATAGTGCTTCTCCTGAACTTTGTTTATAAAACATGATTTTCACTTGAATTCTGCAATCTCTCGAGACGCAGACATGTAAGAGGCTCACGATTAACTGAACATATAGGCTTAATTTTTAAAACCTTTATTTGAACATGGCAGCATGACACCTCGTTCTACAATATTTCTATGATTAAATCACTGACAGAGACTCCTCCCCATCAGCCAATCACTGTGGACAGTTAGTAAGCCTGATGACATCATCCATAGCAACGAGGTCGACCCCGCCCTCACTCTTAGCTTAAGACTTCTCATTATTCCTTAGTAAAAGTTGGTCTCAGCAGCTTTGTGAATATGTTTTAAGAACTTTGACTGCCATTTAGAAGAACTCTTAGTGCTCAGATAAAATGTTTTGTGAATACGGCCCCTGATTTGCAAACGACTTTGTCTGTAATTTGCACAGATTTACACGTTTAATCGATGTCTGATTACAGCGATCAACCCTCATCAATATTCTTTCAGCTTCTCTCTGAACTGCTGTGGGAATTGAAGGATTGATAGTTTAACAGTTCTGGAAGAAGAGTATATTTAATTGACTCTTGGCCTGGCAAGACACGTTCTATTACTTTAATGTAAATTAAACAAATATAAAAGATTCAGGTCAGCTCAGAACTTTTGGCTGATGCAATAAAAACACTCTGCTTATATGACACATTTATTTAGGAATAGAGGAAAACAGAATAAGGAAAAAAGATATTTTTCATACAGTGTTGTCCACAGTTATTAGAACACTTGGCATCTGGGAGTCGTCTTATTGGGCCTGGATTTATTTCCCAAGAGAACAATGACCCAAAACATTCTTCCAAATATTGCTGGAACTACTGTACCTGCGACTGAAGGAATCTCTTGGAACAATTGAAAATGATGGACTGGCCTCCTCAAAGTCCAGACCTCAACCCCATCGAGCACATTTGGGGCAAGTTGGAAAATAAACTGTACAGATCTATTGTCCATTCAAAGGAAAGCCTTTGGCTCCAGTTGCAGAAGGCATGGGACAACATTAGTGTTGACGTTCTCAGAGGAAATATATTGACACTATGTCAGAGAGATGTGCTGCTGTAATCGCTGCGGAAGCTGGACACACCAAATATTAAAGTTAAAAGTGGGTAAAAACAGTACGACTCACTTCATCTGATATATGATGGTCAGAGCAACCATCTGTGTGTCTCATGAATGAAATTAAATCATGTTTTGGAGGCAAAAAAAGGTCAATATTTTCAGATCTGTCAGGTGTTCTAATATTTTTGGCCACCACTGTTTAAACTTGTCCAGACTTGGAAATCAGTCAAATCAAATTGTCCATTTTGCAGAGAAATCAAACTATATTATGGATGCAAGCTATGGATCAGAACATGAACGTTGCTCATTTAGACACCTTCGAGCAATGCTTTTTTTTATGTTTATGTAGACTAGAGGAGCAGGTGAAACTCTTCCCACATGAAGAGCACTGGTACGGCTTCTCTCCAGTGTGAACTCTCTCATGATCTTTCAGGTGTCCTAAATGAGAGAAACTCTTCCCACAGTGTGAGCACTTGTACGGTTTCTCTCCAGTGTGAACTCTCTGGTGTTGTTTTAATGCTCCTGATGTACTGAAGGTCTTCTCACAGTCAAAGCACATATAAGGTCTCACACCAGTATGAACACGCTCATGCTGTTTTAAATGCTGCAGTAGTGAAAAACTCTTTCCACAAAAAGAACAAACATGAGGCTTCACACCAGCATGAATTATACAGTGTCTTCTTAAGCTTGATGCCACAACAAATGTTTTCTCACACTGATCACAGCTGAATGATCTCACTCCAGAGTGACCGCGCAGATGATCTTCGAGAAAGTTTTTCCGGGAGAAACTCTTTCCACACTGAGAGCAGGTGAACGGTTTCTCTCCAGTGTGAATCCTCATGTGTCTGTCAAGGTGTGATTTATATTCGAAACTCTTTCCACACTGAGAGCATGTGAGAGATCCTTTGACTCCAGATCTTCCAGCTTTTTTCTGTGTGAAATTCTCTTCAGTCTTTGAATCGACTGCATCTCCATCTTCATTTTTGAGATGAGGTTTTTGAAACTGATGCTGTTTGTCTTCATTCACTTCCAACGGGTCTAAAATGAACATATTCAATTCCCATAATTCAATAAAAGGATACAAGAGGAACAAAAATAAATACTGTTTAAAATCTCAATTTCGCATAAATCTAGTTTAATACTAGTATAGCTTTAGATGTATCGTTATATGTCAGTTTTCATCTTAATGTTCCTCATTAAAGAGAATGAAGGAAAACACCAACCTATTTGTTCCTCTGTCTCTTCATCTTTTATTCTGCAGGGTTCTTCCTCAAACTCCATCTTTACAATAGTATGTCTGTAGTTTCTCCTGGAGTAATTCCTCCTGCTTCTTCTTCTTCTCCTGTGGGAAGATGGGAATATTCCCAGCCTTTAAACTCTCATGAATGGCTGTGGGAGCGGCTTCACTGACTGAAGGTGTGAATTGTGGTCGCTGTTGCTCATTTAGCAGATGATCATCACACTCACAATCACTCTCAATTATCCAGGTGCAAAAGACTCTAATAGTCATTTAGAAACAATTCCCTTTGGGCTGTCCCACTAAGGCTGTAAATCCTGGTGTCTCTACAGAAGACATGTATAAAATCAATGCCCTGTTTCGTAAAAGAGAGTCATAGTCTGATTTGAAACCCCATAACATAATAATTACAAAATTACCCAACCCCTGCCCCAAAGCAACAATCGTAAAATCGCTATCATCAAGAGCATAGCCTATACTTCTATACTAACAAATCAGGTTTCTGCAATGCTCAGTGGAGGTGAATGTAAAAGCCTCAGCATAAAGTGCATTCAAGAGACAAAACAGATGCACAAATGTTTAACATAACTTTTTACAATGAATCTTTCACAGAACTTGGTGGCTACAAAGTAATTATTAAATGTTTCAATATAGCCAATCAATTAATTTTTGACTTTTCAACATTGAAATAAAGCAGACAGCTAGGGAAGCCTTAACTTAAAACAGAGATTAAATATATAATGCTACAATGTGATATTTTGGCTGTTTTTGGAATATGTTTCAAAATGTCGACAAATTTAAATTCCTTTTCTTTTTTTCATTAAAAAAAATAAATACAATACAATACATTTTTTAAATAAATACATTTCCCAGGAAAATGGATCAAAACAGGGCAAATACATTCAAATACAGTCATGCATTACTAAAATGTCCAAGAGGAAACACATTTTCAAATGTCAACAGTAAGAATAAACTAATTTAAGTGCCAAAAGTACCCAATATAAGTAATCAGAATAAACAAGGTAATTAGATTAGATTAGATTAGATTCAACTTTATTGTCATTACACAAGTACAAGTCCAAGGCAACAAAATGCAGTTTAGGTCTAACCAGAAGTGCAATAGCAGCAAGTGCAGGATATACAATGGTTGCGTAAGTGCAGGACATGGATACGTACTGAATATATATAAATAGAGAGATGGTTATTACTATAAACAGAACTGAATTTACAGGTGAATATGTACTATGAATATAATATACAGATGACTATTACTGTAAACAGAATTTATAGGTGAATATGTACTATGAATATAATATACAGATGGCTATTACTTTAAACAGAATTTTACAGATAGAGGTATACAATAATATGTTAGGCTAATATGAGGAATAGCAGTGGATTAAGGTAGTGCAATAAATTATGGACAGAGCTATCCGAAAGAAAGTGTAAAAGTGCAGTGGAAAGTGGTTGCATATTACAGTTAGAAGTACGGTGCAAAATGCAAATGTAAACAGTTGGTACTATAAATACAGTTGGCAGTGCAAATGAGCATAATCCAGTTAAGATATGGTAGTGCAAAATGCATAAGTAAACAGTTGTTACTGTAATAAACAGTCGGTAGTGCAAATAACAAAGTGAAGGCAGATGTGAGGTAGTAGAGTTGTCAGTATATGAGGCAGTGGATCAACGGGGGTTCGAGTTCAGTAAAGAGACAGCTCTGGGGAAAAAACTGTTCTTTAGTCTGCTGGTCCTGGTCCGGAGGATCCTGAAACGCCTGCCGGAGGGCAAGAGAGAAAACAGTCTGTGGGTTGGGTGAGAGGAGTCCTTGAGGATGCTGCGAGCTCGATGCAGACAGCGTTTCCTCTGGATGTGCTTGATGCAGACAGCGTCCCTGTGATGCGCTGGGCAGTCTTCACCACCCGCTGCAGTGCCTTGCGCTCCGCAACAGAGCAGCTCCCATACCATACTGCGACACAGTTGGTCAGGATGCTTTCTATTGCGCAGCGGTAGAAGTTCACCAGGATAGCCGAGGAGAGCTGATTCTTCCTCAGTGTCCTCAGGAAGAAGAGGCGCTGGTGAGCCTTCTTGACCAGGCTGGAGATGTTGGTTGTCCACGACATGTCCGCCGAGATGTGGATCCCCAGGAACTTGAAACTGGAGACACGCTCAACAGCCATTCCATTGATGTGGATGGTGTCGTGTGAGCCTCTTGACTCTTTCCTGAAGTCCACGATGAGCTCCTTCGTTTTGGTGGTGTTGAGGAGCAGGTTATTATCAGCGCACCATGTGGCCAGGTGCTGGAATTAGAAGGCATTACACAGTACACACACATTACTGCACACACCACAGCCAAAATGTGTCATTCACTGATACTGTTACCAACAAAAAATTAACCAAGTGAAGAAAAAATGGAAGCCATACTATGGCAGTCGTACGCTTTGAGAGCGCGAGACCCCTTTGCACTTGGCGCCGTGGTGTGCGGGTGCGCACGGCGAATTATGTAACCTTTCACGCAGCTCCGCATCCGAAGATGCGTTGCCATAAAGTGGCATCGGGAGCGGTTGTATCGGGGTAGTTTTACGAGTACGAATACTTCACAACAGTATCGGACCGACACCCGAGTACTGGTATCGATATCGGTGCATCCCTAGTGGAACCTATACTCATTGGCTGTGTAAATTACCCTTTTTTAGTTTGTCCTCTAGTGTGTTAAGAGGTATCATTCTAGTTGACTTTGGTTGGTAACTAAAAGGTATTGTCACTTCTTGTTACCTTCAGTGACTAACTTGTTCTGAACTTGGGGAAGGTAGGGAGAGAGTGCCTTTTTATTTTTGGTGTATAAACCTTTTTCTCCTGTTTGTGGTTAGAGAGGAAACTCAGGGAAGTTTATGTTGTTGGTTTTCATCTAGAGTTTATTTTCTGCTAAATCTGACCAACACATGAGCAAACTGAACTCATGTTAATGATTTGGGAGAACAGACCACAACCAATGAATCGAATCAGTGTTTCGGAGCATATCAAACTGCCAAAGTCACGTGACTTCAGTAAACGAGGCTTCGTTCTGTCAAGTTTTGAAATATCAATGGTTCGCCATTTGGGGGCGATGATCTCAGTGAACACGCAAACTAGTGTCTATTTAATTTTTACCTGATCTCAGATCAGGGGCCGTATTCACAAAGCATCTTAAGGCTAAAAATCAGAACTTTTGGCTGATGCAATAAAAACACTCTGCTTATATGACACATTTATTTAGGAATAGAGGAAAACAGAATAAGGAAACAAGATATTTTTCATACAGTGTTGTCCAAAGTTATTAGAACACTTGGCATCTGGGAGTCGTCTTATTGGGCCTGGATTTATTTCCCAAGAGAACAATGACCCAAAACATTCTTCCAAATATTGCTGGAACTACTGTACCTGCGACTGAAGGAATCTCTTGAAACTATTGAAAATGATGGACTGGCCTCCTCAAAGTCCAGACCTCAACACCGTCGAGCACATTTGGGGCAAGTTGGAAAATAAACTGTACAGATCTATTGTCCATTCACAGGAAAGTCTTTGGCTCCAGTTGCAGAAGGCATGGGATAACAGTGTGAACTCTCATGATATTTCAAGGATGTTGACTGAGAGAAACTCTTCCCACAGTGTGAGCACTTGTACGGTTTCTCTCCAGTGTGAACTCTCTGGTGTTGTTTTAATGCTCCTGATGTAATGAAGGTCTTCCCACAGTCAAAGCACATATAAGGTTTCACACCAGTATGAATACGCTCATGCACTTTTAAAGAGTTCAGCAGTGAAAAACTCTTTCCACAAAAAGAACAAAAGTGAGGCTTCACACCAGTATGAACTTGAAGGTGTTGTCTTAAGTTTGATTTAAAAACAAATGATTTCTCACACTGATCACAGCTGAACGATCTCACTCCAGAGTGAAAGCGCAGATGCTCTTTGAGAGAGCTTTTGAGAGCGAAGCGCCTTCCACACTGAGAGCATGTGAACGGTTTCTCTCCAGTGTGAATCTTCATGTGTCTGTTAAGGGTTGACTTTTGTCTGAAACTCCTTCCACACTCAGAGCATGTGAGAGATCCTTCGACTCCAGATCTTCCAGCTTTTTTCTGTGTGAAATTCTCTTTGTTCTTTGAATCGACTGCATCTCCATCTTCATTTTTGAGATGAGGTTTTGGAAACGGATGTTGTTTGTCTTCATTCACTTCAATCAGGTCTAAAATCAACAAATTCAATTCAATTAAAAAAGGACAAATAAGAAACAAAGAATCTTATTTGAACTCTAAAGTTCATTCTTAATTTAGCACAAATCTACTTTACTACCAAGTCTACTAGTGTGGTGTCTAGTTTTAGATGTATCGATCTGTGTCAGTTTTCATCTTAATGTTCCTCATTAAAGAGAATGAAGTAAAACACCAACCTATTTGTTCCTCTGTCTCTTCATCTTTTATTCTGCAGGGTTCTTCCTCAAACTCCATCTTTACAATAGTATGTCTGTAGTTTCTCCTGGAGTAATTCCTCCTGCTTGCTTCTTCTCCTGTGGGAAGATGGGAATATTCCCAGCATTTAAACTCTCATGAACGGCTGTGGGAGCGGCTTCACTGACTGAAGGTGTGAATTGTGATCGCTGTTGCTCATTTAGCAGATGATCATCACACTCACAATCACTCTCAATTATCCAGGTGCAAAGGTTTTGCTCAAATAGTCGCTTTAAAACTATTCATGATTTAAGTTTTAACTTCCAACTCACCTGGTTGAGTCCGTTTTCGAGTTTCTCATGAGTTATGGTTTGCCATAGACTGGTTAAAAACCATCATGATCTAAGCTGATCCAAAGATGACCATGTTCTCTTCAATCAACTAAGGCGTGTGAAGGTTTTGAACATATAGGTTGAGAGTCTCCTATCCTTAAGTCCGTTTTGCAGAGATGGACTAAAAATTAACGCCCAAAACTTACTGCCAGATTCTGGAAGATGAATTCTTCAAACAGTGGTACAAGAGGATGTGTGGCTGGTCCTTCAAGTGTCACTCTCAACCTATCGGTCTATAAAGCCTATACAAATGTATTTGTATAATGTATATGTCTTCATGTATTTTGCAACCCTTCATCTTGTGATTCTTCTTAAGTGAGGGTCATTTTTTGGGATTCTTTACCTAACTTAAGTCTCTGAAATCCTGACACTTTGCACTTCTGGAGACCCAAGATAGGTTGCAGTTCTTCGCCACCTGTTTTTGTCTAACCCTGCTGACCCAATGAGCATTTCACTGTCCAATGGTCATGCCTTAAAGGATTAGTTCACTTTTAAATAAACTTTTGCAGATTATTTACTCACCCCCATGTCATCCAAGATGTCCATGTCTTTCTTTCTGCAGTCGAAAAGAAATTAAGGTTTTTGATGAAAACATTCCAGGATATTTCTCCCTATAATGGACTTCAATGGGCTCCAAACGGTTCAAGGTCCAAATGACAGTTTCAATGCAGCTTCAAAGGGCTTTAAACGATACCAGACGATGAATAAGGGTCTTATCTTGCGAAACGATCAGTTTCTGCGAGAAACCGAGCAGTATTTATGCTATTATTTTACCTCTTAACAGACGAACGTGATCATCTCTGAGCTCAGCCATTACTTCCGCCAAGTGAGGTCAAATACGATCATAATCATAGATATATTGATCGTAGATGCCTCATTCTACTGATCCGTGCAGGCGCTAATGAGGCATCTACGTATACACTATGACCACGATCGTATTTGACCTCACTTGGCGGAAGTACTGGCTGAGCTCAGATGATCACGCTTGTCTGAAAAGAGGTAAAATAATAGCATAAATACTGCTCGGTTTCTCGCAGAAACTGATCGTTTCGCTAGATAAGACCCTTATTCATCGTCTGGTATCGTTTAAAGCTCTTTGAAGCTGTACTGAAACTGTCATTTGGACCTTGAACCGTTTGGAGCCCATTGAAGTCCATTATATGGAGGAAACCCCTGGAATGTTTTAATCCAAAACCTTAATTTCTGCAGAAAGAAAGACATGGACATCTTGGATGACATGGGGGTGAGTAAATAATCAGCAAAAGTTTATTTAAAAGTGAACTAATCCTTTAACTGCAATGTCTTGTATTGCATCAAATCTCTTTTTCGGCTCATTTTATCTGTAAAAGAATGTGAATTCTCTGGTGTATTTTAATTAGTCTAATATAATAAAGCTCTTCCCACAGTCAAAGCACATATAAGGTCACTCTCAATTATCCATGTGCAAATGTTTTGCTCAAATAGTAGTAAATTACTGATGTTTTTACTAACTTTAACTACTGTTGAGGTCACGCAAGGTTAAATACCTCCTGCAGAATCGGCAACATTTTCATTGTATAAAAGCGGGATCATAAATAAGTGTAATTAATAAACAATTTCACATAACAGAACGATGCATTTAGGTCTTTTAATAGAGTTTCTATAAAGTACACTTAATTTATTATACTTTCATTTCAATTTTACTTTACAGGGTGTCTACAGATATGAACAAGGTAAATTTAAGACCTTTTTAATACCACCTTATGTGAAATATAAGACCAAACCTGTGATGGAAATACCCATTATATTACATATGTAATATTTAATGCAAAAAGAAAACAAAATATCCCCCTGAGACCCAAGCATTTTGTTAACTGTAGTGGATATTATGTTTTAGTGATTTTTTTTCTGACACCGTACACATCACAGTTTTAACACAGCCATTCAAAAATGATAATGCAATTGTGAATTACATTCAGTTCAGTTTATTTCTAAAGCACAAAATAATAAAAAGCAATAAGGATGACCAGAGTGCTGTACAATAAAAGATAAAAAGAAAACCTAAGATAAAAAAAAAGAACCAAACATTAACTAATTTTACACAAGACACACGCTCTACAATGCATAACATCTTAACATGTACTTAATGCATAAAATTTAACCCTAGTATTGCATACAGCACTTGCAGTAAAGCAGCCGTGTGTTTTAAAGAATAAACTCAAGTAGTCTATGTGTACATGTAGCAGCACAAACAACTATAAAACTATTTAGTTTAACACAAAAATGTAAAGTAAGCAGAACTTGCAGATTTTCATTTTGTAATCATACATTAATTGCTCTGAACTTGAAATATTTGAGTAAGCCAATTCATACATTGAACTTAAAAATATCATGAAATCTCACATTTTTAGTATTGGAAACTTGACTAGCTTTAACTAGCCAATTCAATAAATGCCACCATGCTAATTGGTAACACAATGCTTTGGTAGCATTAGCATAGCACTTGCTGAATGAGGACAGCAATATAATACATTTAACATATACCTGTCAGGGCTCGACATTAATGCTTGTCCGGGACAAGTGGATTTTTTGAAGGGGCAAGTGAAAAATAATTTTACTTGCCCGACGGACAAGTATCCGGGTTTAAACGTCAAAACAAAAACTAACTAGAGAATCACCAAAGTGCAATAATGATTCTGCATTCAGTTAGTGTAAGTGGAGATAGATAGTGGATAATAATATAAACAGACGTTAACAAGGTTGTCCTGTTGAGGCTAGCGCAGCCTCTCGAGGAGAAAATCGAAAACAAATGAACGCCGCTCATACAAAGAAACTCAGTTAATATACACGGTTCAAAATTGTGTAGTTTTTATATTCATAACATATGATACAGTTAAGCAACATCACACAGAGTGCTGTTTTCCTGAATACCATCACGACTGAAAATGACGTTGATTTCATATGCCAGTTCCATTAACATCAAGTCACTTACATTTTAGATGCAATATGGACTGTTTTTGTTCCATTTCAGCAGCGAAAACTAGTTCCAAACAAAGATCACAACAAAAACGTAACGCATCATTCAGTAACGAGCTGTTGCTGTGAGATTCAGCATTTTCAATGAATCGGTTGAATCAAAGATTCAATTACCTATTCGTAAACGACCGCCTAATTCTTGAACGAATCATCCGTTTGAATGAATCGACTCACTCATTAAGACAGTCACCTGCTGCCACCTTCTGGTGGTTTAGTTTCACCTTTCCAACATTTCTTATTTGTATATTCAAAAATATTTAAATAATCTCATAACATTATTTAATGGTGTTGTATTTTTTCAGTGTAAATTATTTAATTTGATTGGTAACAGCCTATAGTGTCTTATTCTAATTTAATATATAGATCAAATTTAAAAATATAAAATGAAAGCTGAAGCATAACCTATATTTAATAAGATTATGGAAAAATGCCCTTTATAAAAAGGTAAAAATATATCAAATATGCATATTTAAATATGCCAAAGCTGATTGAACACTGGTGAGAATATTGCTTCAGAATAGATTATATTTACAAAAAAAAAAAAAAAAAAATCCGGACAAGCTCATTTTTTACTCGGACAAGTGAATGACAGATTTACTTGCCCGAAGGACAAGCTTAATGTCGAGCCCTGCCTGTTCTCAAACTAAGATTATGCTCCTCGTGTCACATGATGAAAAACCCCAAAAAACCCAACATAAAACCATAAAACACTACTAAATATCCACCTTAACTTTAATCTTGCACCAAAAAAACATAATAACACTTTTGGAGATTTACTGCCCCTTTTGAGTGTCATGGCAAAGCATGCTGGGAAATAGAAATCACATCCCAGTTTTGGTTAAATTCAAGTTAGTCTAAATGAAAAGAAGCAAGTTCATAAAACTCAATTAAAAACAACTCATAAAACAACAATGAAATAATTCAGATTACTTAAAATGTGTGGGTTTTGTGAACTCAAAAGAAAAAAACTTCTAAATACTCATAAAAGTTAATTAGTTTGAACTCATTTGTTGAATTGTGATCGTTAGGGATTACAGTGTGTGAAAATACAAAGAAATGCATTCAGGTCTGACTCACAGCACTGCATGGGGTTTTCTGCTTAGTTTCCCTCAGATACCCAGACCAGCACAAAAGACTTGTAAATATTTACTACACAAATATAGACCTTTAGAACAGAGTTAATGTATTTACAGCCCAATACAACACCGGCTACGTTTACATGCAACCAAACAATCCATTAGTAATCGGATTGACAGCTCAATCTTCATGTAAACACCTTAATCCGGGGTTCCTCAAACTCGGTCCGGGAGGGCCGCTGTCCGTCAGAGTTAAGCTCCAACTCTGATCAAACACACCCGAGCAAGACAATCAAGGTATTTAGGATCACTAGAAAAATCTATCTGATTGAGCTCGATCTGAATGAAATTATTTCAGATCAGATTGTAAGTGGTCGTTTATTCCTTTTCTAAACATGTAAACACTTGTTCGTATTGAAAACCGAAACGGAAAGGACTGCGGATTTAACACAATAACAGATAGAGAAGCGATGGATCGTTGGTCTGATTGGTTGAAGGACGATCCAATTGCGTACAGAGTCATTTGAACTATGCCCGTTGATCACGCCTCTTGTGGTCTGATTGGTTGAAGGACCATCCAATTGTGTACAGAGTCATTTGAACTATGTCCGTTGATCACGCCTCTTGTGGTCTGATTGATTGAAGAACTATCCAATTGTGTACAGAGTCATTGGAACTATGCCCATTGATCATGCCTCTTGTGGTCTGATTGGTTGAAGAACTATCCAATTGCGTACAGTCATTTGAACTATGCCCGTTGATCACGCCTCTTGTGGTCTGATTGGTTGAAGGACTATCCAATTGCGTACAGAGTCATTTGAACTATGCCCGCTGATCACGCCTCTTGTGGTCTGATTGGTTGAAGAACTATCCAATTGTGTACAGTCATTTTTACTATGCCCATTAATCACGCCTCTTGTGGTCTGATTGGTTGAAGAACTATCCAATTGCGTACAGAGTCATTTTTACTATGCCCATTAATCACGCCTCTTGTGGTCTGATTGGTTGAAGGACCATCCAATTGCGTACAGAGTCATTTTTACTATGCCCGTTGATCACACCTTTTGTGGTCTGATTGGTTGAAGGACTATCCAATTGCGTACAGAGTCATTTGAACTATGCCCATTGATCATGTCTCTTGTGGTCTGATTGGTTGAAGGACTATCCAATTGCGTACAGAGTCATTTGAACTATGCCCATTGATCACGCCTCTTGTGGTCTGATTGGTTGAAGGACTATCCAATTGCGTACAGAGTCATTTGAACTATGCCCATTGATCACACTTCGTGGTCTGATTGGTTGAAGAACTATCCAATTGCGTACAGAGTCATTTGAACTATGCCCATTGATCACGCCTCTTGTGGTCTGATTGGTTGAAGGACTACCCAATTGAGTCATTTGAACTATGCCTTGTGCTGTAGAAAATACAGAGCAGACCCTTCAGACCAATGTTCAATTTTCAAAGGTTGAGCTTGATCTGGTGATAGTCAGACAACTGCACATGTGCAGTGACGTAGTAATAGCTTAATGACGTACAACACACGGAACGAGCGGTTCTTCCTGTTGAATAAAGTGTCATATAAATGAGTGTCCTGTCATTCTAAAATGATCCTTTCACTCAGTGTCTGTGAAGTGGAGCAGGACAACATCCCACCAGTCCCTGTTTTGGATTCTCATCCACAGACGACTGGTTTTGAGTGCGGGATGTAGCATTTTTACTGTGTGATAAATATAAGCAGCGCGGCACAATGGTTCATATGTAGCCTGACGTCGTCATACTGATTCTGCTCCGTTGGGCTGTGATTATGGGGTGTGTTTCAACTGAACCAGGAAAGACCTCAATTGGATGGACCTACAATCAATCAGAGCAACGCATAGTTGTCTTGCACGCACGCTGGAAGAAGTAGAAGATGAGTGTAAACGATCTTTGCCGGTGTTGTAAAAAAGAATTTAAGGATATACGGAGAACTTACCAACACGATCATCGTTTTTGAGAGAAATAGTAAAGGTGAACGCATATACAAACAAGTTCTCAGTTTAGGATTAGAACGAATTCAACCCAAGCGCCTTTGGTGACGTGAATGCTTACGCTACTGTTAATCATCTGACCGAACAGCTTCTGTTCGGGCTTAGTTGCTCCACAATGGATCAAGTCCAGACGAATTTCCCGAACTCAAATGCTGTGGGCGGGGCTAAGTTCGGCTGGCATCCAGGCTAGTTCATATGCTCATTGTCTCCAAATTATGACCAGAAATGGATAAATATTAAATCTGCCGTTTAAAACAAATAAAGAACCAATGTCGTAGAATAGTTATTATGAGCAAACAGCTGGAAACTTGGCATACATGTGTGCGTGCATGTCAAAAATTAAAAAAAATTCAGATTTGACGCAGATGTGACATCATATAAACGTGCATATCATTTCGATCACTTTGAAACAAAAGTTGTGCATAGCCAGTGTTATGATTATTTATTTTAGTTAGTGAACTGATGGCATCACCTACCGCAAAACATTTTTAAACAAAAAAAAACGCAATAATTTCACAAAAGATGAACCCGGACAGGAAAGGTTAATCTCACCACAGTTCACCTGAAAAAATGAAATCTTTTAAATGCAACAAATTTTTGAAGTTCAGAAAAGTTGAATAATATCACTATACATCATGTTACAGTGGTACAGAACTACTAATTTTAGCACATCTTAGGTTAAATCACTCTATTGAAACAAACTGAATGAAACTCTCCTCACATGACGAGGACTGGAGCGGCTTCTCTCCAGTGTGAAGTCTCTCATGCCTTCTCAAGGAATCTGACCGAGCGAAACTCTTCCCACAGTGGGAGCACTTGTACGGTTTCTCTCCAGTGTGAATTCTCTGGTGTGATTTTAAGTTGCTTGCTATAATGAAGCTCTTCCCACAGTCAAAGCACACATGAGGTCTCACACCAGTATGAACACGCTCATGCTCTCTTAAATTTTGCAGTTGTGAAAAACTCTTTCCACAAAAAGAGCAAATGTGAGGCTTTACAGCACTATGAACTTTATGGTGTATTTTTAAGCCTGATGCCAAAGCAAATGTTTTATCACACTGATCACAGCTGAACGACTTCACTCCAGAGTGAGAGAGCAGATGAGTGTTGAGAACGCTTTTGTAACCGAAGCTCTTTCCACACTCGGAGCAGGAGAACGGTTTCTCTCCGGTGTGAGATCTCATGTGCACATTTAGGTGTCCTTTCCGAATGAAACACTTTCCACACTGAGGGCATGAGAGCAGATTTTCTCCAGTGTGAATCCTCATGTGCACACTTAAGTCTCTTTCCTGAATGAAACTCTTTCCACACTGAGTGCATCTGAATGGTTTCTCTCCAGTGTGAATCTTCATGTGCCCTTTTAGGTGTCCTTTATATCTGAAACCCTTTCCACAATCAGTGCAAGTGAACGGTCTTTCTTCAGTGTGAGATTTCATGTGTCTGTTAAGAGCGGATTTATCTATGAAAATCTTACAACACTCAGGGCAGATGAAGAATGTATCTCCAGTGTGAATCCTCATGTGTATCTTAAGGCTTGCTTTAAATACGTAACACTTTCCACACTCAGAGCAGCTGAAAGATCCTTTGACTCCAGTTTTTCCAGTTTGTTTCCGTTTCAAATTCTCTTCAGTCTTTGAAACGACTGCGTTTTCATCTTCATTTTGGACATCTTGTAGTTTTTGAGACGGATGTTGTTCGTCTTCATTTTTGAAATCATTTGGTTTTTGAAACGGATGTTGTTCGTCTTCATTTTTGAAATCATGTGGTTTTTGAAACGGATGTTGTTCGTCTTCATTTTTGAAATCATGAGGTTTTTGAAACGGATGTTGTTCGTCTTCATTTTTTAAATCAGTTGGTTTTTGAAACGGATGTTGTTCGTCTTCATTTTTGAAATCATGTGGTTTTTGAAACGGATATTGTTCGTCTTCATTTTTGAAATCATGTGGTTTTTGAAACGGATATTGTTCGTCTTCATTTTTTAAATCATGTGGTTTTTGAAACGGATGTTGTTCGTCTTCGTTTTTATACGTCAGTTTTCCATCTTCATGTGTGAAATGATGCTGTTTGTCTTCATTCACTTCCATCGGGTCTAAAATCAACATTAAATTCCCAAATTCAATTTAAGGAGACAAATGAGAAACAAAGAAATAACGTCCACTCTTAAGCACAAATCTAATTTACTAATGCATCTACTAGCATCTAGTTTTAGATGTATTGTTATACCCTCCTGAGAACCAGAAATTTAAGATAATTTGTGAAATTAGTGTCATTACATTGTTTGGAGCACAAGAAACTAGAGCTGCACGATTCTGGGTAAATTGAGAATCATGAATTTTAAATATAGATCATAATTCTCCCATGATTCTGAACAGACACCTAATAAAAAAAAAAAAAAAACAACTTATTTTACTAGAGGTTCTTAAGAGACATCTCAATGTTTTTATTTAAATTTATGTGTGTGTACTTCTAACATGTTTGGTTGGTAGAATAAATATTTTCAGGGCTCCAGACTGCGACCAAATGGTCGCATTTTGCGACTAAAATTTAAGTGTGCGACTGAATTTTACATCCAGTCGCACGTGCGACCAGTAAATTTGCCTGCTCTCGGTACTGGAGAAATTAAGAAAATACACTTACTATTTATAATTGATAGACGTTATATCTGGCAAATTCTATCGTTGCCAGCCGTTTCTATATGAGATAATATTAAACCATTTGTCCGTGATGCATTTTTGCTATTCGCAATCCAGAAGAGAGAGAAAGCGAGCGAGTTCTCTCACGAGGAGCTACAGCGAACAATACGTCAGTCAGCTTAAAGGGTTAGTTCACCCAAAAATGAAAATTATATCATTAATGACTCACCCTCACGTCGTTCCACACCCGTCCACGACTCCGCAGCGACGCTGCTGACGTGTTATCTGGTGCGCCCGAGCTTCCATAGCTTGAATAGCGTCTCCCTCAGACTGTAAACGAAGCTCGGGCGCACCAGAGTCAATGCGTAGTCGTGAACGCGGATTGACAACAGACCGGAAGAGAAGACAATGCTGAATAAAGTGGTAGTTTTTGTTATTTTTGGATCAAAATGTATTTTCGATGCTTCAAAAAAATTCTAACTAACCCACTGATGTCACATGGACTACTTTGATGATGTTTTTATTACCTTTCTGGACATGGACAGTATACCGTACATACATTTTCAATGGAGGGACAGAAAGCTCTCGGACTAAATCTAAAATATCAAACTGTGTTCCGAAGATGAACACGAAGTGTGCTGCGAAATGGACCGACTTGCACGTTATATTTTAGGCTTCGTGTGCGTGTCTAAACCATTAAATAAACAACAAATAGCCTGTGTCAAAATGACCGGATTGGAGAGTAGTTACTTTAACAGTTTATATCTTAAATGGGCGTAAATAGTTTGGTGAAATAGGAGAATATGATATTATTAGTTCTGCATTCGGTCTTAAAGTGGCAGCTTCTAATAAACCTGCTGCAGATTGAGCCATTAATTTGTAACGACCAAAAGGCAAAGAGAAAATATTCACATCTCTTGAATGAATAACTTTAGCTTTTATAAGCATTAATCTATCAATTTATACAGTGAAAACTATGCAGTGTTATTTTACAATTCATTACTTTATTAGATTTCTTTGTAGGTTTGTTCTTTCTAAGTAATATTAATGTTAGCAGACCTTCCGAATGCCTGCACACTGGTCCATTTACAAATCGATGTTTTTTTATTTTTGTTCAAACATTGCTATTTCTTTTGCTATAGATATTTTACTTTTCAGATTATAAAGCCATGTTAATTATGTTCTTAATTATGTTTTTTTTTCATAAAAAAAAAAAAAAACCAGTATAATAAAAAAAGAGCTGATAAGAATACCGTTAAAGTACCGGATCGATAAGCAGTATCGGTAAGAGTAGTAATACCGTTAAAACCTTAACAATACCCATCCATATTAGTAATACAGTGGAAATTTTGTAGATTTGGTTAGCGTGTTGATTTACGGTGTGCGGCCCTAAATTTTCTGGTTGTGCCCCTAAAATGTTCAGTTGGGGGCCACTGTGCTCCTAGTGAGAAAAGTTAGTCTGGAGCCCTGATGTTGTAAATTAAAATCAGAGTGTCTTCCGTGTCTGGAAAGGATCTATTCTTGAGTCAATAATATAATAAAATATCCTTGTTTGAAATGGGTTTGGTAAAAAGAAGATTTTGGTTTTGTCTATACTACTAGGTACTTATACTATATTGACTGGGTTAAATAGAATTGCATCACTAAAGAGAGACTAAAATACAATTTTCACTGACTAAAACTGAAAATAGTCATGGATAATTCTGACTAAAATGCTCAGAATTTTAGTCGACTGAAACTTGACTAGACTAAAAAGAGTATGAACGTGACTAAAACTAAAATGACAGCTTGACACAAAGACTAGACTAAAACTAAAATTAAAACAGGCCGCCAAAAAGAACTACTCATTTGTCATTAATGTCAGACTGTACAGCAGTGAAGACGTGTTAAAAAGAGACACAGAATAAACCTTGTCTGGAGTTTTACATCATAAATCAATGAGGTGTTCGGTGAATGTGAGCTTCATTACACGCAGGGCAATCTCTAACATTCATTTTAGTCATGGCTTGCCTTTAAAAAAAGCGACAATTTGATGGTTGTTGCAGGAGAAGTCCCACTGCAGGACTGAGCAAATCTTCTGACACTACCAGAATTTCGCCTGAGGTCAAATTTGATCACATCAGTCATTAATCGGCTGTCGGTGAACAAGTCTAACTAGACTTGAGATTTTAAGGCGGGCGTACACTGTGCGGACACTCGGGAGGTAGGGCTGGGCGATAAGGCCTAAAAAACGATTTAAATCGATTTTTCCCCCCTCCTACTTAAAAAAAATCTCCAGATAACAAAGAAATCGAAAAAAAGTTTTAACTTTATATTGTTTATGTAAAATATTTGCGGCTTGGTAGCACATACCTGGGGACCAAAACTTAATAAACCCCGGCTATTCCACAGTATAGATGGGCACCATATATTTTGCAATATACAATATACATATCAAAGGTTTATGAATTGATATGCAGATAAAATATTTTTTTATTAACAACAGTAGCTAATGTTCAAAAAAGTATATGGAAAATGTAAATATTCTGCTCTTATTAAATATAGGTTAACATTGTTCTTTTATAGTCTCACACTGAACTGACCAACAGCTTCAGTGATTATTAAAGAAATTATTATTATTATTATTTTTAATTGACTATTTCTTCCACGATACCCCTTTAAACTTTTAGTTTTACAAATCAAAACATAAAAAATTAAAATCGGATAACATTTAGAGCTTTGAAGTGCTGGAAAAAGTGTGAAGCACTTGAAAACCCTTCAATCTCAAAATGTTGTACTAACCCTGAGATGAATAACAACAACAACATTAAATCCACGTGGTGTTACTACAGTAAATCATGGTGAACGTTGGTGATTTGTGACTGAAACCCCTGATCTTCTCTCATGTGGATGTTAAAAAGAAAATCGATTTTCATTCAATCAAATCGACGTAAACTACACATTCGAGTTAATCGACTTATCGATTGAAGATTTATCGCCCAGCCCTATTGGGAGGTCATGAGATATTGCACACAGTACGAGACAGTTAACTTGATAACAGGGCCGGCCCTTGGCATAGGCGGAATAGGCAAATGCTAGGGGCGCCACTCATCCATAGGGGCACCAAAATGTATTACTGATACTATTTTATTCATATTAATTTTAAATATTACCAAATAAAGCGAAAAAAGCTCCAGGTGTAGACACGGTGAAAGTTGCCTGATCATTTATGACTTGTAGTGTCATAAAAAACAGAAGCCCTCTGATGCAGGCAAGATAAGGGAAACACTGCAAAAATGTTCTTCTTATTTAGTATTTTTGTCTTGTTTCTATTCTAAATATCTAAAAATTCTTAAACCAAGATGCATTTACTAGATAAGTAAAATTATATTTTTTCTTAAGTGAGTTTTTGCTTAAAACAAGCTAAATTATCTGCCAATGGGGTGAGAAAAATAATCTTGTTTCTGATTGAAATCTTGTTTCTTGTTTCTGTCCCAAACAGAAATAAGAGAATTTCTCACCCCATTTGGCAGATAATTGTGCTAGTTTTAAGCTAAAACTCACTTCATTTAGATTTTTTCCCCCAGAAAACAAGGGAAAAATTATGTAATTTTACTAGTAAATACATCTTGATTTAAGAATTTTTTGATGTTTGGACTGGACACAAGAAAAAAATATTTAATAAGAAGAGTATTTTTTGCAGTGTAAAGACAGAGGTAAAGTGGTGTAATGAATTAACAGTTTATTTATTTGCATAGTAGTAAAATACTAATGTACGCTAATTAATTCCAGTTTGACCTTAAACTATATGCTAGCAGCAGTTCTGGGTTCTCCAGTGGCCACAGACAGTGGATTTTGTCAAAAAGAATCATATCTGTTTTTTTTAAACGCATGTAATATCACTTTTTTAATAGCCTAATGTTTTTACTCTACAGTTGTGCAGTTTTAAGGGGACATATGGACATTTTAAAATGTATTTGCCGAAATTAGTAATGATATATATATACAGGTTTATTTAAAATAGCAACATTTTATGTAAATTTCACATTAAATATCTAAATTTCTCAGTTTAATTCATGGCGAAAACATGAATGTGCATATTAGTGGAAGTTTGCTGCCATCTACTGGAAAACAAACACTTTTGCTAGTTCTCAATAGTTTGTGCATGAATGCTAGATGCAATTACTTGTTATTTGTGTTTAGGCTGTAATGTGGCGTAGGTGCTATTTTTGTATAGTTTAACTATCATCAGCCTTTTAAAAAAATTAAATAATAATAATATCATGAACATAATGACGGGGTAGAATGGACTGGACATCATATAAAACAATAAAAATTAAAAAACATCAATGCATTAAACAAATAAAACAGTACCAGTGTTTCCGCAACTTAGACTGAAAACATGTAGTGCTAAACCTTGATACAAGGGGCACAAAGTAAAATCTTGCCTAGGGCAGCAAAATTGGTCAGGGCCGGCCCTGCTTGATAATCTCGACAAAAGCAGCTGGTTACGACTATGCGCCGGCGGCAATCGCGCAAGCTAAACACAGAGACTGGAGCTTTCAATGTTGCAGCTATAGCTTCGGATAGGAAAAATAATGAAATGATTTGAAAAGCAACAATTTGTTGCATGACAGTGTATGCGCACACTGTATGGTTGCAGCCACGTCCAGCCTAATAATACTCATAGATTTAGCCTATATGATGTGGTTGTGTATGATTAGACAATACAGGGAGCAGCTTATACACTGTTGAAAATCTGGCCGACATGTTTAAAAATGATCGGGAGGTTGTGAGGTGCGTCTGCGATTTCCACGCGAGGGAAAATAATAATCTGCGAGCTCGTACGAGAGCAAAAATTGCACCGTGTACTAATCTACCCGGCTTTAGCCTAGGATCAGAGGAATCTTTTAGGATTTGCAAATCTTGGCTAACATCGCACAGTGTGAACCAGTGATGCGCGGGTCAATGTATAAACAACCCGCACCCGACCGACGTTTTCAACTAACCCGCCCGCAACTCGGACCGCTAAAAAAAAGAAGAAAATATTGTACCTGACCCGCATTTTTTAAAAGTAGTAAATGCTCATCGTAGCGTCATTGGGCCATTGAGAAAATGTTTCAGGCCCTGACGTGGTGCGCTCAGAGGTGCAGCGGCGAGAGCAGGCAGTTCTTGAGGCGGCCCATCATTTTCCATTTCAGCTGTCTAGATGCAAATCATTGATGAACGCGATGTTTATGTTTCGACCCTGCTTAAAGAATTCATCAGCGGGTTAGTCAACTGAGAGAAGGCCCACTTTTGGAAAAGTGTGAAAGCCCTTAGGAGCGCAAACTGTTCTTTTTCTGAATGCTGTATGATATAGCCTAGTGTTATGTAATAAAGGCTTGATTTATTCAATTATTTCGTTTCATTTTCTTAACAATTAAGATGCTGCATGTGTTTATCCAGTCTAATCGAAGTGTGCGTCTCTCCCCCGACTTTACCAACAAAAATCCCGCCCCCTCTCTGAAAATACATAAAACTGACTTTTCTGAGCTATATGCGTTTAAAAGTAGCCTATTAAAATGGTACAATGGCATTGCTCAGTTCAACGTGTTGGGAAATCGGGCATTTTGTCCCGCGTCAGCCTTTATTAAAAAGTTAATAACGCTCAACATTCAAAAGGTAAATAAGGATTTATTGACGACCCGACCGACCGCGACCCGAATATCATTAAAAATATTTTTGGATGACTCGTAACCGCAGGGCACCCGCTCATTTTGGATCAACCCGTGCATCACTGATGTGAACCCGGCTTTAGCCGTTTTTATACCCCAAGGAGAGGGAGTTGGAATGGTGTAACCTCCAAACATTTGGTATCTCTGAAACACCCTGAATGTACTCAGGACACATAAAACTGTGAGATGTATGATCTCAGAGAAGTTCACTAAAATATAGTTCACGCCTCAGTCTCAAGAGGATTTGTCAGTTTTTATCGTAATGTTCCTCATGTAAGAGAATGAAGGAAAACACCAACCTATTTGTTCCTCTGTCTCTTCCTCTTTTATTCTGCAGGGTTCTTCCTCAAACTCCATCTTTACAATAGTATGTCTGTAGTTTCTCCTGGAGTAATTCCTCCTGCTTGCTTCTTCTTCTCCTGTGGGAAGATGGGAGAAGTGTTTTGCACAGACTGTTTAGAAACAATTAAACTCATCCAGATGATTTTTATGTTGTTCTTACTTTAGTTATGATTTACATTCATATAAAATTGTGTTTGCCAGGTTACATCACATAAAAAATGAAAACACAACTCATAATCTAAACAAATTGTAATGTGAGAAACAGTCACGCTTTCACGAGCGTAATGAACATCATTCGATTCATTTCTGAGTGATTCACTAAATGAAACGACTCGTTTAGTCGTTTGGATTTAGATTTCTCCTAATAAATGATAAATGAATGCACTCACAGTGTGAAAACATCAGATTTAGAGCAGAATGAGCGGCTTTGTTCCACTTCTCGTGTTTATGTTCTTCCCTCGCTCACTTCTCTTCTTCTCCTCTTCTTCTTTGTCATTGCCTCGGTTGCTCGAGCGCCTCCACTGGCGGAAACCAGTCACTTCATTCAATCACTAACAACCTTCACAGATAAAATCTGTTATCTTGTTTGATAAAAAAAATATGTTAATAAATATGTTTGATTTGGGTAAAGATTCAAACTTCAAATATCTTCTAAGGAGTTTGGAAGTGCATTTTACCTTCTGGATTCCCTACTGTTGCGTGTAAATTGATTTAATTTTAAAGTTATATGTTACAAGTAATGAAAAATGTGAGTTATCAGATGAAGATTTACCTTAAAAACTCCAGTTCTGTCCGATCTGCTCAACACAAGTTGTCTGATTTAGATTTCTCCCAATAAAAATAAAATCACAGTCTGATAAAAACAGTGAATTAAATCAGTTAAAGATACACTATATAACTTTTGCCGCTTAATAAACAAAACTTAATGCACCATCTTGCGGATCAGTATTTCGACAAACAGTTTGGTTAAAAAAAAGTAATACAAGCTGATTTTGTGTCGTCTGAATCCTCTGAAGATTTTGCATGAGCTTCTCTATTTGTAGTTATGGCAATAGTTTGCCAGCGCCACAGATAGGGTTGCCAACCGTTCCGTATAATACGGAATCGTCCCGTATTTGACACATAAAAGTCTTGTTGCGTATTGAACTGATACGGAACGCACTTTGTTCCGTATTTTTGAGAATCAATTCAGTGCAAATCTATGACAGACATTTTCACATTTTCGGTAGATAGGCCTACTAATTTCTCCCCGTTTGTCTATGATCAGCGAAGCGTTTTTAACATCTTGGAACATCATTAGAGAGAATGCCCTTTTAATTGGTCGTTTCAGTCATTGTGAGTCACGTGTCGTAGCGAGAAGTGACAACAGCGGGAAATGTAAAAATGACTACCTCCGAGCAGCCGGCGAAAAAGAGAAGAGCACAAAAATATAGAATTGCAATAATCACAAGAGGAGCGAGAGGCTGCGGGCACAGGAGGGAGCGATATCAAGTTTCCTTGTCCGTCAGACGACTCCAGAGGCTGATATGGTAGGCTATGTAATCATGTGGATTTTTAAGACTCAAATATAGTTGATAAGAAAGTACAGGTTTAGCCTAACATTCCATATAGGGGTTACGCATGGTTTAACACTTTCCACACATGCCAGCATGACGAAACTTAGTGCATTTACTAGTTGCCATATCAACATTAGAGAAAAAATATTGCCAAAATTAAAAAATCTCTGGAAGATATCACTGAACATGTATTTAACAATAGCAAAAATATATTTCTTACTTAAGTTTAGTTCTCATCTCTGTTTTTTGTGTTTATTTAAAATAAGTTTGTATCAAATATGTCAACACCCCCCCCCCCCCCCCCCCCGTTCCTTATTTTTATTTCAGAAAGTTGGCAACCCTAGCCACAGATGTTCCTTTAGATGCCGCCATTTGCTTTCTGTTCAACCACGTTAAGTAGCTTGTGGCTTTGACTGATTTAATTCACTGTGTTTATCAGACTGTGATTTTATTTTTATTGGGAGAAATCTAAACTTGCATTGAGCTGCTCAGACAGAACTGGAGTTCGGGAGGTTTTATGGTAAATCTCATAATAACTGATATTTTTATTAGTAATACTTGTACCATCTAACTTTAAAATGAAATCAATATTTATATTGAAATCAACAACATCAGTAAGAGCAGTTAAAAGAGTCCAGAAGGTAATACAGTTGCAAACTCCTCCTTAGCAGATATTTGAAGTTTGAATCTTTATCCCAAATCAAACATATTCGGGGAGTCAAATAGTGTTTGTAAAATCTCAGACAAGGTCATTTAATAGTGACTGGTTTCCGCCAGTAGAGGTGCTAGTGCAACCAACACACATCCGAGTCTAGGAGAAGAAGAGCGAGGGAAGGAAAACATGAGAAGTGGAGCACAGCCTTTCATGCTCTAAATCTGTTGTTTTCACACTGTGAGTACACTCATTTATCATTTATTAGGAGAGCTCCCTGATGCGTTCACATTATCTGACGTATAATAGCCTGTCTCCTAATATTAAACCTATCTGGGCTGTGTGGTGAACCACCTCTTAGCCCTGCTCTCTGTTTTGGTCTTTGTTTGCACTTTGAATATTGAGAGAGTAGCTTACCTTGATTATAGTTGCACATCATAGCGGTAAGAAAAAACTCTTATTTATTTTTGTTATTTATACTGTTTCTCTATGTTCAATTTGGGGAAATGAGTTTAATTAGGAGGTCACACACGCAGCCTCAATCAGAAGTTCTGGAAGCTCTTGATTCATGACAGTAAGGTCTGAAGAGACTCATGTGAAATCATACAGGAGAAAAGGCAGTCAGTTGAGTTTGTGGCAAAACATTTTACAGTGCTTGTATATTGTTGTCTTTCAATGCATTTGATAATTCCTACCAAGAAAGTAGAAACTGAAATGACATTCATTTCAAGATGAAAACATTTCAAAACGCACCTGCAGTCATGAATTTTGTCATTGAGGATTTCTTAAAAATACTATCTCGTGAGCTAAGTGTCTCGTCACACCCCTAGAAACTACTGCTAGTAGGGCTGCACGATATTGGAGAAAACTTACATTGCTTTTGTTTTTCTGCAATATAAACACAATTTCACCAGATTATTTAAATAGTTCTATTTGAAAAGAATTAATCATTCTAGAATAATTGGGCTGATTTTGTAGGGGAGTGAATCTGCATAGAAATCACAGACGAATACAGAAGAAGGATTCAATTGAAAATATAGCCGCTTGCAGCCATTGTGGGGCCATTTTTAGTTGATATTTTGGATATATGATCTTTAAAAATAATACATTTCATTGCCCAATTCACATGGTTTAACTACACACTGGATTTGATTAAGCAATCTTCAAAGCTATAGACTGTTGCTATAAACAGCATGACACTCATACAACAGTTTGTTGTTGTTCATTTTACAAAGACTTGAGTTTTTGAAGGCAGAACCACAGCTATTGGCTTTAAAAGACACAACATTACACACAATTGTATAAAGTTGCCCCACATGGGACTCAACTCAACCTGAAAGGTTCAAGACTGGCGTCTTATCAGATTGCGCCACTGGGTTGATGTTGATTCACTGGGCTGTTGAGGAGAGCCTTCAGTGTGAAAATGAGCTCACAGAAGCATGTTAACTAGATTAGCATGCTAAGATAACTTGATGCTAATGTAGTTTATGCTTAACCTGATAGCTGAAGAGCCACATTAGAAAGAATGGCAACTGGTTAGCATGCTAAGCAATTAACATTTAAGCTAACAAACATAAGGACACAAACACAGACAGGGTCAAATTCAGAGACGTGTTTTCTCAGGAATGGTAGCGAATATAAAAAATCCATCAGTTATTTCTGTGACAAAATGACAAAATTTGGGCAAAATTTGTAGGAGTAGTGAAATAATTTTTTGTTTTGCTTCAATATGGCGGACAGGCAAATTGATGGGAAATGACAAATGAGATATTGCAATCGGCATAAACTCAAGGAACATAATGACATATAGAAATCAAATTTTGAATTATTCTGTTTTTAAAAGTAATAAGCATTTAGCAAAAAAACTTATATCTCTGAAACACTAGGTGGCTCTGCATTCAAACTTCTCAGGTACCTTCAGGACATGCTGTCGATCAACCCTACCAAATTTTGAAGATATTGCAATTCATGGCAGTGTTCAAAATGGTGGACATGTGGTTCATCCAATCCTGGCAAAATCGGTATCCACAGATTCAGACACAAGGAATCCATAGACATTAAGACAAACTGTTCAAAAGTTATTAGCAAAAATGATAAACTTTCACTCTTCTATGATGGTTAAACTTTGCAATTAATCCGTGAATCACATGCGTTCGGAACCGGGGGCAACTGGCCCATACGGATCAACTATGATCCGTACTTGACATCACACATCCGGCAATGTGACATTGTGACTATACCGGATGCGCACAGCGCAACATCGATGCTAAAATGATATATCATGCAGCCCTAATTGCTAGGGACAAATCAGTGGTCACTGGATATCGACAGGGACACATCCCTAACGTTCCTACTAAATTCTACATCCTTGGTCTGAAAACCTGCTGTTCCATTTTTCTCCCTACTGTGACGTCTTTGTAGGGAAAACCCCCGTCCATTGGTGACGATCTCTGCCCTATTAGCATAGACCCCACCCTGAGTGAACTGCACACAGTCTGCCATGTTTATACCCTCACTAGAGCAGCTAGTCATAAAACGTCTCAGCTATTTTAACATTATAACTGTTCTGTTCTTGGCTGTAATAAGAAACTCCCAGCATCTGAACCACTGAGGATGCAGTAGATTCATTTAATTTTTAAACGGGAATGTGTCCAAGAAATTAGCTAAATTCGTATATGTTTGTGTGAATCATTGTACACTGGACTGCTTCTCAAACGATGGTCCGTAAATGCAGGGTTTTCTCAAAGATGAATCAATACCACCACTTTGTGATCCAACTTCATATCCAGAACGTGCAAGTACTGCACTTTATAATGAATGTTTGCAAATGTCCTTTCTGAATGTGCTAATGTGGCTAAAGCTAACATTGTCTCTTACTGTATTCACAGAGACCAGAGCTTGTTATTTTTTAAGCCAAAAATGCTCACCGCCTGTAAAATTCAGAAGTGCTCAGCTCTGGTCTCTGTGAATACAGTCAGAGACAATGGTATCTGTAGCCACATTAGCTGTACAGCGTACTAACAAGCACATTCACAAAGGCAATTTGCGTATATATATTCACAAAATATACAGTGCGGTACTTGCATGTTCTGAATATCAGTCCCTCCAGAAAAACGTGATTATGCGATCGCGTGATTTAACGCATAATCAGCGAAAGTCCGCATATTTATGCGGGGGCTGCGTTTTTTCAAATACGCCGCACTTTCGCCGCGTAAATTGCCTATTTCCGCGTGCAAAATATGCGGGGCTAGCATGATTTCATAATCCCCGCATTTTCGTTGCAAAAAAAGTCATATATATATTAGCAGAAAGTTGAAAAATGTTTGTTTACTTCACACAAGAGCCGCCATTTCCCCCTATTGCCATGGGAACGTTTTGAAGTGACGTAATTACCCGACATGAACATCATCGAAAAGCTGCAAACCCCACGGAGAAACCATAGATATCGGTGAAACCATGATGAAGCGCAAACTCCCATTTGCCAACAAAAATAACAGCAAAATACAGCGCAAAGCAGTTTCCCGCTGTCTTGACCGATTTCAAAACACAGCATCATGAAGCTTTGAAGCGTTATGAATCAATGAGTCGATTCAGCGGTTCGGATCGCCAAAGTCACGTATTTCAGCAGTTTGACACGCGATCCGAATCATGAATCGACTCACTGATTCATAGCATCATGATGCTGTGTTTTGAAATCGGTCAAAACAGGTCTGACGGTCTGACGGGTGTCCAACCACATGAGGGGACGTCATTAATGACAGAATTTAAATTTTTGGATGAACTAACCCTTTAAGAGATTGCACTTTGTGCATTGGAAGCACTCAAATGTCTGTTTTGTATAGCTACCTCTGCAAAACAGGAAGTTATTTATTCATTTTTCAAGTTGTAGCATATTCCTTTTGTAAAGCTACAGAACTTGTTTGACTCAATGTTTTGTAAATTTGAGCCGTGTGTTTATTAAGGTCTTCAATAAAACAAGATGAGAACTTAAATATTCCCAGTACTTTCTGTGATGTAGTGCTTTTTTTCTCTTTTTCATCAAACCGCAGTTTTTGCAAGTTCCCGCAATTTCATCGCATAAAATTGCATAAATATGCCGCATTTTCCCACATTTTTCATCGCATTTTTTAAGAAAAGGATTTTTTGCCCGCAACAATCACAAAAAAAAGCCGCATTTTTCTGGAAGGACTGTGAATATGAAGTTGGACAGTTGGTATGGATTAATCTATGAGAATTATATTTGCGGTGTGAGGTTCTCCACACTTCAGTTGTTGTTGCAGGAGTTTCCAAACTCGCAGGAGCTGTAAAGTCTCTGCACTCTTCTGAAAAGGGAGCGAGAAGCAGCAGCTCATTTGCATTTAAAGAGAGACACACAATATTTTCGAGCTGAAACTTTAGACACATTCTGGGGACACCTGAGACTTATATTACATCTTGTATTAAGGGATATAATAGGTCCTCTTTAAAGCTGGATAATTGAGAGTGATTGTAAGTGTGATGATCATCTGCTAAAGAGCAACAGCGACCACAATTCACACCTTCAGTCAGTGAAGCCGCTCCCACAGCCGTTCATGAGAGTTTAAATGCGGGGAATATTCCCATCTTCCCACAGGAGAAGAAGAAGCAAGCAGGAGGAATTACTCCAGGAGAAACTACAGACATACTATTGTAAAGATGGAGTTTGAGGAAGAACCCTGCAGAATAAAAGATGAAGAGACAGAGGAACAAATAGGTTGGTGTTTTCCTTCATTCTCTTTAATGAGGAACATTAAGATGAAAACTGACATATGACGATACATCTAAAACTAGATGCTAGTAGATTCATTAGTAAACTAGATTTGTGCTTAAGAATGAAATGTATTTCTTTGTTTCTCATTTACCATCTTTAATTGAATTTAATATGTTGATTTAGACCCGATCGAAGTGAATGAAGACAAATGGCATCATTTCACAAATGAAGACGTAAAATTGACATATAAAAATGAGGACAAACATCTGTTTCAAAAACCTCATCACTTCAAAAAGGAAGAGACTGAAGAGAATTTCTCACAAGAACAAGCTGGAAAATCTGGAGTTAAAGGATCTTTCACCTGCTCTGAGTGTGGAAAGAGTTTCACACGTAAATCAAACCTTAACAGACACATGATGATTCACACTGGAGAGAAACCGTTCAAATGCTCTCAGTGTGGAAAGAGATTCACTAATAAAGGACACCGTAATGTGCACATGAGAATTCACACCGGAGAGAGGCCTTATACATGCACTCAGTGTGGAAAGAGTTTCACATCACAAAGTGTTTTCAAAGATCATCTGCTCTGTCACTCTGGAGTGAGATCATTCAGCTGCGATCAGTGTGAGAAAACATTTGTTGTGGCATCAAGCTTTAGAAAACACCTTAAACTTCATGCTGGTGTGAAGCCTCACTTTTGTTCTTTTTGTGGAAAGAGTTTTTCACGACTGCAGAATTTAAAAAGGCATGAGCGTGTTCACACTGGTGTGAGACCTTATAAGTGCTTTGACTGTGGGAAGACCTTCAGTGCATCCACTACCTTAAAAATACACCAGAGAATTCACACTGGAGAGAAACCGCACAAGTGCTCACACTGTGGGAAGAGTTTCACACAATTATCTAATCTACTGAAACATAAGAAAAATCGTTGCCCGAAGTTAGCACATTTTAATTAGCAAATGTTCCAGTGGTTCCCAATCCTGTCCTGCAGGACCACCAGCACTGCACATTTTGTATGTCTCCCTCATCAAACACACCTGATTCAACTCATGAGCTCATTAGTAGAGACTGCAAGACCTGAAATGGGTGTGTCAGATATAGGGAGACATACAAAATGTGCAGGGCTGGTGGTCCTCCAGGACAGGTTTGGGAACCGTCACTTACAAGTTGTGATGGGAAGTCGACTCCAGCACAGGAATCCCCTCTCTGTGTCGACTCGGTTGCGGTGTCCGATATCGCTCACTTTTTACTGATTCTCTAATATAGTGCATGGCACTATATAAGCAAGAAGTGAACGAAATTAAGGTCCAAATCAATGCAGTTTCAAAGCTTCGAAGCGCTTCAGAGGCTCTGCATGATCACAGACGAGGAATAGGGTCTCTGCGAAACGATCGGCCATTTAAAAAAAAGGGGGAAAAAAAGAATATACTCTTTAATAGGGCTGGACCAGAATATTAAATTATTCTTTCGGTGGTTTGGTATTTGATTTTCAATTGGGATTTGAATAATCAGGGTTTTTTTTTCTCGCAAATCCGGCATATATATTTTACAATTAGTAAAAGTAGACAGTTGAAGAGAAACCCAACCTCGTTATACTTAATAAACATATTTGCTTCTTAGTGTTCCCTGCACTAAGTTCCATAGCTGATAATAACATACGTTGTCTTATTTTAAATCTAGCTTTACGAGCTTTCAGAATACGCTTTAGTATCAGTGCTCGTCTCTTTCCCGTTGTTTTGTTAATTACCTCTTTAGTAAACAATACATAACTAGCAAAAGCAGCGCTGCTTGCATCTCCTCCACTTGTTATTGTTGCAGACAGTGTCACAAAAATGATTACTGTCCATCGCTGACTGGGAGGAACCGCTGCCCGCAGTCCCATGTCTCTCGACTAATTTTCCTAATCTTCACGGTACTTTAGACCGCAGTGGAAACGCAGACAGTAGCAGGTCTGGGGAAAAAAAGTTCCTGTAAAAAAAAAGTTCCTGGTACAAATTGTTCCGGGTAATTTCGGTGAAAACGGGGCTAAATGCTCAACTTCGGTGTTCTGCTTTCACGACGTATGACGTCACACATCGGAAAGGTCAAGTCTGTGAAGGTGTAAGTACTGACCCACTGACCCAGTTCTCCTCCAACTTAAAAAAATTTATTGTTTTACCTTTATTTTTGTAAAGGCCTTTGCATGTTAATTTTTACACTGGGTCGGTACTTCCACCTACGTCACGTGCGTGACCTTTACGCCGTGAAGAAGAACAACACTGAAGGCGAGCATTTGTGGTTAAAAGGTTTTTTATATTTTTATTTATTTTAATGAACGAAGGTTTCGCTAGGTAAGACCCTATTCCTCGGCTGGGTTTGTGCAGAGCCTCTGAAGTCCTTTGAAACTGTATTGATTTGGACCTTCGTGACCCCGGTCATCCTCTCCTTAATACAGTGCAGTCGCCCTGTCCCATGTGCAGAAAAACACCCCCAAAGCATGATGCTACCATCCCCATGCTTCACAGTAGGGATGGTGTTCTTGGGATGGTACTCATCATTCTTCTTCCTCCAAACTTAAGACGGGCCTTGACATGTGCTGGTTTAAGCAGGGGAACCTTCCGTGACATGCATAATTTCAATCCATGACGTCTTAGTGTATTACCAACAGTAACCTTGGAAACGGTGGTCCCAGCTCTTTTCAGGTCATTGACCAGCTCCTCCCGTGTAGTTCTGGGCTGATTTCTCACCTTTCTTAGGATCATTGAGACCCCACGAGGTGAGATCTTGCATGGAGCCCCAGTCCGAGGGAGATTGACAGTCATGTTTAGCTTCTTCCATTTTCTAATGATTGCTCCAACAGTGGACCTTGTTTCACCAATTGGCTTGGCAATTTCCCCATAGCCCTTTCCAGCCTTGTGGAAGTGTACAATTTTGTCTCTAGTGTCTTTGGACAGCTCTTTGGTCTTGGCCATGTTAGTAGTTGGATTCTTACTGATTGTATGGGGTGGACAGGTTTCTTTATGCAGCTAACGACCTCAAACAGGTGCATCTAATTTAGGATAATAAATGGAGGTGGACATTTTAAAGGCAGACTAACAGGTCTTTGAGGGTCAGAATTCTAGCTGATAGACAGGTGTTCAAATACTTATTTGCATCTGTATCATACAAATAAATTGTTTAAAAAAATCATATATTGTGATTTCTGGATTTTGTTTTTTAGATTATGTCTCTCACAGTGGACATGCACCTACGATGACAATTTCAGACCCCTCCATGATTTCCAAGTGGGAGAACTTGCAAAATAGCAGGGTGTTCAAATACTTATTTTCCTCACTGTGTGTGTATATATATATATATATATATATATATATATATATATATATATATATATATATATATATATATATATATATATATATTGTTTTCAGTATTGCTAATATATTAGTAACAACTAATTAGTTTGACTAAAAATGGCACCAGATGTTTTTCTGTGTTTTAATGAGCTGACACACATACATGAATATGAACTAAGGTTTAAGATCATTTACTTTATAGACCTTTTGGCCAACAATTTGGTAAAAAAACGAAATATTCATATTTTTTAGCAGATTTTGTGTAGTCTCGACCCTCTCATGTGTTTCTATCAGAGGTGCAATTTGAGATTAATTCGTAAATTGTAAAAAAAATCTGACAATTTGTACTGCATTAATCTAGCTCAATTTCTGTTATGGTGAAAGAACTCATAAAGTAACATATGTCGCACAGAATATTGCAGTTAGGCTATAAAACTGCAGCAGAAGTATAAAAACAATACAAATATGACAAACATCACAAAGAAAGAGTGTTATAATTATATAAAGCTGATTATAAAAGGGAACTGATTGAGTTTGACTGTTGACTGTTTGACTGATTGGGAACTTTGCCCGAGTATGACGTGTAAGTATTGATTTCCTGATCTCTGACTAATTTTATACATTTGTAGACGTTTGAATGAGGTATTTGTTTAATTAAAAGGAACAATAGTAGTTAATAGTCTGTCAGCTGACCCACCCATAGAACAAACAAAACAAGCCCTGAAAATTGATAAAATAATAGCCTATTATACAGACACTTTATTTTTAATGGTATTACATAATTAGTTAATTGCATCTAATAGATTATACTTTCAATAAAACATTTGCAAAGGGTTTGTAAAAGCTGTTTTTATGCGGTTCTGATCAGCGTGTCGAAACAGCGAATCATTTTGCGACGCAATTGATTCATTTGATTCGAAGCTTAGAAAAGCTTCGTTTCTCCCTTCACTAGCAGTTGAGGGCGCTCGAGCAACCGAAGCAACGACACCCGAGTCTAGGAGAAGAAGAGAAGTGAGCGAGGGAGAAGTGGAACACAGCCGTTCATTCTGCTTTAAATCTGCTGTTTTTCATACTGTGAGTACATTCAGTTTATTATTAATTAAGAGAACACTAAATCTGAACGAGTCGGTTCATTTAGTGAATCACTCCGAAATGAACCGAGTGAAATACATTACGCTCGTGAAACGTGAACTCGTTACTGGCTGGTTTTTAACATTACAATTCGTTAAGATTTTGACTTGTGTTTCCATTTCATGTAATTAACAAATGAAACCTGCTCAAATGAATGCATGTAAATTATATATAATGTAAACAGGGCTCGTTTTAAGGGGGGTGGCATCCCAGGGGGTGGAGTTGGATAGAGATCCGTAGGGCGGGGCTAGAACCAGAACTCTTCCCACTGCATTTTGATTGGTCGACAGATGTCATAAAGTTATTATTTTGACAGAAAAACAAACTTAATATTTTATAACGTTTAAAATGGTTAGTTACAAACACTGTAGTTTGTACATTGTGGGCAATAACCAGTAAATAACGGCCCAATTCAAATGTTTACTTGCTTTTCTTCCTTTTATCTTTGGAGCGTGATGAAATATATTGCTCTTGAAAATACTTGCCAGCATTTAAAGAAATACAAGTCTAGAAATGCATCCAAATTACAGCGAAGTGCGGCCGTACGGTGCTCTGCAGTGTTCAAAAAGGATAAAAACAGTGAATTTTGAAGTGATATATTCTTGAAAACTCAGAGACGTGGATTCGGACAGCAATTAAATGACCACACGACCTTGGTGTTTGTCTAAAACAGTAGGTAATTCGGCCGGGGGGTTTTACGCGGGTGGTGGGAGACGAACGGCAATAAAATCACTGACTAGCCCCTGTAAATGATGACAATGCCTTACGATCGCACGTGAAACAATTTACTTACCGGGGCTTCAGCCAACTCCTTCACCACTAACTGAGCGAGCTGGAAAATCAAACTTTTCCCGGGACACAACATCATGGCCTCCAAAAAAAACTCAGCAAAGATTGTTTTTAACTTCTGGATATTCGTCAGCAGTGCCACAACGGAATGAATGGCTTCGCTTGCATCTGTCTCCACCGCTATTACTGAACTACAACTCAAACTAGCGCACAACGTCAACGTCATCGTTCTCAGCCACTCCCTCTGTTCACTGATTGGACCGGTAAAAAATTGTTCGGAGAAAACCTAAGACTATACCGCAGTCCCAGACGGAGTACTGAAAGAAAATGAAAATTGAGCGGAAGTACGTAGGAGGGCGGAGCCAGGCTATTATTTTTATTACAACCCACATAACAATTTTTGGTTCCAAGAACGTTCTGTGAATGTTAGTTTCTGGTTCCCAGAACAGACATCCTAACGTTCTCTATTCAGTCCTTCCAGAAAAATGCGGCTTTTTTTTGTGATTGTTGTGGGAAAAAATCCTTGATTATGCGGCATGTTTTCTAAAAAAAAATGCGATGGAAAATGCGGGATATTTATGCAATTTTATGCGATAAAATTGCGGGAACTTGCAAAAACTGCGGTTTGATGAAAAAGAGAAAAAAAGCACTACATCACAGAAAGTACTGGGAATATTTAAGTTCCCATCTTGTTTTATTGAAGACCTTAATAAACACACGGCTCAAATTTACAAAACATTGAGTCAAACAAGTTCTGTAGCTTTACAAAAGGAATATGCTACAACTTCTGAAAAAATTAATAAATAACTTCCTGTTTTGCAGAGGTAGCTATACAAAACAGACATTTGAGTGCTTCCAATGCACAAAGTGCAATCTCTTAAAGGGTTAGTTCCAGGGTTGCCAGGTTTTCACAACAAAACCCGCCCAATTGCTACTCAAAACTAGCCCAAAACAAGCCCAATCTGGTTTCAGGGGGGCATCTCCAGTAAAAATCGCATTTGGGGGGTTAAATATGTGTTTTTTTGGCATGGTTGCCTACTAAAATTCGCATTCCCGGGGCTAAATATCATATAATTGGGGTCGCTTCAACCCGCGGACATGAAAAACAGCCCGCGGCAACAGTGTGGAAGTAGCCCAATTCCGCGGGAAAACCGCGGACTTGGCAACACTGGTTAGTTCACCCAGAAGTGTAAATTCTCTCATGAATGACGTCCCCTCATGTCGTTGGACACCCGTCAGACCTCCGTTCATCTTCAGACAAAAATGAAGATATTTTAGTGTAAATCCGATGGCTCAGAAAGGCCTCCATTGGCACACTGTACACTCTCAAGACCCATAAAAGCCCTAAAGACGTCGATACAAAGTCCATCTCACTACAGTGGTTCTACAATAACTTTATGATGATAATAGTTTTTGTGCGCAAAAAAAACCTAAATAACGACTTATATAGGGATGACCGATTTCAAAACACTCATCATGAAGCTTTGAAGCGTTATGAATCAGTGAGTCGATTCATGATTCGGATCGCGTGTCAAACTGCTGAAATACGTGACTTTGGCGATCCGAACCGCTGAATCGACTCACTGATTCATAACGCTTCAAAGCTTCATGATGCTGTGTTTTAAAATCGGTCAACACACCGGGAAACTGCTTTGCGCATCTTTTGCTGTTATTTTTGTTGGCAAATGGGAGTTTGCGCTTCATCATGGTTTCACCGATATCTATGGTTTCACCACGGGGGTTTGCAGCTTTTCAACGACGTTCACGTCGGGTAGTCACTTCAAAACGTTCCCATGGCAATAGGGGGAAATGGCGGCTCTTGTGTGAAGTAAACAAACATTTTTCAACTTTCTGCTAATGTATGACTTTTTTGCTACGAAAATGCGGGGATTATGAAATCATGCTAGCCCCGCATATTTTGCACGCAGAAATAGGCAATTTACGCGGGGAAAGTGCGGCGTATTTGAAAATATGCGGCCTCCGCATAAATACGCAGACTTTGGCTGATTATGCATTAAATCATGCGATCGCATAATCGCGTTTTTCTGGAGGGACTGTCTATTGGTTAGCCAGGAAAGTTTTCTTTACGTAAATAGAACGTTCCTGGAACCTCTTTACTCCGATATCATTTACCCTGCTGTACGTCAGTAATCGTCCAGCAATGCCCGCGTCCCATATGGTATAAGCGGCATGGAAAACAGATGAATGGGCGTCAATAATCAGTAGCTACTACAAACCATGTCTTGTTTTGAACTTATTTAATCAATAGAAATAATTAAAGCACATAAACCTTCATATGGAGGATTAAATAAGATTGAATTATGCATTAATATGTATATTTCGTAACTTGTATCACTGACACTGTACCACAACCAGGTTTTACGTTTAGGGTAGAGTGGAGGAAAATGCCCCCCCTTAAGGAAAATGTAACATTACAGTGAAACAAAACATAAATGTGACTTGAATTGCCATCCCGGTTTTGAGTGACTATGGCAGGAGTTATTCACCAAATATTAAAATTGCTCAGCCTTCATAATTAATTAGTATTTTGACTGAAAATATTTTTGTACAAAGGGGGTGTTTTGCCCCAGCGGTGGGGTAAAACGCCTCCCCAAGGTGGGGTAAAATGCTTTCTTACCAACCAGTTTGCTTCATAGATCAACAGCAAAATGAACAGACTAATTTTTAATCTCTAAAGTAAAAGGCAAGTAATGTATCAACATAGGCCTATATATATTAATATTTATTTGAGGAATGCCCAACATATCCAAATTTTTAACATTTACATTTATACAAATAACTAAGTCATACAAACAAATATGTTGTAATAAATAAATACATAAATAAATAAATATTAAACTTATACATTTGTTTATTTATGTAGTGAAATATATTCAATAAATGCATTAAAAACCACTATGTTTTATCATTGGGTCACCTAACCACCTTCCATCAGTGAGCTAACTGTGCTATCAAGCTAGCCTAATGCTCACTTGAGGTAATTTTTTTTTTCCCTTACAAATATTTTGATTTTACCACCTAGTTATACTGCATTAAGTGTAAAACAAAGGATTTGATAGACAGAAATATGTTATTATATTAATGATGAGAAACTATGCCCTCTGGGGGGCATTTTACCCCTCAGCTATGACTTTTTTGTATTTTTTATTAATTTTTAAAATATAACTATAATCCTAATAAAAAACATATCCTCTCAAACTACAGACTTCACTATCCATCTATCATACATCACTGTGATATCCTGCAGATCAATACAGGGAGTGCAGAATTATTAGGCAAATGAGTATTTTGACCACATCATCCTCGTTATGCATGTTGTCTTACTCCAAGCTGTATAGGCTGGAAAGCCTACTACCAATTAAGCATATTAGGTGATGTGCATCTCTGTAATGAGAAGGGGTGTGGTCTAATGACATCAACACCCTATATCAGGTGTGCATAATTATTAGGCAACTTCCTTTCCTTTGGCAAAATGGGTCAAAAGAAGGACTTGACAGGCTCAGAAAAGTCAAAAATAGTGAGATATATTGCAGAGGGATGCAGCAGTCTTAAAATAGCCAAGCTTCTGAAGCGTGATCATCGAACAATCAAGCGTTTCATTCAAAATAGTCAACAGGGTCGCAAGAAGCGTGTGGAAAAACCAAGGCGCAAAATAACTGCCCGTGAACTGAGAAAAGTCAAGCGTGCAGCTGCCAAGATGCCACTTGCCACCAGTTTGGCCATATTTCAGAGCTGCAACATCACTGGAGTGCCCAAAAGCACAAGGTGTGCAATACTCAGAGACATGGCAAAGGTAAGAAAGGCAGAAAGTCGACCACCACTGAACAAGACACACAAGCTGAAACGTCAAGACTGGGCCAAGAAATATCTCAAGACTGATTTTTCTAAGGTTTTATGGACTGATGAAATGAGAGTGAGTCTTGATGGGCCAGATGGATGGGCCCGTGGCTGGATTGGTAAAGGGCAGAGAGCTCCAGTCCGACTCAGACGCCAGCAAGGTGGAGGTGGAGTACTGGTTTGGGCTGGTATCATCAAAGATGAGCTTGTGGGGCCTTTTCGGGTTGAGGATGGAGTCAAGCTCAACTCCCAGTCCTATTGCCAGTTTCTGGAAAACACCTTCTTCAAGCAGTGGTACAGGAAGAAGTCTGCATCCTTCAAGAAAAACATGATTTTCATGCAGGACAATGCTCCATCACACGCGTCCAAGTACTCCACAGCGTGGCTGGCAAGAAAGGGTATAAAAGAAGAAAATCTAATGATATGGCCTCCTTGTTCACCTGATCTGAACCCCATTGAGAACCTGTGGTCCATCATCAAATGTGCGATTTACAAGGAGGGAAAACAGTACACCTCTCTGAACAGTGTCTGGGAGGCTGTGGTTGCTGCTGCACGCAATGTTGATGGTGAACAGATCAAAACACTGACAGAATCCATGGATGGCAGGCTTTTGAGTGTCCTTGCAAAGAAAGGTGGCTATATTGGTCACTGATTTGTTTTTGTTTGGTTTTTGAATGTCAGAAATGTATATTTGTGAATGTTGAGATGTTATATTGGTTTCACTGGTAAAAATAAATAATTGAAATGGGTATAAATTTGTTTTTTGTTAAGTTGCCTAATAATTATGCACAGTAATAGTCACCTGCACACACAGATATCCCCCTAAAATAGCTAAAACTAAAAACCACTTCCAAAAATATTCAGCTTTGATATTAATGAGTTTTTTGTGTTCATTGACAACATGGTTGTTGTTTAATTATTAATGTTGTTAAATTAATCCTCAAATACAACTTGCCTAATAATTCTGCACTCCCTGTATTCTCTTAAACACTTGTTTATTAATATCTGAAAATTATAGCGCTTAACATGTAATCCTCTTCTCTTCAAATACGTCGCTGGTGTCAGCTTCTCCAAGGAGATTTGTTTATCCCCGTCAAACGTAGTGCATAGCAACAGTGAAAATTTATCTTGACTCTCTCTAGTGGTTATTTTGGGAAAAACAGGTGGGGGGCGTTTTACCCCCAGAGGGGTTTTCCCCCACTCTACCCCTAAGTGCCAAATAACAAGTACATCAACACAATATTAATTTTATTCACAGACATTTAAAAAATGAATAAAGATTATATTAACTGGGATAATAGTGCATTATTCTCTTACCACTGAATTAACGGGACGTAGCCTACTTCTCTCTTTTGGTCAGTACACAAAAACTTCTCGGTTAACACCATGTTGTCTTCAATTAGGTGTCAAATCTCTCTGAAATCACATTATTTACACTCGTATATTTATTAATTATAACTTATTATTAGTGGTGGGCATAGATTAATTTTTTTAATCTAGATTAATCTCACTGCAATCTTGGAATTAAGATTAAAGTTAGATTAAAGTGGATTAAACTCTAGATTAAAATGGCTCATTTGAATTTTGCCGAAGGCATTCAGAATATGTGTGCTTGTAAGTGATCGTTTGTCTTTTTGTAGTTTGAATAATAAATAACTTCTGTCCCTTTAAGACCTGACGCACGCATATCCAAACACTGTTCCTGTGAGCTGGTTACGACTGTGTTTACGTTAAAACTCACCAAGATGGGCATTGAGACATTTTTGAGTGTATTTGACCATTAATAAGCTGGAAAAAGGAGCTCATTTTTGCATTTGTATGTCAGAGGTGGCTTTATTACAGTATGTGTGTGCGCTTCAGATGCGAGCGGGAAATCTGCAGGAATTAGTAGAATTAAAGGGTTAGTTCACCCAAAATTGAAAATTCTGTCAGTAATTACTCACCCTCATGTTGTTCCAACCATGTAAGACCTTCGTTCATCTTCGGAACATAATTTAGTATATTTTTGATGAAATCTGAGAGCTGTCTCACTCCTCCATAGGCTTTCAGAGGGACTGAAACTTGATGGCCCAGAATAGTAAGTAAAAACGTCATTTAAGGAGTCCAAATGACTACAGTGGCGCTGTATTAAGTCTATCATGCGACGAAAATACTTTTTGAGCGGAAAAACAACAAAAATAACGACTTTATCCCACTATTATTGTTCAATTTGAGCCTCTGGCGAGAGTTCGCGGGAGTGCCACGACGCATGCGCGAGAACTTGCGCATGCGTCGTGGCACTCCCGCAAACTCTCGTCAGAGAGTATATAGTGGGATAAATAGTGGGATAAAGTCGTTATTTTTGTTGTTTTTCCGCTCAAAAAGTATTTTCGTCGCATGATAGACTTAATACAGAGCCACTGTAGTCATTTGGACTCCTTAAATGACGTTTTTACTTACTATTCTGGGCCATCAAGTTCCAGTCCCTCTGAAAGCCTATGGAGGAGTGAGACAGCTCTCAGATTTCATCAAAAATATACTAAATTATGTTCCGAAGATGAACGAAGGTCTTACATGGTTGGAACAACATGAGGGTGAGTAATTACTGACAGAATTTTCAATTTTGGGTGAACTAACCCTTTAACGTTATGAGCAACCCCGCGCAAAATTCAGACCGGTCACACCAACACTAGGGCTGTAGCGATACACTAATCTCACGATACGATACGATACACGATATTCAGCTCACGATACGATATATATCATGATATTCAGCCAACGATTCGATATAATTTGATACACTTATGTCATTTTCTGAAAGATTTAAAGGGGACAGAGTGATTTTGGTGACATCTTGTGAGTGTTTCATTTACTTGGATTGAATTAATTAAACTGAAAACTAAAAACATCAATTACACAATATGTCTCTGGACAGAGAGTCTACACTAGCTTGAAAATGCTGGACAAAATGAATCAAAGATGTGTTGAGAAAATTTGTTCCATTTATTGTACAAGTATGTGAGGTAGCCAGTCTAGCCAGCAGAAAAGAAAAAAAAAAACATGGCAGCCAATAATTCAAGTCCATAGGAGCAACATTTAAGCCAACTTAAAATTGTACCCATCATAGCAGAGTAGCTTAAGGCCTTAAGTGAACACTAGTAAACAGAAACTCTCCTCTCCACATAACTGCAGACCCAGTGATCTAAATTGTCTTCGGATTTTTGTTCAGGAATAGAATCTGATCAACGTGCTCTCGGAGAAGTGCACTTCTCTGAGCAGTGATGATATCGCCGGCGGTGGAAAACACCCTTTCTGAGGAAACACTAGTGCCAGGGACACAGAGGTACCTTTTAGCAAGTTGTGACAAGAGTGGATACTGATACTGGGGCTCCTTCCACCAGACCAGTGGATTAGGGTTCTGCCACCATCGTGATGCCACGCCCCCCATTGCGAGTCTTGTTGTGAGTGCAACTAATCCTCTTCTATAGTTAAACTAAAAACTTTGCAGGGATTGCTCTGTAAATTATATTGAGAATATAACTAATGCATATATTCTATTTTAAATACTGTAGTCTTTGCCAGATATAGCCTACATTTTTGAAATAATAAACGAGGCTCAAACATCCATTTCATAAGCATACATATTTACTTCAGCACTTCCGTCAGTGAAACAACACACCACAGCCTGTAAAACATTTAAATGATTATCAGTAAATAATGGTAACCTAAAGAATATAAGAAATTAAATATTAGTAAAAAAAAAAAAAATAATAATAATTTCCCCTCAAATGCGTCATATACCGCTCTGCGCGAGATGAACCACGAGCTGTACACACCTTCTCAAATATCTTCGTCTTCATGTGTTCTCCTGATGTTGCAAAGCAACACTTGTTCTGAAGAGCGAATTTTATCTTCCACAGGGTCAAGACATTTAAGCTGTGTTTGATTATTCACTGCCAGAGAAAACAAAAGTAAAATGGCCTGTGTGTGTGAAATGCGCTATTCAAATAAACTTGACGCGCCTTACCAAGTCTAATAACAAGCACAAACTGTATTAAATAAAAGTAAGTAAAAAGGTAGCCTACTCATCCTACAGTGTTTTTCTACTTTCCCACAGTAAAGGACCTGAATGGGTATAATAGACTTATAAACAAACGAAAGGAAGAAACGTTTATAATTCCCTGTGAAAATTGGTGCGACGCCAGTAAAGATTTGAGAAAAGAAACGAGATGTCCATGTGGGATAAAATGGACTAACGTTAGGCCTATTGTTAAAATTCACGGAAGTCGCAAAACAGAATAAAAAAGCTGACAAATCTTAAATTGGGCTCAGCCTACCTCTCTCATTCGGCATGAATCCATTCATGGCTGCGAATTTATTTCCTTTGTAAACAAAGCTTTGTGCTTCACCCGGTATTATTCACGTAAAACAACATTAACATACAAAACACTGGGTTAGTAACGAAATGATAGTTTTGAAGTAGAAAATAGCATTTATGTAAAGAGATTTATTAAAATAAAAAGTGCACAACTCTTCTTAAGTGGAAGGAAGATACTTTTTTCCCTCACGTGCAACCTAGCGCAGATGAGTCATTATTTGGGTTAGTAAAATAACGAAATTATATATAGTTTTGAAGTAGAAAATAGTATTTATGTAAAGAGATAGTAAAATACAGATATAGTAAATTATATATTTGTATTAATTAATAAAAGACGATATCATTGTCCATCACGATGATTAGCTGCCAATTTAGGAGACATCGCCCAACCCTACTAAATAAATGAATAAATCAAGCCTTTATTACATAACACTAGGCTGTATCATACAGCATTCAGAAAAAGAACAGTTTGCGCTCCTAAGGGCTTTCACACTTTTCCAAAAGTGGGCCTTCTCTCAGTTGACTAACCCGCTGATGAATTCTTCAAGCCGGGTCGAAACATAAACATCGCGTTCATCAATGATTTGCATCTAGACAGCTGAAATGGAAAATGATGGGCCGCCTTGAGAACTGCCTGCTCTCGCCGCTGCTCCTCTGAGCGCACCACGTCAGGGCCTGAAACATTTTCTCAATGGCCCAATGACGCTACGATGAGCATTTACTAAAAAAAAAATAAAAAAATGCGGGTTGGGTACAATATTTTCTTCTTTTTTTTAGTGGTCCGAGTTGCGGGCGGGTTAGTTGAAAATGTCGGTCTGGTGCAGGTTGTTTATACATTGACCCGCGCATCACTGCTGCACACTGAATCCAGTCCAGACAACAACAACAAAAAAGCCTAGCAAAAAAGCAAAAATTGTTTCTTATTTAAATTGCATGGTCCAAAAAGTGCAAAGTACATGCAAATTAAATGCTAGAAGCTAGATACGAGCAGACGTTTCAGCACATTATCTTCACTGCACACATTGCAACAAACAGTCACCCTTTTCTTAATAGATTAACAATTAGATTTGATAGTTTAAAAGTCCTGGGAATATAGAGCTCATTTCTGATAATAACACCACTTTCGAGAAGATAAATTATCAAGGAAATGTTTGAGCATAAATCTCTTTCTCTCAGATAAAACATTCTGGTCCTCCCTTCAGATCCATTTGAATAAATCTTGCATACCTGATACAGACAATTCTCCATTAGCCTATTTTCTGTAATCTAGTGGAAACAGCCCAAACTGTCTGCACGGTGCTAGAGCACACAGGGCCTGGGTTATATACTTTCAAAAATGTATTTATAACCAAAAAAAACAAAAAGCTCACACAACATAGACTTACATGTTTATCACTTTTAGCAGTGGTTTATGTAACTCCAAAGGGTTTCCTGTAAAATGACACCAAAATTGTGTATTTAGAGACACTGTATGTGGGTATGTGAAGCTTTACAATTTGGGTTGGCCAAATCCAGGTGGAAATCCCAAAAAAATTGTTCCCGAGCTTAAGTGGTTAATATTGTTACAAACTAGTTTTGATTTCAAGATTCAAGATTGCCGTTCTTTTGAAATACAATATAGACACAATATATTCTATTTTAGTTCTAGTTGAGCTTATTTCTGTCATTAGCATTATGTATGCTTGAGGATTTAAAGGTCCCGTTCTTCGTGATCCCATTGTTCAAACTTTAGTTAGTGTGTAATGTTGCTGTTAGAGCATAAATAATACCTGTAAAATTATAAAGCTCAAAGTTCAATGCCAAGCGAGATATTTTATTTAACAGAAGTTCCCTTTCAAAGCCTACAGCGAACGGCCGGCTTGGACTACATCCTGGTACTTCCTTCATAAATGACGTCAGTAGAACAGTAGAACAGACTAACCTCCGCCCACAAGAATACGCGGAAAAAGGGGGCGTGGTCTTGTTGCTGTCCCACGTGGAGAAGAGGACGTGTCGCGTGGAGAAAAGGAATTGTTGCGTTTGAGTGTGTTTGTCGCCATGTCGTCGAGACGCTGTTATTTTCATCCCGGAGTCAAATCACCTTTGTTTGGCTTTCCCAGGGACGCTGTAGAGATCATTAAGCGCATACATCTCCCGTTAAGAGGTGTGACCTTTCCACGTGCGCTAAGCTGCTGTCGAATCACAACACGGGAACCGCTGGCACAATCAGAACTCGTTACGTATTTCTGAAGGAGGGACTTCATAGAATAAAGGAACTCATCAGCCGTTTTTAGGACAGTGAAAACAGCGGTATACAGATAAGTAAATTGTGTTAAAAATACAGATTTTTTTTACACACGAAACATGAACACATGTTATATTGCACACTGTAAACACAATCAAAGCTTCAAAAAAACACGAAGAACGGGACCTTTAAATGTGTGTGCATTTGTTATTAATAGTTTTTAATTATTTTGTATCTATTTTTCAATTAAAGTTAAAAGACAAGATTTTGTTTGTTGTTTACTGTATTGTCTTCTGCTTTCTCAACAAAAACAAAAAAAACGACTATTTGAGCAAAACATTTGCACCTGGATAATTGAGAGTGATTGTGAGTGTGATGATCATCTGCTAAATGAGCAACAGCGACCACAATTCACACCTTCAGTCAGTGAAGCCGCTCCCACAGCCGTTCATGAGAGTTTAAATGCTGGGAATATTCCCATCTTCCCACAGGAGAAGAAGAAGCAAGCAGGAGGAATTACTCCAGGAGAAACTACAGACATACTATTGTAAAGATGGAGTTTGAGGAAGAACCCTGCAGAATAAAAGATGAAGAGACAGAGAAACAAATAGGTTGGTGTTTTCCTTCATTCTCTTTAATGAGGAACATTAAGATGAAAACTGACATATAACAATACATATGAAACTAGCTATTATAAGACTCAATAGTAAATTGGATTTTGCTAATTTGGGGCTCCCTGGTTTTGTTTCTAATTTCTCTTTTCTATTGAACCATGGAAATTTAATTTTGTTTTTAGATGAGGTGGAAGTGAATGACGACAAACTGAATCTCATAAATGAAGATGGAACCATCATTTCACATACAGAAAACTATTTCACACAGAAACAAGCTGGAAAAACTGGATTCGAAGGATCTTTCGCGTGCTCTGAGTGTGGAAGGAGTTACACACAGAAAGGACACCTTAACAGACACATGAGAGTTCACACTGGAGAAAAACCGTTCACGTGCTCTGAATGTGGAAAGAGTTTTATACGTAAAGGAAACCTAAATGTGCACATGAGAGTTCACACTGGAGAAAAACCGTTCACGTGCACTCAGTGTGGAAGGAGTTTCACATCCAAAAAAGTTCTCGATGATCATCTGCGCTGTCACTCTGGAGTGAGATCATTCAGCTGTGATCAGTGTGAGAAAACATTTGTTCTGGAATCAAACTTTAGAAGACACCTTAAACTTCATACTGGTGTGAAGCCTCACTTTTGTTCTTTTTGTGGAAAGAGTTTTTCACTACCGCAAAATTTAAAAGAGCATGAGCGTGTTCATACTGGTGTGAGACCTCATGTATGCTCTGAATGTGGGAAGACCTTCATTACATTAAGTGACTTAAAAAAACACCAGAGAATTCACACTGGAGAGAAACCGCACACGTGCTCACACTGTGGGAAGAGTTTCGCTCTGTCAGGAAACCTGAAAACACATGAAAGAGTTCATACTGGAGAGAAGCCGTACAAGTGCTCACACTGTGGAAGGAGTTTCTCTTTTTTATCATCCTTAGCCGATCATGAAAGAGTTCATACTGGAGAGAAACCATACAAGTGTTCACACTGTGGAAAGAGTTTCACCCAATCATCTAATCTAAAGACTCACGAGAAAAAGCATACCTGAAGGCGTCCAAGTGAGCACAAATAGAGGTGAATTGTTTTTTTGCCTTGATTGTCCCTCGTCTTTTGAAGCAGAGTCTGTGTCTCATCATGAGAATAATTCAGTATGTTTCTAAATAAAGTGAACATTTACAATTCCACAGATTTGACTGCATTTGTTGTCATTCTCAGTCATTTCAAGGTTTCATGGATGAAGAATCAGCTCTAGGGTTGCCAACTTCTGGAAAAGAGAATATAACTAACAACTTCTGGAAAAGAGAATATAACTAACAACTTCTGGAAAATATTTGTGACCCTGGACCACGAAACCAGTCATAAATCGCACGGGTATATTTTGTGGCAATAGCCAACAATACATTGTAAGGGGCAAAAATATAGATTTTTCTTTTATGCCAAAAATCATTTAGGATATTAAGTAAAGAATAATGTCCCATGAAGATATTTTGTAAATGTCCTACCGTAAATGTATCAAAAATGTATTATTAGTTGTAAAATGCATTGCTAAGGACTTAATTTGGACAACTTTAAAGGCGATTTTCTAAATATTTAGATTTTTTTGCACCCTCAGATTCCAGATTGTATCTCGGCCAACTAGTGTCCTATCCTAACAAACCATACATCAATGGAAAGTTTATTTATTCAGAAAAAAAGATTGTGGTCCAGGGTCACATTTGTCCCGTACCACACAGTTTATATCATTTCAGTATCTGCAGTTAAGAATGTGTGTAAAAGGTACAAGTGTGGGCAGAATTATCATTCCCTTGGTAAATATGAACAAATAAGCCTGTAAAAATAAATCTGCATTGTTAATCCTTTCGATCTTTTATAACAAAAAATCACAAAAGTCTAACCTTTCATTGAAGTAATAGAATTGAAAATGTAGGGAAAATCTCTTTATGAAATATAATTATTAGCACCCTTTTATTCAATACTTTTTCAACCTCCTTTAGCCAAGATAACAGCTCTGAGTCTTCTTCTATAATGCTTGATGAATTTGGAGATCAGAGACCATTCCTCCATACAGAATCTCTCCAGCTCCTTCAGATTCACAGCTTGTCTTCAGTTCAGCCACTCATTTTCTATAGGGTTCAGTTCAGGGGACTGGGACGGCCATGGCAGATGCTTCAGTTTGTGCTCATTGACCCTTTTTTGTGTTGATTTTGATGTTTGTCCTGATGGAAGATCCAACCACGGCCCATTATAATATTTCTAGCAGAGGCCACCAGGTTTTGATTTTTTATCTGTTGGTATTTACAAGAATCAATGATGCCATGTATCTGAACAAGATGTCCAGGACCTCCAACAAAAAAATAGGCCAACATTTTCACAGATCCAGCTGTATATTTAATCATGGACATGGGGTACTTTTTATCCCTGTTTGCACCATCTGGTGGATTTGCTACCAAAAAACTATTTTTACAGTTTCATCTGACCACAGAACCAGGTCCCATTTGAAGATCAAGTCATGTCTGACAACTGAATATGCTGGAGTTTATTTCTGAATGAGTGAGGAGGATTTTTCTTGAAACTCTCCCAAACAACATGTGGTAACGTAGGGGTTGTTTGATAAATATTTTAGTCTTTCTGACCCCAAGACTAATCTCAACTGATCCTTGGAGAATTTTTGTCCACTCTCCTCCTCGCCGTGCATTAGGACGAAATATAGACATGTCCTCTTCCAGGCAGATTCATAACATCTTTAGTTGATTTGAACGTCCTAATTATTGGCCTAATGGTAGAAATGTGGATTTTCAATGCTTTAGCTAATTTCCTGTTAGCTGGATTTGATTGTTGACGATTTGGCACGATCTTGGATTGTTTAGTTCTTCGACGCTCATCCTGGACTTGCTGTCATAGCAACAGGTCCGTAAGCTTAAACCTGCTCGCGAGCGGCTTATTTTATGTAAACAGGATTAGATTGCATCTTGAGGTGATACTTAAAATCTGTCCCAGCCACTGCTATCTGCTTTTTCACCTGGGATGTTACACTTTTTATTTTATTTTATTTTAGTATTTATTTTATTTTCCCAAACTTTGAAATGGTGAGGAATTTGTTTGATCGAGTGTATTGCGGGTGCAAAATTAATATTGAACTTGCATCACTTTGCAATGTTCAAATAATTTGAATTAGCATTGACGCATTGAGCAGTGAAATACTTGTTTTTACATCTGCTATAGTTCAAATATTAAATAAGGTTTAGGATAATTTAGGCTCTTACATTATATTCGTTTATTCTGACAATTTAATCCAAAAAAAGTAATGAAAATTAACTTTTCATTGAACTTTTGCATATTTTAAGCATATTTTGTGTACTTGTTGAATCCATTGTGATTCTTGAAACAAGTTCACTGCTTTAATTCACTGTGTTTATCAGCCAATTGATAAACACAATTAAGGACAATTTAAGTTTTATTGGGATAAATCTAAATCAGACAACTTGCATTGAGCTGCTCAGAACTGGCATTTTTAAGATGAATCTTCACATATCTCACTTTTTTAATCAAAAATAAAATACTATCTAACTTTAAAAGAAAGTAAAGATTTATGTTAACATCAATAACATCAGTAACAGTTGAAAGAGTCCAGAATACAGTTGCAAAACTCTTTAGCAGATATTTGACGTTTTTACCCAAGTCAAACATATTTGGTGGAGATAAATTGGTGTTTTGTATAATCTCAAATAAGATAAAAAAATCTTATCTTGGTTGTTTTGTAGCCTACATAATCGATTAGATAGTTTAATAGGGATTGTTTTCCGCCGGTGGAGGCGCTCGAGCAACGACACATGAGTCTAGAAGAAGAAGAGAAGTGAGCGAGGGAAGAACATTTGAGAAGTGGAACACAGCCGTTCATTCTGCTCTAAATCTGATGCTTTCACACTGTGAGTACATTCATTTATCATTTATTAGGAGAAATATAAATCCTAACGACTAAACGAGTCGGTTAATTTAGTGAATCACTCAGAAATGAATCGAGTGATGTTGTTCATTACGTTCGTGAAACGTAAACTCGTTACTGACTGTTTTTCACATTACAATTTGTGAAGATTATGAGTTGTGTTTTAACTTTATGTAACGAACAAATGAAACCTGGTAAACAATTTTTAATTGTATGTAAGTCATTATCTAATGTAAGAGCCACATACAAATCAGCTGAAGGAGTTGAATTGTTTCTAAAGAGCTGTTTGAGTAAAACACTTAAAGCTGGATAATTGAGAGTGATTGTGAGTGTGATGATCATCTGCTAAATGAGCAACAGCGACCACAATTCACACCTTCAGTCAGTGAAGCCGCTCCCACAGCCGTTCATGAGAGTTTAAATGCTGGGAATATTCCCATCTTCCCACAGGAGAAGAAGAAGCAAGCAGGAGGAATTACTCCAGGAGAAACTACAGACATACTATTGTGAAGATGGAGTTTGAGGAAGAACCCTGCAGAATAAAAGATGAAGAGACCGAGGAACAAATAGGTTGGTGTTTTCCTTCATTCTCTTTAATGACTGATGAGGAACATTAAAGGGGTCTTATTATGCTTTTTCACGTTTTGTTGTTTTCATTTTGTTATTTGAGTATAAAAAGATCTGCAGGGTTACAAAGCTCAAAGTCTACTCCAAAGGGAGATATTTTATTTAACAGAATCTACTTTCCTAGAACTACAACGAACGGCTCGTTTGGACTACAACACTTTGTTTTTTTTTGAGTATCTTGTGAAGTCACAATGTTACTCATTATTTAAAGGTCCCGTTCTTCGTGATCCCACTGTTCAAACTTTAGTTAGTGTGTAATGTTGCTGTTAGAGCATAAATAATACCTGTAAAATTATAAAGCTCAAAGTTCAATGCCAAGCGAGATATTTTATTTAACAGAAGTTCCCTTTCAAAGCCTACAGCGAACGGCTGGCTTGGACTACATCCTGGTACTTCCTTCATAAATTACGTCAGTAGAACAGACTAACCTCCGCCCTCAAGAATATGCGAAATAGGGGGCGTGGTCTTGTTGCTGTCCCACGTGGAGAAGAGGACGGTCGCGTGGAGAAAAGGAAGTGTTGCGTTTGAGTGTGTTTGTCGCCATGTCGTCGAGACGCTGTTATTTTCATCCCGGAGTCAAATCACCTTTGTTTGGCTTTCCCAGGGACGCTGTAGAGATCATTAAGCGCATACATCTCCCGTTAAGAGGCGTGACCTTTCCACGTGCGCTAAGCTGCTGTCGAATCACAACACAGGAACCGCTGGCACAATCAGAACTCGTTACGTATTTCTGAAGGAGGGCCTTCATAGAACAAGGAACTCATCAGCCGTTTTTAGGACAGTGAAAATAGCGGTGTACAGATAAGTAAATTGTGTTAAAAATACTGTGTTTTTTTACACGCGAAACATGAACACATGTTATATTGCACACTGTAAACACAATCAAAGCTTCAAAAAAACACGAAGAACGGGACCCTTAAATAATCTCCACCCATGGAATACGCAAAAAAAAAAACAAGGTCTGGTTGAGCTGCATTAGCGAAGACAAAGTTGTCTTTATGTTAAGAAATGCTGTTTTTTCCACCCTGTTTCCAAAAATCTTTTGTTCGACCTTCCTAACGTTAATGAACTTGGAGTGGTAAATTTATTTTAAACACTGTTTCTGAACATTATAACCCCAATGTTAATCTGTGTGCTGGACATTTGACGGAGAACAGCTCCCAATGCAGGCTACACAATAAACTGCGTTTTCTATTCACAACATCTATAAACTAACATTTGAGAGTAATGGCACTAAGTTCTACAGATGGTGGCGCTGGAGGAAAGTTGACTATAAAGTTAATTAAATAATACAATTACTACTGTTTTGTTAATACGTGTAGTTACTTATAATATTACATGTTTGCTTATTGGAAATGTAACAGTGAAGGAATGAGCGTGAATTGATTATACAGAAAGTAATGTGCAAAAACCAAAATTTTATAGGGAAAATCTCAATATTTTTCTCTTATTGAATGTACCATTTTCTTCTATAGTATCACACCGAGCTGACCGATAGTTTCAGTGATAATAAAAGGAGCACTCTTTACTTTGTTTTCTGTGTAATTCAGTCAATTCAAAGATATTTTTTTTGTTTTTCATGAGACTTTTTTTGCCCATATATTAGGAAAGAGTGGAAATGGCTAAACTAAATTCACACACAAAAGTTCTGGGGTCTCATTTATAACCGTTGCGTACGCACAAAACAGGCCCTGAAAGAGGATTCGGTGGTCGACCGGTCAGGAATAGGTCCAATGATAATAGCTTACTGGACAACCACAGCTGCACGGACACGGAGTGTAAAGACATCTTCACAAAATTATGAAAAATACCACTGTATTTGAAGGATACAACTTGAAGAAAAAAATCAGATTTGCACGTTTCCTTTTCTAAAATACTTTGTCAGTGTATTTACTCTGTACTTTGTCAGAATCAGATGATTGTATTTACACTGCAATAAATAAGTTGGCCTATCTGTTTAAATTAAAATAGCCTAAACATCCTATATGTTCACATTATCAGCAAAACTGCATGAATTTGAGTTGAAGGGTTTAAAATTAACAAAATATTTTGAATTAAAATAACGTTTAAAATAACATTAGCCTCCCCCTGCAACTGCCTCATCGACACGGCATCTCAATAAACCCATCTCCAGATTGACTCCGATTGTTCGAATATTACAATTAAATAATATTCCGATCTATTATGACCTCTGACCTGTAAAGCTGCCAGAATAATAATAATAATAATAATAATCATACGCTGTTTGTTAATTGGCCAGAGGAGAACTGGCACCCCGACTGAGCCTGGTTTCTCCCAAGGTTTATTTTTCTCCATTAGGTCACATGATGGGGTTTTGGTTTCCTTGCCACTGTTGCCTCTGGCTTGGCGTGCTCAGTTGGGGACACTAAAATTTTCAACTAAACATCGAAATAAATCTAATTAATAAACTAAATTAACCATATAAACTAAATTACTGATCTAATTATTGATCTAAAGCCCACACTGTCACCGTATGGAAATTGAAATGAACTGATGACATCAAATGGCTATACAGCTTAATAAAATTATGCTGCATTATTTTCCTGTTTAACACTGTAAAGCTGCTTTGAAACAATCTGCATTGTTAAAAGCGCTATATAAATAAAGTTGACTTGACTTGACTTGACTTGACATTTAGCCCGTGGAAATGAATGAATAAACTTCTGAGAAGTATTTGATAAAATGTAGTTTTTATGGATATTTTGAAATATTTATTCTAAAACATAAAAAGGATATTGGATGATTGTCAACAATGTACTGTGTAAGGCACAAATGGCATTTATAGTCCGTATCTAATTTTTTTCTGTCTTGTTCCTTTGACAGTGTTCAACGTGGTGTCACGTGGATGGGAATATGCATGAAAATGATATGCAGATGAGGTTATGCATAGTAAAACTAGGCGTTGTAAGCTCCATATGGTGATTTCGGGGAGGAGGAGGTTCTGGCGTACACATGGTTTTATAAATCGGAATTTTTTTGTGCGTACGCAAAATCTAGCTTTTGTGCGTACGTACGCTTTTAGAATTAAATCTACGGAAAGTTTTATAAATGAGACCCCTGGGGCCCGTTCTTCGTACCTCACTAACTCAGTTAGCCGGATTTGATTGTTGACGATTTGGCATGATCTTGGATTGTTTGGTTCTTCTCTTCATCCTGGACTTGCTGTCATAGCAACAGGTCCGTTAGCTTAAACCTGCTCGCGAGCGGCTTATTTCATGTAAACAGGATTAGATTGCATCTTGAGGTGATACTTAAAATCTGTCCCAGCCACTGCTACTTTATTACAAGAGTTCATTACTGAACCAGGGGTAATAATAATCATTTTAAATAATAATAATATACAATTGTATATGTATATGAGAATGTATATAATATTATAATGTTGTGTATAATACTATAGACACAGCCACTTGATTGAGCGATTTATTTGTGATGGAATAATTACCTTATAATTTTATTGGAGGTTTGCACACATGTTGTACAGTTAATCTGAGCCGTGCATTAATTTAAGTGATGACGGATATTATGGGATGGCTTGATGCAGAGAATTTGATCTGGACCCTTAAGAAACTTTAATACTGTCACGTTACAAATCTGCTCCAAATTGAATTACAACATTGAAATAAAAATGTAAAGGGTGTACAAATACTGTATAAAATCTTGAATATAAATAATTGGTAATCATGAAAAAAAGAAAAAAAATGTAACATTGATCTATTATAACTTTTATGTTGGTTTGGTCGTTTGGCTGTTTCCTTATAAAGGTCCAGATATTCGTGAGGTTTTTTTGTGTAATTTGCCAAGTTTTTTGCCAGGTGGCTTTTTTAATTATATGAGGTCATTACGTTTCTGTCTTGACGGCCGCCAATCACTGCATTGCTGATCATGGTTTCGAGTATCGATGCATCTGCCCTCTTCAGGGAACACAAGAACGCGCAGTGATCTCAGATCATTTAATCCAGATATTTAAATCCAATCCGCAAATTCGTTTGAAGAACCAAATTAGCCAGACATCAGTTCCCTTACGAGAGTACTCTCGTATTGCGTTTTGCTAAAACGCAAGGGGGAATTCCTTTTCCTCGAGATATTGAAGCAAATTTTTATCCAAAAATACCTTTTAAACGCAGTGCAGCTGCACAACTCTCAGCAGGAAGCAGCTGCGTGCTGATTGGCTGTGCCGCTGCAACTGCAGCAACCTATAGCAAGACCGTGGGGCAGGACGGACCAATCAGGTCCTTCCAAATTCCCGCCACAAGGGGCAACAGAATTTGCATAGCCAAGGGTATATAAGACCCACTCTCGCAAGGTTAGTCAGATTAATTCTTCTTCAGCGACTTGCAATCGTTGAGCTCCGGATCGAAGCCTGCCGTCGACACGCACCCAGCGGAACACGCGGCCTGAGGACGTCGGATTCTCCGCCTTCAGCCTGCCTTCCAGCTGCGCCATCCGGCACATATCCTTTATTACCTTTTCTGTGTTTTCATTCAAAAAGAGCCGAGACGTTGTTTCAAATGTGCTAAATGTAGAATTAACTGTATTTCTTTGTTTCTCTTTTGTCCTGCTTTAATTGAATTTCGGGGATTTAATGACCCGGTGGAAGTGAATGAAGACAAACATCCTTTCACAAATGAAGATGGAGATGCAGTCGTTCCAGAGACTGAAGAGAATTTCACACGAAAACAAGCGGGAAAATCTGGAGTCAAAGGATCTTTCACCTGCTCTGAGTGTGGGAAGAGTTACGTGCATGAATCAGAGCTGAAGAAACACATGAAATCTCATCCGTTCACATGCACTCAGTGTGGGAAGAGTTTCAAACATAAACATCACTTTATTGTGCACATGAGGATTCACACCGGAGAAAAACCCTACAAGTGCTCTCGGTGTGAAAAGAGTTTCACATCCAAAAGAGTTCTCGATGATCATCTGCTCGCTCACTCTGGAGTGAGATCATTCAGCTGTGATCAGTGTGAGAAAACATTTGTTGTGGCATCAAACTTAAGAACACACCTTAAAGTTCATACTGGTGTGAAGCCTCACGTTTGTTCTGTTTGTGGAAAGAGTTTTTCACTACTGCAGAATTTACAAGTGCACCAGTCCATTCATACTGGTGTGAGACCTTATATGTGCTTTGACTGTGGGAAGACCTTCAGTACATCCAGCAACTTAAAAACACACCAGAGAGTTCACACTGGAGAGAAGTCGCACCAGTGCTCTTCATGTGGGAATAGTTTCACCTTCTCCTCTAATCTACTGACTCATAAGAAAAAGTATTGTCATCTAAAGGAGTGAAAGCACTTGTGACACATTAAAGCTGAGTGTTCATGAGCTGTTCAATGATGTTAGAAGCTCACTCTTGAGATGTGGATGAAAATGTATATAATCAGTAAGAAACTTCTTGTGTGATCTACAACTGCGTCATGCGATTTATATATGCACCCACACTTGTGACACTGATTTTATTTTGAATGTGATTTATAGATTTTACATTCAACATTTCAATATATACGTTCATTTTTGCTAAATTCTGCCAATGTAAATATGATCTAGCAGAACTGGGGCCTATACCATGAAGTCGGTTTATGTAACAATTAAATGAAACTACTCCTAAAGAAGAACACAATGTCTTATTTTCAATGAATTATAAGCATTCTTTATAACAAATTGCATACAACATTCCTTATAGATTAAATATGGATTAAATAATTAATGTATAATATGAATCCTTATTAAAACTAAAGAGGTGATTTTCTCTCTTTTGTTGTTTGATGAATATTAACACCACAAATGGAAGCAGGTTAATGGCCTGCTGTCACTTTAAGACCGAATGCTGACCGAAAATGACAATAGATATTAGTCATAGCTTTTGTCATTCAAAGCTGGTTTTGATTTTTGTCTCGTTTTTGTCTGTGAAAAATGTTGTTGACTAAAATATTGACAAATTATTTGTCAACGAAATGAACATAGCAACAGATTGAAAAATGAATGGGCCAAAAAAGGCAAGTGAATAAAAATGTGTCTTTAGTCTTGCAAACTATACCACCCCTGCTTTACTACTGTTAGTAACAAGCTAACTCTAACTTGTCATGCTTGTCAAGCTGGAAAACGAGTAAACAAGCAACAGAAGAGCTACTGGAGGGACGTCCCGCTCCTCACTTCAAAACGGATCAAAAGTGGGATTTTGTAGTGTCTTATGCTGCCTTCACGTGCTCTCGGAATTATCGTAAATACGAGTTTCCTAGGTAAAAATTGTACATGAACGCCCTCTGATGTCGTGTTTACCACTGGGAAGTTCGGAAATAATTTTGATACCCCAATTCCCGAGATGGGCGTGTCATAAGCTTTCATCATGGTGGCGGAGAGAACTACTGCTGTGGCAGGTGTGGTTTTATTGGGTTTTTTTTTCCAAAACAGCTTGGTTGTCTTGTCTTGACATTAATGTAGTATATATTTACATGTAAGAGTAATCATATGAAGTGTATTGTATGTTTGGTACACAGCGAAAATAGCCTGCATTTGACTGAAATTACAGAATCAGCAGAAAGCGGACTATTTAGGTTGTCGGTGCATGGGAGACTACAAATGATGATGGTTTTAATAAGATTTTCCCAAATAAATAGGTGTAACCCCTCCTGTTCGAACCGCCCCGCTCCAAGCGGGACTCGAACCCGGGTCCGCCGGCATGAGAGTCGGACGCTCTAACAAGGAGGCTAAAGGCTGCAACCTCTAGCGTCAGTCGCTAGAGCGTCTCTTGAGATCAGAGGAGTGAGGTTTACTCGCACAGCAACTACTAGCTGGCCTCCGTTACATAGGCAAGAATAACCTGGTGTCCACCATGATTCCTGTTCACTCCGACAACAAAGCACTTGAATGCAACAAGCTCGTAATCACGACTTCTAAAGTGGGAATTAGGAAATTTCCGATAGCACGTGAAGGCAACATTAACGTTACCCTGCTGTTGAACTCCCTTCCTCCTCATCAAGGACTCCAAGATGTTTTCATTTTAGGTGCTGAATCACCACAGTGGTGCTCCCGTGCCATGCCATGTCGCTTTTGCTGCAATTAACACACTTGTGAAGTTACTAAACGTGACTATTGAACATGTACTTGAGTATGTAGTACAATACAAATATACTATAATGCACTTTTAATACATTTAATACTTTTTCACCTGGGATGTTACACTTTTTATTTTATTTTTGTATTTATTTTATTTCCCCAAACTTTGAAATGGTGAGGAATTTGTTGACATTGAAGTGTATTGCGGGTGCAATATTAATATTGAACTTGCATCACTTTGCAATGTTTAAATAATTTGAATTAGCATTGACGCATTGAGCAGTGAAATACTTGTTTTACAGCTGCTATAGTTCAAATATTAAATAAGGTTTAGGATAATTTAGGCTCTTACATTATATTTATTCTGTTTTTTCTGTTTATTCTGACAATTTAATCCAAAAAAGTAATGAAAATGAACTTTTAATTGAACTTTTGCATATTTTAAGCATATTTTGTGTACTTGTTGAATCCATTGTGATTCTTGAAACAAGTTCACTGCTTTAGTTTTATTGGGAGAAATCTAAATCAGACAACTTGCATTGAGCTGCTCAGAACTGGAGTTTTTAAGCTAAGTCTTAATCTTATAACTCACATTTCATATATTACTTTTAAAATAAGTCAATTTACAGGCAACAGTAGATAATCCAGAAGTTTAATGCACTTCCAATCTCCTTAGAAGATATTTGAAGTTTGAATCTTTACCCAAATCAGACATATTTATTACCATATTTTTTATCAAACAAAATAACTTTTTATCTTGATTTATGAAAGTTTGCGATTGAATGAAGTGACTGGTTTCCGCCAGTGGAGGCGCTCGAGGAACCGAAGCAATGACAGAAGAAGAGAAGTGAGCGAGGGAAGAACATAAACATGAGAAGTGGAACACAGCCGCTCATTCTGCTCTAAATCTGATGTTTTCACACTGTGAGTACATTCATTTATCATTTATTAGGACAAATATAAATCCAAACGACTAAACGAGTCGGTTCATTTAGTGAATCACTCAGAAATGAATCGACATGAACCGAATTATGTTCATTACACTCGTGAAACGTAAACTCGTTACTGACTGTTTTTCACATTACAATTTGTGAAGTTAAAACAGTTTTTAATGGATGTAAATCATATCTAAAGTAAGATCAACATAAAAATCAGCTGGATGAGTTTAATTGTTTCTAAACAGTTTGTGCAAAACACTTCTCCCATCTTCCCACAGGAGAAGAAGAAGCAGGAGGAATTTTTTCTAAATGATTATTTGATCAAGACTCTTAAACCTGTAAGACTGATGAACACCTGCTAAATGAGCAACATCGACCACAATTAACATCTCATGAGAGTTTAAATGCTGGGAATATTCCCATCTTCCCACAGGAGAAGAAGAAGAAGCAAGCAGGAGGAATTACTCCAGGAGAAACTACAGACATACTATTGTAAAGATGGAGTTTGAGGAAGAACCCTGCAGAATAAAAGATGAAGAGACAGAGGAACAAATAGGTTGGTGTTTTCCTTCATTCTCTTTAACGAGGAACATTAAAGGGGTCTTATTATGCTTTTTCACGTTTTCTTGTTTTCATGTTGTTATTTGAGTAAAAAAAGATCTGCAAAAAAGGCGATATTTTATTTAACAGAATCTACTTTCCTAGAACTACAACGAATGGCTCGTTTGGACTACAACACTTTTTTTTTTTTAACGTATTTTGTGAAGTCACAATGTTACTCATTATTTAAATAATCTCTGCCCATGGAATACGCAAAAAAAAGGGACGAGGTCTGGTTGAGCTGCATTAGTGAAGACAAAGTTGTCGTTATGTTAAAGGGGTGGTAAAACATGATTTCACTTTTCTAACTTTAGCTAGTGTGTAATGTTGCTGTTTGAGCATAAACAACATCTGCAAAGTTACAACGTTCAAAGTTGAAAGCAAAGGGAGATATTTGCTTTTAAAGAAATCAATTTCTAAGGACTACAGCAAACGGCCAGTAGGGACTACAGACATTCCTCCAGGGTCTCTGACATCACCAGCCCCAATATTTACATAAACCCCTCCTCCGAGAATATTAAATAAGGGGGGGGGGGGGGGGGGGGGCATTTTGTATCGCAGCAGAGAAGCGTTGTTGTGGTATAGTTAGTAGGCTGGAGTGTTGTTGCCGCAATGCTGATGAAACGTTATTTTCATCCGGATTGCAGGTCCACTTTGTTCAGCCTTCCTAGGGACGGGGCAGCGTTGCGTTGCTTTTAACATACAACATGTTATATGCATGTGTGTATGAGACAGAGGGGAACACGGTCGCATTTGCATCGGATATATGCTGCCCATCATAAATCAAAGCACGAGACAGACAGGGGTCGGAGGAGAAGACCGGAAAATGTGACATAATGAACAATATTCATCTGTATTTGCAATACACGAGCACTGCCAATAACACTGCCAGTGTGTGAATGCACAATGGGCGCGCGGCTCCCGCTGCACATTTCACGGAGGAAAGCTTCCACAATCTTCGAGTTCAATGAAGGATTCGCACAACGGCTTGTCCTGAAAGATGGATTTAAAAACAGAAGCTGTTTATGGGCCACAACCTGTAAATATGATTTATTTTTCGTCAATGTGTTTTCCTGTAATAGTTCGTATTGTTAATTGTACGTTGTAGCAAGGAAGTAAACATGACAACGCTCATTTGGCTCTGCAAACCAGTTTGTTAAATGCTCATTCATACTTAACGTTATCTGACAAACACGTAATGTTACAAACTTTTTAAAATCTCAACAGCGAACTTGGCATTAGTGTAAATGATTCTTTGATTAGAGCTTTTATGTATTGTTTATCTACAGGCATGCTAAACATGGTTCTGTGTTTGATTTGGATACTATAGTAAAGCCAATGTTTAGTGTTCGTTCTTGCGACAGATATTTGGCAAATCGTTCTAAAAATACAAAAGTAACAGTGCCATTCAGTAGCGCTCACTATAGATCCGCAGTCTTTACTCTTGAGGACTGAACAGGTTCTGCTCGATCATCTTCAATTGTCTGGGTCTGATTCGGGCTCAAATTGGTATGGTTTTATTGACGCCATTGTTTCTAATACTACCAAAGCGCAGGCTACCTGTAGAGGTAAGGGGCGTGACATTTCCGAAAAATGAGCACTAGGAGGTTAGCGAATCACAACACACTGGGCCAGCTAACCAATCTGAGCCCATTGCGTATTTTTGAGGGACTGGCTTCATAGAACTCGGAAACCATCAGACCGCATCAGGGACAGAGCAGTGTAGAATAAAGGTAAAATATATGAAAAATAATGAATTTTTTTAAAAAGCGAAGCATGAACACATGTTACAGTGCACCCCACAAACACAAGCAAGCCTTCGAAAGAATGTGTTTTACCACCCCTTTAAGAGATGCTGTTTTTTCCACCCGTTTCCAAAACTCTTTTGTTCTCTTTTGTTTGCACATTTGACGGAGAACAGCTCCCAATGCAGGCTACACAATAAACTGTGTTTTCTATTCACAATATCTATAAACTAACATTTGAGAGCAGTGGCACTAAGTTCTACAGATGGTGGCGCTGGAGGAAAGTTGACTATAAAGTTAATTTAATAATAAAATTACTACTGTTTTGTTAATACGTGTAGTTACTTATAATATTACATGTTTGCTTATTGGAAATGTAACAGTGAAGCACTCAGAGTGAATTGATTATACAGAAAGTAATGTGCAAAAACCAAATTGTTTATAGGGGAAATTTCAATATTTTTCTCTTATTGAATGTACCATTTTCTTCTATAGTATCACACTGAACTGACTGATAGTTTCAGTGTTAATATAGTAAAAGGAGCACTCTTTACTTTGTTTTCTGTGTAATTGAGTCAATTCAAAGAGAATTTTTAGTTTTTCATGAGACTTTTATTTTTTTTACATATATTAGGAAAGAGCAGAAATGGTTAATAAGTGCTCTTCTGCCGCCATCTACTGGTTATAGTGGTAATTTCATGTCTTTTTTTTATAAATCAAAGTGCTTGTTTGCCACAAGGTGTTAGTTTTGTAGGACAACCTACAACTTTTAGTTTTACAAATCATCACATTAAAAATAAATAACATTAAAACTGGATAATATTTAGAGCTTTGAAGTACTGGAAAAAGTGTGAAGCACTTGAAAGCCCTTGAAAAGTGCTTGAATTTCACTCTAAAAGGTTGTACAAACCCTGAGATGAATAATGTATTAAAAAAAAAACTAAAAAAACATTTGGCTATTTCTGCCACAACATCATGTGGTGTTACTACAGTAAATCATGGTGAATGTTGGTGATTTGTGGACTGAAACCCCTGAACTTCGTTCATGGCTCAATGTTTCTCCTGGTTTCCACATCAGCTCCTGTTGATCTGATATCTGTGGTTTATAACTGATCTGATATCTAGATCTCGCAGAAGCGATGTTATTTGTGTCGAATTCAAATGCTTTCTGGATCCTTTCATTGGATCTCCCAGCGCTTTGCATAAATAGTGTTGTGTGATTGAGATCGGCCCGTTTATGAGCTTGCGCTGTGCTGTCTATTATTTCTCCAGGCTGATAAGGTAGCTCAAACGAGTAGCGCGGTTCGTTTGATGTTTCTCATATGTAACAGAAATGCCAGCTCTTATCAGATGGGCACCGTGGTGGTCGCACCTGAGCAATCGCTAACAAAGTTCAGTCGCACCAGCAGGAAAAAAGGTCTCAATGCGATCATTTGGTCACCGTCTGGAGCCCTGAATTATACGTTTTATGTTGTTGCTACAATGTAAACAGAGTAAAGCTTTGTCTCTGATCACCTGCTAGCCAACATTAGTGTTGATGTACTATTTACTATTGCTTTTGTAAGTTCTCGCTTTTGTCTTGCGTGAGTGATTTTATTTGGTGCTTTTTGTGCATTGACACCTTTGAAGCGAATTTGAAAAATCTGACCTGCCCTGCTCGATACACGATGCGGGACAACAGTTCATCAAACGGGGCGTGGGACAGGCGGAAGTACCGCTCAAAGCGGCCGTCATCAAGGTGCAGTTCTTAGAGCAATTGGTGAAACTCGCCAAACTGGGTACACCTCCGGAGGGTCTGGTAGACCCAAGTACGGGGACACTGACCCCTACGCCGCTGTTAGCTACTAACTTAACTACATTTTTCAGTAGCTTGTCAGTAGCTCAGTTGCTTTTAAAACAATGTAGATTTTCCCGTAGCTAACTACTTTTTCCAGCAAGTAGCGTTGTAGCGCGACCAAAAGCTACATTCCGTTTTGTGTTTTGACGAGCCCGCAATGCAGTGAAGCAGCACAGTGTTTTCTTCTTATTTCATCACATACTTAAATCGCGCTTTACCACCATCTATTGTTTCATCGCGCATCTTGCGGCTTTACGGTTCACAAAGAAGAGATCATCTGATGATTATGTAAAGGACGTACAGGAGTGTTTTGATAACTTCACACGAATCGACTAGTAAAGGTTACACTTGATTTATACAAACAAAAGATTAAAACACGGTCTGCGTCGAAGACTTCAAGCACATACAGGTGAATAATAGCCTTTTTAAATTGATTATCCTGCTGCATGCATTTTTGTCTACTCCTGTGTATCAAAGTTGCTTATATTTTGTTCTTGCATTGATGGGACATGACATTTGTAGCGATTTTGCACTTTGACAGTCAGTTTGAGATATAGACTACATTTGAGTATTGTATATTTGGATAGTTTAAAAAATAAAACTTTACTCTTATCCTAATTGTATTGCATTGTTTTAAAAACCCCAAACATTCTTCATTAATGATTATTCAGTTATTTGTAAATATGCAATTTAATTGTAAAAAAAAAAAAAAAAAATCAAAGTAGTTTCGATGTAGCTTGCTACATTTTGGTAGTAACTTGTAGTGTATCTAACTACTTTTTCAGAAGGGTAGCTTGACTGTAGTTGAACTACTTTCATGTATAAGTAGCTTGTAGCTTGTCAAACTACTGTTTCAGAGTAGCTTCCCCAAAACTGTGTGCAAGTCGGTCCGTTTCACACACAGCGCGCGCACGCACACACACACAAGTCACCTTGAAGTTGGAAACAGCGTCTCTTCTGTGGATTATTGTGCATTTAATAGCTCTTTTTATCACCAAACACGTCCTGCATTTTAGCAACAGTAGACACTGCCTTTTACAACAATCACTGATTCTGACGTTAAGTTTAGGTTTAGGGAGAAATGACAGCGCTGCTGCTATGAAGGGAAGGAAGTTGCACTCGACGGAACACGGCTAGTTTATAATAGTTTTACCGCATATCTTCTTTATAATCCTTGGTATTATATTAACTGAGGGTGAAGCCCTGAACTGACGAGTGAAATGTGTGATTAAAAGGAGTTTTGTCCTTGGCTGAGGGTGAAGCCCTGAACTTTGTGAGAGCGGTCCTTTCAAAATAAAGGCCAATATATATATATATATATTTTTTTTTTTAATCAAAAGTAATTTACAAATTAAATCTTAAACAGGGTGAATCGAGATTGCGATTTTATAACGATTTATCGTGCAGGCCTAATATGAAGGCCTGTTACCCTTGATTACAATAAATAGGTCTAAAAATTATGTTTATTGTGTTTGACTGTTCAATACTGTTCATATTTCAAAAGCAGACATGAAAGTAACTTAAAAGTTACTTTCCCTAGTAACTAATTACTTTTGAAATACAGTAATTGGAAAAGTAATTCAATTACTTTTAAAAGAAGTAATTAGTAACTGTAACTAATTACTAATTTTCAGTAACCTGCCCAACACTGGTTGAGAATCATCTTTTATACAAAGATTTGTTAAAAATAGCCTGAAACCTAAAAATGGATTGATAAATGAAAATAAAAAAACATTGTTTTTGCCTGTACATGTCTTATCATGCCATTTAATTTTTTTAAATCACCGAGTCCTGGTGTCCTAAAACAGTGGTTCTCAAATGGGGGGTACGTGAGATTTTAAAATATAGCCTACATAAATTTAAAAAGTAGCATCCATGCAAAAAATCCTTTAAAAATAATTATTTAATAAATATTTCAGGAAAATTTAAGTATAAGTTCATAAAATGAATGTAATATTCAGTAGGCTATTCAATTTCATTATCCTAAAAACCCAGAGTCTCCCCCATACCAGGATGGTTTGACCCAACCTGTCTTATGCCGCCTGGCATCACCTGTCAATCACTTGGATCAACGATAGGATGACCAGACGTCCCCGGTTTTTAATGTTCTGTCCCCGACTGGAGTTGTCCCCGGAAATGTCCCCGTTTTTCCAAATGCTCGTTCCAAATGTAACAGGGTTAAAAATGTTACTGTAAATGTTATGACTTTCACCAAAATTACTGTGTTTTTGTTCAGTTAATTGTTGTTGTGCGACCTCAGGTGGCGACATGAAGTAATTAGTGGGTCATTCGCCTTTAACTTTAACTTGTGTAGCCACACCCCTTCCCTCGGCAGAGAAGTGTTTCTCATGCAGAGAGGGGGTAGGTAAAAATATGCTCCAGCGAAATGAGATTCTTTTTGTAACATAATACATGTTTATCTCACAAATAATGTTAAATTGAAAGTTCAGTGATGTTGTGTAATGATATGGTAGTTGATTGTGATTTGTATATGACTAACTTCGTGAAGTTTAGACATAATTTGCTCACCATGTGCGTAGCATGGCTGACGACATCTTTTTGACTACACTCTTAAAAAAAAAGGTTCTATATGGCACCAAAAATGGTTCTTGGCTGCTTCAGTGGTTCTTCAGCGGTTCTTCAGAGGTTCTTCATCGGTTCTTTGACTAAGGTGCTATATAGCACCGCTACCATATACAGAACATGTTAAGATATGGTGCGATATAGCACCAAAAGTGCTTTTTCTATGATTACGACGAAGAACATTTTTGGTGCCATATGGAACCTTTTTTTTTTTTTGTGTAGTGCTATACAGGTGAACCTCATTTCTTTTTGTTCTTTTGGTTAGATGCACACATCTCTAAATGCCCACTGTGTCGCCAGAGGAAATATTTTTCTCCTTGTGTTACAGAAAATAAACACAACGCATGATTGAAAAGCAGTTCCTCGTGTCCGCCTGGTGATTTGAATGCTGCCAGATAAGGAGCGTTACACAAACAACCCGCAGATATATTGGGGGAAAAAAGCGCCCAACCAACATATAGCTGCTACGCTGACTCCCGCTACTGCTTCATGAGGAACGTACCGAGTCGAGAGCAGACAGAGCGTCATTATCGTCAAATATCAAAAGAAACCTTGTTATTGCTTTCAAGGTAGTAACATACTAACTATTCGTTTTTAATTTAAAGTAATACTGTTTGTATGTGCTTTATAACAGAGCCTCAACAAGGTGCGGGATTGTTTCGTCCCCAAAAGTTCCGCAGTGATTACCACACATCTGAACTATAATTTAAATATAAAAAACCCCAAACAATTACACCTGCAACCAATACATGTGCAGAATACATATACTTTCTGCTTAAAATAAGCCTAAAATGCTAAATAACAAGACCAATTAAGGATAGTAAGAATTATTTTCAAGCATAAACGTAACACAACTTTTGAAGTAAAAAAAGTAATTTATGTAGTATAAACTTAAATACAATTGTATTTATCATATTTGTTTTATATTTGTAATGTGTTTTTGTTAAGTCATGTTACAATATTGTTTTGAACTGCTTATTTACAATGGTTAGCTTACCATTAACTGTTTTCATTGTTTGTTTGTTTTTTTGTGTGTTTTTTTTGTTGTTGTTGTTGTTGTATTAAATCCAGACCAGAAATCCTAATAATCAAAGTAAATCATAATAATTATTAATGAATAATTGTTTCATAATAATGAAACTTAAACGGAATCCATAAACAAGCCTAAATCAGTCTATCCAAGTACTAGTAACTATCGCACATTTTTCTAGTCCTTCAGGTAGCCAATACAGGACAGGTCAATGTTTTCGATATGGATTGTTGATGTTTCGTATTAAAGGTCCCGTTCTTCGTGATCCCATTGTTCAAACTTTAGTTAGTGTGTAATGTTGCTGTTAGAGCATAAATAATACCTGTAAAATTATAAAGCTCAAAGTTCAATGCCAAGCGAGATATTTTATTTAACAGAAGTTCCCTTTCAAAGCCTACAGCGAACGGCTGGCTTGGACTACATCCTGGTACTTCCTTCATAAATTACGTCAGTAGAACAGACTAACCTCCGCCCTCAAGAATACGCGGAAAAAAGGGGCGTGGTCTTGTTGCTGTCCCACGTGGAGAAGAGGACGGTCGCGTGGAGAAAAGGAAGTGTTGCGTTTGAGTGTGTTTGTCGCCATGTCGTCGAGACGCTGTTATTTTCATCCCGGAGTCAAATCACCTTTGTTTGGCTTTCCCAGGGACGCTGTAGAGATCATTAAGCGCATATATCTCCCGTTAAGAGGCGTGACCTTTCCACGTGCGCTAAGCTGCAGTCGAATCACAACACAGGAACCGCTGGCACAATCAGAACTCGTTACGTATTTCTGAAGGAGGGACTTCATAGAATAAAGGAAGTCATCAGCCGTTTTTAGGACAGTGAAAACAGCGGTGTACAGATGAGTAAATTGTGTTAAAAATACTGTTTTTTTTTTTTTTTTTACACGCGAAACATGAACACATGTTATATTGCACACTGTAAACACAATCAAAGCTTAAAAAAAAACACGAAGAACGGGACCTTTAAATTGTATAAATTTTGTTGTAGTTTTACAATGTTATATTGCATTAAATGATCAAGCTTTAAATTTTACTGCATTAAAAGAGCAATGGTTATCCAGTTTATTTATTTTTTATTCATGTAAAATATTCATTTTTAAAACAAGTCGTGTTGGAAAAAAAAGTTATGTACAAAGAATGTTATCACTCTTCTGAAAGGAATTGGGCATAAGACGGCCACTTTCGATTGTCTAACGGTCCATTAAAACAGGTCAGTATTTTTCCAGCTGTTTATGCTTTGTAATGAATGCAGGTATTTCTGTTGTGGTTTTAACAATGTTATGAAATAAATGTTCAAGTGTAAGTATCACGTGTTATCTTATTTTTGAGTGAAAGTCTCTATTTATACATATTTGTTGAAAGTATAGGCTAAATTAAAATAACGTTATTAACTGGTAGTTAATTTAAAATTTCGTTTTTGGAACAGTCATGTTTAATGTGAAACGCAAAAACGGAAACGCTAAAATATCGATTCTGCTCGGAGTGAACTGATTGATATTTGTTTCCGTTTTTAAGCCCTGGTTTCTAATGCTCCCAATAATGTAATGACAAAAACACTAAATTCACACACACACACAAGTTCTGGTCCTCAGAAGGATATAACAATACATTTAAAACTAGATACTAGTAGACTCAGTAGTAAACTAGATTTGTGCTGAATGTAGAATTAACTGTATTTGTTTCTCGTTTGTCCTACTTTAATTGAATTTCGGGGATTTAATGACCCGATGGAAATGAAGGAAGACAAACAAAAACCTCTTGATTTCAAAAGTGAAGATGGAGATGCAGTCGTTCCAAAGACGGAAGAGAATTTCACACAAGAACAAGCTGGACAATCCGGAGTCAAAGGATCTTTCACCTGCTCTGAGTGTGGGAAGAGTTTCAAACATAAAAATCCCTATAAGCTGCACATGAGAATTCACACCAGAGAAAAACCCTACAAGTGCTCTCAGTGTGGAAAGAGTTTCACGTCCAAAAGTGTTCTCAACGTCCATCTGCTCGCTCACTCTGGAGTGAGATCATTCAGCTGTGATCAGTGTGAGAAAACATTTGTTTATGAATCAGGATTAAGAGCACACCTTAAAGTTCATACTGCTGTGAAGCCTCACTTTTGTTCTCTCTGTGGAAAGAGTTTTTCACATCCGAACTCTTTAAAAGTGCGTGAGCGTATTCATACTGGTGTGAAACCTTATATGTGCTTTGACTGTGAGAAGACCTTCAGTACATCCAGCGACTTAAAACACACCAGAGAGTTCACACTGGAGAGAAACCGTACAAGTGCTCACACTGTGGGAAGAGTTTCACTCATTCATCATCCATGAAAGCTCATGAGAGAGTTCACACTGGAGAGAAGTCGCACCAGTGCTCTTCATGTGGGAAGAGTTTCACCTTCTCCTGTAATCTACGGCTTCATGAGAAAAAGTATTGTCATCTAAAGGAGTGAAAGCACTTGTGAAACAATGGCGGTGTCAGTCCATTAAAGCTGAGTGTTAGAAGCTCACTCTTGAGATGTGGATGAAAATGTATATAATCAGTAAGAAACTTCTCGTGTGATCTACAACTGCGTCATGCGATTTATATATGCACCCTGACTTGTGACACTGATTTTATTTTGAATGCAATTATTGATTTTACATTCAGCAGTTCAATGTTAATATTGTGTTATATTTTAGACACGATAGTGTCTGTTTTTGCTCAATTCTGCCAATGTAAATAACTGCTGTGTATCTCCAACAGTCTAACAGCAGTGTTTAGTTTCTAAATGGATGAGTGTTTTTAATGATTCAACGGCCCGTGGTCCACAGTAGAAAGTCATGCAAGGTTGAAACGACATGAGGGAGAGTAAATAATGACAGAATTTCATTTTTGGGTGATCTATCACTTTAATACTCATTCATTTATTTGCCATTATTTATGCAATTGTAATTGCAGTGTAAATGTGTTCATGCTGCCTTTGATCTCTGTGTGTGTGCATGCCATGGAAGTTAATTTATCTTCATGTTTATCTGTTATAATATGATACTCAGTTCATATCGTGATGTGTTTGGAGGTGAGTGACATGCCATGTAGTTCACGTGCATTTACTGTGCTGTAGACAATATTAATGTATAAAGATGATGTATACCAGGGGTCTCCACACTCGGTCCTGGAGGGCCGCTTTCCTGCAGAGTTTAGCTCCAACCCCAATTAAACACACCTGAACCAGCTTAATGAGTGTCTAACTAGGGTCTTGTAAGACACTGTTTAGTTGGTTCAGGTGTGTTTATCTGAGGTTGGAGCTAAACTCTGCAGGACAGCGGCCCTCCAGGACCGAGTATGGAGACCCCTGATGTATACTGAGGTGAATCTTTATTTGTTTATTTCAGACCACATTATTCAAACCACATTTTACCACATATGTTAGCCAAATGGCTATGTAATACTGGACTCATTATGTACATTGCCATCCAAAGCCGCATTTCCACCGCAGGAGCTTTCCCCAGGAACTAGGAACTTTGGGGTGGTACTCGGTGTGTTTCGACCGCAGGAACCAGGGTCTAAATGAAGTTCCGGGTAAATATTTCCCCCTCCGAGCGGCCCTGCTGCCGAGGTGGTACTTTTTCAAAGTTCGGGAACTTTCGGGGGTGGGACTTGGGCGCTGAACATGCTATTTGGTTGAGCTCACGCAGCATTTAATTTCAACCGGCATTTTTAAAAGTATTTTTGCGAGGATCGTTCAGTAAATATCAGTCTTGCTCTTTCTGTCCGATGGCGCGCGTTCGTCTCAGCAATCGCACAGTCAATGTCCGTAATAGCTGATGATAACATACTTTGTCATATTTTAAAGGTCCCGTTCTTCGTGATCCCATCGTTCAAACTTTAGTTAGTGTGTAATGTTGCTGTTAGAGCATAAATAATACCTGTACAATTATAAAGCTCAAAGTTCAATGCCAAGCGAGATATTTTATTTAACAGAAGTTCCCTTTCAAAGCCTACAGCGAACGGCCGGCTTGGACTACATCCTGGTACTTCCTTCATTAATTACGTCAGTAGAACAGTAGAACAGACTAACCTCCGCCCACAAGAATATGCTAAAAAGGGGCGTGGTCTTGTTGCTGTCCCACGTGGAGAAGAGGACGTGTCGCGTGGAGAAAAGGAAGTGTTGCGTTTGAGTGTGTTTGTCGCCATGTCGTCGAGACGCTGTTATTTTCATCCCGGAGTCAAATCACCTTTGTTTGGCTTTCCCAGGGACGCTGTAGAGATCATTAAACGCATACATCTCGCGTTAAGAGGCGTGACCTTTCCACGTGCGCTAAGCTGCTGTCGAATCACAACACAGGAACCGTGCCACGTGCGCTAAGCTGCGGTCAAATCACAACACAGGAACCGCTGGCACAATCAGAACTCGTTACGTATTTCTGAAGGAGGGACTTCATAGAATAAAGGAAGTCATCAGCCGTTTTTAGGACAGTGAAAACAGCGGTGTACAGATAAGTAATTGTGTTAAAAATACTGGGTTTTTTTTACACGCGAAACATGAACACGTTATATTGCACACTGTAAACACAATCAAAGCTTCAAAAAAACACGAAGAACGGGACCTTTAAATCTAGCTTTACAAGCTTTCAGAATACACTTTAGTATCAGTGCTCGTCTCTTTTCCGCCGTTTTGTTAATTACCGCTTTAGTAAACCAATATATAACCAGCAAAAGCAGCGCTGCTTGCATCTCCTTCACTTGTTATTGTTGCAGACAGTATCGCACAAAAATTATTACTGTCCGTCGCTAACTGGGAGGAGCAGTCTCAGGACTAATTTTCCTAATCTTCTCGGTACTTTAGACCGCAGTGGAAACGCAGACAGCAGCAGGTCTGGGGGAAAAAAGTTCCTGGTACAAATTATTCCGGGTAATTTCAGTGGAAATGGGGCTCAAGAGATTTAAATAGTTGAACGATCTTCTGTCTCCTGTCTTACTTCTTGCCAGACTTTAATAGTGGATTATCATTCCAACTAAACTTCAGAAAATAGTCCTTTAAAATATCTTTAAAATACATCAGGGCTGGCGGCACAAGGGGTCATTGCCCCCTCAGATCTGATTTGTGCCCCCTGAATTTTAATTTGTCTCCCTCCACCACCAAAACAAGATTGTTTTTTAACCTTTTGACACCTACGATTACGCCGGTGTGTTTGCAGTGCATGCAGAATTATTAGACATGTTGATTTTCTGATCATATTTTTTTTCCAGGCACATTTTACAAATTCCAAACCACATTAACCTTAAAAACTAATATTAAGGTTGTATTTAATCCTTTATAAGCGATATATAATTGTTCATGGAGGCTGGAAATGAAAAACACCTTATATTCAGGTGTGCAGAATTATTAGGCACATTTTCTTTTACAGGTAAAAATGAGCCAAAAATATATTTAACGCAGACTGGAAAGTTAAGAATTATTAAATGAGAAGGATGCAATACTAATGTAATGCTAGAAATTGCAGTTAAGGCATGACTACTGGACAGTGAAATGCTCTTTGGGTCAGACAAAAACAGGTGGCGAATAAAAGACGCATTGTTAACTGCAAAAAAATGAAGGTGAAGAATTAAGTGTGAAACCAGCAGGAACCCTTTAGTCTCCAGTGCCATCATTTTCCAGAATTGCAACCTACCTGGAGCCTCCAGAAGTGCAAGGTGCGAGGATCTCAGAGACAGTTTTTTTTTTAATAGGCTTTATAGACAGAAAGGTTGAGAGTGACACTTGAAGGACCAGCAACACATCCTCTTGTACCACTGTTTGAAGAATTAATCTTCCAGAATCTGGCAGTCAATTTTGGAACTTAATTTTTAGTCTATCTCTGCAAAACAGATCTATAAAGCCTATAAAAAACATGTATTTTTATCAAACACATGTCTTCATGTATTGTACAACACTTCAGCTTGTAAATCTTAAGTAGGGGTAATTTTTTTTTAGGATTCATTACCTAACTTAAGTCTCTGAGATCCTGACACCTTGCACTTCTGGAAACTCCAGGTAGGTTGAAGTTCTGGAAAATGATGGCACTGGAGACGAAAGGGTAAACGGCTAAACATGTTTTGAGTCTGGATTTGAAAGTGGCTACTGTTGGAGCACATCTGATCTGTTCTGGAAGCTGGTTCCAGTTGTAGCTGGCATAAATGCTAAAAGCATACTCTCCTTGTTTTGAGTGTATTTCTAACTGACTTGATCCTGATTCAACCGTGATCTGTTGGGTTTATATTCGGTGAGCATATCTGCAATGTATTGGTCCTAGGCCATTGAGTGATTTATAAATAAGTAACAGTACTTTAAAGTATATTCGGACCCACTTTATATTAGGTGTCCTTAACTACTATGTAATAACATTTTAATTAATAATTTGATACATTGCACTTATTGTGTACATACATGTTTTTACATTGTACTTACATTTTGAAAAATACTTGCATGTAATTACATCTGTAATTAATTTCTGTAGTTACATTTATAATTACACTGTTGACAATTCCCTTACACCAAACCCTACCCTTAAACTTACTCATACCCCCACACCTGTCCCTAACCCTACCCGTATCCCACCTCTATCAGCAAAGGTGTTTTGCAATACAATTTGAACACAGTAAGTACATTGTACTTATTTTTTTATGTAAGTACATAGTAGTTAAGGCCACCTAATATAAAGTGGGGCCGTATATTCTAATTGTAACTGGAAGCCAGTGTAAAGACCTGAGGACTGGTGTGATATGTTCATGTTCTGCTCAGCATTCTGAATGAGCTGCAGCTGTCAATAGCCGCGTTTCTATTACCCTTCAAATTGCGCAAATTCGAGTTGAAAATACGCCCAATGGAAACGCGTCAATTTCGCAAAAACTCCCATATATCGCAAAAAGGTTTTTACGCTCGCATGAGGTGGTTTTTCAGGCAATTCGAAAAAGGAAATTTTCGCAAAACTGCAATGGAAACAGTTTTTTTCGCATTTACAGGTCACCTGGTACGGTCACGCATTGCTCTCACATAGGGCCTACATATTATTTTTTTTCCACTCAAGTATGTACGAGATCTTATGTCGTTAAAACGACATATATTTTCTCCTAATAAGGAAAGTGGCGTAACTTTATAATGACGGACCCCGGTACATCCACAAATATCATAACTATCTACAGGCCGACTGTAATTAAGACATATATTCAACAAATGTATTAAAACAGAAAGACGCTATAGTTTCAGCCTTGCTCAAAGACTGAGGAAACAGGCCAGCACGTCAATCCATTCCCGACAATCTTGGTTTGCTTCTTATTTATTAAATATACAGCCAAATAGTTGATTAAACATTGATCAAAATTAAAATACAATTTATATTAAACAAAATTATTTTTAAATTAAGACTTTCTAGAAAACACAATTCAATGAAATGCTCAATCCATGTCCCCGGACATATGCGCATCTGATTATGTGCCTTACTCATGCTGCTCACTTTTCATAATCAACATATGAAATTAAAAGATTATAATATTTAGACATAGCCTAACTATATGAAACTAAATAGGCTACGTTTTCTTTAACCATCTGTCCGACGAAGTCGTCGTCGCCTTCTGATGGATTTTTTCCTTATTCCAGCGCAAACAACTCACAATACTCCGTCATTTTTAGCCATACAGATAGGCTAAGTGCAAGACATAATTATAAACAGTAAACTGTCTACTTTTATTTGTGTACACTCAATAACAGCAAAGGCCGTGGACTCAGGGAACGGATTATTTTGCACTCCACTCCAAACGCTGTCTTCATTTCAAAAATATATTTTGTTTATTAAACGCAAAGTTTTTAATTTCAAAAGCATTTCTAAATTCAGTTTATATTTACAACAAACGAAATTCCAAGCCAAAAAAAAAAACCCTTTTGAGTTACCACCATGCAAATTCAAACTTTTCGCTCGTCTCTGTGGCAATGCGTCACAATAACCTGGCGTATGTAAAAGTCGATCAGTCTTTATAGATGATGGTATGTTTGGACAGAAGACGAGTTCTTTATTAAACTCATAAAAAACAATAGAATAAAAAATGCCACAATTTATCATAACACCTCATGTGTGCCGCTCAAGTATAAGGTGCTTTCCTTGCCATAAATGCTTGGAGAACACACACGTCTCATTAAAAATAATGGCGTGCGGTGGCTGGGATATACATAAACATAACAACATGCTTAGCATGATTTTTGGAATGATTTATCACGAGAGGAAAAAAAATGGTTTTAGTCGCATAACATCAGTTAATGGAAACACCGTCATTTCGCAATATTTTTATTGACTTTTAGAAAATATTGCAAAAGTTTTGCGCAAATCTGTAATGGAAACGCGGCTAGTGTCTACATTTTTGGCAAACTGTTAAATTCATCAATGCATTTGCACATGGAGTCAATGATGCTGTAGTAACTAGACGATAGTGCTAAGTAGAGCTGGGTGTCGTCTACATAGCTGTGGTAAGACTTGGCTCTTTCTCATTATTTGGCTCAGTGGGAGCATGTACAGTTTGAATAGGAGTGGTGCAAGAATTGAGCCTTGTGGGACTCTGCATGTCATGGATATCCACTCAGACTTATGGTCACCAATGCTCACATAATAACCTCTCCCTTCTAAGTATGTCCCGAACCATCTAAGGACCATCCCAGAAAACCTGACACAGTTATCCAGCATGTCCAATAGAATGTTGTGATCGACAGTGTCAAATGCTGCACTGAGATCAAGTAGCACCAGCACTGATCATTTGTCTGTATCTGTATTGAGGTGAATATAATTTATTATCTTTATGAGCTCTGTTTCTGTGCTGTTATTCGGTCGGAAACCAGCTAGCATGCTCCTTTTATGCTATTTTAAAGTTCCCTGATTTTGTTTTGGAGGTCTCCAACAACAGGTTTAAATGCATCAAAGGTCAAAAACAGTTTAATTTTCTCATCACCACAACGTTCAATGATTCCCAAATGATGGATGAATCAATCCCTCTAAATCCCTCCTTTCTGTGAACCTGCTCTTCTCTGATTGGTCAGATAGCTCAGTCTGTTGTGATTGGTCTACCGTGTACAGCACATATTTTGGAAACAAACGCCCATTACCATAACTGAACTCCAGCTCCAGCTCCATTCAGTGAAGCCGCTCTCACAGCCGTTCATGAGAGTTTAAATACTGGGAATATTCCCATCTTCCCACAGGAGAAGAAGCAGCAAGCAGGAGGAATTACTCCAGGAGAAACTACAGACATACTATTGTAAAGATGGAGTTTGAGGAAGAACCCTGCAGAATAAAAGATGAAGAGACAGAGGAACAAATAGGTTGGTGTTTTCCTTCATTCTCTTTAAATACTACTGAGAAACATTTAAGATGAAATCTGATCAATAACAATACATCTAAAACTAGATACTAGGAGACTCAGTAGTAAACTAGATTTATGACAAATTAAGAATTAACTTTATTTCTCTGTTTCTCATTTGTCCTTTTTTTGGGGAATTTACTGTTGATTTTAGACCGGATGGAACTGACATATCAAAATGAAGACAAACCTCAGTTTCAAAAACCTCATCATTTCAAAAATGAAGATGGAAATGCAGTCGTTTCAAAGACAGAAGAGAATTTCACACAAGAACATGCTGGACAATCTGGAATTAAAGGATCTTTAACCTGCTCTGAGTGTGGGAAGAGTTTCATACGTAAAGGACACCTAACTGTGCACATGAAAATTCATACTGGAGAAAGACCATTCACATGCACTCATTGCGGAAAGAGTTTTATACGTAAAGGAACCCTAAATGTGCACATGAGAATTCACACTGGAGAGAAACCGTTCACATGCACTCAGTGTGGAAAGAGTTTCAAGCGCAATAGCTTCCTTGATGATCATCTGCGCTGTCACTCTGGAGTGAGATCGTTCAGCTGTGATCAGTGTGAGAAAACATTTGTTCTGGAATCAAACTTAAGGAGGCACCTTAAAGTTCATTCCGGTGTGAAGACTCACTTTTGTTCTTTTTGTGGAAAAAGTTTTTTACTGCTGGGTCATTTAAAAGTGCATGAGCGCATTCATACTGGTGTGAGGCCTCATGTGTGCATTGACTGTGGGAAGAGCTACACTACATCAAGCCGCTTAAAATCCCACCAGAGAATTCACACTGGAGAGAAACCGTACACGTGCTCACACTGTGGAAGGAGCTTTGCTCAGTTAGGGAACATGAAAGATCATGAGAGAGTTCACACTGGAGAGAAGCCGTACCAGTGCTCTTCATGTGGGAAGAGTTTCACCCAATCATCTAGTCTACGGACTCATGAGAAAAAGCATTGCCCGAAGTTGTCTAAGTGAGCAAAGTTCACATTCACATCCTTGATCTACAAATATTATGCTTACAAAACATTGACATTCAGATTATTTCAATAGAGTGATTTAATCTGAGAGGGTAATTTGCTAAAACTATTAGTGAAGTTTGAATCTGGTCAAAGATTGCCCTTCTCTTTTCTTAACCACTGTAACATGATTTATAATGATATGATTCAACTTTACTAGACCGATCAAACACACTTTTTTTTTTTTACTATTTAATCTGCTTTAGGACCCAGACAGGCTCTGTGATGTCTAGTTTCCCCACTGTGAATAAGCACCCTGGTGCCCATTCATACACTTTAAATACCCCTTTTCCACCAAGGCAGTGCTAGAGCTAGATCGGAGCCAGAGCCTAGTTTCAAATCGGTTCTTTGTGTTTCCACACCCAAAGCCCCAGCTTCAAGCCAGGAAAAGTGGTTCTTAAGTAGCACCAAAACATTGCTGGGCTAGAACAGGGCTAGAAGTAAGAACCGATTACGTCAGACACTGGGGGCGGGGTCAACAAGACCAACACAAACTTGAGATCCGCCATTGTTGAAAAAGCAGCTAATGGAGCTAACAGCTGCTGCTCGTTTGTAATCTCCGTCTATACAAATTACGGCGAACTGCATGAATGTGTTGGATTAGTTGTGTTTTGATGCTTATGTAGGATCGTAAAGCCATTTGAATCAATAGTAACGCAACGTTTGCATTGTTGATGGAAGGCTTGTTGGCAGCGGTGCTGTGCAGAGACCGATTGCCGTATGATAACGAGTCCAGCAAGAGCATATGACTCCTTATGCTTTTGATTCACTCGTGCATTTTTTTAATATGGTGGATCGGTCTGTGCAGCACCGATGCATCTTGAACAAGCCTGGTGTGTGTGTGTGTTTCCCGCTGCCCAGGGTTGCCAGGTATTCACAACAAAACCCGCCCAATTGCTACTCAAAACAAGCCCAATCGCGTTTCAGGGGGGCTTCCCCGGTAAAAATCACATTTGGGGGGGTAAAATGTGTTTTTTTTTTTTTGCATGGTTGCTTACTAAAATTCGCATTCCCGGGGCTAAATATCACATAGTTGGGGCCGCTTCAACCCGCGGACATGAAAAACAGCACGCGGCAACAGGACTTGGCAACACTGCCTCGCTAGCGTTGCTGAGAAAGATGAGACGTATACAGTGACGTAAGACATGGCTCTGTTGTGGCTCTGAGCATGTGGAAAAGCAAACAGTTCTTAAAAAGCTCCTTAGTCGAACCAATTATGAACTGGGATTAGCACTGGCTCTGAACTAGCTCTCGCACTGCCTTGGTGGAAAAGGGGTAAAAGACACTTGGTCTGATTGTTCTCAAATGGGAGAACAGCACAACCAACAGACGTAACCCCTTATAGAAATGGAATTCTATCCACTAATTCTTTGACAATGTTTAATGAATGAACATGCATGTCCCCAGTACATTTCGTGCATCATTAATGTTTGTATATTGTCTTTTCTTATATTGTATAGTGTTATGCATGCTTGATGATAAAATTACTAGTTAATGTTAGTCCATAGCTAGTAGGGCTGTAATCAACCAAAGAAAATCTTGGTCGACTGAGGTCCTGAAATTTTCGACTAAAAATCGACTAAAAATGACGTTAGGAAAAAAAACGTTAAATTAATTAGCTGCACACTGTGCGCAGTACTTGGTAGCCTTGTTGTCTGCCTAAATGAATTATAAATAAACATAAAAACTAGTAGGCTATTTGCAGTATATTAAATCGTTTTTGACCTGATTATTTTGCACTGAAATGAGTCTGACACACGAGTCTTTCGGCTCTGACAGCGTTGCATCACGTGCACCATCATAGCCTATGATTTCCGTTGTCAACTAGTGATATCATCACAAGAACTTTTGAGGAATATGCAACATAATTTAGACAATTGTTTTTGTCATATGTATTATACTAACTGACAGACACTATTTCAGCCGCTCTGTGCAGCTCGAAGGATCGGCTCAGCTTCGCGGCTGAGACACGAATAGACTATTAACTTAAAGCTTTTACTCTTAAACACAAAAGGCACGTCCACTTTTATAAAAAAAGGAATATTTATTAAACAAGCCAGATCAAGAGCAGAAAAAACGCTCTCCCAATTAAATAAATAATATACAGCAAACTATAGCCTTCTTCAATCTGTCTCTCTTCTCTAGCGGGTTGGGCTAATCCAAGTGGAAACAAGGGGGTGTTCTGAAGACAGACTGTTACCTGTGAAACAGGGGTGCTCTGAAAACACCCCCATTAGCAATCAGTGCTTTCCACCTGATGAAATGAACGCGGCAAAACCGACAGTACAGATCCACTTTTGGAGCACAACTGAAGCGTGGTGTTGTGATGCTTCCCCTCATGTGTATGTTGATGGGCGTTCCTCAAGTTTACCGCTATGGGCGTGCGTTTGAGCCAGCGGGGAATGAAAAACAAAGGACCAGCGAGAGACTTCTCTTCTCTAGCGGGTTGGGCTAATCCAAGTGGAAACAAGGGGGTGTTCTGAAGACAGACTGTTACCTGTGAAACAGGGGTGCTCTGAAAACACCCCCATTAGCAATTAGTGCTCTCCACCTGATGAAATGAACGCGGCGCGGCAAAACTGATGAAATGAACGCGGTAAAACTAACGAAATGAACGGGGCAAAAAAATCGACCAATCAGAATTTTGGTCGAGCAAGAACGTATCGACTAATAATCGACTAATCGACTGGGAGATTACAGCCCTACTAGCTAGTGTCTCCTGTCAAAATATTCCTCATTTAATGACTCACACTTTGGTGGACATCGCTTTCTTATAGAATGCAATGTGTTGATTGTATTTATCTGAATATAAATTAATACGCAATTTTCAATTCACTCCAATGAGTTAGCCTAGCCTTTCAAAGCGACCCTCCCGCTTAGTTTTGGTTAATGATCAACAAGATATTAACACTAAATTTTGGCTTGACAAATGAGAAAGATGCAATTCTATTATATCATCAGCAAACACTGACATCTTTACAGTAAAAATTGTATCATATTTGAAACTCTCCCTTATTTGACTTAAAAAAAGGTTACAAAGCAATTGAATATAAATACTAGACATTGAACACCCTTGTCTAATTCCTCTTCATACTTTATTATATCATCAGCATACACTGACATCTTTACAGTAAAAATGGTATCATATTTATCAAACCACAGAATGGTATCATATTTATCAAACCACTTATTTATCAAACCACAAAACACCCTTGTCTAATTCCTCTTCATACTTTAAACGGAGCATTCAAGCCACCATTGATCTTCAATTTTGCTTTCAATATCCTGAGAAAGGATCTTTATCATGTCTATAAAACCAGGAGGAAAACCAAAAGCTTTAAAAGTATCTCATAAGTAATCATGTTCCACCCGGTCAGAAGCTTTTATTTTCCTGGTCCAGTGAAATATACCAAACTTTAGGCCAAAAAGCCTAGAAATCTTTAAAACATCTCTGATTAATAAAATGTTATCCACAATCGATCTGTCGGCTAATTCCCATCAACTCTTTCAGCTGATTAGCCAAAGTCTTGGATAACATTTTATAATCCGCACATAACAATGCCACTGGTCTCCTTTTTTTTTTTTTTTAAATTGCCTTTTTTGGGAGGGAGGTTAAAACTGGCCTTCTACAGCTCTGTGGCAGTTTTCTTTCATCCAGGCTGTCATTCACAACTTTGGGCAATTATTCTCCCAAAAACTCCCAATAGGCCATATAAAAATCAACTGGCAATCCATAAATTCCTGCTTTGAACGAAAATGTATAACTCCTCCTTTGACAAAGGTTTCACTAATTCTTCAAAACCTTTTTAGTCACCCGACGAAGATATTTGCAAAATTGTTGTGCCAATAAAGTATCTTCTTTATGCTCCGCGGCATACTTCGGAAAACTGCTGATATACGCAGAAGTGCAGTTAAGTTCTTTTCTATCATCAGATCTTACCTCATCATCTTTTGTTTCTGATTTTTGTTCAAGATTTAGGCACAACTTCCCATTGAAACGTTTTTCTCTTGGTTGTTGGAACTCAAAAATGTTCTCTTTCTAGCTCATTCAGATCTATTTCATCACAGCATTTCCTTCATATCCCCCTCTATATTTCCATTCACCTCCTCTTTTTCCACATTTCTTTCTTTCTTTTTTTTGTTATTTTCTACCAACTTCAAGCACCTGTTCCATTTTATTGCCCTCTGATTCCTTTCTTCTAGATCCCTTTGCTATTGTTCTGAGTTTCTCTTTCAGAGCAGGAACGCATTAAATGGCCTTCTCTCCCACATCCAAATCAATTTAAGATTTCAGATGTTACAAAGATAACAATCATAATAACATCAATCTTAAGATTCAGAGCAATGTTCGAATTCTCTACATCACTCTTCACAGCCATGTATACTAGTCTCCTGAAATAAAACATTTTTCAACAATGGAGACTTACAACCTAAAGGAATCTTCCTTATGTTTGAGCCAATCTAACCATGTCTTCTAAATTCCCTATAATTTCATCCTTGATAAAAGGGGGCACATTTGAAAACATGACTCACTTCACTGGATTAACAAGAGGAAACTTTTTCAAGAACATTATTCACCAAAACAAGACAACAACACTGTTTATCCTAGATGCAGACCATATACTATTATATTCAACAATTTTTCCAATCGTTATACTAACCTCCTCAGCTGAGCTCTTAATACCAACCGGCACAATTATTCCATGCCGTCGGGTGAGCTGGGCAAAACCTGCTATCCCGAACTATCCATGGCCACCAGTTTAAAACTGGTTAACCCTCCCCAATCCCACTCTTCCACATACAAACACCCACAATAACAATTCAGCAAGATATTACAACAAAAACAAATGTAACGGACCATAAAAGTTGAGAAAAACGCATGTACAAACACCGAGAGAGAGAGTCTGGTGCTCAGTCATACATTTTACATTTAATTATTTAGCAGACACTTGAGAACACCAAACTTACATTAGGGCAACAACAATATGTAAGTGCTGTGACTAGTCTCAGTTTTTTAAATAGATATATAGAATAGTATGTGTTAGTATTAATAGGTCATATGTTGATGACAAAATGTATATTGCGAAGATTGCGAAAGACTTGGGTTGAATTAGGCAGGTCATTCCACCAGCAGAAACAGTCCAGGTAAAGCTCTGTGAAAGTGATTTTGTGCCTCTTTCGGATGGCATCACAAGGCGCCGTTCACTTACAGAACACAAGCTTCTGAAGGGCACATAAGTCTGAGATAGTGAGTTTTAGTTATTGGGGTGTAGAGCCAGTGGTTGTTCTGTAGGCAAACATCAGTGCCTTGAATTTGAAGCTAATGGCAATTAGCAACCAGTGCATGTTTATGAAGAGCGGTGTGATGTGCGCTCTCTTTGGCTCATTAAAGACCACTCTCGCTGCTGTATTCTGGAACAGTTGCAGAGGTTTGACAGTACATGCTGGAACGGCTGCCAACAGTGCATTACAATAATGATAGGAAGGGCCTTATCTTCCTAATGCTATGCAAGGAAAATCTGCTGAACCAAGCAGTTCTAGCAAAGTAAAGGTTAACTTCAAGGTTCCTGGCTGTCTTGGAAGGAGTTATGATTGATGAATCTAGCTGAGTGAAGAAGTTGTGATGAAGTGTTGGGTTGGCTAAGACCACAAGCAGTTCTGTCTTTGTACGGTTGAGTTGAAGGTGGTGGTCCTTCATCCAGCAAGAAATGTCTGTCAGGAAGGCTGAGACACAAGCATCTACTGTTGGATCATCTGGCTGGAATGAGAGGTTAAGTTGTCATCAGCATAGCAGTGATAGGAGAAAACTTTTTTTTTGGAATGACAGATCCTAGTCATGACATGCAGATGGAAAAGAGAAGGGGTCCAAGCACTGAGCCCTGAGGCACTCCACTAGCTAGATGTTGTGACTTATCCACAAAACCTGTGGAGGGGTGAGGTGTCTAACAGTGGCAAAAAACAGCAGACATATCTAGCAAGATGAGTACTGATTGTCTCTAAAAGACTATTTGAGCAATCATTTGCACCTAAATAATTGTGATTGTAAATTTGATGATCATCTGCTAAATGAGCAACATAGACCACAATTCCCACCTTCAGTCAGTGAAGCCGCTCCCACAGCCGTTCATGAGAGTTTAAATGCTGGGAATATTCCCATCTTCCCACAGGAAAAAAAGAAGCAAGCAGGAGGATTTACTCCAGGAGAAACTACAGACATACTATTGTAAAGATGGAGTTTGAGGAAGAACCCTGCAGAATAAAAGATGAAGAGACAGAGGAACAAATAGGTTGGTGTTTTCCTTTATTCTCTTTAATGAGGAACATTTAAGATGAAAACTGACATATAACAAAACATCTAAAGATAGACACTAGTAGACTCAGTAGTAAACTAGTTTTGTGCTAAATGAAGAATTAACTTTATTTCTTTGTTTCTCATTTGTTCTTTTTTAATTGCGTATTTTGATTTTAGATCTGATGGAAGTGAATGAAAACAAACACCATCATTTCACAAATGAAAATGGAAAACTGGCATATAAAAATGAAGACAAACAACATATTTTTCCAAAACCTTATCATTTCAAAATTAAAGATGGAGATGCAGTCGTTTCAAAAACTGAAGAGAACTTCACACAAAAAACAGCTGGACAATCTGGAGTCAAAGGATCTTTCACCTGCTCTGAGTGTGGAAAGAGTTTCATATATAAAGGACACTTTAATGAGCACATGAGAATTCACACTGGAGAGAAACTGTTCACATGCTCTCAGTGTGGAAAGAGTTTCACTCAGAAAGAACACTTTAATGATCACATGAGGATTCACACTGAAGTAAAGCCATTCATGTGCACTCAGTGTGGAAAGAGTTTCATTCATAAAGGACACCTAAATGTGCACATGAGATCTCACACTGGAGAGAAACCGTTCACCTGCTCTGAGTGTGGAAAGAGTTTCACTCAGAAGAAAAACTTAAATATGCACGTTCGAATTCACACTGGAGAAAAACCATTCACATGCTTTCAGTGTGGAAAGAGATTCATTCAGAAAGAAAACTTTAATAATCACATGAGGATTCACACTGGAGAGAAACCGTTCATGTGCTCTCAGTGTGGAAAGAGTTTCACTCACAAAAGCTCTCTCAATGATCATCTGCGCTCTCACGCTGGAGTGAGATCATTCAGCTGTGATCAGTGTGAGAAAACATTTGTTTTTTTATCAAACCTAAGAAGACACCTTCTAATTCATGCTGCTGTGAAGCCTCATATGTGCTCTGACTGTGAGAAGACCTTCACTACATTGGACATCTTAAAAACACACCAGAGAGTTCACACTGGAGAGAAACCGTACAAGTGCTCACACTGTGGAAAGCGTTTCGCTCGGTCAGAATCCTTGAAAGTTCATGAGAGAGTTCACACTGGAGAGAAGCCGCACCAGTGCTCTTCATGTGGGAAGAGTTTTTCTCTTCTGAGCTCTTTAAAAGCGCACCAGAGTATTCATACTGGTGTGAGACCTTATATGTGCGTTGACTGTGAGAAGACCTTCAGTACATCTGGCGACTTAAAAACACACCAGAGAATTCACACTGGAGAGAAACCGTACAAGTGTTCACAATGTGGGAAGAGTTTTTCTCAGTTGGGAAACCTGAAAAAGCATGAGCGAGTTCATACTGGAGAGAAGCCGCACCAGTGCTGAAATAATAGTCGAGTTTAGTCATCTGACAAAGGACATTTTAGGAAGGTCAAACTAATAGTATATTTTCAAAAACTTGCATTTTCAGCCCACAAAAACACTTTTCATGTAAATAAACAGCCAAAACGCATAAAGAGTTAATTTTCTTCTGTCATGCATCTTTCTTGTGGATTGTTTGTACAAGTACAAGTTTGACAGTTTGTTGAAATCAACTAGAAGAGCTGTACATTGAGACGTGGGAAATAAAAAGCAACAAAACTAATTCTCTTTAAATTAATCTTTAAATTAATTTTAATATGTAACTTACATTAAATCAAAGGGTTTAACATTGTTTAACGGTAAAGTAATCAATCATCCTTTAAAACTAAATCAACACCAGATTTTTCCATTTATATTTAAACAGGCATTTACAATATGAGAGATGAAGTTCCTGTAAAAATAAGTCATCACTGCAGTGCTGTAATACAAGTTATATAAAGGATGTTGTTTAGTAGTTAGTTAGTTAGTTAGTTAAATGACTTTAGACATGAGAATTACTATGCAGACAGTCTGCCTGAAAAATCAGGGTATCTTCCATCCATTCCAAATCCGTTTTCAATTAAAAAACTGAAAACGAAAAAACGATTTTTTTTTTTTTTTCCCAGAAAAACAAAAAACAAGATTTCAGCTTGATATTTCGTTCAGAGGTAGAAAAATGAATAAACAGTTTGAATATTCGATTTCTACATGTCGGCAGGAATTATACGCCCCTTTCTGCTGATTGGTCAGCCGAAGATCAAACTATTCCGTCATTGGTTCTTCCTCAGTTCCGCACAGCAGAATAAAAGTCCTGCGCTGCTACAGCTGTACGGATTCCCAACGCGTTTATTGCAACTACATTTCATATTTTTCTCATCAAACAACCAGACTAACGAATGGCTCGACACGACCCGTACCGGGGCAGAGCTTAGACAGGGCTTTCTTCTGTGTAGATATAAATTCACCTCTTTGCATCAGCTGGCAGGATATACAGTGAGGAAAATAAGTATTTGAACACCCTGCTATTTTGAAAGTTCTCCCACTTAGAAATCATGGAGGGGTCTGAAATTGTCATCGTAGGTGCATGTCCACTGTGAGAGACATAATCTAAAAAAATTAAATAAATCCAGAAATCACAATGTATGCTTTTTTAAAACTATTTATTTGTATGATACAGCTGCAAATAAGTATTTGAACACCTGAGAAAATCAATGTTAATATTTTCAGGTCATTGACCAGCTCCTCCCGTGTAGTTCTGGGCTGATTTCTCACCTTTCTTAGGATCATTGAGACCCCACGAGGTGAGATCTTGCATGGAGCCCCAGTCCGAGGGAGATTGACAGTCATGTTTAGCTTCTTCCATTTTCTAATGATTGCTCCAACAGTGGACCTTGTTTCACCAAGCTGCTTGGCAATTTCCCCGTAGCCCTTTCCAGCCTTGTGGAGGTGTACAATTTTGTCTCTAGTGTCTTTGGACAGCTCTTTGGTCTTGGCCATGTTAGTAGTTGGATTCTTACTGATTGTTATGGGATGGACAGGTGTCTTTATGCAGCTAACGACCTCAAACAGGTGCATCTAATTTAGGATAATAAATGGAGTGGAGGTGGACATTTTAAAGGCAGACTAACAGGTCTTTGAGGGTCAGAATTCTAGCTGATAGACAGATGTTCAAATACTTATTTTCAGCTGTATCATACAAATAAATAGTTTAAAAAATCATATATTGTGATTTCTGTTTTGTATATATTTTTAAATATTTTAAACACTAATACAAATAGGAAAGAATAATGCGTTGCAACCAGACAACCGGAGAACAACAGAGATATTAAAATACATATTTTATTTTATGATTTATGCCTTGTGTTATTAAATTGATTATAATTGATATCTCAAAATGGTGCTTGTGCACAGCACAAGCTGCTGCACACTTCCACACAGGACTGCAACACAAGATTTTCATTAAAGTCTGTAATAACTTGCCATTTCAGTTTGTTTCTCAAACCCTACATTATACTTCAGAGCGCTTGGAATATAGCCTATGGCACGAGTTGCATATATGGATTATGTTACGACATATTCGCATCCGCTTTTAAAAAAAGGGGCAAATGCGAGCAGGACATTTTTTTTGTGTGTGTCTGTGTGTGTGTTCCGAAAAAAAGAAGGTAATGAGCATAACATAATTTGGTAGTTACCCTAGTTCACACAGTTCCAATAACTTGCGATGGGTTAAATAAACGTAAAAAAAAATGCAGATAAACGCACCAGTCAGGCGCGGACATGTTCAGGAAATACGCAGCAGTTATTACTTTTATTGAGTAAATAAATGTCCAATGACCCCCATATAATTAGGCAGTGATTAAGCCCAAAGTTATTGTGGGCGGTAATAATTAACACAATGTATAGCCTATAATGCATATGCATTTTGTAATAATACAGCACATTATATAATTGGCGTAGGCCTATTTGCCACAAAAGTCGCACCAAGTGTAATTCACATGACGCCGGGTCATGTTGAAAGAGAAACACGCGAACGTTGCATTGTAGTAAAATCTGCATTTTATTATTAGCCTACATTCAGAAGTAGTGTAAAACACTGTTAAACAAAATACAACATTAACATAGGCCTAATAAACACTATTAACATGTAGGCTATGTGTATTTTACTTCCTGTCACTGTAGCCTATGACAAATCCTTAAATTAGCCTAATGATAGCCAGATCATTTTGGCTGAGGGCAAAGAGAAGTTTCATAACTTTATTTCTTATATAAAAATAGTCTATTGTGCCATTTATTACAAACAACATTTAATTTAAATACCAAGCCTAAATGAAATTATTTGAATAGAAAGTGTATCGACGTTGTGCTCGTCGCTTGTGAGTCTTCCATTCGGTCCAAAAATTCCATATTTGCAATGTAACATTTGAATGCTATTATACTATTTATGTAAAGAAGGCTTCTTCGTCCAGTCCCATTCGTGTATTGGCTAAATCAGCATCTTCACATGCAGAGATATGAGTTTGGAATAACAGCAAGTACTGACTGGCACAGCTTTAATATTGTACAACAGACAAATTAAATTAAGCAGAATAACTTTTTAAATGTTTGGTTTTATTTTGATAATGAACAGGCTGCGGTGTCACGTCAGCAACGGCAGAATAGATGTGAGCGCGCGAGTCGCCGGCGCCATCACTTAATTTTTTCCTCATTGGAAGCAATAAAATATACATTTTATCTGTGTACATTTAAAATTACTACAAAATGTCATGCCTTTGAAAAATAAAGAAAACAGGATGCACTGCTTTAGCGTGTCTCGGTCTCATATGAACATCTCTCTGACGCACAACAGAAACATGAACTAAAATACAGCGAATACTGGACGTGCCTACTTTAAAAAGTCAACATTTCAATTATTTGACGTTAAATGCATTTATATAAGTCACTTTGAAATAAATCACAGCATGTTTCATAAAGAAAAAACGTAACTTTACAGTCCGGAAAATACGGTAGGATATTACGGTAGCAAATTATTTTGCGGACCCCCTGGCACTTTGCTGGTCTAAAGCCGCTGGTCTACGCAGAAGAAAGCCCTGTCTAAGCTCTGCCCCGGTACGGGTCGTGTCGAGCCATTCGTTAGTCTGGTTATTTGATGAGAAAAATATGAAATGTAGTTGCAATAAACGTATTGGGAATCCGTACAGCTGTAGCAGCGCAGGACTTTTATTCTGCTGTGCGGAACTGAGGAAGAACCAATGACGGAATAGTTTGATCTTCGGCTGACCAATCAGCAGAAAGGGCGGTATAATTCCCGCCCACATGTAGAAATCGAATATTCAAACTGTTTATTCATTTTTCTACCTCTGAACCAAAAACGAAAAATCAAGCTGAAAACTTGTTTTTCTGAAAAAAAAAAGAAAAACGATTCGTTTTTTTGTTTTCTGTTTTTTAATTGAAAACGGATTTGGAATGGACGGAAGATACCCTGATTCTGAAAAGATTTGATTTGAGATCTGATTGCTTGAAAAGAATGCATGTTTTTAGCACACCTTATCTCTGATAGGAACCTTGTTATAGACGGTTTTATCGGACTCACGCGCGTTGCCACGGTTACGTGCCTGGCCCGAAGTTAACTTCCGGTCTGTGTTTGTTTATCGGTCTGGCAAGGGGATAGTATGGCTCACTACTCAGTAGAAACACATTTTTGACGTACTATTCTTGGATAACATGATATAAATATTAACGATGTGAGATGGTGGTCCAGTGGGTTAAACCATGAAACTGATACGCAGAAGGTTGCTGGTTCGATCCCAGCGGTCACCACCAGTGTGTCCTTGAGCAAGGCACTTTACTCCATGTTGCTCCAGGGGGATTGTCCCTGTAATAAGGGCACTGTAAGTTGCTTTGGATAAAAGCGTCTGCCAAATGCGTAAATGTAAATGTCAAGCAGAGAGAATATGACACCAGTGCAAAAACGTTGTGTGCGACTCACCAAAAAGCCTTAAATACTTCATAAATATCCAGCATACGAGAGCAGCTTCTGTAATTTAGACTGTATGTCTAATGTAATTTACTTGTTATTTATTTTGCTTGTTATCAGAAATAATCTACTCTAGAGGAACTTATTCTGGCTGCGTTTACACTTGGCATTAACATGCGAGCACCGTGATCATCATCAGTCAATCAGAACTCGGACGAGTTTACATTGTTCACATCAAGTGGTCGCCATCTGGATAACTGATCAGATTTATGTTTCCCGCAAAATATTTAAATGTGCCTTTATCACGGAGTGCAAAACAACTTTCGCTTTGTCCTCTATTAATGGCAGTGCCCAAAGAGCACCGGATTTTTTGTGATGCATTCATATACAATCATTCTCAAATAGAGTACTTTATCTACAAGTTAACTTTCCAACATTAATCATATATTATGAAACAAAGAAACATGTTATTCCGATGCTTTGCATGATTGAAGGCGAGCACGCAAGCATTTATTTAAGACACTGTACAGAAAACGGCATTACACAGTCCTTAAAGGGTTAGTTCACCCAACAAAAATGAATTCTGTCATTATTACTCTTCCTCATGTCGTTCCAAACCTGTAAGACCTTCGTTCATCTTCAGAACACAAATTAAGATATTTTTCTTCTTCTCTATGGTCTTACGGGTTGGGGTCGACATGAGGGGTGAGTAATTAATAACAGGATTTTCAGTTTTGGGTGAACTAACCCTTTAAGGGGGCATTTCCCCCCCTCTATATTGCAGACAGAAATGGGAGATTATTAATAATAAACATGCTGAAACAATAAAAACGTGTAAATTAAGATAATGTTGCACAATTTAAATGAAAGATGATTGCGCATAAGAAAGATAACGCAGCCTCTGTTGTTATTGATTCTTTGCGGACTTCTACCGGAAGTTCAGTTTGGGCTACAAAAGCGTGCATGCGCAGTAATGTTTGTTTATGTTGTTGCCGTTGAAACCGTCTATACTCAGGGCTGGGTGTTGCGACCAATTTGGCAATTGGATTCATTTATATAGTTTCCATTCGATTTTGATAAGTTATCAATATTTAAATTAAAATGTTAATTTTGCAGACATGGAATCCATATTTCAATATAAATGCTGGTAACTGAAACCCTCCTACTTGGCTATATTACTGAAATACACATTTGCATTAACAACAGGGCCCACACAATTGTTTAATTCATTTTTACTTTTACTTTAACAAACATTGTAACAATTTAAATAATAATAAATATGCACATACAATGCACACAATGTAGGCACAAACTGCACAGTGCACATTACTGAAGAAAAAAAAAAACATTGTAAATGTGCAACATTGAAAAAAAAGAAGTTTTTTTCAAAATTCAAAACGGCTCAAAGCCCCTTGTCTGGACATTGCGTATACTATACATACTAACTGTATACATAACTCACATTTCTTTAACAAAAACTCAAATATGCATATACAGTGCACACAATATAAGCAGAACAAACTGCACAATTACTCATTACTGAGAAAAAAACAAAAAACGTGCAACACAGAAATTCATTAACACCTTGAAAATTTCAAAACATGCTCCTAAAGCCCTCGTCTGGATATTGCTAACCCAAACATACTAACGGTCCTACATCCTACAACTAATTTTTTTATTGTCAAATTTTTCTGCAAGATTAGCTGGTCAACATAGTCTGACTTAAGGCAGCTCCTTTGCGCTGTGATTTACATCACCAGCAGTTGAAAAAACGCAGGAACACAGAGATATCGCTTTGCTTGTTGTGTTAAAAGAGGATACTCTTCTGCATGCATCTTCCACCAGATTAGTGGGTTTTCATAGCCTGGTTAAAACCAGACCATTCTCAGTAGTAAGTGAGTTATGGTCTGGCAAAGCTTCATAGACAAATCATTTCCAAAGGGGCGTCACTCAAATACCTCTCAGCGCAATTGGATAGACCTAAAACCAATCAGAGCGATGAGGGAGATGACGTATGCAGAGCGACGGAGAAACATCATATGCTGCGTTCCACTCCAGTTTTAGACACGCACTTGCAAACTTCCCTAAGCACTTCCCCTCGGGGAATCCCCGCCGCCATTTAGTTAATAGTCCGCCTACTCTGTCCTTCCCTCCGCCTCCCTCTGTCCCCCTAATAGTCCGCCTACTCTGTCCTTCAGAGAACACATTTCTAAGACAGCTCACTCATGTCGGTTTGCGCTCCACAACATCAGGAAGATTAGACCGTTCCTAACAGAGCACGCAACACAGCTTCTTGTCCAGGCCCTGGTTATTTCTAGACTTGACTACTGCAATGCGCTTCTGGTTGGACTCCCCTCTTGTGCGATCCAAACACTTCGATTGATCCAGAATGCAGCAGCACGTCTTGTCTTCAACGAGCCCAAAAGGACCCACGTCACACCTCTCTTAATTTCTCTGCACTGGCTACCAGTCGCTGCTCACATCAAGTTTAATGCGCTGACGCTTGCATACAGAGCCACCACGCGCTCAGCTCCTGCTTACTTTGACTCCATTCTACAAATCCACACCCCCACCAGAAGCCTTCGCTCAGCAAAGGAACGACGGCTTGTGGTACCATTACAGAGGGGGAAAAAATCCCTTTCCAGAACATTTTCATTCAACGTTCCCAGCTGGTGGAACCAGGCATGTGATTGGCTAAGGACAAAAAAGCAGGAAAATATACTGAGACCCCCCACCCCCCACACCGATCAAACTGGTGGCGGATCAATATGGACAGTAAAGCAGGACCAATAAAAACTTATTTGAACAAAAAAATAAATTTTATTTTAAAGCTAGATGTGCAATGTGCACCTTTTTTTGTACAGTATGAAAAATAAATTATTTGGTGGATGCATTTTTACCCAACTTTAACAGCTAAATGTGCAACATGCACATGGCAACATGCACATTTTCGCTCGTGCGATCTCAATGTGCATGTTCTGCTGTTGGATCTTCCACAGTTTCACATGTTTTGGATGCATCATATGTTTCCGGAGTGCAATCTTCCCACTTGTACCATAGTTAATAGGGTGGTTGCAAATGTTGCAAATAGCTTTGCCTGGTTCTCTAATTTTGCTAAAGCAATTGAGTGAGAAAGTGTTTCCCTCAACTTGGACAGTCTCCAGCAACCAGCTCCATTTTAACCGATTCTTGACCCCCTGTTCGATAGACATTAATTCAGGGCTGTTCAGTGCTAGCTTGGCCATGAGTCTGTGTATGCTGGAAATCAAAAATAATGGAAAATTTTCATTAGAATGTAAGAATCCATATCAGAAAATATATTCATTTTTACATGTTTGACTATGTACTGTATGTCTATCCGCTCTTCAGAAAGGTTGAAAACTAGAGCAGAGGTGCGCGAGCGCAGAATGGAATAACACTTGCTATAGCTTAGAAAGTTAATACTTTCCATGTCTGCTCTGCCATTAAACATATTGGATCCACAGGGTCACTGGGCTCCTCATGTGAACAGACAGGCACAGAAGTGCTGCGCGATTAAACTAAAACACCAAATAGACTTATGTCCCTCACATTAACCCTTAAATGCATACCTCAGGTCGTTAGTGACCCGAGACGTCATTCACTACCCTGCTCCTCATTCATTTTTTAAGGTTAGAAATCAACCTTCTTAGTATTCCTCAATCAATCCATTTTAAACAATATAACAAGAAAAAAAAATAATAGAATTATAATTGAATGCCTGTTTTTTCACTAGTTTTTTGTCAAAATGTATAGGGTCGCTAACGATCCGAGGTGTGTAGGATTGTACGTATATTTTTTTTGCACAATGATAAATGAATCTATAATGATGAAATAGGTGCAATTCACCTTTATTCCACAGGGTGGCGATGTCTGATACACAATGATGAAGTGACGTGTCACTCATAGTTACCTCTGACAGAAAACGAAACAATAATAATTATAATCTGCAAAACTTGAAATGGCTTAGTGATTTACTGCAGAGAGCAAGTACTGAACACAATCAAATATTAGCATCACTGTATCTGATGATGGATGTGGTCAAGAAGCTGTCAGTGAGCAAAATATTGATTTTGAAGACGTTGAAAATGAGTTGGAGAATAAGCGTGAGATCGCGAATATCAGCCAGATGCTGAATGTACTGGTAAACGAGCTCTGACGAGGACATATGATGATGGTATTAAACATCTGCTCAAACTGAACCCTTCCAAGCTCCAAAAGGTAACGAAATACGTTTTATTTTATTTTCCTGTAGCTGTTACTCTAACATCAGGAGTTTTACATATTATCGCGACAGGTAGAGGTCTAAGTTATCCATGTTAAATATAGATCCGGGTCGCTAACGACTCCAATATGTAAGAATGTTTGGCGAAACATGCATTTAAGGGTTAAGCTATGGAATGGCTTCAGATGACTTTGTCACCCAAACTGACGTGAAAAAGCGGGGGCGCCGAAAAGCGCGCTGTTTGCTAGCAAATACAAGTAACGTTAGCCGCTAAGTTAATGTTAAATGCAGCTTAAACATCCTGCCATAGTGGAAAATCAATCAAAATCGATCATCTAATCAATCGACAACAAAGTCAAATTAGTAACTTATAGGTTATATATAGACACAAGCAATAATACATAACCAGATCATCCGATCCGGCGATGTTCTTGTCACGATACAGTCCTTGTTGCGCACCCCGCGATTGTGGTTCCGTCCCGGGTTACCATGGCTGTGAGATGATGGACAACCCCCCCTCCCCTCCCCTCCCCTCCCCTCCCCTCCCCTCCCCTCCCCTCCCCCTCCCCCCCCTTTTTTTTACAGATCTGCATGATTCACGTAGGTGACATTTTCAGGTCGGAAAATCCGGAATTCCGGATTAATCCGGAAAAATCACATCCCTGTGGAACGATCTTCCCAACACCATCCGAAACGCAGAATCATTGACATCATTCAAAAGTCAACTTAAAACCTCATAAAAAAAAATAAAAAAAACACTTTCCTTTCCTCTTTCTCTTCCTTCTTCCCTCCCTACTCTAGCCTGTGCTACACTGAGCAATGTACACAGTCTCAGGATTTCAGACTCTTATTGCGCTTCTCGACTCTTCATGACCAATCGCTTCATGTACCCCCAAGTTTTAAGTCGCTTTGGATAAAAGCGTCTGCTAAATGCATAAATGTAAATGTACTCTGCTAATGGACAAGCAGCGTTCTTGACAGTATCACTCAGTATATATTTGTATATTTTAGGCTACAATAAAACGAAATTTATGATAAAACACCACTCTGCCTCTTTTAATTTTCATTAAAAAAATATTAAACATATTATAGCCACACAAATGTAGAGAAGGCAATGCATATTATCTTCAATGCATGTTTATAACAAAACGAAATATAAAAAAACCCAGATTCTTTTCGTTTACATTTTTTTTAAAACACATTAATGTGTGCATAATATAGGCTATGATTATCTCTGTAATAAATGAAATATGACATAAAACACAACCCAGTCTCTTTTTGTTAAATGTCAGTTTATGTGTGATCAATAGCAATTATAAAAGTATAAGTAAAAGGTATAAGAAGCTATACAATAAATAAAGCAATTCAGTCAAAGTCAGCGCTAGGAGACTACAACGCTAAAGTTTAATAGCTTAAAAATATAAAGTTATGAAACTTCACTTTGCCCTCAGACAAAACGATCTGTCAGGGAACAAATTATAGATTCATGAGAGCAAAGATCAGCTGTTAGATCTACACAAGACGAGACGAATCATATCTTATGTTTAACCACTACAGAGACATCAGAGCCAGCGGCAGACGGCTGAAGGACTGGCCGAGGAAAGACTGCTCTCGGCGGGGTTAATGAGCGCTAAGCGCTGCTGATCCACTGGAGCTCACAACTCCAAAAACACCAGATCAAATTTTCAAAAAGGTGCTCTCTTTATAAATAAACCACAGATTTGAGCTTTAAACAACTACATTCTCGCCTGAAAAGGACTTAAAACTATATTTTGTGAAACATTAACACTACCAGAGGGCTCTTGCTAAGACCCATTCGTTTAGCCACCAAAGGGCCAAGCTGGTATCAGACTTTTGCCGAATCCAGTCGGTAAGACAGCGATAACATCTTTTTTAGATATGAAGGCTTCGAGTGTTGTTCTTTGCTCGGGTTTTAACGAAAAGGAAAAGTTTAAATCGCTTAAAACAGACGTGATAGCTGATTCGAACAAGTGATGCTCCACAGCGACAAATCTGCTTCAACGTCGCTGCGCTGTCGTCATCGTGTAAAGCCCGTCCCAACGTTTCTGATTGGTGCCTCGATTTCTAGGCATTAGAAATGGGCTTGAATGGGCTCTTTGCCAGACTACTTGCAAAGCAAATCTAAATTTGCTGGAAGTTGTCTGGGTTTTCCCAGGCTAGGGTTTTCGGATGAGAATGACAGGTTTGACCTCACTGTACCTTGCCACTTCCTCCTTTACAATATCAGTGACAGTTTTCTCTGATGCTGGGGCTGCTACTTTGTAGACTGGTCCAAGGAGATCCATCAGTGCAGATGTTTTTGGCTTCTGCATCTCTCCCGTCATCAGGAGGACCCGAGGAGTTGTCATTCTGCTGAACAGGCACAGTGACTTCATCGCAAGCACCATCAGTTCCTTGTCGCTTACATTCATGCATTTGGCAGACGCTTTTATCCCTTATTACAGGGAAAATCTGGAGTGGACACACTGGGATCGAACCAGCAACCTATTACATTTAAAATATAATGATAATAAATTATCACAAAGAAAATACCATCTGGACGTTCTGATCAAAATAAACCACAAACACTATTTCTTTTCTACACTGGTACAACTTACATTGTGTTTTTATTTGCTCCAGACGATTTCCCTCATCAGTCTTGGAAATGTGTTGTCCCGATCCTCTTCATACAAGGGAAGGGCCTTAAAACGAGGATCTAGTGCTGATGCTGTATACAATGTTTCCTTCAGGCCAGCATATCTTAAGTAAATTACACATATTTAAATAACTTTTTGTCATGTGCAGTTATACAACCATACACAAAAGTCAAAGTCACATAGTAATTTATTAAATTGTTGCTGATTGCGTTTGATTGTTTAAATATATGGATGTAAATCTATAATATTTAATGTATGTAATCTATATTTAGTTCACACAGGGTCTATAAATCACTACTATAGAATTGAAAGTTTTAAAAAAAGTAAACATACCTTGACTTTAGGTTGTCATGTATAGTGGATTTAAAGTCCTTGATGATTATGGAGTCGCTGGGTGCAGGTCTCATCGCGCATGCAGAGGACCAATGACCGATAAAGTTGGTGAGCAGTCCTCAGGCATGGCTAGTGTAGCAGCTTTCATGGGATTCAGAGCCTTCACTTCATCTTCTACTGCTGTAACATCAGCGTCTGACAAAGTGCAGAGATCTTTCTCACTTCTGCAAACCTCAGGTGAGATCTCCAGTGCGCTGTTCCACCGAGTTACAAGGTCAGTCTTCAGCTTATAGTGAGGAAAATAAGTATTTGAACACCCTGCTATTTTGCAAGTTCTCCCACTTGGAAATCATGGAGGGGTCTGAAATTGTCATCATAGGTGCATGTCCTATCACAATCACAATATATGATTTTTTAACTATTTATTTGTATGATACAGCTGCAAATAAGTATTTGAACACCTGTCTATCAGCTAGAATTCTGACCCTCAAAGACCTGTTAGTCTGCCTTTAAAATGTCCACCTCCACTCCATTTATTATCCTAAATTAGATGCACCTGTCTGAGGTCGTTAGCTGCATAAAGACACCTGTCCACCCCATACAATCAGTAAGAATCCAACTACTAACATGGCCAAGACCAAAGAGCTGTCCAAAGACACTAGAGACAAAATTTTACACCTCCACAAGGCTGGAAAGGGCTTCGGGGAAATTGCCAATCAGCTTGGTGAAAAAAGGTCCACTGTTGGAGCAATCGTTAGAAAATGGAAGAAGCTAAACATGACTGTCAATCTCCCTCGGGCTGGGGCTCCATGCAAGATCTCACCTCGTGGGGTCTCAATGATCCTAAGAAAGGTGAGAAATCAGCCCAGAACTACACGAGAGGAGCTGGTCAATGACCTGAAAAGAGCTGGGACCACCGTTTCCAAGGTTACTGTTGGTAATACACTAAGACGTCATGGTTTGAAATCATGCATGGCACGGAAGGCTCCCCTGTTTAAACCAGCACATTTCAAGGCCCGTTTTAAGTTTGCCAATGACCATTTGGATGATCCAGAGGAGTCATGGGAGAAAGTCATGTGGTCAGATGAGACCAAAATATAACTTTTTGGTCATAATTCCACTAAACGTGTTTGGAGGAAGAAGAATGATGAGTACCATCCCAAGAACACCATCCCTACTGTGAAGCATGGGGGTGGTAGCATCATGCTTTAGGGGTGTTTTTCTGCACATGGGACAGGGCGACTGCACTGTATTAAGGAGAGGATGACCGGGGCCATGTATTGCAAGATTTTGGGGAACAACCTTCTTCCCTCAGTTAGAGCATTGAAGATGGGTCGAGGCTGGGTCTTCCAACATGACAATGACCCGAAGCACACAGCCAGGATAACCAAGGAGTGGCTCTGTAAGAAGCATGTCAAGGTTCTGGCGTGGCCTAGCCAGTCTCCAGACCTAAACCCAATAGAGAATCTTTGGAGGGAGCTCAAACTCCGTGTTTCTCAGCGACAGTTTCTCTCCTGCAGTGTATGCAAACCTGGTGAAAAACTACAGGAAACGTTTGACCTCTGTAATTGCAAACAAAGGCTACTGTACCAAATATTAACATTGATTTTCTCAGGTGTTCAAATACTTATTTGCAGCTGTATCATACAAATAAATAGTAAAAAAATCATACATTGTGATTTCTGGATTTTTTTTTTAGATTATGTCTCTCACAGTGGACATGCACCTACGATGACAATTTCAGAGCCCTCCGTGATTTCTAAGTGGGAGAACTTGCAAAATAGCAGGGTGTTCAAATGCTTATTTTCCTCACTGTATGTGAGGGTAGATCTAGTAGCTTTTGTTTGACTTTCATACCCCTTTTCCACCAAGGCAGTGCTAGAGCTAGATCGGAGCCAGAGCCTAGTTTCAAATCGGTTCTTTGTGTTTCCTCACCCAAAGCCCCAGCTCTGAGCCAGGAAAAGTGGTTCTTAAGTAGCACCAAAACATTGCTGGGCTAGAACAGGGCTAGAAGTAAGAACCGATTACGTCAGGCGCTGGGGGCGGGGTCAACAAGACAAACACACACTTGAGATCTGCCATTGTTGAAATAGCAGCTAATGGAGCTAACAGCTGCTGCTTGTTTGTAATGATTACGGCGAACTGCATGAATGCGTTGGATTCGCTGTGTTTTCGTTGTGTTTAGATGCCGATGTAGGATCGTAAAGCCATGTGAATCAATAGTAACGCAACATTTGCATTTGTTCGCAGTGGTGCTGTGCAGAGACCGATCGCTGTATGATAACGAGTCCAGCGAGAGCATATGACTCCTTATGCCTTTGATTCACTCATGCATTTTTTTTTATATATCATACGTGGATCGGTCTGTGCAGCGCCGATGCATCTCGAACAAGCCTGGTGTGTTTGTGTTTCCCGCTGCACAGGGTTGCCAGGTTTTCACAACAAAACCCACCCAATTGCTACTCAAAACAAGCCCAATCGCGTTTCAGGGGGTAAAATATGTTTTTTTGGCATGGTTGCCTACTAAAATTCGCATTCCCGGGGCTAAATATCACATAATTGGGGTCGCTTCAACCCGCGGACATGAAAAACAGCCCGCGGCAACAGTGATGAAGTAGCCCGACTTGGCAACACTGCCGCTGCCTCGCTAGAGTTGCTGAGAAAGATGAGACGTATACAGTGACGTAAGACATGGCTCTGTTGTGGCTCTCAGCATGTGGAAAAGCAAACGGTTCTTAGAAGGCTCCTCAGTTGAACCAACTGTGAACTGGGACTAGCTCTGGCTCTGAACTATCTCTAGCACTGCCTTGGTGGAAAAGGGGTATCAGAGTATGGCTGCTTTGGTGAAAAAAAGCCAGTGACTTTGCCAAGCAATTGAGCCAGTGCAGAGTTTGAGTGCTGCTTGCGATGCTAAGTTCAGCGTGTGCTGTAGCAACGGACGTGAAGCACATTCATTAATTCTGCTGCACAAAGCACAGAATTTGGTCTTTGAACATTGGTCTTAACCCCTGCATACTTTTCCGGTATTGCCATTTCACTGAGGTACTTGCGTGTTACCATTACATAGCGTGGTTCCAAAACATTAATACGATTTTGAAAGCCCTCATTCTCAACTATGCTGAAGGGGCGTAAATCCTTGCAAATCATCATGGCGTCTGTTATTTTCTTAGCGCGATGTGAATCTGACTGTAGTTTGCAGGCAAATGCAACGTCTAGCGGTTGCTGTCCAGAATCACAAAAACCAAATGGTTTGTCAGCATGTCACCTGGACGGGTGGTTGTGTAGGTTTGTTGTGTTGTTGCAGAATCTTAGCTCTTGGGGACACAACCAGTAGTGTAGTCTACGTGATACGCAGGTATACGCCGTATACCCACTAGGAAAGGCCAAGGATTTCCGTATACCCACTTAAAAAAGCGTAGGATACGTAACAACATCGTTTTGTGACAGAACTTTTATTCATAAATTCACCCCGTCTGTGTTGCAAACTTAGACTGTGGTTGTGATTGCGAATCTCTAACGTTTTAAGACCATTGGGGCTTCCGTGGCCTGTGACCTGGATCTGACGTCACCTACCAAGGAAAAGCACAGGTGCTTGGTGGTCTTGCTTGGCGCAAGTTTGTAAAAAGATATGAAACGAAAGCAGACTCAAACTACACTCTTTGAGTGTTTTCGGAAGCCTGCCCCTAAAGCTACAGCAGCAGAAGAGGGGAGATAGTGTGGGTGTGTGGTAAACAGAATACAATTTTTATATCTCCTTATTTCAGATGATGAGAGAAATGAGAGCTCCTGGCCAGCCGTGTGGACTGAAACTCAGGCTAGGGAATTTAAAAACAGGCATCCTTGGTTAGAGTTAGGTAGATATCAGCACACATGCAAATCTGATATAAACAATTAACCCATGTGTGGCCAAATTTTTCTGAATGCTTTCATGCATATAAGTCATGTTAATAGTGTCCTATGTGAACGTGTTCTGCATTTATTTTCCCCAAGTTTTAGTTTTTTTAACTATAGTTGCCGGTGGGCAAATATGTTGTATGCTCCCCTTCAATGTCAAATTTGACTAGGTGGAGAAAATTTGGCATCTAACTCAAAATAACTGCTTTCAACAGATCAGTCTTTACACAAACAAATGTATTATGTATAAAAGTCGAAGAACATTCGATGCAAACTCAAAAAAGCTGCATCTATCTTATAATCTGTTGAATATGAAAATACAACAAACAACAAATACATTTGTCTTAAAGTGGTGGAACAGTGCAGAACAAAGTAACTAAAAGGGCATTGTGTATCAAAAAGTTAAATGAAAATAAATTAATATAATGACGAAAAAAATACATCTATATAACAAAAATAAATAAATAAATCGTCCCATAGTATTCAATGGCTGACTGTAGTAGGTGATTTCATATAATGTTAATGTAAACTCATTACTTGTCTGAATTTCCACATTATAATGGAATCATAAGCTACTAGTTAAAGAATTAGGGTCCTCGACCGATTAGAATGAAACGCAACCATTCCAAACTGGATGAAGGGTCCTCAATATTTTGGCCCTTACAACAAGACATATCATAAAATATTATATTTTTCCCTATCGAATTAAGGTCTACTGTACAGTAGAGATGTCAGTTAAAGGGGTAATGTTTTAGGTGGGATATTATGAAAGCAAAAAGCACTAAACAAGACCAAAAATCTTGATTTATTAACCTGTTAACACAGTATACCCCATTTCCCCATTATATGTACTTACAAGTAATTTGCCCACCGGCAACTATAGTTGCCGCTTGGACTTTTGACTAAGTATATAAAAAACTAATGATCTCTTGTAAGAATTGTTTTATTTATATATATATATATATATATATATATATATATATATATATATATATATACACATATATTTGGTGGTGCCTATGGGGTGTCGCTCTGGGATGGGTGGTTGAGGTTGGGAGGGGAGGGAGGAAAAAAAAAAAAAAAAAATCACAGTATACTCACTACAAAAAACTAGACTACACCACTGGACACAACTTGCATGCATCAGACTTTAATTTCACCAGCGCTGGCTTCAATTGGCTACCGTGACCTTCCGCCATGATTCTCTGTCTTTTTTGTTTTGTTTTGTTTTGTTTTGTTTTAAGTGGAGCATAATATTAACATTCTCTCAAGTAAAGCATGCACAAGAATCGATTCGGGGATTTCCCAAAATGTGCGATTTGAAACTGGCCTACCACAACAGCACAACATGTTTGAAAAATCACCATTCCAAATGATAAGCAAGTAGCCACTGTTCACGACAATGCCATCAATGTGAAGTTGTGCACCGAGAAGCTGAAGAAAGAACCGGAGAGATGGGGCAACGTTCAAGGGTCTGCTGCTCAGGACACACGCTACAGCTCTAAAACAGGACCGACTACGTCGCACAATTTCGGCTTCACTTCAAAAAAAGTGCAAAGGCTACAGCTGCTTTAAAAGATAAACAAACGCAGCAGAAAGTTGTAGACAAACTCATTCAAGATGTAGCTACTCGTTGGAACTACGTGTGAAATGCTCAACCGACTGGTGGAGCAACAATGGTCAGTGACAGCTGTTTTGTCAGATCCAAGTATCTCGAAAAAAGGACATCGCAGCCTTGACTTGACAGCAGATCAGTGGAAACTGGCACAGGAGACAGTAGAAGTACTGGAGCCCCTAATCACACTCACAGAACTACTTTCACAGGAGGCAAACTTGTCGTTGTCTGCAACAGTGCCAAGGCTCTTCAACCTGAAGAAATGCCAGCTGTCACCGGAGGAGGATGACAGCCCTGCCATCAGAGAAATGAAAAAAGACCCTTGTCACGGAGATCGACTGCAGATGGCAACTAAAGCCCTATTCGCACGGGATTAGTATTATCTGGGGACCTCGTGTGATTTAGAAATTACTCCCCTACATCTGAATTTTGCGTGGCGCATTCGCACGGGATAAGCAAGCCTGTGATTTTACTCGAATTTACTGACTTCTCCCAGATAAGACTTGTAAATGGTTTTTTCGTTATAGATACAGCTGTATGAAATTATAAACAGTCGTATCAATATCATTTTGATTGTTTCATAGTAATACAAATAATTTAGTTCAGTTAGAGAACAGACGCTACAATTAAAAACTGAACTGAGTGAAAAGTGAAAGTGAAGTGACATGTAGCCAAGTATGGTGACCCATACTTGGAATTTGTGCTCTGCATTTAACCCATCCAAGTGCACACACACAGTAGTGAACACACACACACACCGTGAACACACACCCGGAGCAGTGGGCAGCCATATTGCTGCGGCGCCCGGGGAGCAATTGGGGGTTTGGTGCCTTGCTCAAGGGTCTCACCTCAGTCGTGGTATTGAGGGTGGAGGAGGGCGCTGGTTATTCACTCCCCCCACCGACAATTCCTGCCCCACCGACAATTCCTGAGCAATATAATAATACGGCGGAAGATTCAGTTTCAAAGCTAAATGTAAAAGCGCCCATTTAAGCGAGTTTGTTATTGTACTGTTCTGTTTTTGTGTTTTTCATTAAGAATAATATTAAACACACCATTCAAGCAATTTACTCCCAAATTGGTGCTCATTCTAAAGTGAAAGTATAATCCGCGCGGCCGCACAGGAATTCAGAACGGTGCGCATTATATGCAGCCTAGCTCCATTCTTCGTGAAAGATAAAGATAGAAATGCGCACAGGAAACAAAAACCTTGCAAAAATTATTTATATACCACCTAATCCTGGCCAAATCACAGAGATGCCGATTCGCACGGGACTAATATTATCACAGGACCTCTGTGTTTGGCGAAATATGGTAGGTAATTTGCGGGGGAATTTTTACTTTACATGGCCGACTCGCACAGGATTAAGATCACAGACATTCTCTGCAATTATTACAAATCGCCAGAGGTCCCCAGATAATCCTAATCCCGTGCGAATAGGGCTTTAGTTTGGAACCCAGCAGCATCTACCTTCCTTCAGCTCTAGCCCACCGATCCAAGCACCTGAAATTCCTCAAGAGAAGAAGGACCTGGTCCAGATTTTTATTCATAGCTCAGACAACCCCACCATCCCAAACTCCGCCTATGATTTAAATGTAGGCTATTTAATATGATTCTACCACACTACTTTATCTTGTGCACAGCGCATAGATTTGACTAGGAAAATGCTATTTGATTTTAAGAACATCTGCCCATGGAGGAGAGGAGACTGCACCACACACACACACACACAAAAACAGCAGGAGATTTCAATCAGGGTATCTGCACATTTTTCAAGTGCAAATTTAAAGACTTTTAAGACCTTTTCAAGACATCTAAATGGAAAAATTAAGGCTATACCACGGCAAAAAAAGATACATACGACAACTTAAAACTGTTTTCTGTAATAGTTTTTTTTTACTAACTTTAGCACACATTTGGTGAACAACAGGGTGCATAATTGTTAGACATGCAAACAGCTTAGATAAGCCAAGTCTTGTGTTTTGGGCCTGCAGTTGCAGCCACTGTAGCAGCAAGGAGAACACTGAGTTACTGGAGCAAGCACCTTAAAACATTTAAAAAATGAAAAAATAAACGGCAAATAGTACCAGCTGAAAGAGAACCGCAGCTGGCATTATATGAAAAATTAAAACTTTATAAGACGAGCCCTAATGTAGAGAGTGATCCTGCACCTCAAAATGTACACCTCAAAGTACATAAATAAAATAAAATATCCACTGCAAATGGTAACAAAATCAGTAACAAAATCAGTATAAAAAATTAAGATAAAAATAAAGTGCCATTTAAAAATAACAAATAAGATTGAGGTGTTAAATTTTTTTGAGCTCAGAGAGTTTGTCCTCAATTTGTCCATTTACTCCCTTCAACTCCTCCTGCTTCTCTTTGGCCCGTCTTCTCATTGTGTTAGACTTTGTAATCAGCGTGGCCATTTTTGAGCCTGCAGAATTTTCTGCCTGTTCTGCCATTCGGTCTGCGTCACTTTCAAGTGACTTACAAACCTCCTCAATGGACCTCTTCTTTTTCTTCAGCCCTTCCAGATCATCTTCAATGTTTTTCCTCTTCTTGGACTGTTCCTCTTTTTCCTTTTTGCGTCTTTCCTCATCTAAGTGCTCCTGTAGCGACTGCTTGTCGAAGCACAGTAAGTGATGAGCTCCTTGGTCAGAGGCACTTCCGATACCCCCCCACAAACTTTAACGTGGTCACAAATCAGCCTCTGGGTGATCATTGTGTCCTCTGCCATATTACATGTTTCCACCTCTTTATTGGTGGAAAACCCCCGCTCAACTTCTGCCTGTCCATGGGACAGAAGAAGAAGTGACTGACAAAATGTCCAGAGTTCAGGGTAGGACTGAAGATATTGCTGCAAAAATACATCCACTCTGGACTTCTCCGAGGGCCTAAAGGACATGAATTCTGCAGCTTTGGCCTCATTGAAAAGGACCTTTTCAAATTGCTGTGCAATCACATCACCTGTAATAATGCACAAAAAAATATTTTCAGTACATTTGAAGAAAAGTATATGATAAACACGTGACACTTTTTAATAACGTTCAGTTGTAAGTCATTTATAAGTGGTTATTTAATGATGAACTAATCATTTACAAAACATTCATAAATTATTAGCAAGTGATATTATTCACTTTAGGGTTACTTTATTATTCATATTGTGTTCACTCGGGTTTATAACACTATATTACAATATGTTAGTACAGGAGAATTGCTTTAAAATAGATTATGGGCCATATGTGATATGCTTTTGTGTCAAAATGACTTGAGATTCCTAAAATAGAAGTATAATTGTTATAAACAAACCATTTTACTTATTTTCAGCATAGGGTACTCCTGGAGGCTTACTTCCAGGGCAAGTGTTATTTTCCCTTCATCCACTAGATGTCTCACCATCACAAATTCATTGCAAGGAAAATGCTTGATTACAGCGGGATTTTTATATACAGTATATTTATATACTAAGGAGCATGAAAATTATATAAAAACACTATGTCTACGCATTTTGGTTAGTAATTGGCTAGTAGGAGAATTGCTTACCTTAAAATGTTCCAACAAATCCTCTGCTGTAGAATGGCCCATGAATTGGGACCCAAAATAGCGGGATTGAACGTGATGAGTGCCAGTCTGGTCAGTTACCCAGTGTCTGACATGCAGGTCCAACTGTTTACTCTTTGTAGCTCTGTTCATGCTTTCGTCAAACATGACGACAAAGTTTCTCTGGTTTATCCGTGCCACAAGCTCCTTTTTCACATATGGAGCAATGCCAAATCGTGCAAGATATGCCGTCTTGTCTCTGCCACAACTAAGCGCGCTCGCACACTCTGAGTCCGGGAACATCGCCTGGAAGACGGTGTGAATGTCATCGTTAGACGTGTAAGATTGGTGGCGGCTAACTGTGCGTAAAACCTAGAGCACTTCTGCCTTTAACGTGGCCGTGTTAGAGAACGCACTGAAGGCAGAGGTAGACGCACCGGAGGTAGACGCAATAGGTCTACTAGTAGCAGATGTAGGCCTACTTGGCGGAGCACTGGGTGATGGTGTTGTAAACATTTGAATAGGTAAACTACCCGACTGATCCGCAATGTAGCGCTTGTGTTTCTCGCATTTCGCGTGGGAATCTAGGGCTGTTTGACCCATTGTCCCCAACTGTATATTTTTTTTGCAGAGATCACATCGCGCCTCGTTCAAGTTGGCAGTTTTCTTCAACCAACCCTTATATTTATCATCCACCAACCACCTGTCGTTAAACAGACATTTGCCCATAATATCACCTTTAGTCCTACTGGCGTCCTCCTCCCGCTCACTCGCGTATAGGCTACTTGCATATCCACTACACTTCCTCCAGTAAGCTTCTAGTTCTTGTTCTACGGAATGCAGATGACACCCGCACAGAATAAATACTGCCCCCAAGGTACGCTGGTCAGTTATAAAATTGCGTCTAAAAAATATACGAAACCGGACGGAGACATTTCACTCGCTCGGTCCCATACGGAATTTATGAATTGCCCCCTCCCTTGCGAAAATTCAAGACATTACATAAAATGTAAGACTTTTTTAGGCCTTAAAAATGGAAATTTGTATTTAAGACTTTTTAAGGATCCGCGGGGACCCTGTCAATGCTGAAGCAGTCTGACTCTGAATGACGAAGAGGAAGAAGAACACGAAGATGGAGCAATATTTGAGAGGCACTACTAAAATACAGACGGGCCAACTTGCATGGTGGACGCAAAACACCCTAAACTGGCATTTGCCACTTCAACTCTGTCAGAGCGCATTCTCTCGAAAGCTGGCTATGTTGTTTATAAGACCCAAAGTTTCCTTTTACCTGAAAATGTGGACAAACTTCTCTTCCTCGCACATAACATGAAGAGAGTGTAGCTAGGTAGACGAATATAGCCGAACGTTACCTTGTTCTATTTCGTTTGTTTTATTCTATATAAGGGAAATCATTTTATTTATACTGTTCGGTAATTGAAATGTGTGATGCTGTTCTTGAAAGTAAACTACTGTTACGATCCTCGGTATAGGTTTTGTGTGGGTTGTTTTTTGTCCTTGTATATGTGTGCAGGGATTGGCTGTCGTTGGAGGAGCCTGATTGGCGGATCTGCTGATGCGGCGCTTTAAAAGTGCGTCGCCCATCGAACATGTCGAACTCATTCTGCCGTTGGCTTTGTGGTGTGAAGAGCTCCGGATGCCTTCTCCCGTCGACAGATCCCAAACCCTTCCGTTAACCGTTTCGTTTGATCATGATTTAATTGGGTTAATTTCATGTTTTAGGAGTGTAGGGTGTCCTGCCATTTATTTGAACTTTGTTTGCGATTTGTTTATTATAGGGAGATAGGGAAGTTTCTTTGTCGTTTTGTTTTGTCCATTAGTAGGTAATTTATACATGTTTTATTTAGAAGTCCATTTTGTTTGTTATGTTGGCCTTGGGGCACCCTGGCGCCATTGCTCCTTTATTTATTACTTTTCCCACTTTAAATAAATGTATACTTTTTGTGGAATTTAGATTTGCGTCTTTGGTGATCTGTCGGCTGGGGCGGGTTTTCCTTTCTTACCAACTAGAAGTTCACGTCAACTCCGTCTTTACATAACAGCTACCTTGTTCTTTATTTATTACAGTTCGTTCCAGACCTGTGTTTTTCTGTATCACTTGTGCAGTGTCCGTTCTCGGAGAATATATGCCCTGTGCGCCGCTTCCAGTGGCCTGAAAATAGGCTAACTTCCGCTTGCTGCACCCATGGTAAGGCAGCAAAGTTCCTTGATTATTACAGTTGAGTTTTACAGTTTTTGAATCCATTCAGCCGATCTCCGGGTCTGGCGGTAGCACTTTTAGCATAGCTTAGGGTTACGAGCCCCTGCTCTCTCTTGTTTTCTTTCTGAGTATAGTTGCCAATTGGATGGGGGCGGAGCGCGATGATTCCTAACCCCTGAGGCCTCTGCCTATTTAAGAGCTGCTGGTGGCACTTCAGTTTGGGGGCCTACCTCATGAAACTTGTTTGTGGTTTTGGAGTTTGTGTTTCTCTTTTGTACAGGATAGTGGGTTTCATTTGTCTAGTGTGAGATGGTGGTCCAGTGGGTTAAACTATGGACCTGATATGCAGAAGGTTGCTGGTTCGAACCCAGCGGTCACCACCAGTGTGTCCTTGAGCAAGGCACTTTACTCCATGTTGCTCCAGGGGGATTGTCCCTGTAATAAGTGCACTGTAAGTCGCTTTGGATAAAAGCGTCTGCCAAATGCATAAATGTAAATGTAGTTATATTAGGTTAGCGGGAAAGCATAGGCAAGGAAGCTGACCTGGAAGATTCTTTTGTGTGTATTTTTTTGTGTTTCCCGGGAGTTAGGAAAGCATTAACTCTGAGTTGTAGTTTAGATTAGTTAGTAGGGGTGTAACGGTACACGTATTCGTATTGAACCGTTTCGGTACAGGGCTTTCGGTACGGTGCACGCGTGTACCGAACGGTTATGAATGTAATCTTTAACAGTTAACAGTCGGCTTGTTGTAAGCGCGGAACACACTTCAATCCGAGTTCCCACACGAACATATTAAGTATTCAGTCCATTTTATCACGAAATTCAACCGATAAATGCCGTTTTAACGCTCTTTAATGTGATGTGACTGATAGACGCGTATCAGTTCAACTTAAAGCGGCGGCGCGTGAGTCAATGCGATCATCTCTTCCTAAAGAATAAACATAAATTAATACATCTTAAGGTATGTTGAGGATACATTACAACTTACTGAAATGTATCATATGTTGTGTAATCGCTCCATCTGTGTTTCAACGGCGGAAAGATAATAAAACTGCTTGTAAACAATGTCATGCAGAATCACGTTTACTCAGAAGTCATTCAGTGTCCACAGCTGTTAGCTCACTAGAGAAATCAACTCTTACACTGAATACATGCACTATATTAGCCGTTATATTCATTATATTAGCCGTTATATATTCATTATATACTACTTAGCCTGTTAGTGATGTCTTGTTTATTTAATGTATGTTTAAATAAACCTGTCATGAAAATTACAGCCACTAAATGATTATATTTCAACAACGAATAAAAATAATTAGATTTAGAAGTTAATGCAAAAACTGCCTTATGTGAAGCTTATGAGTGTTGATTATTATATCTAAAAATAAATAGCAACTGAATTTAGGCTAATAGTTTGGGCTCTGTTGTTAATCTTTAATAGCTATATGCAAGTAAGGGCTCCCTATATAGTTTACAGCATTATCTTTAAGAAACTTTTAGTTATAATTTAATTCATTCAAGGACAGACACAATTTTTTTCATTAAACCACTGTTGAATAAAAATTAATAAAAAGCAATTTTGTAAAACTGCTGTACCGAATCCATAACGAACCGGGACTTCAAAACCGAGGTACGTACCGAACCGTCAGTTTTGTGTACCGTTACACCCCTAATAGTTAGCTCACCAGCAAAATTCCTTGATTATTACGCAGGAATGAGAATATAGTTCCTAGCCATATCTGCTGAGAAAAATCACAACTTTTCATTTGCCGTCTGTCTTAGTACAAAATGTAACTACAGAAGAGTCAAGTTTGAAGTAGGAAAAATATAGTAACTCTTTGGTCATTTTTGAGCGAGACGCTAACAGTCTAATCAGATTCAATGATCTATGCCAAGCTATGCTAAAAGTGTCACCGCCAGACCCAGAGATCGGCTGAATGGATTCGAAAACGGTAAAACTCAATTGTTTAACTCTAGGGGAGTTGGAAAATTAGCCTATTTTCAAAAATAGTGGAGTGTTCCTTTAAATAAACATATCAAATAAATCAGAGGTGACTGTGTCCAAGTTATGTATTTCAGAATTGTACAAATCGCCTACAAATCACACAGTTAACTAACAATGTATTAATTTAAGGCAGAAACAATGAGCTCATTGAAGTAATTAATACATGTTAACAAATGATTAGGATATATAGAAAAATGTAGCATTGGTGCATATTGATTCAGAGCCGCGTCAATTTGAAGTCCTCCATGATTCGCCGTCATCTCTTCACAGGTGTTGGTCATCTGAAGTCTTCATAAGAGGCTGGATCCAGACGGGAGCTGACACACTCACTAGTTACCTCAGGATGCTCATCAGATAAAACACAAAAGCAAATGGAAAATACAACTTGAGCAATGGGCTCACTTAGATAACTTTGGGCAATGGTTTTTCGCATGAGTCCGAAGATGAGATAATTGGGTGAAACTCTTCCCACATGAAGAGCACTGGTGCGGCTTCTCTCCAGTGTGAGTTCTTTCATGACCTTTCAAGGTTCCTGAACGAGCGAAACGCTTCCCACAGAGTGAGCACTTGTACGGTTTCTCTCCAGTGTGAATTCTCTTGTGTTTTTTTAATTGTGTGCTTGTAGTAAAGCTATTCCCACAGTGACAGCACACATAAGGTCTCACACCAGTATGAATACGCTCATGCTCTTTTAAAGAGTGCAGATGTGCAAAACTCTTTCCACAAAAAGAACAAATGTGAGGCTTCACACCAGCATGAATTTTAAGGTGTCTTCTTAAGTATGATTCCAGAACAAATGTTTTCTCACACTGATCACAGCTGAAGGATCTCACTCCAATATGACGGCGAAGATGATCTTTTAGAGCGCTTTTCTGAATGAAACTCTTTCCACACCGACAGCATGTGAACAGATTTTCTCCAGTGTGAATCCTTGTGTGTTTCTTAAGGTCCGATTGATGCACGTAACTCTTTCCACACTCACAGCAGATGAACAGATTTTCTCCAGTGTGAGATTTCATGTGTCTGTTAAGGTCTGATTTATGCACGTAACTCTTTCCACACTCAGAGCAGGCGAAAGATCCTTTGACTCCGGATTGTCCAGCATGTTCTTGTGTGAAATTCTCTTCAGTCTTTGAAACGACTGCATCTCCATCTTCATTTTTACATGTCAGTTTTCCCTCTTCAGTTTTGAAATCATGAGGTGCTTGAAACGAATGTTGTTCGTCTTCAGTTTTACATGTCAGTTTTCCATCTTCATTTTTGAAATCATGAGGTGTTTGAAGCGGATGTTGTTCATCTTCAGTTTTACATGTCAGTTTTCCATCTTCATGTGTGAAATGATGCGATTTCTCTTCATTCACTTCCATCTGGTCTAAAATCAACATTGAATTCCCAAAATTTAAATAAAGAAAGACAAAAGAGAAACATTGAGAAATAAAGTTCATTCTTAATTTAGCACAAATCTATTTAACTACTGAGTCTACTAGTGTCTAGTTTTAAATTAACTGATATATCCTCCTGAGAACCAGGGCCCACATTGATAAATAATCTTCTCTTTAATAAAAAGAGTTTCTCCTAGTGAAATTCTTAGAAATGTGATGTAAAGAATAAAATAATTCAAAAAGCATCTTAACCCTTAAAAGGTCCCGTTCTTCGTGATCCCATTGTTCAAACTTTAGTTAATGTGTAATGGTGCTGTTAGAGCATAAATAATACCTGTAAAATTATAAAGCTCAAAGTTCAATGCCAAGCGAGATATTTTATTTAACAGAAGTTCCCTTTCAAAGCCTACAGCGAACGGCCGGCTTGGACTACATCCTGGTACTTCCTTCATTAATTACGTCAGTCAGTAGGACAGTAGAACAGACTAACCTCCGCCCACAAGAATACGCGAAAAAAGGAGGCGTGGTCTTGTTGCTGTCCCACGTGGAGAAGAGGAAGTGCTGCGTGGAGAAAAGGAATTGTTGCGTTTGAGTGTGTTTGTCGCCATGTCGTCGAGACGCTGTTATTTTCATCCCGGAGTCAAATCACCTTTGTTTGGCTTTCCCAGGGACGCTGTAGAGATCATTAAGCGCATACATCTCCTGTTAAGAGGCGTGACCTTTCCGTGCAAGTTACGTTCGCTAAGCTGCTGTCAAATCACAACACAGGAACCGCTGCACAATCAGAACTCGTTACGTATTTCTGAAGGAGGGACTTCATAGAATAAAGGAAGTCATCGGCCCGTTTTTAGGACAGTGAAAACTGCGGTACACAGATCAGTAAATTGTGTTAAAAATACAGTTTTTTTACACGCGAAACATGAACACATGTTATATTGCACACTGTAAACACAATCAAAGCTTCAAAAAAACACGAAGAACGGGACCTTTAAAAGAGGTCTTAAGGTCCAAAATACAGACTAGGACTTTTAAGAGGCTTTAGAGGGGTTTTTTTAGCAGTCGATAAAATGGACGAAACGTGAAGAAGAAGAAGAAGAAGAAGAAGAAGAAGAAATGTGTTGCACACAATGCATGAGTGAGTTAATAAGACGCTACACATTAGATCGTGCAGGGATTTGTGACCGATCTTATTAAAGACACGCTAACATCTCCAACAGCGCGGAAATGACATAGCGCCAGAAATGGCAACTGGAAAAAATGAAGCAGTGATGATTTGGGTCTATCATAACCTTCAAGCAAAGTGATCACACAATTACAGCAATTTTAGAACCGTATTGTGTCGTTATTCATTTCCTATCAAATACGTTAAAGCTACACTGTGTGATATTTTCCCCCATCTAGCGGTGAAAAGGTATATGACCATCCAGTAAATATTAGTTTCTGTTCCTCCCAATTCCGATTTCATTTGAACTCCTACGGTGGCCGATTTAGTCCAAGATTAACATGGCTTCCAGTTCGACCTCGTCCATTAGTGTTCCTTCAAGTGATGAGGTTACTTTAGAAAAATATTATAATTTGCAGTTATTTAATTTGTCAGTTAACATGTAGGTTATGACATCTATGTAAAATGAATGTAAAATGAATAATATTCAATAATATAATTTCGTAATTTATTTACCATTTCATTGCTAACATCAGCTATCAGGTTCCCAGACGAATGCAAGCTAATCTTAGTAAAGTAACTTTTATCAGTGCTAGGGATGAAACGGTATGGAAATTTTACATCACGATTATAGTGACCCAAATTATCACGGTTATCAATATTATCACGGTTTTGTTCAAACGAAATGAAAGTGTTCAAAAAGAACAGATGCACACACTTAAAACATTTCAACAAGTTTTATATTTGAAATTCAACAAACAACAAATAACTAAAGCAGCTCTATGCACTTTAAACTAGATTCTGTGGGATTTCCTTCCTTAATGGCCGTCATCAATAGCAACGCATAACACATAAATAATAATCATTTGTCGTAAATATAATCTCTAATATTATCACTGTAAATATATTCCCAAGCAATATTCTCATCAGTGTTCAGTGTTTCCCCTACCATTGTTTTGGGGGGGCGCCCCGCCCTACCAAAATGACCCCCCGCCCCCCCTGAATGAATGAAAAGAATAAATATTTGTCATTACGGTCGACAATAAGAATTGCCCGATAGTTCAGTGCCAGCGTGAAAGACACTCCCAGAGCTGCATCTTCACGGAAACTGATAATTTGCGCATTTTTAAGCCTTGGCAATTTAAATATTCAAGCACTCATAGACGAGAAAGTGTCTCTCTCTCAGTTTGATACTCGCGACGGTCAACAACACACACACGCACGGCCACGCGTCTCACAGCGCGCGAATATCCACACAAAATTATATCAAAATGACTGTCTTGTTGAGTATCATTGTAAACATAGTCGGTTAGGTCTTTTAAATGAACGTAAACATGAAATTTGCCAGTCACCGCCAGCATTTATGGTCATTTTCACAAGTTTTAATGGTCCACAGAATATCTAAACATGCAATATATCAAAAGAAAGAACAGACCCACTGTTTTATTCCAGCTTCATATATTATTTTTTTAATCAACACTTGAATGTTGCAAGTTTCATGAAAAAGCAACATTTTGAGCATAAAGCTGAAAAAAATCACGTTTTTGTAAAAGACTAACGTTACGTCCGAACGATGAACAAAACACAGATGTTGTAGATCGAGTCCATCAACACCCCAAAGCTTGACAGTCCTAGAACTCGTCCTGGGTTGACATTTCATTCAATAACATGAGGCAGTTGTGATTTATATGCTGTTTAATGGTGATGATCGCGTTATTTTACATAATGCATCTGCTTATGATAGCGCACGTTCCTTCTTCTTCGGCTGTTTTGATCAGGAGATTCTGTTCTCGTGCAGGAAATGCGCTACAGCGCCCCCTACCGTATAACAGTGAACACACATGGAAAGCCGGAAAATATCGTCATTGGCTATATAAATATTGAGATAACAAAAGACAAAAAAATCACTCACTGCTCTTGACTGAATAACTTTTAATAAGGGTTAATCTGTATTTATATGCAGTGGCATATAATTTTATGCAGACTATGCAGTGATATTTTACATTTGATTACTATTTATTTTTGTACCTGACAATCTAGTTTAGACCTACATGAAAATAACTTTATTTCATTTGTATATGTTTGTTCTGCTGTATTTATTTGTGCATTTGCTCATAATTTGATTATTTGTTCTTATTTTATTACTGATGGTCTTTAACAATATAAAAAAATATATGAGTTAGGATATTAGTTTTTAGAGTCATAACCTTATTTATTAAGCTTATATGGCTCAAAAACACTACTAGGCCTATTTTATTTTATTTGTCGTTTTTTTTTTTGTGGTGGGGTCAGTGAAAATTCTGACAGGGCAAGTAAAAATTTGAACCCCCGAAAAAAATCCTTAGCATTGAGCCCTGAAATATATTCCCCCCCAAAAAAACAACAACAACAAAAAAAAAAACACGGATTTGCGTGTAACTTTAATGGTAAAAATGTAAAAATGCAATGGAGAAGGTGACGAGCCTAAACAGGAAAAAATTAGTTTTTTTTTCTTAAAAGCAACAAAATCCAGAGCAACAACTCAAGCAAAGCCAACCTCTGTTGTGTTGTAAATAGTTGTGTGATGTATAAATAAATGTTGTTTATATTTATTTACCAAATTAATTAATTTATTGTCTATGGCAACACCACGTATCCGTAACACTCCAGCTCCCCCCCCCCCAAAGCTGTAAACCTAGAGGAAACACTGGTGTTCTATCAGACACATTTAAATCTAGCATATTTTGTGTTAGAGCCCAAACAGTATCCTAGTGAAATAATGCATATCCATATTTCCATATGATTTGACAGTTTATTTTATTAAATATCAAAATGTGTGCATCATACCTGACACCTAGATGAACACTTTACAGTCTTTTTATGACTGTCATTCTCTTCAAATGCTATTGAAGTCAGAAACGCGTATAACGTTACCAATGTTGTATGTAACTTTACAGACGGTCCCTAAATTCGCCTGCGTTATGCCAGTCATATCAGATGCGCTGTGGTTCTGCTGTGTTTTTTTTAAACCATTTTCGCTGCTGAAATAGAACAAAAACAGTCAACCACTGTATGATGAGTGAATCTCTTGCGTGCATCGCACGTTTATCTCTGCTTCGAGTGCAGATTTCAGCGTGTGAGAGCGGCGCGCGCTCTGAACAAAACTCTGCTAATCTGAACGCCTCTGATTACGAGACATTGCATTCATAAACTCAATATAAACACGTGTGAGTGGTTATAATGCGCAACGCGATTATAACAGATGGCTTTTGAGAAGACTATTATAAGTTCAACAGCCAGAGTGGCTAGTGTGCAGCCGAAATAACGTTACACCCGCAAATGGCAGTTGTTAATGTCAAACCCTGATTATTATCCCTTAAATGTCACCCTAGTCGTGTCTGAATTTGTTCGTTCGCTTCACGTTATTATTTCCCAGACATAGTTTTGGTATTGAGGTCAAAGTCCACTTGCCTTGCGTTCGTAGTTTTGAAGTGTTTTCCCTATTACAGCGACTTTCTTCTGGCATGTTTGCAGACAGGGTGACCATCTTAGATTAAGTTTCCCTCAGGACTTTTGTAAAAGCCAAAATATGACCACGCCTCAGATTTGGTCCTTTTAGGAGGCAGAACAATCCCCCGAGTGCTGTCACTGCCTTCTGCCAGTTCTCCTCATTCAGAAAACAGCGGTGCGCCAGACTGACGCTGACTGGACAAGATTTACCGCGAGTTTTCACAACCGTGATAATCACACGCGGTTTTAATGATAATAAAATTTTATACGATATTACTAACCGTCACTAAATTTTATCGTGGTTTATCGTGAAACCGGTAATCGTTTCATCCCTAGTGCTATCGTTATTCTGTATATTGTACGACATCACTAGCTCCAATATTCACCTTTGTCTTGTTGATTTGTCTGTTGTGTTGCCGTCTTAATTCTCTTTTTCGCTTCCTTGGCGACTCTGTTACATATCCTCGAGAATAAGAGTGATCCTCCATCAGCAACAGACTTTCAAAAAGGCTTTCATATAGCAGTCTCAAGCAATCCCCCTCTTCACATTCGACACGGTGCCATCGAGTGTTAAAACGCGAAAGGCGAAGCTTGAATTTACGGGTATGTCCCTCTTTGGCTAATGTACTTTCAAGATGGAGGGGCAACATGGCGACCCTCATTCGAACCCCTTACCCGTATGTATTTTCAATGGCATATTATAAACTTACGAGAATACTTTATTACTTGAAAGAAGTAAATATACATTAATGAGCACATATATTTTTGAAAGAACTAAGTGTTTTTAGCTAAGAATAAACTAAAATAGTTACACAGTGTAGCTTTAAATACAACATTAACAGTATGGCAAATAGAAAATTGAACAAAGATAGGATTGAAATAAACCTTTTCATGTACAGAAACTGTAATCAAATGTAAAATAACACTGCGCTTTAATGATTAAATATAAACTATGCATTACAAATATAGTTAAAAGTTATTCTGTCTAGAACAGCAAATGAATTCTCTCGTCTTTTGTTGTTTGATTAACATTATCAGAGACGGCATCAAAAAAATCAGCTGTCAATGACATAACCGACTGTGTTTAGGGGAGTATTTTGACATTTTTGTGTGTATTTGTCCAAAAAGACGAGGTCAGAGATCAGTTCATTATCGCACACTTTTCATTCATTCTGAGAAGCTGTTGTGTGCACACTGTGTGCAGCACAGAAAACGGTGCGCATCTTTTTTGCACTTTAATGGTTAAAAATCACAATAAAATGCGCACACTTTAACCGATAAGTGGAATCGAAATGCGCATTTCTTATAGAATCACCGGATACTTGATACCCACCCCTAGTCATGAGACAACAATGCCGCTTGTTTTCATTGCTTTCTTTGGCTTATGGTGCGTTCACACCGGACGCGAATAAATCGCGCTATTCGCGCAAAGGTGGACACTTGAACATTTTGAGTTTACTCGCTTCATTCGCGTGTGACATTCACTGCACCACAGACGCGAATTCGCGTCATAGGAGGGGCTTCTGCCAGCCGGCTCGTCTCGTTGAGAAATTACTGACATGGGCTGTGTTTACACGTCTTTTTTTGTTAAAATCTACTGTTAATGTGTGACAAAACGTAGCTTTAAGACTTTTTCAGTCGATAATGTAGTTGTTTAAAGCTCAAATCTGTGGTTTATTTATATAAAGAGTGCCTATTTGTACATTTTATCTGGCGTTTTCGGAGTTGTGAGCTCCAGTGGATCAGCGGCGCTCAGCGCTTGTCAACGCCGGCGAAAGCAACCTTTCCTCGGCCAGTCCTTCTGACGTCTGCCACTGGCTCTGATGTCTCTGTGGTGTCTCGAGGTATAATTCGTCTTTTAACAGGCGATCTTTGGTCTCATGGATCTATAATTTGTTCCCTGGCAAATCGTTTAGGCTGAGGGCAAAGTGAAGTTTCATTACTTTTTCTATTTTTAGGCTATTTAACTTTACGTTACAGTTGTAGCCGACTAGCACTGACTTTGAATGTTTGACTGCAGGGTTTCTGCAGGGTTTAGTCAGTCAAATTTAAGACTTTTTAAGACCTTTTTATGACCATTATGATTTAAATTTATGACCTAAACGAATTACGAAAAATAACTTCCTTTCAAAAAAGATTTTTTTTTTTATTGACTTTCTTTAAAAGTAACAAGTTTCATTATTTAAAGGTTCCATTTTCTTAAGAGTAACAAACTGAAGGCTCCCTTTTCCTAAGTATCAATAACAGGAACAACACTAAACAATTATCATAATATATCTGTCAATATCGATAATTATCACGATAAATGTCAAATCTTTATTTCTTTCAAGTTTAAAGGCAGATTTTTGTTCGTAAAGGAAAATTGTAGAAACCAGAGCATTAATTGTGGTTTTAAACTACTCTTTATTGTCAGAACATATCATGCCAAACAGGTGAACATTTCACAAATCTGAGGTAAAACATTCAAACATTTGTCATTTGTCCTTAACAAAATAAATACCTGTATTGGAAAATGTATTTCTTATTTTCTAATGGAGGATATTGTTTCAAGTCTTGAAACAGGTTTGTGTTGCCTGACTTTGATGGCACGTATTTTCATGAAATGTATGAAAAACAATAGTAGCCTATCCTAAACACATTAAATACTTTAATTATATTCCATTAGTCCTTTAATACATTGTCTGCATTAATAATAAAATACGATTCAATTCAATATGTATATCCCACATTTCACGGTGGAGTTAATATTACTAGGCTAACGTTACAGTAAATCCATGGTAAATGATGGGGATTTGTTGATGGAAACGCCTTCTAACTGTATTGTTGCGCACAGCGTTTCTCCTGTTTGTCAGCGCTGTTTCATCTGCCTTTAAACTGGTTTAAATCACTGAGACATTTGTGTTCTTCGCTGAATTCAAGCGATTCTCACTGGATCTTGTGAGTTGTGACCGAGACCGATCAGAGTAAACGCGCTGCGCTGCCGTTTGGACTTTGAGCCGAGCGGATAAATGGTCCATGTGGCGCACGGTTCAAATGAGTTTTGTTCCGGTATCGTTTAATGCCCAGCCATAATTTCAGTAAAACTAAGCAGTGACTCAACGACATATACAGTAATAAGCTGAGGAGACTCTTGTGAGTTTGCGCGGGTTTCTGTGAAAGTCCATTCCGACAAGTCTGTTTGCTGCACTGCCGCATGCACCTGGAACGCTGTGATACCACCCAGATTCCTCAGACAGAACTACAACAGGCGAAACGAATGCATGCCACCGCCAGCGCATTTTCAGGGGGAAAAGGCGATGGTAGAACCAATGAATGAATGAATGAGCATATCAATTTAAGACGAGGCTAAATGTAATTTATGACCATGTATGGAAAATCCGGATGTTTTTATGACTTTTTATGGCCTAAAATTTGTATTATTAAATTTAAGACTTTTTATGACTTTTTATGACTCCGCGGAAACCCTGTGACTGAATTGTTTGCTTTATTTCATGTATAGCTTATTATACCTTTTACTTATACTTTTGTATTATTGATAAAACAAACTTGCATTTAACAAAAAGAGACTGGGTTGTGTTTCATGTCATTTAATGTCATCACAGTGATAATCATATTGTCTGAACCAGATATTAATATACAGATTATATTAATAGAGCAAGCTCCTAATTGGTTAACGCGGCGCGAATATCCGCCAAAGTTCAGATTTTTTTTAACATGAGCGATTCGCGCGAATCACGCGTTCAAAACGCTCAAATCGCGTCCGGTGTGAACGCCACATTAGGCTTCTTACTTTCATGTTTTAAATAAATTGTAATGAATAGATTAATTAATAACATGAATTTAATATATTTTTCTCTTTTTTTGTTAAAACATTTTAATTTTTTTACCGGGGTTTTTAGCAACGACAATAGTTTTTGTGCGCAAAAAAAAAATCTAAATAACGACTTTATTCAACACGAACTTTGGCCTCTGCCGTGAACTCATGAAGCACCATGACGCATGCGCGAGAATATGATGCAGATCCAGCGTTCGGACACATAACCCAGACGCAAGGAGGAGATGTGTTTACAGGCAGAGGAAGACGCGCCGTATCTAAGCTGTTGATTTCTACATTGATCGTGCTTTAGGTCTCGGCGTAGTGCTCAAAATGGGACTAAAGTGTGCATTTCATGGATTCCCGAACGCCGGCGCTACGTCATATTCTCACGCATGCGTCATGGTGCTTCGTGAGTTCACGGCAGAGGCCAAAGTTCGTGTTGAATAAAGTCGTTATTTTGATTTTTTTTTGCGCACAAAAACTATTGTCGTCGCTTTGTAAAATTATTGTAGAGCCACTGTTGTGAGATGGACTTTGTAACAAGGACTTTTAGTGCCTTTTATGGGTCTTGTGAGTGTAAATGTACTGAATGTCAATGGAGGCCTTTCTCAGCCATCAGCTTTCAACAAAAATATCTTCATTTGTGTTCCGAAGATGAACGAATGTCTTAAGGATGTCGAACGACATGAGGGTGAGTAATTAATGACATAATTTTCATTTTTGGGTGAACTAACCCTTTAACACCCCAGAGCCGTGTGGAGCATGCTATTAGACCCGTTAGCGTACAACATCGTTCAGAAACAGCTAACGTAGATAAACTCCAGTAAGATAAAGTCACAAACCCACAGCCCTTTATCTACAGATCAAGTATAATAATGGGAATATATCATTATGGAGTGAGCTTTACCGTGCTCCTGCGGACTGTCATAACCGACCATGACGCGCTGTTTGAATGCTGAACGGAGAATGATTAACAGCTACAGCAGAGGGAAGACGAGTTTCACGATTTTAATTTAACAATGTAAATATTCTTCTGTTTCTCACATTCAGCTATGGAATGGCTTCAGATGACTTTGTACCAGCAAATCATAATATAAGAATGGTTGCTGAAAAGGATGTGAAGATATATTTCTGATTATTATTTAATTATCACGACATGCCTAATCTGAGTTTTGTTGACAGACGGAGGCGGCACGAAATTTGACGGAGGCGGCCACCTCGAAATTCTCTATGCAGGAAAAACCCTGCAATTACTGTATATCAAAAGTAATTAGTTACTAGGGAAAGTAACTTTTAAGTTACTTTTATGTCTGCTTTTTAAATGTAAATTAGGGATTGGGCCGATCCAATCCAGTATCGGTATACCAGTAATTCACGTATCGGATTTTCCCGATCCAACCTGCGGAGACATCCGATATCCATGAGCCATGTCTGTGCTTTAACGTTGTTTGCTGAAATGACTCCAAATGTGATTCCCGCCGGCTTGTCTGCTAGCTGGCTGCAAACTATGAAATGGATTTCCTGAACGGAGGTGCGGTTCAGTGAGAGTTATGAGACACGCCCCCGCTCAGGAAATCCATTCTGCAGATAGCAGGATAGCATTAAGCAACATTGAGTAAGTAGCCGTGTCCGCTGTGTGGAAATAATTCACACTGAAACACCGCAGAACAAGACAATGGCTGCGTCTGAAAACCTAGGCAGCTGACTCGTTGCCTCGCTGCCTTATCAGACAATGGCTTGTAAAAAAAAAAAAAAAAAATTTACATTTACACACAAACTGACCAGCAAACGCAACTTTCGGACGCCATCTTTTTTTCCAGCTCAACTGTCACAGAATGGAAAGCACAGGATTGTGGGATATCAAAGGCAGTAAAGGATACATGCATGCTGCCTACAAAAATGAGGCTGAAGGTATTTATCAAAATCAGATGAAGGTCTCTCAGGAGACAGGAAGTAAAGCTAACATTAGATTTGGACGTGCCTTGGTGCCTTCCTGCCTTGAAATGTGTCCTCCGAAGGTAGCATTTTCCAGGTTTCGGACGCAGCCAATGTTTGCAAAGCCGTAATTCAGAGAGGTGGAAGCTCCCTTGCGTCGTACAACACAACGAACGCAATCAAACTTCTAAAAAAGTAGACATGACTAGGGTGACATTTAAAGGTCCTGTTCTTCGTGTTTTTTTGAAGCTTTGATTGTGTTTACAGTGTGCAATATAACATGTGTTCATGTTTCACGTGTAAAAAAAAAACAGTATTTTTAACACAATTTACTTATCTGTACACCGCTGTTTTCACTGTCCTAAAAACGGCTGATGACTTCCTTTATTCTATGAAGTCCCTCCTTCAGAAATACGTAACGAGTTCTGATTGTGCCAGCGGTTCCTGTGTTGTGATTTGACCGCAGCTTAGCGCACGTGGAAAGGTCACGCCTCTTAACAGGAGATATATGCGCTTAATGATCTCTACAGCGTCCCTGGGAAAGCCAAACAAAGGTGATTTGACTCTGGGATGAAAATAACAGCGTCTCGACGGCATGGCGACAAACACACTCAAACGCAACAATTCCTTTTCTCCACGCGACCGTCCTCTTCTCCACGTGGGACAGCAACAAGACCACGCCCCCTTTTTTCGCGTATTCTTGAGGGCGGAGGTTAGTCTGTTCTACTGACGTCATTTATGAAGGAAGTACCAGGATGTAGTCCAAGCCGGCCGTTCGCTGTAGGCTTTGAAAGGGAACTTCTGTTAAATAAAATATCTCGCTTGGCATTGAACTTTGAGCTTTATAATTTTACAGGTATTATTTATGCTCTAACAGCAACATTACACACTAACTAAAGTTTGAACAATGGGATCACGAAGAACGGGACCTTTAAGAGATAATAATCAGGGCTTGACATTAACAACCGCCATCTGCGGGTGTATTTCGGCTGTGGTGTGTAACACTCACACTAGCCACTTTGGCGGTTGAACTTATTGTAGTCTTCTCAAAAGCCATTTGTTATAATCGTGTTGCGCATTATAACCACTCCCACGTGTTTCTATTGAGTTTATGAATGCAATGTCTCATAATCAAAGGCGTTCAGATTAGCCGGAGTTTTGTTCAGAGTGCGCTCTCACTCACTGAAATCTGCACTCAAAGCAGAGATGAACGTGCGATGTACGCAGGAGATTCACTCATCATACAGTTGTTGACTGTTTTTGCTCTATTTCAGCAGCGAAAATAGTTTTCAACAAACACTGCAGAACCACAGCGCATCTGATATGACTGGCATAAAGTCGGCTTGACGTTCGCAAATTTAGGGGCCGTCTCTAAGTTACATACATTGGTATACACGTTTCTAACTTCAATAACATTTGAAGAGAATGACTTACAGTCATCAAACTGACTGTAAAGTGTTCATCTAGGTGTCAGGTGTGATGCACACCTTTTGGATTTTTGATATTTAATAAATAAACTGTCAAATCATATGAAAATATGGATATGCATCATTTCACTAGGATACTGTTTGGGCTCTTACACAAAATATGCTAATGTTATATTTAAATGTGTCATAGCTGATAAAACAGATGAGAATTTTGCTTGAGAATACATTTACAGAGATAATATTAATGATTAGAGATATAATAATACAGATTTATGCATTGCCATTGACGACGGCCATTATAAGGAAGGAAATCCCACAGAATCTTGCTTTAAAAAGTGCATAGAGCTGCTTGATTTATTTGTTGTTGGTTGATTTTAAATATAAAACTTGTTGAAATGTTTTAAGTGTGTGCATCTGTTCTTTTTGAACACTTACATCTCATTTTAACAAAACCGTGATAATATTGATAACGTGATAATTTGGGTCACTATAATCGTGATGTAAAATTTCCATACCGTTTCATCGCTAATACATACGCACATATCTACTTGCCTGTTGAGAGGAGTTTATTTCAGCATCATATAAAATCAACAATAATGATAATAATAAAGCAAATACAGCTCTGGTATCGGAATCGGACGATATCCAAATTCAGGTATCGGGATCGGAAGTGAAAAAATGTGGATCGGTGCATCCCTAATGTAAATATGAACAGTATTGAACAGTCAAACACAATAAACATAATTTTTAGACCTATTTATTGTAATCAAGGGCAGTTGATTTTCAGTTCATTTTTTAGACAGACGGCAGAAAGTGCATTTGTTTTCTTATTATTGTGAGTTTACATAAATAGAAGTAGACCCTTGACAGTTTGAAAATTATATATTACGCTTATCTGTAAGCTTAATCTAAAAAAGCCCAGAATGTGCTCTTGATATCCAGAATTAATGTGACATGTTCTAAGAGAAATTCACTAAAATATAGTGGGGGGGGAAAATCTACGCCTGGGTCTCAAGAGGATTTGTCAGTTTTCATCTTAATGTTCCTCATTAAAGAGAATGAAGGAAAACACCAACCTATTTGTTCCTCTGTCTCTTCATCTTTTATTCTGCAGGGTTCTTCCTCAAACTCCATCTTTACAATAGTATGTCTGTAGTTTCTCCTGGAGTAATTCCTCCTGCTTGCTTCTTCTTCTCCTGTGGGAAGATGGGAATATTCCAGCATTTAAACTCTCATGAACGGCTGTGGGAGCGGCTTCACTGACTGAAGGTGTGAATTGTGGTCGCTGTTGCTCATTTAGCAGATCATCATCACACTCACAATCACTCTCAATTATCCATTCACTTCATTTCTGAGTGATTCACTAAATGAACCGACTCGTTTAGTCGTTTGGATTTAGATTTCTCCTAATAAATGATAAATGAATGTACTCACAGTGTGAAAACATCAGATTTAGAGCAGAATGAACGGCTGTGTTTCACTTCTCATGTTTATGTTGTTCTCTCGCTCACTTCTCTTCTTCTTCTTCTTCTAGACTGACTCGGATGTGTCGTTGCTTTGGTTGCTCGAGCGCCTCCACTGGCGGAAAACATTAAACTATCTAACCTTCATAGAGTATGTACAAAACAAACAAGATAAGATCTGTTATCTTATTTGAGATTATATAAACACTGTTTATCTCCCCGAAAATGTTTGATTCGGGATAAAGATTCAAACTTCAAATAGCTGCTAAGGTGTTTGCATTTGCATTTACCCTGAAGATTTGCCTTAAAACCCCAAACTTTTCTGTCTGACAGCCTCAACACAAGTTGTCTGATTTAGATTTCTCTTAATATAAATAAAATCACAGTCTGATAAACAGTGAATTAAATCAGTTCATAAACAAATGCGCCTTGCGGAAGAACATTGTAGCCGGAGCTACTTCTGTTTATGTTTTTGACTAGTCAGGCAGGTACTCGGTTACTCCGCGGCGGTTGAGGACTAAAATAGTCCGAATATAAATATAAACACGTATTATAGGCGTACCGCAGTGCTTCAGGATAAGACTAAAAGTTTTGTAAGATGGAGTCATAATATATTCGGTCTCTTTCTATAAATACACTTTGGACAAAAACTTGTACAGGGTAATGTTTATGAATCACGAGGTTGAAAGTTTGAAAAAAAAAGAAAAGCAAATGGCGGCCTCTAGAGCAGTATTTCCCAACCGGGGTGCCGTCTGACGAGAGCGAGGGGCCGTGTAAAAGTCCTTCAATTTTTTTCTAATAATTCTCTTTGTAAACCTTGATCAATGCATGCGAGTGCTGCCGTATGTTCGAATATGATCAGTCATTTTCGCCGTAATCACCAGGGTGTAGTGCCAGAAGACGCGAATGAGAAGTGACGCGCACTGTGAGAAAATGTGTCATCCGAAAGCGCGCACACGTCTCAAAGCGCGCAAATATTAAGTTCTCTTTCAAGTCTTGCTCTTCAACGGACAAACTCACACAAAAAGTATGTCAACATGTCCATCTTGAAGAGTTTTACTAATTAGAGATTACTAATGTTGTTGATTTTAATATAAATTTTGACTTAATTTTAAAGTTAGATTTACAACTATTATTAATTAAAAAAAAGTGAGTTATTAAGATATATTAAGACTTAAAGACTCCAAAAATTGCGTTGAGCAAGTTGTCTGATTTAGATTTCTCCTAATAAAAATAAAATCACAGTGTGATAAACACAATTAAATCAGTTAAAGGTCCCGTTCTTCGTGATCCCACTGTTCAAACTTTAGTTAGTGTGTAATGTTGCTGTTAGAGCATAAATAATACCTGTAAAATTATAAAGCTCAAAGTTCAATGCCAAGCGAGATATTTTATTTAACAGAAGTTCCCTTTCAAAGCCTACAGCGAACGGCCGGCTTGGACTACATCCTGGTACTTCCTTCATAAATGACGTCAGTAGAACAGACTAACCTCCGCCCACAAGAATACGCGAAAAAGGGGGCGTGGTCTTGTTGCTCTCCCACGTGGAGAAGAGGAAGTGTTGCGTGGAGAAAAGGAAGTGTTGCGTTTGAGTGTGTTTGTCGCCATGTCATCGAGACGCTGTTATTTTCATCCCGGAGTCAAATCACCTTTGTTTGGCTTTCCCAGGGACGCTGTAGAGATCATTGAGTGCATACATCTCCCGTTAAGAGGCGTGACCTTTCCACATGCGCTAAGCTGCTGTCGAATCACAACACAGGAACCGGGAAACGTGTGCTAAGCTGCTGTCAAATCACAACACAGGAACCGCTGGCACAATCAGAACTCGTTACGTATTTCTGAAGGAGGGACTTCATAGAATAAAGGAACTCATCAGCCGTTTTTAGGACAGTGAAAACAGCGATGTACAGATGAGTACATTGTGTGAAAAATACTGTTTTTTTACACGCGAAACATGAACACATGTTATATTGCACACTGTAAACACAATCAAAGCTTCAAAAAAACACGAAAAACGGGACCTTTAAAGATACACTATAACGTTTGGCACTTAAAGGATTAGTTCACTCCAGAATTAAAATTCTATGATAATTTACTCACACCCATGTCATCCAAGAAATAAGGGTCTTATCTAACAAAACTATTGGCCTTTTTATAACGATAAGAAAAAAAATGTTTTAACCACAAATGCTCGTCTTGCACTAGCTCTACGATGCATCACGCATTACATCATCACGTTGGAAAGAACAAGCGGTTACAGTCAAGTATCCCAAGACGTTTCCCTTGATTTCATGTAAACAAGTTTATTCATCATGTCATGTGTTCCTTTTTATCTTTCTTAGTCTCAAATGTACAGAACATTTCTTTAAATGTAAAAAAAAATATTTAAATGCAAGAATATATTTTCAAAATGTTCTCAGTGCATCATTTCTGTTTGTGCCCGTGCATAATTAATGAAAATAATTGAAAAAAACATCTTTTCATAAATCACAGCATTTTACAGCAACACTAGTTTCATGAACTATTACTGACTCTGCCAAAATGTCCTTTGACAAATGATCAAACTTCACTACTAGTTTTAGCAAATGACCCTCTTAAATCACTATGGTTTCCTAAATTCCAGCTTTTGCTGAATCTGAATGTCAAATTATTTACTTGTAAGTGTATTATTTGTGAGTGATGGATCCGAACATGAACATTTGCTCATTTAGACGCCTTCTGGCAATGCTTTTTCTTATGATACAGTAGACTAGATGAATGGGTGAAACTCTTCCCACATGAAGAGCACTGGTGCGGTTTCTCTCCAGTGTGAACTTTCTCATGAGCTTTAAGGTTTCCTGACTGAGAGAAACTCTTTCCACAGTCTGGGCACTTGTACGGTTTCTCTCCAGTGTGAATTCTCTGGTGTGTTTTTAAGTTGGCTGATGTAATGAAGGTCTTCTCACAGTCAAAGCACACATAAGGTCTCACACCAGTATGAACACGCTCATGCACTTGTAAATGATGCAACAGTGAAAAACTCTTTCCACAGAAAGAACAAAAGTGAGGCTTCACAGAAGAATGAACTTGACGGTGTGATCTTAAGTTTGATTCCACAACAAATGTTTTCTCACACTGATCACAGCTGAATGATCTCACTCCAGAGTGACAGAGCAGATGAACTTTGAGAACGCTTTGGGATATAAAACTCTTTCCACACTGAGAGCATGTGAACGGTTTCTCTCCGGTGTGAATCCTCATGTGTGTCTTAAGGTTTCCTTTACATGTGAATCTCTTTCCACACTCAGAGCATGTGAACGGTTTCTCTCCAGTGTGAATCCTCATGTGTGTCTTAAGGTTTCCTATCTGAGTGAAACTCTTTCCACACTGAGAGCAGGGGAAAGATCCTTTGACTCGAGATTTTCCAGCTTGTTTTTGGGTGAAATTCTTTTTAGTCTGTGAAACTGTGTTTCCATCTCCATTTTCTATCTTCTTTTGAAAATGATGCCTTTTATCTTCATTCACTTCCATGAAGTCTAAAAATTAGAAACAAAAATAAATTCAGAGAGCCCCAAATGATCAAAGTTTTCCTCTTAAATGTTCCTCATCAGTCATTAAAGAGAATGAAGCAAAACCTGTTTGTTCCTCTGTCTTTCAAAGTTACTTTGAAAAGTATTGCATTACAATAGTGAGGTACTTTAAAAGAACGTTACTTTTGCACATCTAGGCTGGGCTTTCGTATTTTTTTTTTTTTTTTAAGTTATATTTTTGTGCAAATGTAAAGACTCTTTCACATCAAAATTGATAGAACAAGCTGAAGGAAATGTACAGTAGAAGGCGCAAATCTAACAAAACTTTTCGCTATTCTGGATAACAGAAGGACGCAGGAGAAAACAGTTTAACACTTACTTAATTTTTGCTTATGGTTTAACTGAATCATCGAAGGTCAACAGCAAGCAAACTGATCAATAAAGTGAGATTAAATGCATAAAATTTTTTGTTTTATTCAACATATTTAATTATTGGAGGTTTGCATAGTATTCTGATTTAGCATTTTACTGATTTTATTCATTTTGAGGAGTACAGAATCTTTGTGCAAGTGAGATGAGTAAATGCCTGCTCACATTTAGTCTAGAACTACAATAACCATCATGTTCACACACAAAGCCTCTGCACTTACGATTTCTATGAACACTGAGACAAGAGAGCTGTCCGTCAATAAATGGGAGACCAAAGTAACGTCTCGGTTACGTATGTAACCCTCGTTCCCTGAGGAGGGAACGGAAACGTAACGTTAGTGACTAACGAATGGGAGTTTCGCTTAGAAGCCAATTACCTCGAGAATTTAACAGCGCCCAATGGCAGTGCCAATGCCATGCGGAATTTGCATGCGTAACTCCGCCCCACATCGTGGGTATATAAGGAAGTACGCTGGCAACATCGCATTATGTTACTGCTGTGGAGCCAAGACTGAACTCCGCATTCCAGCAGCACAGCGGAGGTGGCAAAGGGACGTTACGTCTCTGTTCCCTCCTCAGGGAACGAGGGTTACATCCGTAACCGAGACGTTCCCTTTCGCTCCGTCACTACGACGTAACGTTAATGACTAATGAAAGGGGGTTCCAATATAACGCCACTCGGCTGTCTTCCAGTGCCCTGTGTAAGTGTGAGTACCCTGTCGTAAGACTAGTACGGACGAAGGACTCCTACTTATCACAGGATTACCAAGGTACACTGGGAAGCATATTTCAGTGGAGATATGCCAAAATGCCTACCCGTGGGGAGGACTTAGAGAATACACATATGACCCGCTAAGGGCTGCATATGGAAGAACTCTATGGTACCAGCCAGAGGGTGGACTTTTAACCCTAGGGGTGGCAGGGACTTGCCAAGGGAAAGACACCTGCTCACTGAGGAGGCTTACGGTGGAAATACTTGTGTGGGGGTCGCCGGAGGGGAACCATGCACACGGGGCACCTGGCCGGACATGAGGGTCTGGGCTCGAAAGGGCAGACTGAACTGATGTCGACAGTGCTGGAGGAACTCGGGGCTCTCGGGGAAGCTCACCTGAGGAGAATATCGCACGTATCCAGTCCGTGGAGTGGAATGGCGAGCAAGTGAAGACACCTGAGCCTGGTCCATTACCGGCCACTAGTAGAGGCGAGTACATAGTCGGACACTGGCTCCACTCGGAGATTGTAGAATCTGGCGAATGTGTTCGTGTCGCCCAGACTGCAGATGTCTGTTAGCGAGGTGCCATGCGCTAAAGCCCAAGAGGAGGCCACAATCCGGGTGGAGTGGGCCCTAACCCCAAGGGGACATGGTCGACCTTGCTGCTGGTAAGCCAAAACAATGGTGTCCACTATCCAGTGAGACAACCTCTGCTTTGAGAAAGATCTTCCCTTCCGCTCTCCACCATAACAGACAAAGAGCTGGTTTGAGGTCCTGAAACACTGCGTCCTGTCTACGCAAGCGCGGAGAGCGCGTACTGGACAGGTCTGCCTCCTCCAAAGGCAGCGCTTGCAGGTACACCACCTGGTCTCGAAACGGAGTGGTGGGAACCTTGGGTACATATCTGGGCCGGGGTCTCAGGATCACGTGAGAGTTAGCGGGTCCGAATTCCAGGCACGCTTCGTCAACCGAAAATGCCTGCAGGTCCCCTACCCTCTTAACTGAGGCCAATGCGGTCAGCAGAGCCGTCTTTATCGACAGAAACTTAATATCAACCGACCGCAAAGGCTCAAAGGGCAGTCTGCAGAGCACTTAGAACTACTGAGAGGTTCCAAGAGGGAACGAGAGGAGAGCGAGGAGGATTCAGTCTCCTCGCTCCCCTCAGGAACCTGATGATCAGGTCGTGCTGACTTACCTTTTTGTCCCCCAAGAGATCGTGGTGGGCAGATATTGCGGCCACAAACACTTTGAGGGTGGAGGGAGACAGCCTTCGCTCCAACCCCTCTTGGAGGAACGAGAGCACGGACCCGATTGGGCATTTCCAGGGGTCTTCTTGGCGGGAAGAACACCAGGTGACGATGAGGTTCCACTTCAACGCATAGGTATGCCGAGTGGACTCTGCCCTAGCGGAAGTGGTGGTAGCGACCACCGCAGGTGGTAGGCTACTCAAACCTGCCGCGTCCTGTCCAGAAGCCACACGTGGAGCTTCCAGAATGCAGACATGGGTGCCAAAGGGCGCCCCGTCTCTGAGTGAGGTCCGGTCTCAGAGGAATAGGCCAGGGAGGGGCTGTCACAAGGAGTAGCAGTTCTGAGAACCACGTCGGGCCGTGCCAATACGAGGCGACCAATATGACCTGCTCCTTGTCCTCCCTGATCTTGCACAGTACCCGTGCGAGAAGGCTCACTGGGGGGGGGGGGGGACACATATTTGCGTAGGCCCCGCGGCCAGCTGTGCGCCAGTGCATCTGTGCTGAGCGTGCCCTCGGTCAGGGAATAATACAGGGTGCAATGGGAAGAGTCGTGGGAGGCAAACAGATCTACCTGTGCGTCGCCGAACCGTTCCAATATCAGCTGGACCGTATGGGGATGGAGTCTCCATTCTCCAGGAAGTGGCTGAAACCGTGAGAGCTCGTCGGTTGCATGGCTCAGTTCTCCCGGGATGTGGACAGCACGAAGGGACCTCAGGTGCTTCTGACTCCATAAGACGAGATGGCGGGCGAGTTGAGACATACGGCGGGAGCGTAGACCGCCCTGGTGGTTGATGTACGCTACTGTGGCCATGTTGTCTGTCCAGACTAGTACATGTTGACCCTTCAGCAACACTCGGAAGCGGTGCAGGGCGAACCGTACTTCCAGCAACTCGAGGCAATTGACATGCAGAAGGCGCTGGGGTCCTGTCCAGGAGCCCGCGGCTGCTTGTCTATTGCACATGGCACCCCAGCCCGTAGAGGAGGCATCTGTTGATACAACAACATGCCTGGAAACTTGTTCTAAGGACACTCCGGTCCGTAGAAAACTGAGGTTCGACCACGGGGTGAGCGTCTGTGTCGTCTGTGTCGAGGTAGGATGGAGACATGGAAGTAGGCGTCCTTCAGGTCGATCGCTGCAAACCAATCGTCCGGACGAACGCATTAAAAAAGGCGTTTCGCTGTCAACATCTTGAACGGAAGCCTTTGAAGGTATCGGTTAAAGATGCGAAGGTCCAGGATTGGCTGTAACCCACCGGTTTTCTTGGGTACAATGAAGTAGGGGCTGTAGAACCCGGACTTCATCTCGGCTAGAGGGACAGGCTCAATCGCACTCTTCGCCAGTAGGGTGGCAACCTCCGCACGCATGACAGGGGCATTGGCCCCGACCATAGTGTAGCGGACTCCCTGGAAGCAGGGAGGAACCTGCGCGAACTGAATCGCGTAGCCGCGCCTGATGGTCTTCGCGACCCAGCGGGACAGTCCTGGAAGCTGAAGCCAGGCTCCCAGGAACTGCACCAGCGGGGTCATTCGGACCACAGACGTACCCAGGGTGGGGCAGCGAGGCAGCGTTACCGGCCCGGACATGGGAGGCTGTTGGGCGTCCCGGTGTGGGGGCACGGTTAACGGCTGCGTCCTGACAGAGGAGACCAGGGAAGGACGCACGTTCCACTGGGGTCTGCTCTGCCAGGAAGTTGGCGACAGAGAGGGATGCGAGTGGCGGGACCCGGGGGTGGCGCGCACTGTCATCACCAATCTCTGGTGGTTCAGGGATGGGAGTGTTAATTCTTTCTTTAACCAACATAGGGTGCTGCTGACCCGGGGGCCAGCAGCTGAACAAAGGATTCTCCCCCGGCCCTCCACCGGGGGAAGGAGTGGTCCTGCTACCATCTCCCTGAAAGAATTTCCCATCCCTGAGCCGTAAGTCTCAGGAGCGCCGCTTGGCCTGGCGTTTAGTGGGGCGGGCTGAGCGGACTGGGACACCTTCCTACGGCGACCTCCACGACCCGGCCCGGGTGAAGGCTGCTGCTGGGACCGGGCGGGAGCCTTAGGAGGGCGTCCTCGGCGGGGAGCAGGCTGAGGCGACTGTGCCGGCGGCTGGGTGGAGGCAGCAGCTGGCCACCGGGGCAGTATATGTTTGATTGCCTCAGTCTGCTTCTGAGCAGTTGAAAACTGTTGAGCAAAGCTTTCAAACGCCCCGCCAAAGAGGCCAGCCTGGGATATGGGGGAACCGGGTCCACTCGCTGTCCCGCATATCAGCCAGGTTAAGCCACAAATGGCACTCCTGGACCACATTTGTGGACATCACTTGACCCAGGGAGCGTGCGATCACCTTCGTCGCCGGCGGCACGCAGCTCTTCCACGAGCCCCGGATCAACTCCACCCTAGTAGACCTGGAGGATCGCCATGGCATTGAAGGAGTGAAGAGATACTCTTGGGTCCAAAGCAGAAACATAATGCGATGTTGCCAGCGTACTTCCTTATATACCCACGATGTGGGGCGGAGTTATGCATGCAAATTCCACATGCCCATGGCATTGGCACTGCCATTGGGCTCTGTTAAATTCTCGAAGGTAATTGGCTTCCAAGCGAAACCCCCATTCGTTAGTCACTAACGTTACGTCGTAGTGACTGAACGAAAGGGAACTAGCTTTACTAAATTGAAAAAGTAACTCAGATATTTTGTTGTGAATTTTAAAAGTAATGTTTACTTGAATAGTTACTTGAAAAAGTAATCTGATTGCATAACTCATAAATGACAATGCGTTACCCCCAACACTGGTCTCTTCATCTTTTATTTTGCAGGGTTCTTCCTCAAACTCCATCTTTACAATAGTATGTCTGTAGTTTCTCCTGGAGTAATTCCTCCTGCTTGCTTCTTCTTCTCCTGTGGGAAAATGGGAATATTTACAGCCTTTAAACTCTCGTGAAAGGCTGTGGGAGCAGTGGTGGAGGAAGTACTGAATCTCAGTACCTAAGTAAAAGTACAAATACCCAGAGATATATTTACTTTAGTAGAAGTACCACAAAAAGTAAAAAGTACCTGATTTTAAATGTACTTTAAGTATTAAAAGTAAAAGCACTTTAATTCTCTTAATGTCTATATTCTAATAATTTAAAAAAAAGGGCTTTGGCATTTTAACTAAGTTAGTTTTGGATTAATGTAATTGTGCTTACCATCTGTGGCCCAGTTTACATTCTGACTATCAGGGTGATCTGCAGAGTTAAATATCATTATTCTGAAGCAATATTCTCACTATAGTTTTCAGTGAACAGCTTTGCCGTATTTAAATCTGCATATGTATGATATGTTTACCTTTTATAAAGGGCATTTTTCCCCTAATCTTATTAAACATAGGATATGCTTCTGCTTTCCTTTTATATTCTTAAATTTTATTAATACATTAAATTAGAATAAGACAATATAGGGCTGTTACCAATCAAATTAAATAATTTACACTGAAAAATTACAACTTAATTAAATGATGTTATGAGATTTAAATCTTTTTTTTAATACAAATAAGAAATGTTGAAAAGAATGTTTTAACATGAAACTAAACTGCCAGTAGGTGGCGGCAGATATTGAGTGAATCATTGAGTCGATTCGTTCAAACAGTTGATTCGTTCAAGAATGAGCCAGTCGTTAATGAACTGGCCATTGAATCTTTGATTCAACCGATTCATTCAAAACACTGAATCATTCAGTAACGCTCTGTTGCTGCTTTGTTTGGAACTATTTTTGCTGCTGAAATAGAAAAAAAAAAACAGTCAATATATTGCATCTAAAATGTAAGAAACTTTTTGTTAATTAATTGATTATGGAACTATCAGGGTCATATGAAATCAGTGACACATTTTCAGTCGTGATGGCATTCAGGAAAACAGTACTCTTGGTCGTTTGATGTTTTTAACTGTATTATATGTTTTAAATATAAAAACTCCACATTTTGAATCATTACTGCAGTATGTGACTGAGTTTCTCTGTGTGAGCAGCGCTGATTTGTTTCCATTTCTCGTCATGAGACGAACCTCAGCAGCACAACCTTACCGTCAGTTCATTACAAGAGGACAAGCGTTAATGTCGAGCTCTGAAACTGATCAGAAAATGTAACGAAACGTTATAGAAATGTATAATAGAAAGTATAGAAAGTATAATAATTGCTGCAGAATGTAATGAAGTAAAAGTAAAAAGTATGCACTATTGATTCTACTTAAGTACAGATACGTGAAAAATGTACTTAAGTAAAGTAACAAAGTATTTGTACTTTGTTACATTCCACCACTGTGTGGGAGTGGCTTCACTGACTGAAGGTGTGAATTGTGGTCACTGTTGCTCATTTAGCAGATGATCATCACACTTACAATCACTCTCAATTATCCAGCTTTAAGTGAATTAACGCCCGTTTCACACATATTCCATTTGCAGTGCGAATGCGGTGCGTATTTTTTTCCGTACCCATGTTAACGGATTACAGCTATCACACTGCACGCGGATGCGGTCCGTCAGTCCGTTCCAGGTGCGGTGCGTCTGCAGCTGTGCGGCGATCGTTTCCGTACCAAGTCTATTTTTTTGCTGTGTTGCACTGCTGAATTAAAGTGACAGCACATTGTTCGCATTAAAATAAACATGTACTGAAAATCTAGTAATTTTACCACAGATGCATATCATTTAAAATATACTGTTTCAAAGTCAACACATGGCTTTTTTCCCTCGGGTAAAGCAAGGAAACGACACCTTACCTGGCATTTAGGTAAAAAATTTAAATAATGGATAGCACTCGTACGTTCTTGGAGGTGGAAAAACAAAGGTCTTTATGACCTGCTTTTAAAAGGGTTTAAAAACGAAAGAAAAGACGAGAGTCGGCTGTTTTTGTATAGCCTATTGTACGTTTCTAATTTAAAATGCTTATAGGCTATAATCCATGTTTAAATGTTTTGCCACTTGTGTGAGCTAAATCTAAAGTACTATATAAATATAAAGTAATGAATTGAATAAAATGTTGTTTAAATGTACTACATTAAAACGTGACATCTATGAAAGTGTAAACAAAGAGAATTGCAATTCTGACAAGCCATGTTCAGTAACAACTTTTGGATTTGAAATGTAACAAAAAAAAATTAATAAATGCTGTGTTTGTTGTATACAACCGCGGATCAGTTGCTCGCTGCAAATGTATAATTAGTATTAGTGTGACATGGGCGTAAGGGTTGATTGTTGTAATCAGACATTGATTAAATGTGGGAATGTGTGCAAAATACCCTGGTGGTAAAAAAAAACAATACCAATGTATTTAAAATGCATTTATTAAGTATTCTACAAACCAATAACATATTTACTGACATAATGCTTGAGACTTACTGATTTAATATTATAATTTAAATTAAGTTGGACATTAGCACTATTTCTGGATAACTAAAGAAACATTAAGTAAAAAAAAAATGTTTTTCCACCTTTAAGTAAACCAAAGTATCCCAAAAGTACAATTGCATGGGATTCATATTAAGTCCATTAAATATGTAAATGTTTTTGTAGTATACTTTGCATAAATGCGTTTCAAATACACTTCAGTAAATTTATTTTTCACTAGCATAGAGACAAATGAATAGTTTGCCATTCAGATGTGATTTACCTAAAACTATAGTTATTTCTGTCACTAAAGACTAGAATAATTTACAGCAGCACATTTAGAAAATGTTGTAAAATAAAAATCTGTCACATGGTATATGTCATTTCAAAACAAATTTCCTGGTTAAGCATTAACGCAAACTAGTGTGATAAACAGTGCAATTTTATTTTTGTAAAACTGACTAAATAAGCCACAAATAATATATATATTTTTTTTTTTTCACTCAAAAACTGAGGTACATAAGCTCAGATAAATTAGGCCTACGATTGATCATATCCAAAAATAAATACAAAACCTGTCCTAATTGAAAGAAAACAAGCTGAGAAATAGATTGAATCCAATATTTGGTGATAATCTAGCATAATGAGAGAATTAGAAGCAGTTTTTTGCAGGCCATTCATTTTCAACACAGCACAAGGGGTCACTTTGATGAGCTACCTATTGAAATACAATATCGTCACACTACTTTGAAAAGTAATGCATTACAATATTGCGTTACTCCCTTAAAAAGTAACTAATGGAGTTACTTAGTTACTTTTTAAGAAAAGTAATGTGTTGCATTACTTTTGCGTTACTTTTTCTCACCTGGGCTGGGCTTAGTTTTGTTCTCTTACGAGAGGTTCTCTCGTATTGCGTAAGTTCCTTACGCTACGGGAAAGTATTCTTTCTTCGAGATTTCTGAAAAACCCAAAATTATCCTTAATTTTGTAACATTGTCAACGCAGTGCGGCAGCCTGGCAGACCATAGCAGGCTATTCCAGCGTGCTATTGGCTGCTCTGCTGGCAACTGCAGCAGCCTATCGGTGAGCCCGCGTGACGTGGCGACCAATGAGGGCGCTTCGCGCCCACCTGGCTTCATTTGCCTACAGGTGGGGCGTGGCCACGTGTATATAAGCAGGGCTCACGGGCTGCATATTCGATTTTCTTTTCTTCAGCGAAGCCCTTCGCATCGCTGGATCTGGAACCCGCCGCCGTGACCGCGCAGACAAGCAAGCAGAGGACAGCGCCTGAGGAAGCCGGCAGCATCGCGCCACCTTCAGCCATCCGTGCCTGCTCTGCTATCCGGCAGCCCATATCCTTTACGCTCAAAAGTGTTGTCGCCGCTGCGTCACACTTTTTCACAAAAAGAGCCGAGCGTTGATACAAATGTCTCGTTCCACCTGCGGCTCGTGTCACGCGCAGCTCAGCTCCGGGGACCGCCACGTGATCTGCGCTCTCTGCCTGGGCCGTGATCACGCCGCCGCCGCACTCCTCGCCGGCGGATGCCAAGAGTGCGAAGAACTGACGATGTCGACCCTGCGGGCTCGACTCGTCCTGTTCGATGATGATATCCCTCCAGTCCCTGCCACGCCGCGCAGAAAGAAGCGCCGCTCTCAGCGGACTCCGGAGTTCGCCGATAGAAGCTCGCCGGAACCTTTCCCGCCCGCTTCACTCTCGCCTTCCCCGCCCCCACCCCAGGCCGCCATTTCTGTTGCCGCCTCCGGGGATGAGGCGGATGCGGCCGCGGAACGCGCCGACAGCTGCTCCATCATGGCTTCCGACAGCGAGGACTGGTCTTCCGCGACCTCTTCAGTCCGGGGCTCCGGACGCTCTCGAGCGGGTGAGGACGCCGAACTTTTGCGCCTTCTCACCCGGGCTGTCGAGCAGCTAGGCCTCGAATGGGCCCCGCCCAAGGTGGCAGCGCCGAACCGACTTGACGGATGCTTCCTAAACAGTCGCCGCCGTGCGCCCACCTCCAGGACTGCACCCTTTCTGCTGGAGCTTCACGAGGAGCTCGCAAAGTCCTGGAACGCGCCATTCTCCGCGAGGGTCTCGTCTCAGGCTTCTTCGACGCTCTCACAAGTTGACGGCGCGGCCGAGAAAGGCTACAACGCTATCCCTCCGGTGGAAGAGGCGGTCGCAGCGCACCTTTGCCCGCCTTCTGGTTGGCGCTCAAAGGCTGCCCTCCCGTCTAAGGCCTGCAGAGTGACGTCATCGCTGATCGGCCGCGCTTTCGCTGCCTCCGGTCAAGCTGCGTCCGCTCTGCACTCTATGGCCGTGCTGCAAATCCTCCAAGCTAATCTCCTCCGCGACCTGGACGAGAAATGCTGTGACGCTGAGTTAATCACGGATTTGCGAAGCGCGACGGATCTCTCCCTTCGCGCCACCAAGACCGCAGCACAGGCCCTCGGACGCTCTATGGCCTCCCTCACGGTAGCTGAGCGCCACCTCTGGCTCACGCTCGCGGACATGCGAGAAACAGAGCGCGCGGCCTTCCTAAATGCCCCGCTCTCCCCGTCTGGGCTCTTTGGACCAGCGGTCAAGGGGATCGTCGACCGTTTCTCCGAAGTGCAGAAAACGACGCAGGCCATGAACCTTTTCCTGCCTCGACGCCCCGGCGCTAGCAATAGCTCCGTTGCTCGCCGTCCTCGTGACCAGCCAGCAACGAGCTCCGCGCAGCGCCCAGCGCGGCCCCCTTCGTCTCAGCGAAGACCGAGCGGCCGCCCCAGATCGCGCTCTTCCAGCCGTGGTAAGCCGCCTCCACCTCGGGGCCCCCGGCCTAGGATCGCGCTGAAGCCCGAGCCTCCAAAGTCCTCCTAGCCAGAGGCAAGAAACGACGGTTAAGTCCCGCCGCGGCCGGACCACCGTCAAAACTCTCTTTCCTGTCAGCCCCCACCACTGTGGCTGCTGCAGATGGATTTCACGCAGCCAACGAGCCGGCAAAAATGCCTTCTCGCCTGTCAATAACCGCCGTTTTTACGGCGAACCAGAGAAATCACAAAAGTTGCATTATTTCTGGTTGCACGGCTCACGCCGTATGTGTTTCAAATGCAGTAAATGTGCCCACTTTTCTGTGTTCACCCCTGCACACAAGCACTATAAACCCCGTGTCCCCCACTCACATAAAGCGGCCACCGGCCGCTCGAGTGCTAGAGTTAGGTCACGTGTCCGCTTGTTTGCGTCCACGACTAACCACCACACGCGCTGTCACACAGCCACTCTTAACCGGTCAGGTTCCACGCGTAAGAGTTGTGCCCGCTCAAACGCGCTCACACATTTTCGCGAACATTATGCCTCAGGCGCCACGCGCCGCGCCACACACCATTTGTTTTCCGCCCAGGGTGGCCGGAGCGATGAGTGTAGGGCCGCACACAAGCCACTCCCCGCTCGAAGCGGCAGAGATGCAGTGTGTAGGGCGGCCAGCCATCGCGAGCGATCGGCTGGCCCACAGCACAGAGAGCGCGCGCACTGCGCCCGCCCCTCCTATACAGGCCGTCAAACCCGCGAAGCGCGGCGTTTCGAGCCCGGAGGCCGTTCTATCCCGTGTGGCGCACGCGAGAGCGTGGGAAGCCATTCCAGGTGTATCAGAATGGGTGCTGAAAACAGTGAAGCACGGCTACACTCTGCAGTTCGCTCGCCGCCCTCCGCGCTTCTGTGCGCGTACAGAGACGAGAGTGAGCGAGGAAGTAGCACATCTACTTCGAGCAGAAATAGCCACGCTGCTGTGCAAAGGGGCTATAGAACCGGTTCCCCATTCTATGAGCGAGTCAGGCTTTTACAGCCGGTATTTTCTCGTGCCAAAAAGGGATGGGTCGCTCAGACCGATTCTGGATCTGAGGCGTCTGAACAAAGCTCTTATGAAAAGATCGTTCAAGATGCTCATGACCAAGCAGATCCTCGCGCATATTCGCCCGAGAGACTGGCTAATCTCCCTAGATTTGAAAGATGCATATTTTCAAATCAAGATAACGCCGCGTCACAGGCCATTCTTACGATTCGCCTTCGACGGCCAGGCTTATCAATACACCGTCCTTCCGTTCGGCCTGTCACTAGCACCCCGTACATTTACGAAGTGCATGGACGCGGCCCTCGCTCCATCAAGGGAAATCAAGGGATGCGAGTATTGAACTATCTGGACGATTGGCTCATCCTGGCGCAGTCGGAGGCCGAGCTCCTCGCCCACAGGGCAATGCTGCTCAGCCATCTGGACAGCCTAGGGCTCACGGTCAATTGGACCAAGAGCTCATTAGTGCCCACGCAATCAACCTCATTCCTGGGTTTGAATCTGGACACTGTGGCAATGTCAGCCCGCCTGTCACCCCATCGCGCGCGCCAAGTTCGGCGCATGGCTGCGTACTTCCGGCCGGGCAAAATCGCACCTCTCAAGCTTTTTCAGAGGATGCTGGGACGTATGGCCTCAGCTGCAGCTGTGCTCCAGCTGGGCTTAATGCGCATGCGCCCGCTGCAATGCTGGTTAAACGCCCGAGTGCCTCACAGAGCCTGGGCGTCCGGTGGCTTCAGGATCAGAGTGACTCAGGGCTGCGTGTCAGCCCTAGAGCCCTGGTTAGTAGCCGACTGGTACCAGAGGGGAGTGACGATGGGAGCCATCTCACACCGCAAGGTCATCTCGACGGACGCCTCCAGCACGGGTTGGGGCGCCGTTTTCGAGGGCAGATCAGCCTCGGGCCTTTGGTCGAGCGAGGAAAAACTCCTACACATAAACTGTTTGGAGATGATAGCGGTAGAGAACGCGCTCAGGCAGTTTCTCCCGCTTATACGAGGACACCATGTGTTAGTCCGGTCGGACAACACCACAGTGGTGTCCTACGTGAACCGGCAGGGCGGTGTCAGGTCCAGAGGTCTGGGCAATCTGACAGAACGCCTGCTCGTGTGGGCACACAGCTCGCTGCGCTCGCTGAGAGCTGCGCACGTGCCGGGCCACCTCAATGTGGGCCCAGACAAGCTGTCCAGGGGCCTCATTCTCCCAGGAGAATGGTCCCTGCACCCCCAGACAGTCCAGCTGGTATGGCGCCTGTTCGGCAGAGCGGAGCTCGACCTCTTTGCAACAAAAGAGAACGCCCGCTGCCCGACGTTTCTGTCCAAAAGCGAGGATGCGCTGTCCCAAACTTGGCCCAGCCTCCCGCTGTATGCTTTCCCGCCGATCTCCCTATTGCCCCAGGTCATAGCGAAAATCAGGGAAACGCGCCGTCCGGTGCTCCTTATAGCACCGCGCTGGGAGAACCAGATTTGGTACCCAGAGCTGGTGAAGCTGTCGCACTCACCCCCTGGCCAGTTCCGCTGAGAGCAGACCTTCTCTCTCAAGCAGGAGGGTCAGTTTGGCATCCCCATCCAGAGCGATGGTCTCTGCATGTATGGGTGACCAACGGATACCCGTTGACCTGCCCGAAGGGGTTATGAACACGATTTCACACTCTAGAGCCCCCTCGACGAGGCGGTTATATAGTTCTAAGTGGTCGGTGTTCACTGAGTGGTGTGTTTCCAAGGGATTGGACCCACAGCAATGTGGGGTCCAGCGGGTGCTCTCCTTCCTCCAAGAGCTTTTGGAATGGGGCAGGTCCCCTTCCACGCTCAAAGTGTATGTGGCGGCTATAGCAGCGTTCGCTCAGACGACGCTAGGTAGCACGCTAGGAAGGAACGAGCTCATCATCCGTTTCCTCAGAGGAGCCAGACGGATGAATCCCCCGCGGCTCCCGTCGGTTCCTATATGGGATCTGGCCTTGGTCCTAGAGGCCCTGAAGGCTCATCCCTTTGAACCGCTCGAGACTGTGGAACCAAGGTTCCTTTCGCTAAAAAACGCGTTTCTGATAGCTCTGGCTTCAGTGAAACGCGTGGGGGATCTACACGCGCTCTCAGTGAGCCCGACGTGTATGGAGTTCGGTCCTAATGACTCTAAGGTCATTCTCAGACCGAGGCATGGTTATGTCCCCAAAGCGATCGGCACTCCCTTCAGGGCGCAGATTATCTCCCTCTCGGCTCTGCCAGCATCCGATGAGGGGGACGGTGGCAATTCCCTCTGCCCTGTCAGGGCATTGAGGGTTTATGTCACACGCTCCGCCGCCTTCAGGCGTTCTGAGCAGCTATTTGTTTCGTTTGGTGGGCGCACTAAAGGTCTCGCCTCCTCGAAACAGACCCTGTCCAGGTGGATAGTGGACGCGATTGCAACTGCATACGCTTCCAAACACCTGCAGTGCCCGCTAGGTGTCAGAGCACACTCCACCAGAGGCATGGCCTCTTCGTGGGCTTGGGCCAGAGGGATTTCCATCCACGATATCTGTATGGCGGCAGGCTGGGCCTCCCCGTCTACGTTCGTGAGATTTTACAATCTGGAAGTTCCTGCCTTACAGGCGAAAGTGTTATCAGTTCAATAGGGCTGTTGGTTCTGCCCAGTGGTTCTGCGCAGACATAGCTCACATACTGGTAGTAAGTTCGGTACTAGGCTCATGTGAATTTGAAGGAGACCGGCGGTGCCGTTCCCTCATTTACGAGACAAGCTGTTGTGAGTTTGAAGGTGACCGGCGGTGCCGTTACCTCACTCATATAACAAGATATTGTGAATTTGAAGGAGACCGGCGGTGCCGTTCCCTCATTTACGAGACGAGCTGTTGTGAGTTTGAAGGTGACCGGCGGTGCCGTTACCTCACTCATATAACAAGATATTGTGAATTTGAAGGCGACCGGCGTTGCCGCTCCCTCATTCATGAGACAAGGTGTGGTGAATTTGAAGGAGACCGCAGGTGCCGTTCCCTCATTCATGGGACAGGGTGTTGTAACCACCCGTCAGTTCGAATGAAGTGTCTGTATATGTGGTGGCCCGTTTTCCTTACCGGCCACCCTGCCCGAGCAGTGTTATGGTCCCCGGTTCCCTGGGATACATATGCTGTATGCGAGGCGCGCACGGCGTTGACAATATGTTCCCGTAGCGTAAGGAACTTACGCAATACGAGAGAACCTCTCGTAAGAGAATGATACTCGGTTACTTAACGTAACCTTGGTTCTCTCTAGAAGAGGGAACGAGTATTGCGTTCCTTGCCGTGCGCCCCGCGGGCTTTTACGCTTCAGAACTACGAAAACCGAATATGCAGCCCGTGAGCCCTGCTTATATACACGTGGCCACGCCCCACCTGTAGGCAAATGAAGCCAGGTGGGCGCGAAGCGCCCTCATTGGTCGCCACGTCACGCGGGCTCACCGATAGGCTGCTGCAGTTGCCAGCAGAGCAGCCAATAGCACGCTGGAATAGCCTGCTATGGTCTGCCAGGCTGCCGCACTGCGTTGACAATGTTACAAAATTAAGGATAATTTTGGGTTTTTCAGAAATCTCGAAGAAAGAATACTTTCCCGTAGCGTAAGGAACTTACGCAATACTCGTTCCCTCTTCTAGAGAGAACCGAGGTTACGTTAAGTAACCGAGTATCGTTTTTTTATAACAAAAAAGTTATATTTTTGTAAAGACCTCTTCATACCAAAATTGAAATAATAAAATGCAAATTCACGCATGAACAGTAGAGGGTGCAGCTCTGGTGTGCTGCCATTCTGGATAATGGTAGAATAGGATGCAGGAGAATAAAGTTATACCAATAAAAACTAAAAATCTAGTAATTTTCATCATCAAAGGTCAGCAGCAAGACATTGGTACATTAAATATAAAGGTAGATTAAATGCATAAAAATAGCTGTTTTATTTAACATTTAATTATTGGATGTTTGCATAGTATTCTGATTTTGCATTTGACTGATTTTATTCATTTTGAGGAGTACAGAATCTTTATTGTGCAAGTGAGATAAATAAATGCACACATTTAATCTGGAACTACAATAACCATCATGTTTACACACAACGCCTCTGCACTTATTATTCTCAACATGGGGGCAGGAGAGCTGTCAGTCAAATTAATGTGAAAAAGTAACTCAGATACTTTGTTGTAAATTTGAAAAGTAATGCGTTACTTTACTAGTTACTTGAAAAAAGTAATATTATGTAACTCAAGTTACTTGTAATGCGTTACCCCCAACACTGGTCACAATATAGCAACACTCTCAAATATATTTTGCTATTGTAAATGCGCTTATTTCCGTCGTTGACATAAGTATCAGTGGATGGTAATAGACAAGAAATTTACAGTTTTGGACCATCTTGCTGAAAGTTTCTTTAATCATTCGGCAATCCTGTAGCCTGAACCACTGTAGGCAAACCAATATCTTTAAACACACTCCGTCAACCTGGATAATTGAGAGATTTCATCTGGTCGTGATGAAATATATATTTGAGTATCATCAGCATAACAGTGGAAACTAAATCCATGTTTTCTTATAATATTACCAAGTGTCAGCACATATATTGAGAATAACAGAGGGCCCAACACAGATCCCTGTGGCACTCCATAATTCACTGACATCATGTCTATTTAAACAGGGAAAATCTGAGATAATGTTAATGTTCTGATAGGTACAATCTAAACTTTAACGCCTGTCCCTGAATACCAGTGTAATTCTGTAGTCGATCTAAGAGTATTTTATGATCTATGGTGTTGAATGCGGCACTAAGATCAAGTAAAACTAGTATTGAGTATATAGTATAACAAGTATATATACACGGATATGCTCAGCCCTGGCTGCTTTTAGAGCCTTTATAACAGGAAGTGCTGTCTTGGTTGGGTCTAGTGACATTTTGCTCGAACCCAAAGAAGTTAGTAAATCTGTGAACGCAGCCACTAATGCTTCGTTTTTTTCATCTACCTGAATATTAAAATCACCAACACTACTTTATCGACAGTGACCAACAGGTCTGAGAGAAAATCTGCAAACTCTTTTATGAAATCACATTAGGGCCCTGGAGGTCTATATACGGGAGCCAAAACAAGAGATAGTCGGGATTTTCTTTCTTATATCTGAGAGTGTAACATTTAGCACTCTCAGATATAATAATGACTTCATTCGAACTGTTTTGAAGGATGCATCGGATGTATCCTCCACAGCCTTAAATCACCCACAATCCTTTGCACACATTTAAAATTCACAAAAATAAACTGATGGAAAATGAGTCAGTACTGAGCTTGTCTGAGTTTATTATGAAAAGTAAGACAAAAATGTTTTTGGATATGAAAGCAAACAATAAGATATCGCCCATCCCTTTTAGGATACAGACGGTAGGGCTGTCAAAAAAAACATTCGAATTTCAAATATTCGTCGAATTTACAAAAAAAAAAAAAGCACATTCGAATGCAAAAACTGTGCATTCAAATTTTTGGTAGAGGCACGCGAGACATGATGATGACGTAACACAATTTCAATAAAATATGCGATGCTTGATTTGGTTTACGTTTGTTTGTTGCGCTCGCCTGCGCCCTCGTGGCCATACAGTACATTTTCCATCCAACATTTAAAAATTGCCTTTAGAATTCGAATATAATTCGAATTTTGCTAATATTTATGAAAGAATTTTGAATTTAGCTTTTCAGACATTTTGACAGCCCTAACAGACGGTTTCAAAATTCTGTCATTAATTACTAAGAAGAAAAATATCCTAATTTGTGTTCCGAAGATGATCTTATGGGTTGAAAGTGAGAAATAAAATTTGGGGGTGAACTAACATGAACAACTAACTATATGAATGCATCACAAAACTCCTGTGCTCTATGGGCACTGCCATTAATAGAGGATAAAGCGAAAGTTGTTTTACACTCCGTGATAATGGCCTATTACATACCTAATTTAAATATTTTGTGGGAAACATAAATCCGATCAGTTAACCAGATGGCGACCACTTGATGTGTATAAGAATAAGTTACCTCTAGTCTTGAGTAGATTCTGATAAGCAAAATAAATAAGTAAATTACATTAGACGCTGCTCTCGTATGCAGTCAGACTGGATATTAGAGTTGTTCCGACACTAGTATCGGAAATATCACCGATATCACAACAAATTCTGGCATCGGTATCAGCGAGTTCTTGAACCCATGTACCGATCCAATACCATTTTCCTAAACAAGAACTAGTTATGACCGCGAGCTTTGCCTAACCACTGCGCGGTTCTTCTTCAGGAAGTTGTGCTGTGTTGCCACAAGCAACCACTGTTTAGAGCTGCGAAGAAGAAATGAAAACGCGTTAGCAGTAGGCTATGTACGCTATTTAGCAGTATTTCGTCTCTGTGTGGGGGGCGGGCGCCCGTGCGCACACACGTGCGTGACAATCGCTCGCTGTCTTTGTAATCTCTGCCGTGTCACTATCAAGCGGCAACCTCACCCAGTTTCTCTACGTCCATATATATATATAAATATATTTTTTACAGTCTATGGTCACTATATGAGGACATAAACTGTCAATTCATGAGAATTTACCATTTCATTTGAGAAAATTTAAAAATTTGAGTCATATAAGGAACACAGACACTAAATATCTTCACGGCAACACATCAAAAAAAGTTTGGTTTAATTTTGTTTAAATTGACAGAATATATTAGGCCACTGTTGTACAGTAGATTTAGCTACGTCTCTGTGTAATAATAATGCCTAGATGGTTGCTTATTTTTCACTTGTTTTGTTGTGAAGAGATTATTTTCTGATTAATATATAATTTTTATATTCCTACATTTATTTGTTGCACAGTTTTTTTTATACAGTTATATTGTAAAGCTAAAATACCTTTTTCAGTTTGCAGTGTTAGATTTGTGGCTGCATTTGAAGTTATTTTTCGCTTAGGAAAAATAAATAATATTACTGTCAAATGCATGTCAGATAATAAAAATACTGTAATAAAAACAGTAGTTCACCATGTATTTGTTCATGTTTTATTAAGGGATAAGTCTGAAGTACACCATAAAAAAAATTCTAGCAATTCATACAGGGCTAGTAGTGTATACAGCTGTATATACAGACACACACACACACAGGTATCGGATCAGTACTCGGTATCGTAATCAGTATCGGGAAGGGAAAAGGGTATCGGAACATTTCTACTGTATATTTATGAAACATTCAAAGCTTTTTGGTGAGTCACACACTGTTTTTGCGCAGGTGTCATCTGCTTTATATCATGTAATCCAAGAATAGTACGTCAAAAATGTGTTTCTACCGAGTAGTGCGCCATTCGATCCACTAGCCAGACCGATAAACAAACACAGACCGGAAGTTAACTTCAGGTCAGGCATGTAACGTGGCAAAGCGCGTTCATCCGATGAAACCGTCTATATAGAAAAATGTAGTATTGGTGCATATTGATTCGGCGTCATCTCTTCACAGGTGTTGGTCATCTGAAGTCTTCATAAGAGGCTGGATCCAGACGGGAGCTGACACACTCACTAGTTACCTCAGGATGCTCATCAGATAAAACAGAAAAGCAAATGGAAAATACAACTGAGCAATGGGAAACTTTGGGCTCACTTAGATAACTATGGGCAATGGTTTTTCTCATGAGTCCGAAGATGAGATGATGAGGTGAAACTCTTCCCACATGAAGAGCACTAGTGCGGCTTCTCTCTAGTGTGAGTTCTTTCATGAGTTTTCAAGCTTCCTGAATGTGCAAAACTCTTCCCACAGTGTGAGCACTTGTACGGTTTCTCTCCAGTGTGAATTCTCTTGTGTTTTGTTAACTGTGCGTTTGTAGTAAAGCTCTTCCCACAGTCAAAGCACACATAAGGTCTCACACCAGTATGAATACGCTGATGCACTGTTAAAGAGCTCAGGTGTGCAAAACTCTTTCGACAAAACAAACAAACGTGAGGCTTCACATCAGCATGAGTTTTAAGGTGTTCTCTTAAGCCTGATTTCAGAACAAATGTTTTCTCACACTGATCACAGCTGAATGATTTCACTCCAGAGTGACGGCGCAGATGATCATCGAGATTTCTTTTGCAACTGAAACTCTTTCCACACTGAGAGCATGTCAAAGATCTTTCTCCAGTGTGAGATTTCATGTGTTTCTTCAGCTCTGATTCATGCACGTAAAACATCCCACACTCAGAGCAGGTGAAAAATCCTTTGACTCCGGATTGTCCAGCTTGTTCTTGTGTGAAATTCTCTTCAGTCTTTGAAACGACTGCATCTCCATCTTCATTTTTGAAATCATGAGGTGCTTGAAGCGGATGTTGTTCATCTTCATTTTTACATGTCAGTTTTCCATCTTCATTTTTGAAATCATGAGGTTTTTGAAACGGCTGTTGTTCATCTTCATTTTTACATGTCAGTTTTCCATCTTCATTTTTGAAATGATGCTGTTTGTCTTCATTCACTTCCATCCGGTCTAAAAATGTGATGTAAAGAAAAAAGTAATTCAGAAAGCATCTTAACACTTAAAAGTAGAGGTCGACTGATTCATCGGTTTTGCACCAATAGCTGACTGGTGGAACAATTGGTTACCGGCAAAAATCCACACCGATAGTTTTTCCGGGTTGCGTCTGTTGCTGGAGCGGCTGAGAAGGGTGCGCTGACATTACACAGTACGAGAGCGTTGAGAAGGGGAGAACCGATCGTTTCGTGTCTTAAGACATCAATGTGTCGTCACGAGGTTTAATTTGGATGTCTGTGCATGTTTTTTTTACTCTGATAGATTTTGCTACCATTCACATGCATTACACGACTGACAGACTGCAACGGTTCGAGTAAAAATCTTAATTTGTGTCCTACTGAAGAAACAAAGTCACCGATATCTTGGATGCCCTGGGGGTAGGGCTGTAACGATTTGACCAAAAATAAAAACCTCAGTTAATTGAACATTTTACCTCGATTACGATTAATGAACGATTATTTAACTCTTTTCCTTTTTTTTGCCCTCATAAGGTTGAGTAAGTTCCTGATAAGGTTTTTTCTAATGAAAGTGCATTTCTTTGTGATTTTAAAATACTTGAAGGAAACGGTTCACTTTCAGCAGATTTCTGCTTGTTGTCAGATACAGATAAATGAGCACAGTAGGCCTACATTACATTTATTTGAATGCATTATTGAGAGAGTGATTGTGTGTGTGAATTACTCATACCGTCTCTATTCATTATGAAGCTGTGGTTTGTACTTCAAAGGTATTAAAATATATGCCTATAACGGTTGAGTTTCTAAGCTACTTTAGTGACTTTAGTCACAGGACAGCGTTGACACTGCGTTTCTGCGCTGCTCTCTGCGAGCGATCTTCACGTGATGTGCGAGCTTCTGTCTGAGTTTTCGTTTGTCACAATATATCAGGCATTAGTTCAACATAATACACATCTGATGGTCTAAAATAGCTCCAAAGTTCAAACTGGCAGGCCTTAAAACACATAAATGACAAAGCTTTGTGAGGACGCAGGTGAAAGGTCTGCCTTCAGGGTGCGCGCGCGTTGTCAGAGACGCGACTCGGCTCTGTGTCACAGAAAAAAGCTGAGCACTGAACGGATACGTTTTCCATATTGTTGTTTTTGAATAGTGCACAATCACTTTAAATGTTCAAGCTTTTAAACGCATTTACTTGACAAACTTTGGACGAACGTGAAAGCGATCTGGCTTCGGGGCTTGCGCGCGCCCCGTGTGTGTGTGTGTGTGTGTGTCGCAGCGCGTAGGCTATAAGAAGAACGGTAATTAACTTACCTGTATAAACTGTGTAAAACATGTCGTTACTATAGTGATTCTGGGCATCTATAAACAAAGATAACTGCTCCTGCATCTCTCTGTGTGCCTGCAAACTGCACTTGATGTGATTGACGGGGCGGAGTCATGTGACTAAAACCGAAATAACCGACATGGGAAAAATACGTCGGTTAGAGGTTCTGAATTTCGGTTTCGATTAATCGTACAGCCCTACCTCGGGGTAAGCAGATAAAAATCATATTTTCATTTTTGGGTGAACTATACCTTTAAATGGTCAAATACACACAAATGCATGTACAAAAGTACCGTATTGATGAGTATGCACGTAAACACAGTCGGTCTCAAGCGAACGTATACAGTTGAGATAGTTGTGTAACAGTACATATGACAGTTTTAACCTTAATTGTAAGGATTAATCTGCATTTATTTTATCAGGGAAGACTTTTATTTAACATTTGATTCCTTATTATGTCTCTTTAGTATTTTTTACTTCAATTAGGTCTGTCACGATAACAAATTTTGCTGAACGATAAATTGGTCAAGAAATTATTACGATAAACGATAATATTGTTGTTCTGAGACCATTTTCATCTGAAATAATGATAATGGCATAATAATGCAGGTACACCTTTTCAAAGACCAATAAACTTTTATTTCTAAAGACTATTTAACACTGAAAAGGGAAAACATTTTAAATATCCACAATAAATGAACAAAAAAAATAAAAGCAATGGACTCTCATTCTGTTAACAAAAAATGAACTTGAATAAATACCAAAAACAATAAATAAAATGGATGAAAACTGCAACGGATGATTGTGTTTTAGGTGCATAGGGGTGGCACAGTTCACAAATCACGGTTTTAGCCTCACGGTTTTCGGTTCTGTACGGTTAACGCTCCAGAAATTTACTTTAGCATATGATATTTAGCTTAATTATCCACAATTTAGGAAAGGTCTTTAAGCACATTATTGGGACCATCTCTGAGGAAAGCGTGCACGCAGTCAGCGAGAGAGTGCGAGACGAGGAAAACAAAAGCATGCAAGTGGAAATTATTGCGGCAGGAAAAATTTCAGCTCTTTTTTTTTTTTTAATCGTGCGATTAATTGATTATTGACTATCGCGACAGGCCTAACTTCAATACTAATGTTAATGATTAATTTAATTTGTCTCTTCATTCTAATTTACTTATTCGTTCTTGCTATGGAACGAAAGCAAGAGCACCCTCAGTTGATACTGTAATAATATATTATTATTAGCAAAATGTTTTTGAGTTTGCGTTCCTATTTACAGCAGTGAGAAATGTAGCCAATCACAGACATGTTTGTTGATCTCTTGGACGCGATGTCCAATCAGAGGTGTTTAAGCTTGAATCTGCTCAAAATGCTGGAGTTTGTTTAAGTGCTGAGTTCTGCTCGCTCTTGCGAATCCCAGCTTTTTTGAGAGATGGCGAACTGAGATGCGTGACAGCTTGTTTAGTCTTTCGAGGCTATATAGCTATAATCCATTGAACAAAGTATTGTTTTTCATGCTGCTAAGTTTTGGAAGTGACATCTACATATAAATGCAGGATTCACACTTGAAACTGGAATTGACAAAGTGATACTAGCATGGGACAAAAATGGCATGTCAAAATAGATACACACAATATAGGCTAAATGCTTAGAGACTTAGAGATTACTAGAAAAATATTTATCAATATGTTTGTTAAATTCTATTCAAATTATTTGTAAAACTAATGCCGCCATTTTAAATGTCTCACTGTACATTGCTATCCTTGTTATGGCGGAGCCTTTGTTAAACATTAAATCTGCACTTCTCACTGTTTTCAAATACTCATGATTTGATTCTCAGGGTGCTTTCACACTAGCAGTTTTGATGCGCATCCGGGTTCAATTGACGTCAGAGTTTGGTTCGTTTAAATGATGTGAACGCTGTCTTCTGAACTCGGGTGTGCACCCGTGAACCGTACCTGAGTCCGCTTAAAATGGGTGGTCTGGGGTTCAGTCCATTTAAACTCCGGTACGGTTCGCTGCGGATGTAAACGCAATCGTACTAAATCACAGAAGTGAACCGCTATTAATAACGTATGATTTGATAAAAATGTGTGTTTGTGTGCAACGCTATGCATTTCACGCTCGCTGTTGTTACGAAACAACTGGGTAAACAGCTGCCGCTTTGATGACGCAAACGCACCCTGGGTACGGACCCAAATAATATGATATGAACACAGTCCAGCGGGGGCAGGAGGAGAGGGGAGCAATCGAACTCGGATTCGGTCCAGGCAATCGAACCAAGTGTGAAAGTACCCTCAATTGTCCATCTCACAATAAAATTTAATTCTTAGGTTTTAGTAAACGCTAAGTTAAAGCAGTATAGCGCCTCCAGAGGGAAATTAACATTTCATATGGATTACATAAGCAGAGAGTATTTCTTTTCTATTTGAATATGTTCATTGTTCAAGTAGACATTTCAAACTTTATATATTTCTCATGTCAGTGAGGCAAGCATACACTGAGTTTCGGCTCTTTTTATAGACAGAGACGGCAGAAAGTGCATTTGTTTTCTTGTTATTGTGAGTTTACATAAATAGAAGTAGACCCATGACAGTTTTAAATGATATATTACGCTTATCAAAGAAAATTATTTTAAGTTGAAAAGAGGGAGTTGTCAATGTGAAACCTCCAATCTGAAAAGCCCTGAATGTGCTCTTGATATCCAGACTTAATGTGACAAATTCACTTAAATATAGTGGAGAAAAATCTACGTCTGGGTCTCAAGAAGATTTGTTAGTTTTCATCTTAATGTTCCTCATTAAAGAGAATGAAGGAAAACACCAACCTATTTGTTCCTCTGTCTCTTCATCTTTTATTCTGCAGGGTTCTTCCTCAAACTCCATCTTTACAATAGTATGTCTGTAGTTTCTCCTGGAGTAATTCCTCCTGCTTGCTTCTTCTTCTCCTGTGGGAAGATGGGAATATTCCCAACATTTAAACTCTCATGAACGGCTGTGGGAGCGGCTTCACTGACTGAAGGTGTGAATTGTGCTCGCTGTTGCTCATTTAGCAGATGATCATCACACTTACAATCACTCTCAATTATCCATTCACTTCATTTCTGAGTGATTCACTAAATGAACCGACTCGTTTAGTCGTTTTGATTTATATTTCTCCTAATAAATGATAAATGAATGTACTCACAGTGTGAAAGCATCAGATTTAGAGCAGAATGAACGGCTGTGCTCCACTTCTCATGTTTATGTTCTTCCCTCGCTCACTTCTCTTCTTCTTCTTCTTCTCGGATGTGTGTCGGTGCTTCGGTTGCTCGAGCGCCTCCACTGGCGGAAAACAGTTTGAGATTATACAAACACTGGTTATCTCCCCAAATAGGTTTGATTCGGGATAAAGATTCAAACTTCAAATATCTGCTACGGTACGCCTATAATAAGTGTCTATATTAGGACTATTTTAGGCAAAGCAGGACGCAACCGCCGCGGAGTAACCGAGTACCTGCGTGACTCGTCATATACATAAAAAGTAGCTCCGGTTACTATTAACTGATTTAATTCACTGAGTTTATCAGAATGTGATTTTATTTTTATTAGGAGAAATCTAAATCAGACAACTTGTGTTGAGGATCTCAGACAGAAAAGATTGGGGGTTTTATGGCAAATCTTCAGGGTAAATGCAACTTAGCAGATATTTGAAGTTCTTTATCCCGAATCAAACATATTTGGGGAGATAAACAGTGTATGTATCTCAAATAAGATAAAATGTCTTATCTTAGTTGTTTTGTATATAATCTATGAAGGTTAGATCTAGAAGAGAAGTGAGGGAAGAACATAAACACGAGAACAGCCGCTCATTCTGCTCTAAATCTGATGTTTTCACACTGTGAGTACATTCATTTATCATTTATTAGGAGAAATATAAATCCAAACGACTAAACGAGTCGGTTCATTTAGTGAATCATCGAAATGAATCGAATGATGTTGTTCATTACGCTCGTGAAACGTAAACTCGTTAAAATATTAATATCTGTGACGCTGTGTGCACAGAGACTGTTGTGTATAGACTGTAAGTATTTAAAATGTTTAACTTTTAAAAATGTTTGATGTTTAATATGAATAAATAGCACTCATAAACGGCCGTCAATGGCATTCTCAAGTGAAACGAGTTGAGGCTTCAGATTCACTTTATTAGCCATTTGCAGTGTGAAACCACATTGGAAAAAAATGTACAAGGAGCTCAAAGTGCAAAGTCGACACATAAAATGACACAACATTAAAAAACAGACAAGCAAATTCCACATAAGTAAAGTGCCACACAAGTCTTAAAAGTAAAATGCTGTACATTAAAAGTTTATACAGAAATTTAAAATGCCTAATTTAAAGTGCTTTGTTTAAAGTGATCACAGCTTGGGGATAGAAACTATTTAAATGGCGATCAGTGGAACATTTGACAGAGCGATACCTTCTCCCTGAGGGAAGCAATACAAATAAGGCCCTTGCAGGATGGCCTGAGGCATCATTAGCAAGTTGTAGAGCTCTTTTCAAGAGTCTAGCTTTATATGTGGCCTCCAGGAATGGCAAAGTGCAGCCAATGGTCCTGCTGGCTGAGTGAACCACTTTGTTCGAAACCTTCTTCTCTTTCAGAGTGAGATTACCAAACCACACATTAATACAACTGGTTAGGACACTCTCAATTACACAAAAGTAAAAGTTCAAAAGAATCTTAGTATTTTTAGTAAACTCTCGAAGCCTACGTAAAAAAAAGAGGCGCTATCTCGCATTCTTAGCAATGTTAGTCGTATTTGAGCTCCAATTCAAGTCGTGAGAAAGTCACACCCAAGAATTTACATTTCACAACAATCTGCACATCAGAATCATGAATAGTAATAGGCAACTGATTCCTGTTGTGACAAAAATCAATAACAAGTTCACACGTTTTTGAAGTGTTCAAAAGCAAGTTATTTTCTCATCAGAAATGCAACCATTAATTTTGACTCTTTGTGGCTTGGACCCAGTAAACGGCGTTCCTCACGTCACTCTTAACAAGCGGATATGTATGGCAATCGTTTGTCAGCGCCACAGATGTTCCTCTAAATGCCGCCATTTGCTTTTATTTCAACCACGTGATCTTCAACATGAAACTCTTTGTTCAAAATGTACAAATAGGAAGAGCGGGGCACAACCTAACGCTTTTTGACTTTCTCAGTTTGTGTAAATCCACTTGGGGTTCAGAGTATTTATTGTTCCCCACATTAATTGCACACATGTCTAGTACAATTATGTGGTTTTGTTTCATTAATACAGTGTTCACTTTTTTGTAAAAGGTGGGGCACAATGTAACATGACCAAATAACAGCTTAAAATGTTACCTGATATAATAAAAAAATAATAATACAACACAAACTAAAATATTTTGTCAACACAATACAATCATTAACTTTTTAAAATAAAATAATGTCATTTTTTAATGAACACCTCAAAGCTCTGCAGCAAAATACTCTCGGGCCAGTTCCGGTTTGATTCTCGTCTGCCGGAGACTTTGCCGCTTCCGTCTGCCGCACTCGGGCCGTATGCATGTTTACTCACTGCCCGATTCCAGCCCGAATCAATCGGGCCAGATGCAATCAAGCCGGAATCGGGCCGCCACTAATGCGTACTGCCCGCCAAAGCTGATTAATTCTTGCCATGTTATTATGAAATGTCTACCTTTATTAATGTTAATTGAATAACCTATATATCACTTTGTTGATATGACAGCAAACGGATAATGTGATACAAAACGTTTAGGCTATAATAAAACTTTTGAAGAAAATGCAAACATAACTTAAAACATATTTGTAATCCAAATATTGTTGCAAATGATATAAAAACAAAGGCCAGAAATATGAAGAAACTATATTTATTTAGAAAATTGCACATTTATCAAGAAACAACTTAAAACACAACCCAAAAAAAAATATTAAAGTGCACAAGTATAAGTTCAAAGAAACTTGAATACAAAATGTTTGTAAAAAATGCACACATTTTAAATTAACAAAAAAAAAAAAAATAATAATAATAATAATAATTTTATATATATATATATATATATATATATATATATATATATATATATATATATATATATATATATATATATATATATATATATATATATATATATATATATGTGTAAAATTATACAAGCATGAAGAAACATCTTAAAACACCTATTGAAAATAAAAAAAGAAATACTTAAACTCGATTATATTGAAAAAAAAAAGGTATCTGTGTTATATAGTAATGGTAAACTAAAATGCTATCAAGAACTATCTTTAAACACCTATTTGTCAAGAAAGTTTAATCTTAAAAATGAATTTTGCACCCATGAAGATGGCACAACTTCCACTTCAGATGACTCGATGAACTCCACAATATGGAACATTTTCCCAAAAAATCTTCAAAAAACAAAACAAAAAAGAGCAATTTGTTGCATTTGACACATTAATACACATTTTTTTACACATTAAACAACAATTTACACAATAATAATCAAGTCAAGTTGAGCTGTCATTCCGCTTATTGCACAATAATCCTATTTTCAAAAATACTGTTACGATACACTCCACAAGCCTGTACCTGAATGTGAGATTTAGGTGAATTGTGTTTAAATATATCTATGCTACATTACAAACCTAAGACCAACACACAGTTGAACTGCTGTTGTTGTCAATTTAAATGCAGTAAAGGTAGACCAGCAAACTTGGTTTAAAAAGGAAGTATGACATATTTTTTAAGTGTCTCATCAATTTTGGCACATTTAAATTCTTTAGAAAGATCAGATACGAGATAATCTCCAAGCCTGCAAGAATCAATTGGGTAGTCATAAATTCTACGAACGGACTCAAACTCAGCATATACGATGTAAGCATCATTGTTCTGAATATAGATGTTCTGTACCAACCCAATATTGGAACCAATTCTGACAGTTATCGCCTTTTGAAATTTTTAGACAAAAATCAGGGATTCTTTATACTGTCTCACTTCTCCATTAACAAACTGCAAAATAGGACCATCACAATGCTCTTTTCGCACATAACTTTTGGAAGGGTCGATCTTAGAACCACCACTAGATATTTCAGATATCCTGCGTACAATCTGGGCAACAGGATGACATGGTCGTCGGACCAATCTTTTTAACTGCCCTAAATAATTCTCGAATGGAAATGCAGAAATGTTGTCAAGTGGACCATGGCATTTCACATCATCAGCTAAGTGAACAAGGCCATGCACATTATATACCACATATTCCTTGCCATAGAGCTTCACAAAGTGCTCCACAAAAGCCACTAGTAATACCTTTGCATATTCACACATTACAGAACACGGGGTTGGATCAATAAGAATTGAAATCGCAACTGAGAGAAGCATAAAGTTATTGTAAACAGGAGTGCATACAACATCATGAAGAACTACTGATCCTGTGTAGAGTAAAAACTGTCTTAGTTCAGTTGCCTTCCACCTGTTTTTTTCTTCAATCGACCTTGGTTTACGAGCAAATTCTGATGGGACATAATTTTTAATGGAGAGTAAGTTCTGAGATAATTTGACTACTTTCTGTGATGGCAAACGAGTCTTGAGAGGACCACTTGTCCATAGATCTAATAACCTTCGCATCACACCAAGACAGACTAAATGCATATAATCATGAGGGAAACATGATACCATGTTTATATCAAGTTCAGTAAATGGAGATCTAGTTATGTGGTGGTCTTCATCACACATATTTATATTTATGCATTTGGCAGACGCTTTTATCCAAAGCGACTTACAGTGCCCTTATTACAGGGATGATCCCCTGGAGCAACATGGAGTAAAGTGCCTTGCTCAAGGACACACTGGTGGTGACCGCTGGGATCGAACCAGCAACCTTCTGCATATCAGTTCAATGGTTTAACCCACTGGACCACCATCACACCATCTCACATGCTTCTGAACGTTTCATTTGTTCTTAGGGCAGCATTAGTCTCAGGGAAAGTCATGCGCTTTTGTATGTACACACCAGACTGTACACATTTACCACATGACGAATAACCTGTATGAGATTTAACTCCCTTAACATATGCACGAGCAGGTGCGTCACAAACTACAGAACTCATTTTTAAGAGTAGTTCCTTTCCTCTGAAAATAAAGCCTGACTGCAGGACCTTAACTTCGTCAATTAAGCTTTTTAAATACTCTGCCCGTATTTTTGGTTTTGAAATGCCACCAAATATTGCTATTAGAAAAGGCTTTTTGGCTATGCCTTGTAATAAGCCTAAAATAGGCCACAGGTGCATATTTGAACTCTTGTGCAACGGAATGCCATCAAAATTCAACTGCAATCTCAGTGTGTGTCTGTTTGGTAACTGGGGCAATATTTTTTCAAGAATTCCAGACAATGCTAGCCTGACGTCGTCATACTCAATTCTAGTCAGAATTTGAGTCTGATACTGCTCCGTTGGGCTGTGATTATGGGGCGTGTTTAAATCCGAACCAGGAAAGACCTCAATTGGATAGACCTACAACCAATCAGAGCAACGGAGCGACGCATAATGTTAGTTGTCAAATGTCAACAGAACTCAACTGCACTGTGTTGCCAAGTCCGCGGGTTGAAGCGACCCCAATTATGTGATATACAGACCCAGCAATGCGAAATTTAGCAGGCAGCCCTGCCAAAATAACATATTTTACCCCCCAAATGCCATTTTTCCCGGAGAACCCCCCCACCCGGAAAGCTATTGGGCTTGTTTTTAGCTAGTTTTGAGTAGCAATTGGGCGAGTTTTGCTGTAAAAACTTGGCAACCCTGTCTGTGCGCACGCTGGAATAAGTCACGTTAGAAGAAGAAGATGAGTGTAAACGATCTTTGCCGGTGTTGTAAAAAAAGAATGTAAGGATACACAGAGTACTTACCAACACGATCATCATTTCTGAGAGAAATAGTAAAGGTGAACGCATATACGAACAAGTTCTCCGTTTAGGATTAGAACAAATTCAACCCAAGCACCTTTGATGACGTGGATGATTACGTTACTGTTTATCATCTGTCCATCAGCGTCTAAAGCCCGCCCTGACAATTTCATTGGTCCGAACAGTTTCTGTTCGGGCATAATTACTTCTCTATGGATCAAGTCCAGACTGAACTGCCCGTGCAAAAACTTTTGTGGGCGGGGCTAAGTTCGTCTGGCATCCAGGCTAAGACAATGCATTAAGAACCAAAATAATAGAAAGAACCTCCTGCCACTTGTTCTATCCTATATATTGTGTTAGTCTTAAGCAGTGTTCCAGCATCTTTTGGAAGGCTGGGATGCATACTACGCAAGACTGACAGAAGACCTGTTAATGCAACCATTGTGATTCTGAAGTCTAAAGCCCAGTCAGTTAGAGCGTTTCTAAAAGCTTCATCAGGACTTTCCTCAAAATAGTCTTCACTATTCTCAGAATCACTTTCAGAGTCTTCCGACATCACTGCATCATAAACATCTAAATGAACAGAGTCTTCTGACACCACCACATCAATATTGTCAAAGTCATTATCTTCAGAGGCTTCATTTTTACTAGTGTACATCTGTTGATTATGAGGAGTGTCATCACTAGCCTTAGAGTTAGGAGTTTGCAAAGACTTTAGAATCTGAGCAACACTTGCCCTCGCCTTTTTTTGAATGTTGAATTCACAGTATAAAACTCCATGTTTTCAGACATGACTTACACAAAATGGCCTCTTCTGTGCTGAGCTTGGCAACTTCACTGATCTTGTTGTGGTCAAAAAAGCACACAAACAATGTTTGATTTTGTTAAAATCAATATACTGCATAGATACATTTATAGAGATCAGGAAACACCAGAAATCAACTAAATTACATCTTTACAGACATTACAGACTTACACGTTTTACACTTAAAGAGCCAGAAGAAAGATCAGTACCAGCAGTTCATGGCTTGCAATAGCCCATTAACACCTCAGACAATATCATTCCTATTCACATTTTCATTATAAAACACTGACATTACTCTTTATTCTTTGTGCAGATCAACTGATGTGCTGTAAATTGCCCAACATGTGTACTTCTTTATACCTACATTTGCATCTTTTTATACGTAAACCAGGATCTGTTAACAGAGGCCAATAAACCAACCAATTGACACCAACGTAAAACTATAACTAAATGAAAATGGATAAGTGTTTGGAACCCATTCAAAACAGTCTGTTCAACATACAATGAAAATTACAATGTTACTGTTCAACATTATGACTTACTATTTTAAAACATTATTCACAGAGTCAAAATTCTACTGTATACTAATAATGAACTGCACTTGTACAGCATTTATTAATCTTAGTTAATGTAATCATTTCAACATTTACTAAAGCATTATTCAAAACAAAAGTTTTGTTAATATCAGTTAATGCAATGTGAAGTAGCATGAACAAATAATGAACAGCTGTATTTTTATTAACTAACGTTAGCAAAGATTAACAAATATATTGCTCATTGTTAGTTAATTTATTAAGTAATGTTAACAAATGAACCTTATTGTAAAGTGTTACCAAATAACGACCTAAAAATACTTGTAAGTTACTAAACACAGTTACAATTTAACTGTGTGAATAATGTTTTAAAATAGCAAGAATCATAGTGTCAACCGTATTTCCTTTAAGTTAGCTCAGAAATACAACATTTACGGCTTTTACTAGTGTTGTTAACAGAGCCTTATAGTATATGGACTATTTTATTACTTCAAATAATTTGTTCAGCATGGTTTCTTAAAATAATATATACTTGACCTAAACTAAACTAAAGTTAGCATTCACAATGTTTTAAAATAGCAAGTCAGTATCAACAGTATATCAAGTAGCAAAAACCTTACCTTTGCAATTGAAATCCAACGTCGAAATGTTGTCAAACTGTTGTGAAACCGTATCTCTTAGCATCACCTTTTATTGTCCATTCAATGAACGTCATCCAATCAGCTACGGCTACAGAAATACGTCATTGTTACGCAAGATTTGAATTTGTCGAAGCTCAGCTAAATGCTGTAGGCCTATACTATAACTTGAATAAATATTTATATTAAATAAATGGGTAATAACACAAGCTGTTAGAATATAATATGGCACTTACCGAGTTCGTTTTAAAGCCGTCATTCCGTCATAAAAAAATTTGCTGAATGGCAACCGTTTTATCTGCATATGGCCCATCGGAACAATTTTCAAAAAAAATTTAAAATAACTTTTTTAATTAATGAGCACTGCTATCACTTTTTAGGTCGATTTAGGTCGTGGTCATCGAATTCCCATGCAAGAAAGTCGTGCTAGCAGCTGCAACAGTTATGGGGTTAGCTGCAGTCCCACGCGTGCTGTTAACATCTGTAACATTAGTCCTTTTCAGAGTGTCTGCTTCATAGAATACTCGGAAATAAAAGCGCATCAATGTTTTCCAATTTTCTTTATTTTGTGGTATATAATCCATTGTCTTGTTTTCATCCAAACACAACCACAATCACCACAGTTACATGAGACCCCTCCCACTACTGTAAGTGACGATGAACGAGTCACCTGAGATCACGTGCATAATTTAGCACATTTAAAAAGCATTAAACCGTAAAGAATGACCTGCATGCTTTATTACAACTAAATATATTTGATCGTTCTGTGCAAAACGATCACTGTTATTATCATTTTGATTAAGTTTTACCTTAGATATTCTGATTTGTACAAATTCATGACATTAAATGAGTAGCTAACACATTATCAGATACTGGCAGGAAATTAAGTAAATTTTAAAACAATTTTATGTTAATTATTGCTTCATTATGTAACCATCAGTGATTGAACATAAGTCGAGTCATTGACAGAAGTGGCCCAGATCTCTATAGCCAGAATCGGGCCAGTTACAGTGAACAGGAATCGGGCCAGTGCTTTACAGCCGTAACAAAACTGCATCTGCCAGAGCGAGCTGCGGGCCAGAATCGGCCCGGTTAACACATGCCGATGCCGAGTCCGAGCCGCAGGCGCCGCGGGGCAGCTGAGCTTGGGCCGATTACTACATGCTATCTGGGGTTGTTCATTACCAGCGTTGGGGGTAACACATTACAAGTAACTTGAGATACGTAATAATATTACTTTTTCGAAGTAACTAGTAAAGTAACGCATTACTTTTCAAATTGACAACAAAATATCTGAGTTACTTTTTCACATTAATTTGACTGACAGCTCTCCTGCCCCCATGTTGAGAAGAATAAGTGCAGAGGCGTTGTGTGTAAACATGATGGTTATTGTAGATTGTAGCTTTCCTGTAGCTCAAACAGTAGAGCATGGTGCTAGCAACGCCAAGGCCATGGGTTCGATTCCCAGGGAAAGCAAGAAATTACAAAATGTAAAATGTGTACCTTGAATGCAATGTAAGTCGCTTTGGGTAAAAGCGTCTGCCAAATGCGTAAATGTAAATGTAGATCCCGATTAAATGTGTGCATTTATTAATCTCACTTGCACAATAAAGATTCTGTACTCCACAAAATGAATAAAATCAGTCAAATGCAAAATCAGAATACTATGCAAACCTCCAATAATTAAATGTTAAATAAAACAACTATTTTTATGCATTTAATCTACCTTTATATTTAATTTACCAATGTCTTGCTGCCAATCTTTGATGATGAAAATTACTAGATTTTTTGTTTTTATTGGTAAAACTTTTTTCTCCAGCATCCTATTCTACCATTATCCAGAATGGCAGCACAGCAGAGCTGCGCCCTCTACTGTTCATGCGTGAATTTGCATTTTATTATTTCAATTTTGGTATGAAGAGGTCTTTACAAAAATATAACTTTTTTGTTATAAAAAAAAACAAAACTAAGCCCAGCCCAGGTGAGAAAAAGTAACGCAAATGTAACGTAACACATTACTTTTCTTAAAAAGTAACTAAGTAACTCAATTAGTTACTTTTTAAGGGAGTAACACAATATTGTAATGCATTACTTCCCCAACACTGTTCATTACGCTCATGAAATGTAAACTTGTTACTGACTGGTTTCCACATTACAATTTGTGAAGATTATGAGTTGTTTTCATTTTATGTAGTGAAGAAATGAAACATGTTAAACAGTTTTAAATCATATCCAAGAGCAACATAAGCAGCTGGAGGAGTTGAATTGTTTCTAAACAGTTTGAGCAAAACATTTAAAGGGTGAAACATGAAACCCCTAAACACATTTTTGAGACGTTCACAGATATGGACATGCTGCACTTCGCTGAAAACACTAAAAACACTCATACATTTTGCCAATACGTGGAAATTGGTTATTTTTGCGTTTTTCTGAGCAATTTCTTCTGGGTTGAAAAGCAAAGTCGCACTACTCCCACTTTTCCACAGCTTCACACACCCATTTTAGAGAGTTTTTGCAACTCTGAGGCATGAACGACCAGACTAAAACAAGGGGCTTTCATGTCACCTTAAAGCTGGATAATTGTGATTGTGAGTGTGATGATCATCTGCTAAATGAGCAACAGCGACCACAATTCACACCTTCAGTCAGTGAAGCCGCTCCCACAGCCGTTCATGAGAGTTTAAATGCTGGGAATATTCCCATCTTCCCACAGGAGAAGAAGAAGCAAGCAGGAGGAATTACTCCAGGAGAAACTACAGACATACTATTGTAAAGATGGAGTTTGAGGAAGAACCCTGCAGAATAAAAGATGAAGAGACCAGTGTTGGGGGTAACGTATTATGTAATTGATGAGTTATGTAATCAGATTACTTTTCAAGTAACTAACACATTACTTTTCAAATTTACAACAACATATCTGAGTTACTTTTTTCAAATAAGTAAAGCTAGTTATTTTGTTCTCCCATTTATTGACAGACAGCTCTCTTGTCCCAGTGTTGAGAGGAATCGTAAGTGCAGAGGCTTTGTGTGTGAACATGATGGTTATTGTAGTTCTAGACTAAATGTGAGCAGGCATTTACTCATCTCACTTGCACAAAGATTCAGTATTCCTCAAAATGAATAAAATCAGTAAAATGCTAAATCAGAATACTACGCAAACCTGCAATAATTAAATATGTTAAATAAAAATATAAAAGCTAACAAGCCTATAGGTGAGGAAAAAGTAACACACAAATAACGTAACACATTACTTTTCTAAAAAAGTAGTGCAATTAATTACTTTTAAAAGGAGTAACTCAATATTGTAATGAATTACTTTTTACATTTTGAAAAGACAAACAGGAACAAACAGGTTTTGCTTCATTCTCTTTAATGACTGATGAGGAACATTTAGAGGAAAACTTTGATCATTTGGGGCTCTCTGAATTTATTTTTGTTTCTAATTTTTAGACGTGATGGAAGTGAATGAAGGCAAAAGGCATCCGTTTCAAAAGAAGATACAAAATGGAGATGGAAACACAGTCGTTTCACAGACTAAAAAGAATTTCACCCAAAAACAAGCTGGAAAATCTGGAGTCAAAGGATCTTTCCCCTGCTCTCAGTGTGGAAAGAGTTTTACTCAGATAGGAAACCTTAAGACACACATGAGGATTCACACCGGAGAGAAACCGTTCACATGCTCTGAGTGTGGAAAGAGTTTTACTCAGAAATGCCATCTCAATGCTCATCTGCTCCGTCACTCTGGAGTGAGATCATTCAGCTGTGATCAGTGTGAGAAAACATTTGTTATGGAATCAGACTTTAGAAAACATCTTACAATTCATGCTGCTGTGAAGCCTCACTTTTGTTCTTTTTGTGGAAAGAGTTTTTCACAACTGAGCTCTTTAAAAGATCATGAGCGTATTCATACTGGTGTGAAACCTTATATGTGCTTTGACTGTGAGAAGACCTTCATCACATCCAGTGCCTTACAACAGCACCAGAGAATTCACACTGGAGAGAAACCGTACACATGCTCGCTCTGTGGAAAGAGTTTCTTTCAGTCAGGAAACCTGAAAGATCATCAGAAAGTTCACACTGGAGAGAAACCGTACACGTGCTCACTCTGTGGAAAGAGTTTCTCTCAGTCAGGAAACCTGAAAACACATGAGAGAGTTCACACTGGAGAGAAGCCGCACCAGTGCTCTTCATGTGGGAAGAGTTTCACCCAATCATCTAGTCTACAGACTCATAAGAAAAAGCATTGCCAGAAGGCGTCTAAATGAGCAAATGTTCATGCTCGGATCCATCACTCACAAATAATACACTTACAAGTAAATAATTTGACATGCAGATTCAGCAAAAGCTGGAATTTAGGAAACCATAGTGATTTAAGAGGGTCATTTGCTAAAACTAGTAGTGAAGTTTGATCATTTGTCAAAGGACATTTTGGCATAATAGTTCATGAAACTAGTGTTGCTGTAAAATGCTGTGATTTATGAAGAGATTTTTGTTAAGGAGTTCACATTTTGAAAATATTTTTTTGCATTTAAAGAAATGCTCTGTACATTTTGAGACTAAGAAAAATAAAGGAACACATGACATGATGAATAAACTTGTTTACATGAAATCAAGGGAAACGTCTTGGGTTGCTTGACTTGTAAGACACTGATTAGCTGGTTCAGGTGTGTTTATTTGGGGTTGGAGCTAAACTCTGCAGGACAGCGGCCCTCCAGGACTGAGTTTGGAGATCCCTAAACTAAACCAATGTATTTAAAATGCATTTATTTCATACTAAGTAAACTACAAACCATTAACATATTTACTGACATAATGCTTGAGACTTACTGATATAAATACTATAATTAAACTTAAGTTGGACATTAGCACTATTTCTGGATAACTAAAGAAACATTATTTTTTTCAATCATATTAAGTAAATAAATATGTAAATGTATTTGTAGTATACTTTGCATAAATGTATTTCAAATACACTTCAGTATATTTATTTTTCACTAGCGTAGAGACAAATTGCCATTCAGTTGTGATTTACCTAAAACTATAGTTATTTCTGTCACTTAAGACTGGCATAATTTACTTCAAATATATATTTAATTCAAATATATTATATATTTTGACTTAATTTTAAAGTTAGATAACTATTATTAATAAAAATTTAGATATTTCAAGATTTACCTTAAAAACTCCAGAACTTTGCCTTGAGCAAGTTGTCTGATTTAGATTTCTCACAACAAAAATAAAGTCACAGTCTGATAAACACAATTAAATCAGTTAAAGATACACTATAACTTTTGGCCTTTAAAGGATTAGTTTACTCCAGAATTAAAATTCCAAGATAATTTACTCACACCCAAGTTCCCCATCGAGGGAACTCGCACTGCGTCATCGTGTGATGACACTTTGGGAATGCCCTCAGCGTTACGCATCTGAAGTATGAATGAAATCAAGCCAATCTGATTGGTGGTGCGTCATGACGTAGTAGATGACGGCATACCCGGAAGATACAAAGGGACGCTGATGCAGATGCAAACACACGGCAGCTTTTCGCTCTTCAGCTGAAGCGCTCTGTGTTTTTGTCTCTGTCTATTTGGTGTTGTTTGTCTACCAACATTGCAAGCATATAGTGAGGGCTCAGTTTAGGAGATGTGTGCATCGGTGTCCGCGTTTCCTTTCGGGCACGAATGTGTGTGCAATCTGATGTGTGTGCAATGCCTGGGCGTGCAGCACGCTAGAGCGGCTCTCGAGGGAGCCGCCTGTAGCGAGTGTGATCAGCTGCCGCTCAGGGTGTTGCGCTCACGGCTGGCCGTGTTCGATGAGACCAGCCAAGCCCGCGATCCCCAGGGATCTGGGCCCGCCGCTGCTGAGGCACACGGCGCCGCAGATCATGGTGATCGCAACGGGACCTCGCGACGGGATATGGGACTGCTGAGGCACTTTCCCTATCCTCGTCCGAGGATTCCGATGTTCTCCCGCCCCATGCGGAAGCCCGCAATGCGGCTTCGTCCCGCGAGGCGGAGAACCTGATGCTTCAGCTGTCCGGCTCCGAGGAGTAGGATGGGTGGAGCATCGAGGCGGGTGACGTGTAAGCTCAGCCATCGTGTCACGCACCCGCTCAGGAGGAGCTAGTGGAGGTTTTGACCCGCGCTGTGGCCAAATTAAACATTGAATGGCCACAGGAAGAGCCTGAAATTCAGCCGCCCAGTAAGCTGGATGAAAGGTTCTTCAAGCGTAGGTCTCAACCTCCACGCCGGGGCCTGCCATTTTTTCAGGATCTGCACAATGAGCTGTGTAGATCCTGGGAAAAACCCTACTTGGCCAGACTTTCCTCCCCTCAAGCACTTGAATTTGGGAATGTGCTGGGGGGAGGCCGAGCGGGGTTATGGGACGCTGCCTCGGGTGGAAGATGCTCTCGTGAGCTACCTCTCTCCCGAGGCCGCTTCGTCCCTCAAGGCCCCGGTGCTACCCACCAAGCCATGCCGGGACAGTTCGGCGCTGATGGGTAGGGCTTACATGGCGGCTGGGCTGGTAGTTGTCTGCACACTATGGCGGTGTTGCAGGCCTATCAGGCCGACCTCCTCAAGGAGCTGGACGAGGGGGAGGGTCCGTAACATCGGCCGCTCCATGGCTGGTCTGGTGGTCGCGGAGAGACATCTCTGGTTAAACCTGTCGAGGATGAGAGAGAGAGAGAAACACTTTCTCCTCGATTCCCCGATTTCGCCTTCTGGCCTCTTCGGCGGCGCGGTTAACACCGTCGTCGAGAGGTTCCAGGAGGTGAAGAAGCAGGCGGCGGCCTTCCAGCAGTACCTCCCTCCCTCCTCGGGGAAGGCTGTCCAGCCAAGGCAGCCTCAGCCGTCAGGTAGCTCCTCCTCTCACCGACAGGTGCAAAAAGAGAGCATCGCTTCTCGTGCCCCTCCCGAGGGAGTTTGGCAAAAGAGGCGGCGCTCTCGTGGTAAGCCTTCGGAGTCTAGGGTCGATCTGAGGACCGTCCTTCAGGTGAAGAAGGCTACCACAAAGCGGTCCTAGCTGCTTTTCCCCCCGGAGCTCTCGGGAAATCAGTGCTGGGATACTGCCGTCCCGAGCAGGTTCCGGGTTATGGAACAGGAAGTACGAGCCCTGTTAGCCAAGGAAGCCATAGAGCGGGTTCCTCTGGCAGACAGGGAGTCCGGGTTTTACAGCCGGTACTTCATTGTTCCCAAGAAGGATGGGGGGTTGCGTCCAATAATAGATCTCAGGCTCTTGAATCGGTCTCTGAGGAGATACAGGTTCAAGATGCTCACAATTCCAGCCATCGTGAGTCAGATCCAGTCCGAGGACTGGTTCGTCACCATAGATCTAAAGGACGAGTACTTTCATATTTCCATCCTTCAATGTCACAGGAAGTTCCTGAGGTTCGCTTTCGGGGGCGAAGCGTACCAATATTGGGTTCTTCCCTTCGGCCTGGCACTCTCCCCTCGCACCTTTACGAATTGTATGGATGCAGCAATGGCTCCTCTGAGACTCCAGGGCATCCGTATACTCAATTACATCGACGACTGGCTCATTTTGGCCAGGTCGCGCGAGATGGCAGTTCGGCATCGAGATGTCGTTCTGGCTCATATCTGGAGTTCCTCCAAGATCGCTTCTCTTATGGTCTTACCCTGTCCACCCTGAAGGTGTACGTGGCTGCCCTTGGGGCTTTCCACGCACCTCTAGGTGATGGACCCTTGGGGAAGCACCCTCTGGTTGTACAGTTCCTCCGTGGGGATGAGGCCGGCGGCTCATTCCAGAGTCCCAACCTGGGACCTGGCGGTGGTACTTGAAGGGCTGGCCGAGGCCCCCTTCGAGCCACTGGAGCAGGCTGAGCCGAAGAACCTGACCCTCAAAGTGGCCTTTCTCCTTGCCATTACCTCTCAAGAGGGTGGGATATCTCCAGGCCTTGGCGGTTACGCCAACTTGCCTGGAGTTTGCCCCTGGCGGAGTTTAGGCCATCTTGCACCCTAGACCGGGGTATATACCCAAGGTGCCATCTCAGGTTGCTCGGTCTTTGGTTCTTCAGGCTTTCCATCCTCCTCCCCACCTGACGGCGGAAGAGGGGAGACTTCACCTGCTCTGTCCTGTCAGAGCACTTAACATCTACCTGGAGAAGTCTTCCAATGGAGAAGGTCAGACCAATTGTTGGTGTGCTTTGGCTCACCCAAGAGAGGGCTGCCTGCGTCTACTCAGACGATCAGCATCTGGATCGTCCAGGATATAGCCACAGCTTATAGGGTGCTCAATCTGCCTTCACCCATGGCTGTGTGGGCTCATTCCACCAGGAGCATGGCCTCCTCGGTGGCCCTCCTCTCTGGTGCCTCGCTTCAAGAGGTTTGCGAGGCGGCCGGGTGGGCCACCTTGCACACCTTCATTCGGTTCTATAGTCTGCACCTCCCGGTGACGCCTGGTGCTAGAGTGCTTGCGTCCTAAGTGTGCCAGGTCTCCAGCTTCACACTGGGACGTGGGTGATGTCGGTGTGGCATAGTGGGTATTAACGTTCCCAAAGTGTCATCACACGATGACGCAGTGCGAGTTCCCTCGAAGGGGAACGTCTTGGGTTATGTATATAACCCTTGTTCCCCGAGAAGGGGACGAGACACTGCGTCTAGTCGCCACACCCATCACGGTCAGAGCGCTCGCTTCACTGCGTTAAAGCTGCCGTGTGTTTGCATGAGCGTCCCTTTGTATCTTCCGGGTATGCCGTCATCTACATCGTCATGACGCACCACCAATCAGATTGGCTTGATTTCATTCATACTTCAGATGCGTAACGCTGAGGGCATTCCCAAAGTGTCATCACACGATGACGCAGTGTCTCGTTCCCTTCTCGGGGAACAAGGGTTATAACCCTTGGATAGACGTTATCCAAGAAACACTGAAAAAATTAAAACCTTGGATCAACTTAAAAATTTAAGTAATCAATCACACAAAATATTTGACATTGACTCAAAATAAATCATTTAATTTATTTTAACCTGAAAAGTTTAAATCCATGCAACCACTTTTTCAAGGTTGATCAAACTAATTATTTTAAATTAGAACAAACTAACAAAATTAATGTGTATAGGTTAAAGTAAATGAATTATTTTGGGTTGGAACAAACTAATAATTTTAAATTTACACAAACTAATATATATAGGTCTGAGTATATTAATTATTTTTAGCTTGTCTCAAATTCAAAAAGAAGTTGTCATTATTTGAAATGTATAATATATCAACAAAAAAAATGCTTTAATACATTGATCAATGACTATCAGAACACTTTCCTTTAGAACACAGTTATATTTATTATTCGATAAACAGACAACATTGAACATCTGTTTCAAATGTATGAAGATTAACAGTCTGCTTCACACAAAAATACTTTGAGTCAACAAATTTGTTACAAAATAATCAAATCATCACTTGATGACATCACATTAGTAGTAATATTAAATTACGAAGGTTTGTCCTTTCCCAGTGATAAAGATCGCCATGGTTGTCCATGCTCCAGTTCTTCAACCTCATTTTCCGGCATAAAAATGAAAGAGAAAATAAGTACGTTATAGTTTCAGAAATCTCACAATTTCATGTTAGATCATAATGTGCCAAGCTCTTATACGCTCTAAACTTTCAAAACTTGAATAGGAGCGTGACGAGCAAGAGCCGTGAGAGAGTGACGCGAGGCCGGTGAGTAATTTGATGATCAGCGCCAGCTGCACGTCACACCGGTCTCAGATCTCTCATGGAGGAGCGACGACAGTGAAGGACGAGAGAGGACCAGGCCTGGGGGGTATTAACCTACCGCCATATATACCTTGAACTCTCGGTTGATTAACCCAAACCTTGCTTACTCACGGTATGCTGGTTCCAAAAACGCGTCCGAGAGTAAGTTCAGCAGAGGTGTCAAAAGTATTTGCATTCATTACTCAGGTAGAAGTATAGATACTAGGGTTTAAAAAGACTTCTGTAGAAGTAGAAGTATCAACTCAAGCTTTTTACTCAAGTAAAAGTGTAAAAGTATTGGTTTCAAAACTACTTAAAGTATAAAAGTAAAAGTAATGTAAGGGGAAAAATGCCATTAAAGGGGTAGTTCATCAAAAATGAAAATGCTGTCATCATTTACTCAGCCTCAAGTTGTTCCAACCGTTATGAGTTTCTTTGTTCTGAAGATATTTTGAAGAATGTTCGTAACCAAGTAGATAGAGCAACCATTGACTGCCATAGTAGGGGAAAATGTTATGGCAGTCAATGGTTGCATATAATCTGCTTGGTTACAAACATTCTTCAAATATTCTTCATTTTTCCCCACAGGATGTTCTCAATGGGAAACCATCAAAGTGGTTCCCCCTAGAGCCGCGTGTGCCAGTCTACATGGACAGTGAGCAGCAGCAGCCATTCTTTTGAACACCTCAAAGCTCTGCTGGTTAAGTCTAAAACTCAACTGAACTTCACAGATGAAGAGTTCATTTGTAGTTTTCTTTTCCTGAAGTAGGCCCAAACATGTTTGTCAATTGGATTGTTTCTGTTATTCCTATATATGCAATGTTTTATTTATCTATATGGACAGGCCATCATTCATTCATCAACACTTACCAAAGGTTGCTCCTGCTCACGCTCTCTCTGCAAGATTCTGTAATTCAGATTTCACTTTGCACAACTACTAGAAGACTTACAACTGTCAGACAGGTTGCTCACGTCACATCTACGTCGTCAAGCTCAGTCTGAGGCAGCTTCATAATGTGGCCTCGCTCCAGCTACCGAAGCAACGACACACATCCGAGTCTAGAAGAAGAAGAAGAAGAGAAGTGAGCGAGGGAAGAACATAAACATGAGAAGTGGAACACAGCCGTTCATTCTGCTCTAAATCTGATGTTTTCACACTGTGAGTACATTTATCATTTATTAGGAGAAATCTAAATCCAAACGACTAAACGAGTCGGTTCATTTAATCAAACACTCACGGAACATCACGGAAAATGAACCAAATGATGTTGTTCATTACCAGTGTTGGGGGTAACGCATTACAAGTAACTTGAGTTACGTAATAATATTTCTTTTTCAAAGTAACTAGTAAAAAAACGCATTACTTTTCAAATTGACAGTTACTTTTTCACATTAATTTGACTGACAGCTCTCCTGCCCCCATGTTGAGAAAAATAAGTGCAGAGGCGTTGTGTGTAAACATGATGGTTATTGTAGTTCCAGATTAAATGTGTGCATTTATTTATCTCACTTGCACAATAAAGATTCTGTACTCCTCAAAATGAATAAAATCAGTCAAATGCAAAATCAGAATACTATGCAAACCTCCAATAATTAAATATTAAATAAAGCAACTATTTTTATGCATTTAATCTACCTTTATATTTAATTTACCAATGTCTTGCTGCTGACCTTTGATGATGAAAATTACTAGTTCCCTTTCGAAAGGGAACTCGCGCTGCGTCAGCTCGACGCTACGGGGAACACCTCCAGCGTGACTGGTGCCTGAAATCACAATCAAAAAACGTCAATCCAATTGACCGGCGACAGCCTATGATGTCATCAAGGTGCGACCAGGAAGTATATAAGGGCGCCTTGCCAACATGACAGTATCTAATCGTCTGAAGGGACTGTTTTGCCTGTCTTCACGTGAAACGTTTACAAGAAGGATAACAATGAAGTGTACTGAGAAGCAACGCCACTTCCGCAGGTGTGTTTTGAACGTGTACCAGGTAGCTTATGCTTTGGATACACACACACTTTGCGTTTACTGTCTGGGAGAAGAGCATGCACGAGAGGTTCGCGAACCTCTTGTGGAAAGCATTGCGAGCGTTTTTCCTCTGGGAACGCTCCGCTCTCGGCTGGACCTCTTCTCGAGGGGAGAGGTTTCAGCATCTGGGAACGGCCCCGCTCGAGCTGAGGCTAAGCGGCGTCTAAACAACATGTGGTTCCCAGATGGATCTGGCTCGTCGCTTGGAGACAGATGTGGTTCTTGAGGACGATCCAGATCGTGAGAGGTGGACCTGCTGCTCTTCAACTCGAGCAGAGGATGGGTGAGTCAGTTAAAAATGCTGAAGCTTCTCAAACCATCCTGTCCCATGTATGGGGAGTTGCTGGAGGTCATGGAACGCGCTGCGGGTAGACTGCAGCTGCCTTTTCGGGGCGTGTGAGGAGAAAGGCTGAGCGGCCAAACAGTTCGGACGATCGGTTTCTCTCCGCCCATGACCTCCCAACTCCTGGGAGCACTGAGGGCTCCCACCCTGCCGGTCTAACGCTAAAGTGAATGGCAGGGCGTACATGTCAGTGGGTCACGCTGCAGCGGCTTCGCACACCACAGCGGTGTTGCAGGATTACCAGGCGGACCTGTTGAGGGACCTCGATCAGGGGGAGGGACCCCCTGAGGCGGTAGTCGAATCGCGCCGGACCGCGGTTTTCGCTCTCCGGGCCACCGTAAAAATAGCGCCGATGGCGGCGACGGTGGCCACGGAGAGACATCTGTGGTTAAACCGTTTGGACATCGGGGAGAAAGAGAAGTCCTTTCTCCTGGATGCCCCGGTTTCGCCGTCTGAACTTTTCAGCACCTCCGTAGTGGCGGTGGTTGGAAAGTTCGGAGAGGCGAAGGCTCGCTCGGTGGCATTCAGAACATGCATCCCGCTGAGGTCCGGGACCGCGCCCAGGCAGTCGGGTGTCCCTGGCCCGTCCCAGTCTGAGGGCTGGAGACGGGAACAGTGAGCCAGCGTCGCCTCTCGAGCGGCCCCGCCGCGGAGGACTGGGGCGCAGGTGAGGCGGGACACCCGCAACAGGAAGAGGAAGGAAGCCGGGGCTGGTAACCGGAACCAGCGCAGGCAGCAGACTCCACCCACCAAGGACACGGAGATGATCGCTGCCTTTTTTCCCTTCCTCTGGTATTTCCCCTGGGCGCTTTACATCAGGCCGGTGGGCCTGTGTTGAGCAGAAAATGTGAAGATTCTGACGGCCCGCCTGGTTTGTTTGTTGAAGGCGCCCCCCTCAGGATGGTGGGCGGATACTAGCTCGACGGCTGGTTTGAAGCACAGCGAGGAGCGATTGGTGAGTCCCCCTCTATAAGGTTGAAACATTTTCAAAACTATGTTTTTTCAGGACTTCTGTACCTTCGCTCTCCTGAGAGGTTATTTGGGGAGATTTGGAACGTCGCTGGATTTCGCAGGGCCTGCAGCTCCCCGTGAGTAAGCTAAGAACGATCTTCTTTGCAACATTATGTGGTTGTGTGTGAATGCCTCACTTTTGCTAGTAGAGTTGCTGCCTCTCCGTGTTAAGTTTCCCCACTGAGGTGGGTAACTGAATTGCGCTCTTGCCCGAGGGCTTGTAGTGTCGGGGGCGAGCTGCCTAGCGTAAAAGTGTGAAGTAGCTGAAGACCGGGTATGCGTTCATGCATGAGCTGTAGTGAGATCCACGCCCAGCTCTGCGGGGCTTTGGGGAAGGGGTTTTTCGGGGCCTCATTGTGTAATATTAGAGGTGATAATATTTCTTTCCCGAGCCCTGAGTGGATCTAGTGCGTACTTACGTCGCACCACTTGGCATAGGCTCCGTCAAGGATGGGGGCGTTCCCTTTTAAGGAAGGTCGTTCGCCCCTGGCCTGTCTTTTTATATAAGAACATGGCTTTGTGTGTGCATCCTTGTTTTTGCCTCCTCTTTTTACAGAGTCGTCCGGCCAAGGCCCGCCCCCTTCTCTGCGTTCTGGGGTTACGAGTAATGCAGTCATGGTGTTGCAGGAGACGGCGACTTTGCCAGTGGTCGCGGGGCGGAGTTAAGCGTCTTTTCGCCGGTTTGCGATTAGACTTTATCTGCTGGTTCCGCCTTTCAGAGCTTGGTGGCCGCCATTTGCTGGCGGCCCTCGGCCTCTTCCTGGAGGACGGTACGGCCGGTGGGTTACATAGTTATGTGATATTTTACCCTTGCTCTATGTCTCTGCTCCACCTTCTTTAGGGCTCGGGTTGAGCTGAACATCGGATAAACCTTCTGTTTGCGGTTCTGGTCGAATGCTCCCCTGAGGCCCAAGCATTGCTAATGGCTGACGCCCTCGCACTTACGGTTGGCCGCTGCATTGAAAGTAAGACAGCCGCCCTGGAGCAGGTGACGTAAGTTGTACTCCCCTCGCTTTAGAGGGTGTTTTATTTAGCACTTCTGCTGAGTACACTGCTGTTAGCAATGTGATTAGGTTCATGTCTGTAGGCACTGCCCGAGAGACTGCGCCGTCATGGAGGCCTCCGGGATGGAGCCAGCCCCAGGTGCGGGCATAAGAGCCAGCTGGTTGTCGTTAGCCAGCTTGGGCGGTCTGGGCAGTAGGACTTCAGGACAGGAAATCTCGACGCCATGGCCCACGAGTGGGCCTTGGAGGATCTTCTCCACTGGTGTCAACGTCAGCAGTAACCTCGTCAACTAGCCTTGGGGATGAGTCCCCAGGCGCTAACTGGTTTCCAGGCTTTGTCAGCAGCAGACAGCCGCCGCCAGCCCAGGCGCAGCAGCCAGCCTTCTTAAAGTCACGGCAGGGGTAGGCTCCCGGTTTGGGTTACCTTCGCTCAGGGGTCGGGCCCCGTATGGCCTTCCTGAGAGCCTGCTCTGGTCAGCAGGCGCTGCCGGGTCTCCCCCGAGGGGAGCTTCTGGCGTTAGACCCTCGATGGCTGGTACGTGCTGCTAGTAGGTGGTAGGCGCTACCGGGCCTCCATAAGGGCCTGCTGTGGGGTAAGCAGGCTCACCTGGCCTCCTCTGTGGAGGCGTTCCTGGGCCCCAGTCACTGGATGGCTAGCATGAGTGCTAGTTGGCCTCAACCGGCCTCCCTGAGTGACCTCCCGGGAGGCGAACTCCCGGTTCCCAGCCGCTGAGGCGGTGAGCATGAAGTGCTATGAGTAGCACATTCTGGCTATGGGCGGCATGTTCTGCTATCAGGTGGAGGCATTGCGCCTCCCTGGAATCGTTCCCTGGTCCCCAGTTTCGGTAACGGATCGTAGCATGGGCTGCTATCAGGCAAGCTGCATGGGGCTTCCCTGTGGGATTCGCTGTGGAGTGGGCACACGCCTGTCTCGTGGCTTCTGGATGAGTCCAGTCACGGAGCAGAGGCTGTGATGGAGGAATGCCCGATCTTCGTGCAGTTGGTAGGCCCGCTAGGCCTCCCTGATGAAGCGAGTCCCTGGTCTTCCCAGCTACCTCGAGGGCTAGCACGACTGCGATCAGGTATCAGGCCCGTTTGGCCTTCCTGAGGGTGAACTCCGCTGTTGGACACGCGAGCAATCGGCACAGGTTGCCAGGTGGAGGCCCCTTTCGGCCTCCCTGGGGAACGAGTTCCCTGGGCGGGAACGCATAACTGGCTTTACGCTGACAGCTAGTGGTCACCCGCTATCAGGCGCCGGTCTCTGGCTGTTTGCGAGACCTGAGGGCGGTGTCCTTACCCTAGCATGACGAGACGTCGCTGCTGCTATGCGGTCCCCACAGGAGGGGACCTTCATAGTCTGCCTACGACATGGTTACCTACCGGGCAGGCTTATGAGCTCCTCTCAAGCGAGGGTCTGCTATGAGCTTACGGCCGCCTGGCGCTGATCCATTGGTGGTAAGCCCCGCGGGGGCCCCCCGATACGATCAGCCTGAAAGGCCTTTGGCCTCCTAAGCACGTTTAAAGTAAGTGCTTGGTAGATCCGAGGATCGAGCGGCCTTCTCCCCTCGCTAGCAAGGGTCTGAAAGCACTTCGCTGAGCGCTGCTCTCCGGGATAACCCATCTCTGAGGTCCGGCTAGTCGGTGACACTGCCTTTCTTGCAGCACCCTAGCGGGATGTCTCTTCGGAGGCGAGTACCAGAGGCTCTGTACTATACAGACAGGGTTTACCGTATTACGTGTCCCATAGCAGACTGGGTCACCTGGTCAGGTCTCCCTGGTGGCATTCGGTGAGAACCTCCCGAATAGTGACTGGCACGGGTTCCCTCGTAGTTCCCCTGCCACGTTCCCTTAAAGGAACCCCTTCTGTCGATTGGGCTGGCTCCAGGCCTTCGAGCAAGGCCTGGGGAGGACCTCATGTGTGTGAAGGTTTCCTTCTCAGGCGATAGCTTGGGCTTTGACCGTAGGGAGCGCTGTCACTGACAGCCTAATGTGACCAGAAGGGGAGTGGTTCAGGCATTTCAGTAGAATTTGCTTGTCTTGACAGTTGTCACTGCCAGTAGGCATGCACTCCCGTCGGCATGGCGGCGTGGGTATATTGTTCCCCGTAGCGTCGAGCTGACGCAGCGCAAGTTCCCTTTCGAAAGGGAACGTCTCAGGTTACAAATGTAACCATTGTTCCCTGAGAACAGGGAACGAGACGCTGCGTCGCTTTGCCATGCCGCAGGGCCTGCCTGCCGAAAACAGTCCCTTCAGACGATTAGATACTGTCATGTTGGCAAGGCGCCCTTATATACTTCCTGGTCGCACCTTGATGACATCATAGGCTGTCGCCGGTCAATAGGATTGACGTTTTTTGATTGTGATTTCAGGCACCAGTCACGCTGGAGGCGTTCCCGTAGCGTCGAGCTGACGCAGCGTCTCGTTCCCTGTTCTCAGGGAACAATGGTTACATTTGTAACCTGAGACGTTTTTTTGTTTTTATTGGTATAACTTTTTTCTCCTGCATCCTATTCTACCATTATCCAGAATGGCAGCACACCAGAGCTGCGCCCTCTACTGTTCATGCGTGAATTTGCATTTTATTATTTCAATTTTGGTATGAAGAGGTCTTTACAAAAATATAACTTTTTTGTTATAAAAAAAACAAAACTAAGCCCAGCCCAGGTGAGAAAAAGTAACGCAAATGTAACATAACACATTACTTTTCTTAAAAAGTAACCTCAATTAGTTACTTTTTAAGGGAGTAACACAATATTGTAATGCATTACTTTTCAAAGTAACTTTCCCCAACACTGTTCATTATGCTCGTGAAATGTAAACTCGTTACTGACTGGTTTCCACATTACAATTTGTGAAGATTATGAGTTGTTTTCATTTTATGTAGTGAAGAAATGAAACATGTTAAACAGTTTTAAATCATAGCAACATAAGCAGCTGGAGGAGTTGAATTGTTTCTAAACAGTTGTTTGAGCAAAACACTTAAAGGGTGAAACATTAAACCCCTAAACACATTTTTGAGACGTTCACAGATATGGACATGCTGCACTTCGCTGAAAACACTAAAATCACTCATACATTTTGCCAATAAGTGGAAATTGATTATTTTTGTGTTTTTCTGAGCAATTTCTTTCTTCTGGGTTGAAAAGCAAAGTCGCACTACTCCCACTTTTCCACAGCTTCACACACCCATTTTAGAGAGTTTTTGCAACTCTGAGGCATGAACGACCAGACTAAAACAAGGGGCTTTCATGACACCTTAAAGCTGGATAATTGTGATTGTGAGTGTGATGATCATCTGCTAAATGAGCAACAGCGACCACAATTCACACCTTCAGTCAGTGAAGCCGCTCCCACAGCCGTTCATGAGAGTTTAAAGGCTGTAAATATTCCCATCTTCCCACAGGAGAAGAAGAAGAAGAAGCAAGCAGGAGGAATTACTCCAGGAGAAACTACAGACATACTATTGTAAAGATGGAGTTTGAGGAAGAACCCTGCAGAATAAAAGATGAAGAGACCAGTGTTGGGGGTAACGTATTATGTAATTTATGAGTTATGTAATCAGATTACTTTTTCAAGTAACTAACACATTACTTTTAAAATTTACAACAAAATATCTGAGTTACTTTTTCAAATAAGTAAAGCTAGTTATTTTGTTCTCCCATTTATTGACGGACAGCTCTCTTGTCCCAGTGTTGAGAGGAATCGTAAGTGCAGAGGCTTTGTGTGTGAACATGATGGTTATTGTAGTTCTAGACTAAATGTGAGCTGGCATTTACTCATCTCACTTGCACAAAGATTCAGTATTCCTCAAAATGAATAAAATCAGTCAAATGCTAAATCAGAATACTAGGCAAACCTCCAATAATTAAATATGTTAAATAAAAATATAAAAGCTAACAAGCCTATAGGTGAGGAAAAAGTAACACACAAATAACGTAACACATTACTTTTCTAAAAAAGTAGTGCAATTAATTACTTTTAAAATGAGTAACTCAATATTGTAATGAATTACTTTTTACATTTTCAAAAGAGGTTTTGCTTCATTCTCTTTAATGACTGATGAGGAACATTAAGAGGAAAACTTTGATCATTTGGGGCTCTCTGAATTTATTTTTGTTTCTAATTTTTAGACGTGATGGAAGTGAATGAAGGCAAAAGGCATCATTTTCAAAAGAAGATACAAAATGGAGATGGAAACACAGTCGTTTCACAGACTAAAAAGAATTTCACCCAAAAACAAGCTGGAAAATCTGGAGACAAAGGATCTTTCACCTGCTCTCAGTGTGGAAAGAGTTTCACATATAAACCAAACCTTAAGACACACATGAGGATTCACACCGGAGAGAAACCGTTCACATGCTCTGAGTGTGGAAAGAGTTTTACTCAGATAGGAAACCTTAAGACACACATGAGGATTCACACTGGAGAAAAAACGTTCACATGCTCTCAGTGTGGAAAGAGTTTTACTCAGAAAAGCCATCTCAATGAGCATCTGCTCCGTCACTCTGAAGTGAGATCATTCAGCTGTGATCAGTGTGAGAAAACATTTATTATGGAATCAAACTTAAGACAACATCTTAAAATTCATGCTGCTGTGAAGCCTCACTTTTGTTCTTTTTGTGGAAAGAGTTTTTCACAACTGAGCTCTTTAAAAGATCATGAGCGTATTCATACTGGTGTGAAACCTTATATGTGCTTTGACTGTGAGAAGACCTTCATCACATCCAGTGCCTTACAACAGCACCAGAGAATTCACACTAGAGAGAAACCGTACACATGCTCGCTCTGTGGAAAGAGTTTCTTTCAGTCAGGAAACCTGAAAGATCATCAGAAAGTTCACACTGGAGAGAAACCGTACAAGTGCTCACTCTGTGGAAAGAGTTTCTCTCAGTCAGGAAACCTGAAAACACATGAGAGAGTTCACACTGGAGAGAAGCCGCACCAGTGCTCTTCATGTGGGAAGAGTTTCACCCATTCATCTAATCTGAAGAGACACAAGAAAACGCATTGCCAGAAGGCGTCTAAATGAGCAAATGTTCATGTTCGGATCCATCACTCACTAATAATACACTTACAAGTAAATAATTTGACATTCAGATTCAGCAAAAGCTGGAATTTAGGAAACCATAGTGATTTAAGAGGGTCATTTGCTAAAACTAGTAGTGAAGTTTGATCATTTGTCAAAGGACATTTTGGCGTAATAGCTCATGAAACTAGTGTTGCTGTAAAATGCTGTGATTTATGAAGAGATTTTTGTTAAGGAGTTCACATTTTGAAAATATTTTTTTGCATTTAAAGAAATGCTCTGTACATTTTGAGACTAAGAAAAATAAAAAGGAACACATGACATGATGAATAAACTTGTTTACATGAAATCAAGGGAAACGTCTTGGGTTGCTTGACTTGTAAGACACTGATTAGCTGGTTCAGGTGTGTTTATTTGGGGTTGGAGCTAAACTCTGCAGGACAGCGGCCCTCCAGGACTGAGTTTGGAGATCCCTAAACTAAACCAATGTATTTAAAATGCATTTATTTCATACTAAGTAAACTACAAACCATTAACATATTTACTGACATAATGCTTGAGACTTACTGATATAAATACTATAATTAAACTTAAGTTGGACATTAGCACTATTTCTGGATAACTAAAGAAACATTATTTTTTTCAATCATATTAAGTAAATAAATATGTAAATGTATTTGTAGTATACTTTGCATAAATGTATTTCAAATACACTTCAGTATATTTATTTTTCACTAGCGTAGAGACAAATTGCCATTCAGTTGTGATTTACCTAAAACTATAGTTATTTCTGTCACTTAAGACTGGCATAATTTACTTCAAATATATATTTAATTCAAATATATTATATATTTTGACTTAATTTTAAAGTTAGATAACTATTATTAATAAAAATTTAGATATTTCAAGATTTACCTTAAAAACTCCAGAACTTTGCCTTGAGCAAGTTGTCTGATTTAGATTTCTCACAACAAAAATAAAGTCACAGTCTGATAAACACAATTAAATCAGTTAAAGATACACTATAACTTTTGGCCTTTAAAGGATTAGTTTACTCCAGAATTAAAATTCCAAGATAATTTACTCACACCCAAGTTCCCCATCGAGGGAACTCGCACTGCGTCATCGTGTGATGACACTTTGGGAATGCCCTCAGCGTTACGCATCTGAAGTATGAATGAAATCAAGCCAATCTGATTGGTGGTGCGTCATGACGTAGTAGATGACGGCATACCCGGAAGATACAAAGGGACGCTGATGCAGATGCAAACACACGGCAGCTTTTCGCTCTTCAGCTGAAGCGCTCTGTGTTTTTGTCTCTGTCTATTTGGTGTTGTTTGTCTACCAACATTGCAAGCATATAGTGAGGGCTCAGTTTAGGAGATGTGTGCATCGGTGTCCGCGTTTCCTTTCGGGCACGAATGTGTGTGCAATCTGATGTGTGTGCAATGCCTGGGCGTGCAGCACGCTAGAGCGGCTCTCGAGGGAGCCGCCTGTAGCGAGTGTGATCAGCTGCCGCTCAGGGTGTTGCGCTCACGGCTGGCCGTGTTCGATGAGACCAGCCAAGCCCGCGATCCCCAGGGATCTGGGCCCGCCGCTGCTGAGGCACACGGCGCCGCAGATCATGGTGATCGCAACGGGACCTCGCGACGGGATATGGGACTGCTGAGGCACTTTCCCTATCCTCGTCCGAGGATTCCGATGTTCTCCCGCCCCATGCGGAAGCCCGCAATGCGGCTTCGTCCCGCGAGGCGGAGAACCTGATGCTTCAGCTGTCCGGCTCCGAGGAGTAGGATGGGTGGAGCATCGAGGCGGGTGACGTGTAAGCTCACCCATCGTGTCACGCACCCGCTCAGGAGGAGCTAGTGGAGGTTTTGACCCGCGCTGTGGCCAAATTAAACATTGAATGGCCACAGGAAGAGCCTGAAATTCAGCCGCCCAGTAAGCTGGATGAAAGGTTCTTCAAGCGTAGGTCTCAACCTCCACGCCGGGGCCTGCCATTTTTTCAGGATCTGCACAATGAGCTGTGTAGATCCTGGGAAAAACCCTACTTGGCCAGACTTTCCTCCCCTCAAGCACTTGAATTTGGGAATGTGCTGGGGGGAGGCCGAGCGGGGTTATGGGACGCTGCCTCGGGTGGAAGATGCTCTCGTGAGCTACCTCTCTCCCGAGGCCGCTTCGTCCCTCAAGGCCCCGGTGCTACCCACCAAGCCATGCCGGGACAGTTCGGCGCTGATGGGTAGGGCTTACATGGTGGCTGGGCTGGTAGTTGTCTGCACACTATGGCGGTGTTGCAGGCCTATCAGGCCGACCTCCTCAAGGAGCTGGACGAGGGGGAGGGTCCGTAACATCGGCCGCTCCATGGCTGGTCTGGTGGTCGCGGAGAGACATCTCTGGTTAAACCTGTCGAGGATGAGAGAGAGAGAGAAACACTTTCTCCTCGATTCCCCGATTTCGCCTTCTGGCCTCTTCGGCGGCGCGGTTAACACCGTCGTCGAGAGGTTCCAGGAGGTGAAGAAGCAGGCGGCGGCCTTCCAGCAGTACCTCCCTCCCTCCTCGGGGAAGGCTGTCCAGCCAAGGCAGCCTCAGCCGTCAGGTAGCTCCTCCTCTCACCGACAGGTGCAAAAAGAGAGCATCGCTTCTCGTGCCCCTCCCGAGGGAGTTTGGCAAAAGAGGCGGCGCTCTCGTGGTAAGCCTTCGGAGTCTAGGGTCGATCTGAGGACCGTTCTTCAGGTGAAGAAGGCTACCACAAAGCGGTCCTAGCTGCTTTTCCCCCCGGAGCTCTCGGGAAATCAGTGCTGGGATACTGCCGTCCCGAGCAGGTTCCGGGTTATGGAACAGGAAGTACGAGCCCTGTTAGCCAAGGAAGCCATAGAGCGGGTTCCTCTGGCAGACAGGGAGTCCGGGTTTTACAGCCGGTACTTCATTGTTCCCAAGAAGGATGGGGGGTTGCGTCCAATAATAGATCTCAGGCTCTTGAATCGGTCTCTGAGGAGATACAGGTTCAAGATGCTCACAATTCCAGCCATCGTGAGTCAGATCCAGTCCGAGGACTGGTTCGTCACCATAGATCTAAAGGACGAGTACTTTCATATTTCCATCCTTCAATGTCACAGGAAGTTCCTGAGGTTCGCTTTCGGGGGCGAAGCGTACCAATATTGGGTTCTTCCCTTCGGCCTGGCACTCTCCCCTCGCACCTTTACGAATTGTATGGATGCAGCAATGGCTCCTCTGAGACTCCAGGGCATCCGTATACTCAATTACATCGACGACTGGCTCATTTTGGCCAGGTCGCGCGAGATGGCAGTTCGGCATCGAGATGTCGTTCTGGCTCATATCTGGAGTTCCTCCAAGATCGCTTCTCTTATGGTCTTACCCTGTCCACCCTGAAGGTGTACGTGGCTGCCCTTGGGGCTTTCCACGCACCTCTAGGTGATGGACCCTTGGGGAAGCACCCTCTGGTTGTACAGTTCCTCCGTGGGGCCCGGAGGATGAGGCCGGCGGCTCATTCCAGAGTCCCAACCTGGGACCTGGCGGTGGTACTTGAAGGGCTGGCCGAGGCCCCCTTCGAGCCACTGGAGCAGGCTGAGCCGAAGAACCTGACCCTCAAAGTGGCCTTTCTCCTTGCCATTACCTCTCAAGAGGGTGGGATATCTCCAGGCCTTGGCGGTTACGCCAACTTGCCTGGAGTTTGCCCCTGGCGGAGTTTAGGCCATCTTGCACCCTAGACCGGGGTATATACCCAAGGTGCCATCTCAGGTTGCTCGGTCTTTGGTTCTTCAGGCTTTCCATCCTCCTCCCCACCTGACGGCGGAAGAGGGGAGACTTCACCTGCTCTGTCCTGTCAGAGCACTTAACATCTACCTGGAGAAGTCTTCCAATGGAGAAGGTCAGACCAATTGTTGGTGTGCTTTGGCTCACCCAAGAGAGGGCTGCCTGCGTCTACTCAGACGATCAGCATCTGGATCGTCCAGGATATAGCCACAGCTTATAGGGTGCTCAATCTGCCTTCACCCATGGCTGTGTGGGCTCATTCCACCAGGAGCATGGCCTCCTCGGTGGCCCTCCTCTCTGGTGCCTCGCTTCAAGAGGTTTGCGAGGCGGCCGGGTGGGCCACCTTGCACACCTTCATTCGGTTCTATAGTCTGCACCTCCCGGTGACGCCTGGTGCTAGAGTGCTTGCGTCCTAAGTGTGCCAGGTCTCCAGCTTCACACTGGGACGTGGGTGATGTCGGTGTGGCATAGTGGGTATTAACGTTCCCAAAGTGTCATCACACGATGACGCAGTGCGAGTTCCCTCGAAGGGGAACGTCTTGGGTTATGTATATAACCCTTGTTCCCCGAGAAGGGGACGAGACACTGCGTCTAGTCGCCACACCCATCACGGTCAGAGCGCTCGCTTCACTGCGTTAAAGCTGCCGTGTGTTTGCATGAGCGTCCCTTTGTATCTTCCGGGTATGCCGTCATCTACATCGTCATGACGCACCACCAATCAGATTGGCTTGATTTCATTCATACTTCAGATGCGTAACGCTGAGGGCATTCCCAAAGTGTCATCACACGATGACGCAGTGTCTCGTTCCCTTCTCGGGGAACAAGGGTTATAACCCTTGGATAGACGTTATCCAAGAAACACTGAAAAAATTAAAACCTTGGATCAACTTAAAAATTTAAGTAATCAATCACACAAAATATTTGACATTGACTCAAAATAAATCATTTAATTTATTTTAACCTGAAAAGTTTAAATCCATGCAACCACTTTTTCAAGGTTGATCAAACTAATTATTTTAAATTAGAACAAACTAACAAAATTAATGTGTATAGGTTAAAGTAAATGAATTATTTTGGGTTGGAACAAACTAATAATTTTAAATTTACACAAACTAATATATATAGGTCTGAGTATATTAATTATTTTTAGCTTGTCTCAAATTCAAAAAGAAGTTGTCATTATTTGAAATGTATAATATATCAACAAAAAAAATGCTTTAATACATTGATCAATGACTATCAGAACACTTTCCTTTAGAACACAGTTATATTTATTATTCGATAAACAGACAACATTGAACATCTGTTTCAAATGTATGAAGATTAACAGTCTGCTTCACACAAAAATACTTTGAGTCAACAAATTTGTTACAAAATAATCAAATCATCACTTGATGACATCACATTAGTAGTAATATTAAATTACGAAGGTTTGTCCTTTCCCAGTGATAAAGATCGCCATGGTTGTCCATGCTCCAGTTCTTCAACCTCATTTTCCGGCATAAAAATGAAAGAGAAAATAAGTACGTTATAGTTTCAGAAATCTCACAATTTCATGTTAGATCATAATGTGCCAAGCTCTTATACGCTCTAAACTTTCAAAACTTGAATAGGAGCGTGACGAGCAAGAGCCGTGAGAGAGTGACGCGAGGCCGGTGAGTAATTTGATGATCAGCGCCAGCTGCACGTCACACCGGTCTCAGATCTCTCATGGAGGAGCGACGACAGTGAAGGACGAGAGAGGACCAGGCCTGGGGGGTATTAACCTACCGCCATATATACCTTGAACTCTCGGTTGATTAACCCAAACCTTGCTTACTCACGGTATGCTGGTTCCAAAAACGCGTCCGAGAGTAAGTTCAGCAGAGGTGTCAAAAGTATTTGCATTCATTACTCAGGTAGAAGTATAGATACTAGGGTTTAAAAAGACTTCTGTAGAAGTAGAAGTATCAACTCAAGCTTTTTACTCAAGTAAAAGTGTAAAAGTATTGGTTTCAAAACTACTTAAAGTATAAAAGTAAAAGTAATGTAAGGGGAAAAATGCCATTAAAGGGGTAGTTCATCAAAAATGAAAATGCTGTCATCATTTACTCAGCCTCAAGTTGTTCCAACCGTTATGAGTTTCTTTGTTCTGAAGATATTTTGAAGAATGTTCGTAACCAAGTAGATAGAGCAACCATTGACTGCCATAGTAGGGGAAAATGTTATGGCAGTCAATGGTTGCATATAATCTGCTTGGTTACAAACATTCTTCAAATATTCTTCATTTTTCCCCACAGGATGTTCTCAATGGGAAACCATCAAAGTGGTTCCCCCTAGAGCCGCGTGTGCCAGTCTACATGGACAGTGAGCAGCAGCAGCCATTCTTTTGAACACCTCAAAGCTCTGCTGGTTAAGTCTAAAACTCAACTGAACTTCACAGATGAAGAGTTCATTTGTAGTTTTCTTTTCCTGAAGTAGGCCCAAACATGTTTGTCAATTGGATTGTTTCTGTTATTCCTATATATGCAATGTTTTATTTATCTATATGGACAGGCCATCATTCATTCATCAACACTTACCAAAGGTTGCTCCTGCTCACGCTCTCTCTGCAAGATTCTGTAATTCAGATTTCACTTTGCACAACTACTAGAAGACTTACAACTGTCAGACAGGTTGCTCACGTCACATCTACGTCGTCAAGCTCAGTCTGAGGCAGCTTCATAATGTGGCCTCGCTCCAGCTACCGAAGCAACGACACACATCCGAGTCTAGAAGAAGAAGAAGAAGAGAAGTGAGCGAGGGAAGAACATAAACATGAGAAGTGGAACACAGCCGTTCATTCTGCTCTAAATCTGATGTTTTCACACTGTGAGTACATTTATCATTTATTAGGAGAAATCTAAATCCAAACGACTAAACGAGTCGGTTCATTTAATCAAACACTCACGGAACATCACGGAAAATGAACCAAATGATGTTGTTCATTACCAGTGTTGGGGGTAACGCATTACAAGTAACTTGAGTTACGTAATAATATTTCTTTTTCAAAGTAACTAGTAAAAAAACGCATTACTTTTCAAATTGACAGTTACTTTTTCACATTAATTTGACTGACAGCTCTCCTGCCCCCATGTTGAGAAAAATAAGTGCAGAGGCGTTGTGTGTAAACATGATGGTTATTGTAGTTCCAGATTAAATGTGTGCATTTATTTATCTCACTTGCACAATAAAGATTCTGTACTCCTCAAAATGAATAAAATCAGTCAAATGCAAAATCAGAATACTATGCAAACCTCCAATAATTAAATATTAAATAAAGCAACTATTTTTATGCATTTAATCTACCTTTATATTTAATTTACCAATGTCTTGCTGCTGACCTTTGATGATGAAAATTACTAGTTCCCTTTCGAAAGGGAACTCGCGCTGCGTCAGCTCGACGCTACGGGGAACACCTCCAGCGTGACTGGTGCCTGAAATCACAATCAAAAAACGTCAATCCAATTGACCGGCGACAGCCTATGATGTCATCAAGGTGCCTGTGTGCCTCCTGTGTGCCTGTTTGTAGCTCTGTACAGCCTTGCTCACGTTTGAATCTTTATCTTGATATTTCCTCTTTATTCTACTGCTAAATATAACTTACTCATCACCATAAATTGTTTAAAAATTGCCTATCACGTTAAATTTGACATCGCTAGCTTTTAATCTAAATCACCATCACACGTTAGCATTTCGCTAGCCTGTTAGCTTGTCATCTCTGCACCCGGGTCTCCTGCTCTCTGAGTTCATTAGTTGGATTAGTAAATAGTGTCCAGCATACGATTGTGGTAAGTGGTAAATTGGATTAATCAACAAATACGGTAAGTCATGTCTTCTCCTGTCATTATCACTTGCACTTCATGCTGCATGTTTAGTATAGGCTTCTCCGCTGGCGAACAGGGCTTCACATGTGATAAATGTAAGGAGATAGTTAGGCTGACGGAGAAGATTTCAGAATTAGAAACACGCATCCATACTTTATCTGAGAGTAGTGAGGATGTAACAGCTTTAGACACTGATTTGGATGTGAATAGCTTAGTGAACTCTGTACATTCTTCGGTTCCGGCTGCAGGGCCCTCGCAGCAGGGCAACTGGGTGACAGTGAGGCAGCATAGTCGCAGACCAAAAAACCGCTTTTCCGTTCCGGTTAGAACATCAAACAGGTTCTCCCCTCTCAGTGAAGCACCCACTGAGTATCCTGTTGAAAGTGCCCTAGTCATTGGCGATTCTATTACACGGAATGTGAAGATACCAGCCACCATAGTCACTTGTTTACCGGGAGCCAGAGCGCCTGACATCAAAGCAAATTTAAAAGTGCTGGCTAAAGCTAATCGTAAATTCTCTAAGATTATTATTCACGTCGGCACTAATGATGTTCGACTTCGCCAGTCGGAGATCACCAAAATTAACATTAAAGAGGTGTGTGAACTCGCTAGTACGATGTCAGAGGCTGTTTATTGTTCTGGTCCGCTCCCCGTTAGAAGGAGTGATGAGATAGTTAGCAGGCTGTCATCACTCAATGGCTGGTTGTCTAAGTGGTGTCTGCAAAATAACATAGGGTTCATAGACAATTGGAAAAGTTTTTGGGGCAGACCTGACCTGTTGAAGAAGGATGGCATCCATCCCTCCTGGGGTGGTGCCGCTCTTCTCTCTAGTAATTTGGCACATAGTCTTAGAGCTAAACCTTGACTCACTAGGGCCCAGGTCAGGAAGCAGACAAACTGGCTAAACCGACCGTCTGCTAGCTGTCTCACGTCACCGGAGTCAGATAAATCCCAGCACATAGAGACTCTTTCACCGAGATATTATCATATAGAGACTGTGTCTGTTCCCCGAATTAGTAAATACAAAAAAACATCAAAACCATTCAACAGTAAAAATTTAATTGATGTCCAACAAATAAACAAAAGAAATAATACAGATGAACAATTGATAAAGCTTGGGTTGCTGAATATTAGATCCCTTTCCCCAAAAGCGCTTATTGTTAATGATATTATTAAAGATAATAATCTTGATGTGCTGTGTTTGACAGAAACCTGGCTAAAACCTGACGACTACATTACTTTAAATGAGTCCACCCCCCAAGATTATTGTTATAAACATGAGCCGCGTCTGAAAGGTAAAGGGGGAGGGGTTGCTGTAATTTATAATAATATCTTCAGTATTACTCAGAAGTCTAGTTTCAAATATAATTCCTTCGAAGTTTTGGTGCTTTATGTAACGCTATGTAGTGTACATGACAAAACCCGTTCAACATTGGTGTTAGCTACTGTATACAGGCCACCAGGGCATAATACAGACTTTATCAAAGAATTTGCTGACTTTCTATCAGAATTAGTACTGGCCGTAGATAAAGTACTAATTGTTGGTGATTTTAATATCCATGTAGACAACGAAAAAGACGTATTAGGATTAGCATTTAAAGATACACTAAACTCTATTGGAGTTAGGCAACACGTGTCAGGACCCACTCATCGCCATAATCATACTTTAGACCTAATATTGTCACATGGAATTAATGTTGATACCGTTGAAATTCTGCAGCAGAGCGATGACATCTCAGATCATTACTTAGTATCTTGTATACTTAATTTAGCTAAAGTTGCAAAGCCGCCCCCTCGTTTCAAAAATGGCAGGACAATCACTGCCGCTACTAAAGATTGCTTTTTAAATACTCTTCCTCATCAGTATCATCTCCTCAGCAACCCAGACAGCATAGAAGAACTCGATGTTGCAACAGAAACTATTGACTCTCTCTTTTCCAGTACTTTAGACACAGTTGCTCCTCTGCGCTTAAAGAAGATTAAAGAAAATAGTCCAACGCCGTGGTACAACGAGCACACCCGGGCCCTTAAAACAGCAGCCAGAAAAATGGAGCGCAGCTGGAAGAAAACAAAACTAGAGGTCTTTCGAAATTCGTGGAAAGAGCACATGATCGCATACAGAAAGGCCGTAAAAACTGCTAGATCCGCTTATTTCTCAACTCTCTTGGAAGAAAACAAACACAACCCAAGGTATTTATTCGATACAGTGGCTAAATTAACCAAAAATAAAGCTTCAACTTCTGATGATTGTAAACAGCACAGCAGTAATGACTTTATGAACTTCTTCACATGTAAAATTGATAATATTAGGAAGAAAATTTTAACCATGCAGCCGTCTACTACAGTATCACATCAGACAGAGCATTGTAGTGTCACTGAGGAAAAATTACAATCATTCACTGCTATAGGAGAAGAATTATTGGCTAAACTCGTTAAATCATCAAAATCAACAACATGTATGCTTGACCCTGTACCGACTAGGCTATTAAAAGAGATGCTACCAGAGGTCATAGATCCTCTTCTTAATATCATTAATTCATCTTTGTCATTAGGATATGTACCGAAAACTTTTAAGTTGGCTATTATTAAACCACTTATTAAAAAACCGCAACTTGATCCTACAGAATTAGTCAATTATAGACCAATCTCAAATCTACCCTTTCTGTCAAAAATACTTGAAAAGGCAGTGTCTTCACAATTATGTTCCTTTTTAGAAAGAAATGGTATCTGTGAGGATTTCCAGTCAGGATTTAGACCGTATCATAGTACTGAGACTGCTCTCATCAGAGTTACAAATGATTTACTCTTATCATCCGATCGTGGCTGTATCTCTCTATTAGTGTTACTCGATCTTAGCGCTGCATTTGATACCATCGACCACAACATTCTTTTGAATAGACTCGAAAATTATGTAGGTATTAGTGGAATTGCTTTATCATGGTTTAAATCATACCTATGCGACCGTTATCAGTTTGTAGCAGTAAATGAAGAGATGTCACACCGATCGCAAGTTCAGTATGGAGTACCACAAGGCTCAGTGCTAGGACCGCTACTCTTCACCCTGTACATGCTACCACTGGGAGATATTATTAGGAAGCATGGCATTAGTTTTCATTGTTATGCTGACGATACTCAGCTCTATATTTCTTCACGCCCTGAAGAAATTTACCAATTCACAAGATTAACGGAATGCATAGCCGCCATAAAACATTGGATGACTGGTAATTTCCTGCAACTCAATTCAGAAAAAACTGAATTTTTAATTATTGGACAAAAAAGCTCCACAAGTAGTAACCTAGAATATTGTCTAACACTTGATGGCTGCTCTGTCAAGTCTTCGTCGTCAGTGAGGAACCTGGGTGTGCTCTTTGATACCAATCTTTCGTTTGAAAGCCACGTTTCTAGCATCTGTAAAACTGCTTTCTACCATCTTAAAAATATATCAAAATTACGGCACATGCTCTCAATGCAAAATGCTGAACAGTTAGTTCATGCGTTCATGACCTCAAGGCTAGATTATTGTAATGCTCTATTGGGTGGTTGCCCTGCTCGCTTAATAAATAAACTCCAGCTGGTCCAAAACGCAGCAGCTCGAGTACTTACTAGAACCAGGAAGTATGACCATATTAGCCCAGTTCTGTCAACATTGCACTGGCTACCTATTAAACATCGCATACATTTTAAAATCTTGCTTATTACTTACAAAGCACTAAATGGTTTAGCTCCCCAATACTTGAGCGAGCTCTTAACATATTATACTCCATCACGTCTACTGCGATCTCTAAATTCTGGCCAGTTGTTAATACCGAGAATATCCAAATCAACTGCAGGCGGTCGATCCTTTTCCTATTTAGCTCCTAAACTCTGGAACAGTCTTCCTAGCACTGTTCGGGAAGCAGACACACTCTGTCAGTTTAAATCTAGACTAAAAACACATCTCTTTACTGTGGCATACACATAAAACACTTTATCAATTAATTGATTGTTAGGCTGCATTAACTAGGTCAGCCGGAACCGGGAACACTTCCCATAACACCTGATGTACTCGTTACATCATCAGAAGAATGGCATCTACGCTAATGATATTCTCTCTGTTTTATCCCGAGGTTTACTGCAGTCAGCCAGATCTGGGCCGTATCCTAATCAGATGGTGGACCAGAGAAGACCAACACAGGACCCCGAAGTGTCTGCAGAGACCGTGTCAATTATCCTCCCCCTGCAACTGCCTCATCGACACGGCATCTAAATAAACCCGTCACCAGTGTGATGACTCCGATTGTTCGAATATTATCATTAAATAATACTTAAATCGATATGTCATCCGCAATAAACCCGTCTCCAGCGTGTTGCCTCCGATCATTCGAATATTGCACTTTAATAATTATTTAATCAACATCATCCTCAATAAACCCGTCTCCAGCGTGTTGCCTCCGGTCCTTCGAATATCCCGATCTATTATGGCCTCTGACCTGTAAAGCAGCCAGAATAATAATAATAATACGTTGTTTGTTAATTGGCCAGAGGAGAACTGGCACCCCGACTGAGCCTGGTTTCTCCCAAGGTTTATTTTTCTCCATTAGGTCACCTAATGGGGTTTTGGTTTCCTTGCCACTGTTGCCTCTGGCTTGGCGTGCTCAGTTGGGGACACTATATTTTTCAACTAAACATCGAAATAAATCTAATTAATAAACTAATTTAACCATGTAAACTAAATTACTGATCTAATTATTGATCTAAAGCCCACACTGTCACCGTATGGAAATTGAAATGAACTGATGACATCAAATGGCTATACAGCTGAATAAAATTAGGCTGCATTATTTTGCTGTTTAACACTGTAAAGCTGCTTTGAAACAATCTACATTGTTAAAAGCGCTATATAAATAAAGTTGACTTGACTTGACTTGCGACCAGGAAGTATATAAGGGCGCCTTGCCAACATGACAGTATCTAATCGTCTGAAGGGACTGTTTTGCCTGTCTTCACGTGAAACGTTTACAAGAAGGATAACAATGAAGTGTACTGAGAAGCAACGCCACTTCCGCAGGTGTGTTTTGAACGTGTACCAGGTAGCTTATGCTTTGGATACACACACACTTTGCGTTTACTGTCTGGGAGAAGAGCATGCACGAGAGGTTCGCGAACCTCTTGTGGAAAGCATTGCGAGCGTTTTTCCTCTGGGAACGCTCCGCTCTCGGCTGGACCTCTTCTCGAGGGGAGAGGTTTCAGCATCTGGGAACGGCCCCGCTCGAGCTGAGGCTAAGCGGCGTCTAAACAACATGTGGTTCCCAGATGGATCTGGCTCGTCGCTTGGAGACAGATGTGGTTCTTGAGGACGATCCAGATCGTGAGAGGTGGACCTGCTGCTCTTCAACTCGAGCAGAGGATGGGTGAGTCAGTTAAAAATGCTGAAGCTTCTCAAACCATCCTGTCCCATGTATGGGGAGTTGCTGGAGGTCATGGAACGCGCTGCGGGTAGACTGCAGCTGCCTTTTCGGGGCGTGTGAGGAGAAAGGCTGAGCGGCCAAACAGTTCGGACGATCGGTTTCTCTCCGCCCATGACCTCCCAACTCCTGGGAGCACTGAGGGCTCCCACCCTGCCGGTCTAACGCTAAAGTGAATGGCAGGGCGTACATGTCAGTGGGTCACGCTGCAGCGGCTTCGCACACCACAGCGGTGTTGCAGGATTACCAGGCGGACCTGTTGAGGGACCTCGATCAGGGGGAGGGACCCCCTGAGGCGGTAGTCGAATCGCGCCGGACCGCGGTTTTCGCTCTCCGGGCCACCGTAAAAATAGCGCCGATGGCGGCGACGGTGGCCACGGAGAGACATCTGTGGTTAAACCGTTTGGACATCGGGGAGAAAGAGAAGTCCTTTCTCCTGGATGCCCCGGTTTCGCCGTCTGAACTTTTCAGCACCTCCGTAGTGGCGGTGGTTGGAAAGTTCGGAGAGGCGAAGGCTCGCTCGGTGGCATTCAGAACATGCATCCCGCTGAGGTCCGGGACCGCGCCCAGGCAGTCGGGTGTCCCTGGCCCGTCCCAGTCTGAGGGCTGGAGACGGGAACAGTGAGCCAGCGTCGCCTCTCGAGCGGCCCCGCCGCGGAGGACTGGGGCGCAGGTGAGGCGGGACACCCGCAACAGGAAGAGGAAGGAAGCCGGGGCTGGTAACCGGAACCAGCGCAGGCAGCAGACTCCACCCACCAAGGACACGGAGATGATCGCTGCCTTTTTTCCCTTCCTCTGGTATTTCCCCTGGGCGCTTTACATCAGGCCGGTGGGCCTGTGTTGAGCAGAAAATGTGAAGATTCTGACGGCCCGCCTGGTTTGTTTGTTGAAGGCGCCCCCCTCAGGATGGTGGGCGGATACTAGCTCGACGGCTGGTTTGAAGCACAGCGAGGAGCGATTGGTGAGTCCCCCTCTATAAGGTTGAAACATTTTCAAAACTATGTTTTTTCAGGACTTCTGTACCTTCGCTCTCCTGAGAGGTTATTTGGGGAGATTTGGAACGTCGCTGGATTTCGCAGGGCCTGCAGCTCCCCGTGAGTAAGCTAAGAACGATCTTCTTTGCAACATTATGTGGTTGTGTGTGAATGCCTCACTTTTGCTAGTAGAGTTGCTGCCTCTCCGTGTTAAGTTTCCCCACTGAGGTGGGTAACTGAATTGCGCTCTTGCCCGAGGGCTTGTAGTGTCGGGGGCGAGCTGCCTAGCGTAAAAGTGTGAAGTAGCTGAAGACCGGGTATGCGTTCATGCATGAGCTGTAGTGAGATCCACGCCCAGCTCTGCGGGGCTTTGGGGAAGGGGTTTTTCGGGGCCTCATTGTGTAATATTAGAGGTGATAATATTTCTTTCCCGAGCCCTGAGTGGATCTAGTGCGTACTTACGTCGCACCACTTGGCATAGGCTCCGTCAAGGATGGGGGCGTTCCCTTTTAAGGAAGGTCGTTCGCCCCTGGCCTGTCTTTTTATATAAGAACATGGCTTTGTGTGTGCATCCTTGTTTTTGCCTCCTCTTTTTACAGAGTCGTCCGGCCAAGGCCCGCCCCCTTCTCTGCGTTCTGGGGTTACGAGTAATGCAGTCATGGTGTTGCAGGAGACGGCGACTTTGCCAGTGGTCGCGGGGCGGAGTTAAGCGTCTTTTCGCCGGTTTGCGATTAGACTTTATCTGCTGGTTCCGCCTTTCAGAGCTTGGTGGCCGCCATTTGCTGGCGGCCCTCGGCCTCTTCCTGGAGGACGGTACGGCCGGTGGGTTACATAGTTATGTGATATTTTACCCTTGCTCTATGTCTCTGCTCCACCTTCTTTAGGGCTCGGGTTGAGCTGAACATCGGATAAACCTTCTGTTTGCGGTTCTGGTCGAATGCTCCCCTGAGGCCCAAGCATTGCTAATGGCTGACGCCCTCGCACTTACGGTTGGCCGCTGCATTGAAAGTAAGACAGCCGCCCTGGAGCAGGTGACGTAAGTTGTACTCCCCTCGCTTTAGAGGGTGTTTTATTTAGCACTTCTGCTGAGTACACTGCTGTTAGCAATGTGATTAGGTTCATGTCTGTAGGCACTGCCCGAGAGACTGCGCCGTCATGGAGGCCTCCGGGATGGAGCCAGCCCCAGGTGCGGGCATAAGAGCCAGCTGGTTGTCGTTAGCCAGCTTGGGCGGTCTGGGCAGTAGGACTTCAGGACAGGAAATCTCGACGCCATGGCCCACGAGTGGGCCTTGGAGGATCTTCTCCACTGGTGTCAACGTCAGCAGTAACCTCGTCAACTAGCCTTGGGGATGAGTCCCCAGGCGCTAACTGGTTTCCAGGCTTTGTCAGCAGCAGACAGCCGCCGCCAGCCCAGGCGCAGCAGCCAGCCTTCTTAAAGTCACGGCAGGGGTAGGCTCCCGGTTTGGGTTACCTTCGCTCAGGGGTCGGGCCCCGTATGGCCTTCCTGAGAGCCTGCTCTGGTCAGCAGGCGCTGCCGGGTCTCCCCCGAGGGGAGCTTCTGGCGTTAGACCCTCGATGGCTGGTACGTGCTGCTAGTAGGTGGTAGGCGCTACCGGGCCTCCATAAGGGCCTGCTGTGGGGTAAGCAGGCTCACCTGGCCTCCTCTGTGGAGGCGTTCCTGGGCCCCAGTCACTGGATGGCTAGCATGAGTGCTAGTTGGCCTCAACCGGCCTCCCTGAGTGACCTCCCGGGAGGCGAACTCCCGGTTCCCAGCCGCTGAGGCGGTGAGCATGAAGTGCTATGAGTAGCACATTCTGGCTATGGGCGGCATGTTCTGCTATCAGGTGGAGGCATTGCGCCTCCCTGGAATCGTTCCCTGGTCCCCAGTTTCGGTAACGGATCGTAGCATGGGCTGCTATCAGGCAAGCTGCATGGGGCTTCCCTGTGGGATTCGCTGTGGAGTGGGCACACGCCTGTCTCGTGGCTTCTGGATGAGTCCAGTCACGGAGCAGAGGCTGTGATGGAGGAATGCCCGATCTTCGTGCAGTTGGTAGGCCCGCTAGGCCTCCCTGATGAAGCGAGTCCCTGGTCTTCCCAGCTACCTCGAGGGCTAGCACGACTGCGATCAGGTATCAGGCCCGTTTGGCCTTCCTGAGGGTGAACTCCGCTGTTGGACACGCGAGCAATCGGCACAGGTTGCCAGGTGGAGGCCCCTTTCGGCCTCCCTGGGGAACGAGTTCCCTGGGCGGGAACGCATAACTGGCTTTACGCTGACAGCTAGTGGTCACCCGCTATCAGGCGCCGGTCTCTGGCTGTTTGCGAGACCTGAGGGCGGTGTCCTTACCCTAGCATGACGAGACGTCGCTGCTGCTATGCGGTCCCCACAGGAGGGGACCTTCATAGTCTGCCTACGACATGGTTACCTACCGGGCAGGCTTATGAGCTCCTCTCAAGCGAGGGTCTGCTATGAGCTTACGGCCGCCTGGCGCTGATCCATTGGTGGTAAGCCCCGCGGGGGCCCCCCGATACGATCAGCCTGAAAGGCCTTTGGCCTCCTAAGCACGTTTAAAGTAAGTGCTTGGTAGATCCGAGGATCGAGCGGCCTTCTCCCCTCGCTAGCAAGGGTCTGAAAGCACTTCGCTGAGCGCTGCTCTCCGGGATAACCCATCTCTGAGGTCCGGCTAGTCGGTGACACTGCCTTTCTTGCAGCACCCTAGCGGGATGTCTCTTCGGAGGCGAGTACCAGAGGCTCTGTACTATACAGACAGGGTTTACCGTATTACGTGTCCCATAGCAGACTGGGTCACCTGGTCAGGTCTCCCTGGTGGCATTCGGTGAGAACCTCCCGAATAGTGACTGGCACGGGTTCCCTCGTAGTTCCCCTGCCACGTTCCCTTAAAGGAACCCCTTCTGTCGATTGGGCTGGCTCCAGGCCTTCGAGCAAGGCCTGGGGAGGACCTCATGTGTGTGAAGGTTTCCTTCTCAGGCGATAGCTTGGGCTTTGACCGTAGGGAGCGCTGTCACTGACAGCCTAATGTGACCAGAAGGGGAGTGGTTCAGGCATTTCAGTAGAATTTGCTTGTCTTGACAGTTGTCACTGCCAGTAGGCATGCACTCCCGTCGGCATGGCGGCGTGGGTATATTGTTCCCCGTAGCGTCGAGCTGACGCAGCGCAAGTTCCCTTTCGAAAGGGAACGTCTCAGGTTACAAATGTAACCATTGTTCCCTGAGAACAGGGAACGAGACGCTGCGTCGCTTTGCCATGCCGCAGGGCCTGCCTGCCGAAAACAGTCCCTTCAGACGATTAGATACTGTCATGTTGGCAAGGCGCCCTTATATACTTCCTGGTCGCACCTTGATGACATCATAGGCTGTCGCCGGTCAATAGGATTGACGTTTTTTGATTGTGATTTCAGGCACCAGTCACGCTGGAGGCGTTCCCGTAGCGTCGAGCTGACGCAGCGTCTCGTTCCCTGTTCTCAGGGAACAATGGTTACATTTGTAACCTGAGACGTTTTTTTGTTTTTATTGGTATAACTTTTTTCTCCTGCATCCTATTCTACCATTATCCAGAATGGCAGCACACCAGAGCTGCGCCCTCTACTGTTCATGCGTGAATTTGCATTTTATTATTTCAATTTTGGTATGAAGAGGTCTTTACAAAAATATAACTTTTTTGTTATAAAAAAAACAAAACTAAGCCCAGCCCAGGTGAGAAAAAGTAACGCAAATGTAACATAACACATTACTTTTCTTAAAAAGTAACCTCAATTAGTTACTTTTTAAGGGAGTAACACAATATTGTAATGCATTACTTTTCAAAGTAACTTTCCCCAACACTGTTCATTATGCTCGTGAAATGTAAACTCGTTACTGACTGGTTTCCACATTACAATTTGTGAAGATTATGAGTTGTTTTCATTTTATGTAGTGAAGAAATGAAACATGTTAAACAGTTTTAAATCATAGCAACATAAGCAGCTGGAGGAGTTGAATTGTTTCTAAACAGTTGTTTGAGCAAAACACTTAAAGGGTGAAACATTAAACCCCTAAACACATTTTTGAGACGTTCACAGATATGGACATGCTGCACTTCGCTGAAAACACTAAAATCACTCATACATTTTGCCAATAAGTGGAAATTGATTATTTTTGTGTTTTTCTGAGCAATTTCTTTCTTCTGGGTTGAAAAGCAAAGTCGCACTACTCCCACTTTTCCACAGCTTCACACACCCATTTTAGAGAGTTTTTGCAACTCTGAGGCATGAACGACCAGACTAAAACAAGGGGCTTTCATGACACCTTAAAGCTGGATAATTGTGATTGTGAGTGTGATGATCATCTGCTAAATGAGCAACAGCGACCACAATTCACACCTTCAGTCAGTGAAGCCGCTCCCACAGCCGTTCATGAGAGTTTAAAGGCTGTAAATATTCCCATCTTCCCACAGGAGAAGAAGAAGAAGAAGCAAGCAGGAGGAATTACTCCAGGAGAAACTACAGACATACTATTGTAAAGATGGAGTTTGAGGAAGAACCCTGCAGAATAAAAGATGAAGAGACCAGTGTTGGGGGTAACGTATTATGTAATTTATGAGTTATGTAATCAGATTACTTTTTCAAGTAACTAACACATTACTTTTAAAATTTACAACAAAATATCTGAGTTACTTTTTCAAATAAGTAAAGCTAGTTATTTTGTTCTCCCATTTATTGACGGACAGCTCTCTTGTCCCAGTGTTGAGAGGAATCGTAAGTGCAGAGGCTTTGTGTGTGAACATGATGGTTATTGTAGTTCTAGACTAAATGTGAGCTGGCATTTACTCATCTCACTTGCACAAAGATTCAGTATTCCTCAAAATGAATAAAATCAGTCAAATGCTAAATCAGAATACTAGGCAAACCTCCAATAATTAAATATGTTAAATAAAAATATAAAAGCTAACAAGCCTATAGGTGAGGAAAAAGTAACACACAAATAACGTAACACATTACTTTTCTAAAAAAGTAGTGCAATTAATTACTTTTAAAATGAGTAACTCAATATTGTAATGAATTACTTTTTACATTTTCAAAAGAGGTTTTGCTTCATTCTCTTTAATGACTGATGAGGAACATTAAGAGGAAAACTTTGATCATTTGGGGCTCTCTGAATTTATTTTTGTTTCTAATTTTTAGACGTGATGGAAGTGAATGAAGGCAAAAGGCATCATTTTCAAAAGAAGATACAAAATGGAGATGGAAACACAGTCGTTTCACAGACTAAAAAGAATTTCACCCAAAAACAAGCTGGAAAATCTGGAGACAAAGGATCTTTCACCTGCTCTCAGTGTGGAAAGAGTTTCACATATAAACCAAACCTTAAGACACACATGAGGATTCACACCGGAGAGAAACCGTTCACATGCTCTGAGTGTGGAAAGAGTTTTACTCAGATAGGAAACCTTAAGACACACATGAGGATTCACACTGGAGAAAAAACGTTCACATGCTCTCAGTGTGGAAAGAGTTTTACTCAGAAAAGCCATCTCAATGAGCATCTGCTCCGTCACTCTGAAGTGAGATCATTCAGCTGTGATCAGTGTGAGAAAACATTTATTATGGAATCAAACTTAAGACAACATCTTAAAATTCATGCTGCTGTGAAGCCTCACTTTTGTTCTTTTTGTGGAAAGAGTTTTTCACAACTGAGCTCTTTAAAAGATCATGAGCGTATTCATACTGGTGTGAAACCTTATATGTGCTTTGACTGTGAGAAGACCTTCATCACATCCAGTGCCTTACAACAGCACCAGAGAATTCACACTGGAGAGAAACCGTACACATGCTCGCTCTGTGGAAAGAGTTTCTTTCAGTCAGGAAACCTGAAAGATCATCAGAAAGTTCACACTGGAGAGAAACCGTACAAGTGCTCACTCTGTGGAAAGAGTTTCTCTCAGTCAGGAAACCTGAAAACACATGAGAGAGTTCACACTGGAGAGAAGCCGCACCAGTGCTCTTCATGTGGGAAGAGTTTCACCCATTCATCTAATCTGAAGAGACACAAGAAAACACATTGCCAGAAGGCGTCTAAATGAGCAAATGTTCATGTTCGGATCCATCACTCACTAATAATACACTTACAAGTAAATAATTTGACATTCAGATTCAGCAAAAGCTGGAATTTAGGAAACCATAGTGATTTAAGAGGGTCATTTGCTAAAACTAGTAGTGAAGTTTGATCATTTGTCAAAGGACATTTTGGCGTAATAGCTCATGAAACTAGTGTTGCTGTAAAATGCTGTGATTTATGAAGAGATTTTTGTTAAGGAGTTCACATTTTGAAAATATTTTTTTGCATTTAAAGAAATGCTCTGTACATTTTGAGACTAAGAAAAATAAAAAGGAACACATGACATGATGAATAAACTTGTTTACATGAAATCAAGGGAAACGTCTTGGGTTGCTTGACTTGTAAGACACTGATTAGCTGGTTCAGGTGTGTTTATTTGGGATTGGAGCTAAACTCTGCAGGACAGCGGCCCTCCAGGACCGAGTTTGGAGATCCCTGAACTATACCAATGTATTTAAAATGCATTTATTTCATACTAAGTATACTACAAACCATTAACATATTTACTGACATAATGCTTGAGACTTACTGATATAAATATTATAATTAAACTTAAGTTGGACATTAGCACTATTTCTGGATAACTAAAGAAACATTATTTTTTAAATCATATTAAGAACATAAATATGTAAATGTATTTGTAGTGTACTTTGCATAAATGTATTTCAAATACACTTCAGTATATTTATTTTTCACTAGCGTAGAGACAAATTGCCATTCAGTTGTGATTTACCTAAAACTATAGTTATTTCTGTCACTTAAGACTGGCATAATTTACGACAGCACTAATGTTGTTGATTTTAATATATATTATATATTTTGACTTAATTTTAAAGTTAGATAAATATTATTAATAAAAAATGTAGATATTTCAAGATTTACCTTAAAAACTCCAGAACTTTGCCTTGAGCAAGTTGTCTGATTTAGATTTCTCACAACAAAAATAAAGTCACAGTCTGATAAACACAATTAAATCAGTTAAAGATACACTATAACTTTTGGCCTTTAAAGGATTAGTTCACTCCAGAATTAAAATTCCATGATAATTTACTCACACCCAAGTTATCCAAGAAACACAGAAAAAAATTAAAAATTTGGATCAACTTAAAAATTGAAGTAATCAATCACACAAAATATTTGACATTGACTCAAAGTAAATAATTTAATTTATTTTAACCTGAAAAGTTTAAATCCATGCAACCACTTTTTAAAGGTTGATCAAATGAATTATTTTAAATTAGAACAAACTAACAAAATTAATATGTATAGGTTAAAGTAAATGAATTATTTTAGGTTGGAACAAACTAATTATTTTAAATGAAAACAAACTAATATTTATAGGTCTGAGTGTATTAATTATTTTTAGCTTGTCTCAAATTCAAAAAGAAGTTGTCATTATTTGAAATGTATAATAAATCAACAACAAAAAATGCTTTTAATACATTGATCAATGACTATCAGAACACTTTCCTTTAGAACACAGTTATATTTATTATTCGATAAACAGACAACATTGAACATCTGTTTCAAATGTATGAAGATTAACAGTCTGCTTCACACAAAAATACTTTGAGTCCACAAATTTGTTACAAAATAATCAAATCATCACTTGATGACATCACATTAGTAGTAATATTAAATTACGAAGGTTTGTCCTTTCCCAGTGATAAAGATCGCCATGGTTGTCCATGCTCCAATTCTTCAACCTCATTTTCCGGCATGAAAATGAAAGAGAAAATAAGTACGTTATAGTTTCAGAAATCTCACAATTTCATGTTAGATCATAATGTGCCAAGCTCTTATACGCTCTAAACTTTCAAAACTTGAATAGGAGCGTGACGAGCGAGAGCCGTGAGAGAGCGGCGCGAGGCCGGTGAGTAATTCGATGATCAGCGCCAGCTGCGCGTCACACCGGTCTCAGATCTCTCATGGAGGAGCGACGACAGTGTAGGACGAGAGAGGACCAGGCCTGGGGGGTATTCCAGAAAGCACGGTTAACCTACCGCCATATATACCTTGAACTCTCGGTTGATTAACCCAAACCTTGCTTACTCAAGGTATGCTGGTTCCAAAAACTCGTCCGAGAGTAAGTTCAGCAGAGGTGTCAAAAGTTTTTGCATTCATTACTCAGGTAGAAGTATAGATACTAGAGTTTAAAAAGACTTCTGTAGAAGTAGAAGTATCAACTCAAGCTTTTTACTCAAGTAAAAGTGTAAAAGTATTGGTTTCAAAACTACTTAAAGTATAAAAGTAAAAGTAATGTAAGGGGGAAAAAATGCCATTAAAGGGGTAGTTCACCAAACATGAAAATGCTGTCATCATTTACTCACCCTCAAGTTGTTTCAACTGGTATGAGTTTCTTTGTTCTGAAGATATTTTGAAGAATGTTTGTAACCAGCCCTGGTGAAAAAAAGTATACTTTATTGTATTTCAAATATATTCTCTTGATCAATAGTATATTGTAAATATACTAACAAAAATTGTACCATCTTTAAACATATAAAAAGTATATTAGCATCTTATTTTCACAATGTAACTTTTAATGCACTTTAAAATAATTGTATTTTAGTGTATTTTAGAAAAAATATACTTAAAATGAAAGTTCTGTGGACTTTTTAAAAGTGTACTTATTTGAACATTACTTTAAATATATTTTTAGTATATTTTAAACTGTGCTCAAATTTGTCATTCTAACAATGCACTGAAAGCACATTTTAAAAATACATATTAAATATCCTAAATTTGTATATTAAAAAGTATATTATATTTAAATGTATAGTATGTATATTTAAAGTTAAATTTAATATTTAAGGTTGTTTATTCATGCTTAAGTTTTATAATTAAGCATTAATAAATAAGTGTTCAAATATGACATGCATTAAAAGCCCATTTTTAAATATATGCAGTGTACAAGCCCTACTGTAGTTGTGCTTTAAGTGTAAATATGTTTAATGAGTTTACACTGGCAGAGAAGAATCGTGTTACAATCGCACACTAAAATACAACGCAAGAAAATATGAGTTGAGTATTATCGGAATTCAAATGTCTCTTCAGCTTGGTCTGTGACCAATCAGATTGTGTTGTTCACCGCCTGCAGCCAATCAGAGGCTGAGCTGCTGTTTGTCTGTCTGACGCTCCTCCCTCATCTCTCACGGGAGGTTTGCAGCCTGACCTTGATGGTGACGATAAACTGGTTCGGAATAAAATGGCCGAACGTTACGCGATGCCGAAAAGAACTGGATAAAAAGTCCTGCTGTTTGGAGGTTAGTAATAAGTAAGACTAATGTAAACGTGTCTTGTATATTCTGTGTACAGATGCTGTTTCTTCACCAGTTTTTGCTGTCAATGCCTCTGATGTGCAAGCGGCCATCAGACACAAGAGTCAAATTGAGCAGCTCATCAGAAAAGTGAATATAATGTGTCATTTATATGTGTATAGAGGGTCAGTGGAATTGGTCCAATAATGTTATTTTTAATCTTCCAGTGTTGTTTTAATGAAAAACATAGTCAGATGATTTTGTTTAGTTTTGCTGAAACCATGTGAAGTTTTTAGGTTTGTTAATGGACTGTCTCTTCACAGCTTTGGTAGCTCATTTAAACTACTGTACTGTGTGACATTATATCATTCAAAGTATATTGTACAATGTATAGCTAAGTAATAATACATTATATTGTTATTGACTACAAAGTGTATATTTTTTGTATTTAGGAAAGGTAAAGTAAATAAATAAACCTGAAAAAAATATATATATTCATAGTATTTTGCTTTGGTTTTGAAGACACTGGTAATTCATTTGTAATGTACTTAAAACACAAATAAATATACTTATAATAAAATAAAGTACACTTAACACAAATAAAATATACTTATAGCACAAATAAATATACTTATAATACAATTAAAGTATACTTATAACACAAATAAAGTATACTTATAACACAAATAAAGTATACTTATAACACAAAGTATACTTATAATACAAATAAAGCACATTTAATATCACTAATCAAGCATGTAATTAGTCTCTATACTTAAAGAATACTAAGTATACTTAAAGTTTTTCCAATTTAGCACATAAAAGTACACTAAATACACTTCAAATTATGCTTTAGGGCAATTCCATGCAAAGGTCATCTTTACCATGAAAAAAAAAAAGTTGGCCACACACAAACAGACTTATTCTTAAAATGTTTATTTGGGTCTATACTTTATTGTATGTAACCATTCTCATTGAATTGTTTAGATATTTACTGTTTTATTACATCATATACAAGGTGTGTGCCAATGCAAGCAGTTTTTAAAATGTCTGTGTTTTACTGTTTTCAAGAAAGGGAATAGATAGACACAATGGTTCAACAAAATGTTATTATTTGTCGATTTCCTGTTGAACAAGGGGATGATTATGCATTGTGTACACTTAGCTTGCTTTAACAGTAAAGCTCTAGAAATTTATAAGCCTCTTGTTAAATGTGTCGGTGAGTTCCAGGGCCAAGTAACATCCATAACGTTTTAGAGGATAAGTTCATGCTACACATACAGTGTTGATGCAAAAATGTCCAACGTTTCTGTGCAATGTTAACTTATATGAATGTATAATGTGATGAACATTTCGTGCCCTTTTGTTTCTTGTAAACATTTTAATTTTGCGTTATGGATGTGACGTTATGGATGTGACGTTACGGACGTTACATTTAAAGAAAATTCTAAAATCAAACCCAAGTGACATAACGTGTGTTCCTGTTGCTGGCGGCATGGCAGTGATAAACACATTTCTCCTCTGTGTTTCAGTGAAACGTAACATTGCCTTAGGTCATTAGGCTATAAGTACAATCATAAGTAAACTTTAGCAAAACAAATGGTCGCTTTCTGGACATATTTATGATGTGATAAATAAATTAGATTGCGATCGACATCTCAAACAATAATGAAAATCTGACTATGTTCTGTAATCGACTCTGCTGTAATGTCCCGTGTGTTCATAGTATTCACTTACTAGTAGAGAGGCGTATTGAAAGTGCATGAGGAACCTGATTGGTTTAGGCGCGAAACAGGGGCCTCTAATTCGCTCGCTCTTCCTGTCCTTCAGGAGGTTTTGACAGCTCGAAGATAGCGTTTTCTTAAAGCTGAACGCCTACCATAACAGATTGATAAAATGGTAAGATACTAACAGCACACAATTCGGGAAAATAATTTGAATAGAAATCTAGTTATATCAAGTCTTATATCAAGTAGCTTGACCTGATAGTTCAGTTGAGAGAGCCCATTCTTTCATTACATAAGATGGGTTTTAAAAAATAAACATGTAGACTAAAGACATTTTTTATATATATTATATATATAAAGTTCATGAATTATAATAATTATAATATTAATGACAGAAGAAAGTGTTAAGCATGAACAAATTAAATAAATAAATAAATTCTTTCACCCTCATCTTCTCTCATTGTCAATTATTTTATATTTCATATTGCAATCATATTTCTTAATATCAAAACTGGCATTTAGAGTAAATTTATGTGTCGACAAAAGTGCCATGATAGTTTGTTTGTTGATTTTCCAAACAGATTCTATGTGTATTTCAGACTCGTCACATCCATAACAGGGATTTGTCACATCCATAACGTTGGTTTTTCCTCATGATACACTTCATAAAAATTTTTACAATTTAAACATTGATATTTTTATGTTCAGATAAGACCCCTTCATCATGTGGATAGCAATATTTAAACATTAGACTTAAAAGTTCACAGACTTTAAAGAAAATCGAACAGTCTACTGAAAACTCTGTAATTTCCTGTCACATCCATAACGCATAGCTGTTTTCCTTTTTTGGGGGGTCTTAAATATATTTTAGAAAAAAATATTTATGCTGTCAAATCCCCTAGATTGGGTGCTCTGAGAATATGCAATGCCGAATTAAATATGGTAAGAAATTGATTTTTACTGAGACATTTCAGCTGTCATTATGAGTTCAAATGTCACATCCATAACGCTGGAATTGCCCTTTAATACAACTTATTTACAACTAAAATATACTTCGTACAAAATTAGTTGTTTTAAAATAGCACATTTCAAGTTAACTAATCATTAACACACTTCAAGTATACTGATAATTAGTCTGGCTGCAAGTATACTTAGCATACTTTTTTTTCACTAGGGCAAGCAGATAGAGAAACCATTGACTGCCATAGTAGGTGTAGCAGTATTGGCAGCTGGCAGGATGTCCAATCTTGAACCAATCATCAATATCCCTGACTCTGCTAATCAGATCATTCTAAACAGAGGTTCTCTGTGTTATGCGGCTATCTAGAGTTAATGAACAGCTCAAGAGTTGAATAGTTTGACTTCACAGCCTCAGGCAGTCATGTGACTCCTCAAACGAACACACATATCCTGTGTGCAACAGGCAAACAATACATAGACATGGGACTGTTTTGCTGACTTCAGCGCACACACACACACACCCATTCAGCCATTCATGGACTTTTCACCAAAAACGGCCTCAATAACGTTTAAATATATATATTTTGTTGTGGTAATGTCTTCATAAGATGGATTAGAATAGCTAGGATGTTTACTGTATGTAAAATTAATTTGGTATGCCACTAATTGTAAAAATGCCTGTATCTCTGTATTCTCAAATCGCAGAACGATGGTGTTTGGTACCTTCTCGATCGCAGAAACCCAACTGTACCGAATCTCGTTCACGAATTACCACAAGATGCATTATTACAAAAATACCAGCTTTCCAGCTGAGACAGCTAAGAAAGAGTTTCAAAACGATCACCCCTTTTGATTAGCCAAGAGGAGGGGGTGTCCACGAACAAAGGACAATGAAAAACTTGCGCCTTTGGTCTCTCGTGCGCGATTGGATCACTCCAGGATAAGGGCGTTGGCCATTGTGTCCTTAAGAACGGGAACTGACCATTAACTCTTTGCATTCTTGCCATTGAGAGAGACCCTGTGCATTCCTTGCCATCGAGAGAGGCCCTGGGCATTCCTTGCCATTGAGAGAGACCCTGGGCATCCCCGCCACGGAGAAGACCGGCAGCCTTCCAAAAGCTTCAGAGAAATCCTCCTGAATCCAAAGAGCCGTACCGAACTACCCTGACGACTCAAGCACAGACACTTACACACGAAAGGCCATATTAATGCAAGTATTTCTATTTCACAATCAAACTGCGTGTAAAGGTTGTCTGAATTATTCCTGGAGTGTAATTTCTTGAGGTCTCTTGTGAAAGGATTCTCTCTCTCTCTCTCTCTCTCTCTCTCTCTCTCTCTCTCTCTCTCTCTCTCTCTCTCTCTCTCTCTTTCTCTCGTTAACTCTATCTTTCCATCATTCTCTTCCCCTTTATATCATTTCGTTAACCCTCAGAGCCCGACGGCATCGCCCACGACGTCACACGGCACCTCCGATAAAAATCTATATTATTTCATGAAACTTTTATCGATTTTCTTACCGTTTTTTCCAGCAGAAAGCTAACGAGCTAGCCATCACGGGGGTGTCTTTGGTGTCTTTGTAGCCTTTACAGAAGGTTTTCTATCCAGCCTGGAACATGTGCATCTTTTTGGAGTTTTTCAGCAATAAGTCAAAACGCTTACATCCAAGATATATCCACTTGATGTCCATAATTTATACATTTTCCGTCATTTTTGCCGCTAGCGCGATGCTAGCTGCCATTTTGGATGAGGGTTTGACCAATGACAGGCTGATCCGTCATCCACGTTGGTGTGCGTCATTACGCATGAACCACAGCTCTGTTATTGTGGAGAGATAGATTTGCACGCTAGTATTGAGGAGATAGAGAGAGAGACGTGCTGCAGTTTTGAGTAGTTTTGTGGACAAAGTTTGAGGAAAAAGTTTGAGGAGAAAGTTTGAGGAGAAGTTCCTGATAGGAACTGTTTTGAGGCTTGGCACCAGTAAATATCCAAAATCCAAAGAGGCCAAAAGCGCCTGGACTTTTTTTGGAAAAATGTAAATAGTTTTGGTTCTGTATAAGTTATCATGTTTATTCCTGAGTTCCAGGACTCCAAAGACTTGAACAAACAGTTTTCCAGAGGAAATATGCTTAGCTTTTATTTATTTGTGTGTGTTTTCAATAAATATTTGAGGGATTCAATTTCCGTTTTATGTTTTCATTTGTCTTTATGGTCCCATAACTTATTTTACATTCAGGTGACATCAATGCAACACAAATATACTGACAGTGCAACTTGTCTTGAAAAAAAAGAGGTGTGTCAATTGTCTGTGCACAACAGGGTTGATGTTTTACAAGCTTTTTTAGTAAATAACACCAGGCGGAAAATTTATTGTAAAAATACCCTTAGGTCTCTGAGGGTTAAGATTGATTTTTCGTTGTTGGTACCATATTGTTTTGTTCTCTCCTACATGTATATGCATATTTACCCCGTGTGAATCGTAGCTTGTATACTTTAGTTGTTTTATTAAAACCTAATCATTTCATTTGAACTGAATCTGTATTGTTTTGCTCACAAGCTCGAAGTCAATGAGATGTAAGATCTTAGCTGCCAACTAAGCTTGGTTTTCTTGTTACTATTTCAGTAATACAAATTGTGCAAACATAAGAAATATTATTTGTCCTGATCAAACAGATTAATGTTTCTTAAGGTTTGCAAAATTGACAATTGATTAAGAAATCAATTTGGATAAGGGTTACTTTTACATGAGTAAAGGTTCCGTTATAAATTAAAATTGACCTGTACAACAAGTAAATCATATTCATAGACTCATGAATATTTACACCATTTGAATTAATTATTCCCCGAAACACATTGTTGTTACATAGGGGAAAATGTTATGGCAGTCAATGGTTGCATATAATCTGCTTGGTTACAAACATTCTTCAAATATTCTTCATTTTTTCCCACAGGATTTTCTCAATGGGAAACCATCAAAGTGGTTCCCCCTAAAGCCGTGTGTGCCAGTCTACATGGACAGTGAGCAGCAGCAGCCATTCTTTTGAACACCTCAAAGCTCTGCTGGTTAAGTCTAAATCTCAACTGAACTTCACAGATGAAGAGTTGCTCCTGCTCACACTCTCTCTGCAAGATTCTGTAATTCAGATTTCACTTTGCACAACTACTAGAAGACTTACAACTGTCAGACAGGTTGCTCACGTCACATCTACATCGTCAAGCTCAGTCTGAGGCTGTGCAGTACACTCAGCCATCAGGAAGTGAGTGCTTCTAATTTACTTCACTTTTCTGCGTTGAAGTCTATGGGGTCGCTGTGTCCATTTCTATTACTGTCTATGGCTCCGAGTCTACAGCTTCATAATGTGGCCTCGCTCTAGCTACCGAAGCAACGACACACATCCGAGTCTAGAAGAAGAAGAAGAAGAAGAGAAGTGAGCGAGGGAAGAACATAAACATGAGAAGTGGAACACAGCCGTTCATTCTGCTCTAAATCTAATGTTTTCACACTGTGAGTACATTTATCATTTATTAGGAGAAATCTAAATCCAAACGACTAAACGAGTTGGTTTATTTAGTGAATCACTCAGAAATGCATCAAAATGAACCAAATGATGTTGTTCATTACCAGTCTTGGGGGTAACGCATTACAAGTAACTTGAGTTACGTAATAATATTTAAGTAACTAGTAAAGTATTGTAATGTAACGTGACGCAATGCATTACAAATGTAACGTAACACATTTCTTTTCTTAAAAAGTAACTAAGTAACTCAATTAGTTACTTTTTAAGGGAGTAACGCAATATTGTAATGCATTACTTTTTAAAGTAACTTTCCCCAACACTGTTCATTACACTCGTGAAATGTAAACTCGTTACTGACTGATTTCCACATTACAATTTGTGAAGATTATGAGTTGTTTTCATTTTATGTAGTGAACAAATGAAACATGTTAAACAGTTTTAAATCATATCCAAGAGCAACATAAGCATCTGGAGGAGTTGAATTGTTTCTAAACAGTTGTTTGAGCAAAACACTTAAAGGGTGAAACATGAAACCCTTAAACACATTTTTGAGACGTTCACAGATATGGATATGCTGCACTTCGCTGAAAACACTAAAAGCACATTTTGCCAATAAGTGGAAATTGGTTATTTTTGCGTTTTTCTGAGCAATTTCTTTCTTCTGGGTTGAAAAGCTCGCACTACTCCCACTTTTCCATAGCTTCACACACCCATTTTAGAGAGTTTTTGCAACTCTGAGGCATGAACGACCAGACTAAAAAAGGGGCTTTCATGACACCTTAAAGCTGGATAATTGTGATTCTAAGTGTGATGATCATCTGCTAAATGAGCAACAGCGACCACAATTCACACCTTCAGTCAGTGAAGCCGCTCCCACAGCCGTTCATGAGAGTTTAAATGCTGGGAATATTCCCATCTTCCCACAGGAGAAGAAGAAGCAAGCAGGAGGAATTACTCCAGAAGAAACTACAGACATACTATTGTAAAGATGGAGTTTGAGGAAGGACCCTGCAGAATAAAAGATGAAGAGACCAGTGTTGGGGGTAACGTATTATGTAATTTATGAGTTATGTAATCAGATTACTTTTTCAAGTAACTAACACATTACTTTTAAAATGTACAACAAAATATCTGAGTTACTTTTTCAAATAAGTAAAGCTAGTTACTTCGGTCTCCCATTTATTGACAGACAGCTCTCTTGTCCCAGTGTTGAGAGGAATCGTAAGTGCAGAGGCTTTGTGTGTGAACATGATGGTTATTGTAGTTCTAGACTAAATGTGAGCTGGCATTTACTCATCTCACTTGCACAAAGATTCTGTACTCCTCAAAATGAATCAAATCAGTCAAATGCTAAATCAGAATACTACGCAAACCTGCAATAATGAAATATGTTAAATAAAAATATAAAAGCTAACAAGCCTATAGGTGAGAAAAAGTAACACACAAATAACGTAACACATTACTTTTCTTAAAAAGTAGTGCAATTAATTACTTTTAAAAGGAGTAACTCAATATTGTAATGAATTACTTTTTACATTTTGAAAAAACAAACAGGTTTTGTTTCATTCTCTTTAATGAGGAACATTTAGAGGAAAACTTTGATCATTTGGGGCTCTCTGAATTTATTTTTGTTTCTAATTTTTAGACGTGATGGAAGTGAATGAAGGCAAAAGGCATAATTTTCAAAAGAAGATACAAAATGGAGATGGAAACACAGTCGTTTCACAGACTAAAAAGAATTTCACCCAAAAACAAGCTGGAAAATCTGGAGTCAAAGGATCTTTCACCTGCTCTCCGTGTGGAAAGAGTTTCACATGTAAACCAAACCTTAAGAGACACATGAGGATTCACACTGGAGAGAAACCGTTCTCATGCTCTGAGTGTGGAATGAGTTTCACATATAAACAAAACCTTAAGAGTCACATGAGGATTCACACTGGAGAGAAACCGTTCTCATGCTCTGAGTGTGGAATGAGTTTCACATATAAACAAAACCTTAAGAGACACATGAGGATTCACACTGGAGAGAAACCATTCACCTGCTCTCAGTGTGGAAAGAGTTTTACTCAGATAGGACACCTTGAGTTACACATGAGGATTCACACTGGAGAGAAACTATTCACATGCTCTCAGTGTGGAAAAAGTTTCACATATGAACCAAACCTTAAGAGACACATGAGGATTCACACTGGAGAGAAACCGTTCTCATGCTCTGAGTGTGGAATGAGTTTCACATATAAACAAAACCTTAAGAGTCACATGAGGATTCACACTGGAGAGAAACCGTTCACATGCTCTCAGTGTGGAAGGAGCTTTACTCATAAAAATGCTCACAAAGAGCATCTGCGCCGTCACTCTAGAGTGAGATCATTCAGCTGTGATCAGTGTGAGAAAACATTTGTTGTGGAATCAAACTTAAGAAATCACCTTAAAACTCATGCTGGTGTGAAGCCTCACTTTTGTTCTTTTTGTGGAAAGAGTTTTTCACAACTGAGCTCTTTAAAAGTGCATGAGCGTATTCATACCGGTGTGAAACCTTATATGTGCTTTGACTGTGAGAAGACCTTCAGTACATCTGGCGAGTTAAAACAACACCAGAGAATTCACACTGGAGAGAAACCATACAAGTGCTCACTCTGTGGAAAGAGTTTCTCTCATTCAGGAAACCTGAAAGCTCATGAGAGAGTTCACACTGGAGAGAAGCCGCACCAGTGCTCTTCATGTGGGAAGAGTTTCACCCGATCATCTAGTCTACAGACTCATAAGAAAAAGCATTGCCCGAAGGCGTCTAAATGAGCAAATGTTCATGTTCGGATCCATTACTCACAAATAATACACTTACAAGTAAATAATTTGACATTCAGATTCAGCAAAAGCTGGAATTTAGGAAACCATAGTGATTTAAGAGGGTCATTTGCTAAAACTAGTAGTGAAGTTTGATCATTTGTCAAAGGACATTTTGGCAGGGTCAGTAATAGTTCATGAAACTAGTGTTGCTGTAAAATGCTGTGATTTATGAAGAGATTTTTGTTAAGGAGTTCACATTTTGAAAATATATTGCATTAAAATCTTTTTTTTTTTTCTTTTTTTTTTGCAGAAATGCTCTGTACATTTTGAGACTAAGAAAAAAAGGAACATATGACATGATGAATAAACTTGTTTACATGAAATCAAGGGAAACGTCTTGGGTTACTTGACTTGTAAGACACTGATTCGCTGGTTCAGGTGTGTTTATTTGGGGTTGGAGCTAAACTCTGCAGGACAGCGGCCCTCCAGGACCGAGTTTGGAGATCCCTGAACTAAACCAATGTATTTAAAATGCATTTATTTCATACTAAGTATACTACAAACTAGGGATGCAACAATACAGTTAGTCCACAGTTCAATACATACCTCGGTTTTTAACCACGGTTTTCGGTTCGGTTCGGTTCTGATGGCTTGTCACATCAGTTTTTTGCTATTCTATTCTTAGGCGACAGGAACAGCAAGAGGTTAAGGAGAAAAAAGACTATTTTTTTTATTGCAATACTTTATTTTACTTAAAAGAATTGAAAACCCTTACTTAAACTGAAAACTTTACTTAAAAAAACACCCTTGTACACATTCCTAGTGTATTGTAAAATATAAAATAAATATAGGCCTATATAAAGATTTACACTGGCAGCTCAGAGCTGTACAGCAGCATTTAAGTATGAAATTGATTGAATAAATGTAAAAATAAAAAAATAAACATACTTCACTATAAATTAAATATTGATTCTTATTAAAGCTATACTGTATTAGTTTTTCCGTCAAGAGCAATGACTGATTTTCTCTTTGTCTTTTGTTGTTGTATTAACATTAAAGGGATTGTTCACTCAAAAATGAAAATTCTGTCATCGAGAAATAAATACAAGTTTGGAACAACATTAGAGTGAGTAAATAATGACATCATTTTAGAGGTGAACTGTCCCTTTAAGGACAGCGTGTTCACTACTTCACTGCTGTCAATTTAAGACCTGTGCCTCTAATATACAGACACACGCCGATTTTACTTTCACTTTAGACATAACTGGCTGTGTTTATGTTAACCTTGTGTGTATTTGACAGTATTAGCGCAGTAAGACGACTACTTAGTCCAGTAATCACGTGTTTGACAGGCTTTTAGTGTGCGCACCAAAAAAACGCATGTTAAAACCGCGCACGCGAATGATCCGGCAAGGCTTTAAAACGCATACAAATAATGAACTTTCTTGATTGTGAATATCTATAGTGTTTTGTGAGTATAACTCTACCACTAATGTGTGATGTGAATGTATGTCGTGTTGTTCAGTATTGGGATGGAGGCAAATGATAGCATATGTAGAGAAATAATTAATTCAATACAAAACCGAAAAAAAAAAACGGTATTGAACCGTGAATGCCGTACCGAACGGTTCAATATTATATTGAGAATTGTTGCATCCCTACTACAAACCATTAACATTTTTACTGACATAATGCTTGAGACTTACTGATATAAATATTATAATTAAACTTAAGTTGGACGTTAGCACTATTTCTGGATAACGTCTTGGGTTATGACTATAACCCTTGTTCCCCGAGAAGGGAACGAGACCACCCTAGTGAAAAAAAAAGTATGCTAAGTATACTTGCAGCCAGACTAATTATCAGTATACTTGAAGTGTGTTAATGATTAGTTAACTTGAAATGTGCTATTTTGAAACAACTAATTTTGTACTAAGTATATTTTAGTTGTAAATAAGTTGTATTAAAGTATAATTTGAAGTGTATTTAGTGTACTTTTATGTGCTAAATTGGAACAACTTTAAGTATACTTAGTATTCTTTAAGTATAGAGACTAATTACATGCTTGATTAGTGATATTAAATGTGCTTTATTTGTGTTATAAGTATACTTTGTGTTATAAGTATACTTTATTTGTGTTATAAGTATACTTTGTGTTATAAGTATACTTTATTTGTGTTATAAGTATACTTTATTTGTGTTATAAGTATACTTTATTTGTGTTATAAGTATATTTTATTTGTGTTAAGTGTACTTTATTTTATTATAAGTATATTTATTTGTGTTTTAAGTACATTACAAATGAATTACCAGTGTCTTCAAAACACACAAGCAATATACTATGAATATATATATATTTTCAGGTTTATTTATTTACCTTTCCTAAATACAAAAAATATACACTTTGTAGTCAATAACAATATAATGTTTTATAGTATTATATAATAATAAAATTATATAATGTATTATTACTTAGCTATACATTGTACAATATACTTTGAATGATATAATGTCACACAGTACAGTAGTTTAAATGAGCTACCAAAGCTGTGAAGAGACAGTCCATTAACAAACCCAAAAACTTCACATGGTTTCAGCAAAACTAAACAAAATCATCTGACTATGTTTTTCATTAAAACAACACTGGAAGATTAAAAATAACATTATTGGACCAATTCCACTGACCCTCTATACACATATAAATGACACATTATATTCACTTTTCTGATGAGCTGCTCAATTTGACTCTTGTGTCTGATGGCCGCTTGCACATCAGAGGCATTGACAGCAAAAACTGGTGAAGAAACAGCATCTGTACACAGAATATACAAGACATAAGGTCAAACAGCGTTCATACAACTTTTATTCACGTTTACATTAGTCTTACTTATAACTTACCTCCAAACAGCAGGACTTTTTCTCCAGTTCTCCAATCATCGCGTAACGTTAGGCCATTTTATTCCGAACCAGTTTGTCGTCGCCATCAAGGCCAGGCTGCAAAGTTCGTGAGTGAGAGACGAGGGAGGAGCGTCAGACAGACAAACAGCAGCTCTGCCTCTGCCTCTGATTGGCTGCAGGCGGTGAACAACATAATCTGATTGGTCACAGACCAAGTTGAAGAGACATTTGAATTCCGATAATACTCAACTCATATTTTCTTGCGTTGTATTTTAGTGTGCTGTTGGTTTAATATAGATATTTACACTTAAAGCACAACTACAGTAGGGCTTGTACACTGCGTATATTTAAAAATGGGCTTTTAATGCATTAGTCATATTTGAACACTTATTTATTCATGCTTAATTTTAAAACTTAAGCATGAATAAATAACCTTAAACATCAAATTTAACTTTAAATATACATACTATAAATTTAAATATAATATACTTATTAATATACAAATTAAGGATATTTAATATGCATTTTTAAAATGTGCTTTCAGTGCATTGTTAGAATGATAAATTTGAGCACAGTTTAAAATATACTAAAAATATATTTTAAGTAATGTTCAAATAAGTACACTTTTAAAAAGTACACAGAACTTTCATTTTAAGTATATTTTTTCTAAAATACACTAAAATACAATTATTTTAAAGTGCATTAAAAGTTACATTGTGAAAATATGATGCTAATATACTTTTTATATGTTTAAAGATGGTACATTTTTTGTTAGTATATTTACAATATACTATTGAAAAAGAGAATATACTTGAAATACAATAAAGTATACTTTTTTTTCACCAGGGCATGCGTCATCGTGACGACACTTTGGGGAATGCCCCTCGTGTAAAGCGTCTGAAGAATGAATGGAATCATCCCAATCCTGATTGGTGTTGCGTGATGACGTAGTATGTGACGTCATACCGGGAAGATTCAAAGAGACGTCTGAACACAACAGAGATAGCGTTCTTTGCGATGAAGCGAGCGCTCTTTCTGATTGGGTGGACACGAGACGCAGTGTCTTGTTCCCATCTCGGGGAACAAGGGTTATAGTCATAACCCGAGACGTTCCCCTTCGAGGTAACTCGAACTGCATCATTGTGATGACACTTTGGGGAACGAGTACCCACTATGACACCAATCATACCCAACCCAAACAATTGTTTGCCCTTGGTTCAGACCAAATGAACCGAACTAAAGATGTGAAAGCACCCTAAGAATGACTTTAATTTACGTGCCTTTCCTTTCACCTGAATCTCCCCACATCTCTCCTCCAGAATTCACCCAAAATCTATTTGGTTTAATGTGAATTCTCACTATTATATGAGTTTGATATTGTTTGAAATGTCTGGTGCGACTGGTACAAAGATCTCATCCCCACAGAAGCAAACAAGAAGATAATTGTTACAATTAGTTTATTGCAGAACCAGTACGTGAGCGGGTCAGGTGAGTGCATGGTGAGAGAATTCAGATGGATGCTGACGATAAGTAATTTTTCAAGTAACTATTAAAGGAACAATTACTTTTAAAATTTACAACAAAATATCTGAGTTACTTTTTCAAATAAGTAAAGCTAGTTACTTTGGTCTCCCATTTATTGACAGACTGTCACGGTTCATGAATCTGCTGTCTCTCTCTCGTCTCGTGTTGTGTCTGTGGGTGTGGTCACTGATCATTGCTGATCAGCAGCGCCAGCTGGTTCCAATTGTTTGTGGCTTTATATGTGCAGTAACTGGTGTCTCATGTTGTCAGATCGTTGTGGTTTCCCCGGTGTGTGTTCCTGCTCTGGTTTTCCCTTGCTGTCGTCTGGTTCCTGGATTTTCCCTGTTCTTCGTCGTGTTCTGTCTTCTGGAAATCTCCACTCAGCACTGGGATCATGGGCACCTTCACAAGGACTCACCACACCTGGATCGATCACCATCACCGTCTGTCCACCGAGGTCCCTGCGTCACCCACCATCGAGCTTGAGATCTGTCTGACCACCCGTGTTGTGCCAGAGGACTTACCGGTTTCGACCGTGCTTCTTGTGTTTAAATAAAGCGTTTTGCACTTGCATCCTGAGCCTGTCTTTGTTACAGAATGATCTGACCAACGATGGATGCAGCAGGCGCAACGAGCTGGGACGATTTCGCGTCACGCAGCATAACGAGAACGGATCATCAAGAGGAGAGTCTCGCCAACACAGGTCTGGCGGTCCAAGCTCTCAGAAGCTTCAGATTCCCTTCACTCCACTCACTCACTGCATCTCCGTCCACGCCCTCAATGGCCAACCACTACCCAACATTTCTCACATTACTGACTCCATCACTCTCATCATATCCGGCAATCATACAGAGACTATAACATTCTTCCTCATGAACTCACCACTAGCACCCATTGTACTTGGACATCCGTGGCTCACCCAGCATAATCCCAGAGTCAATTGGGGCCACAACACTGTGTCTGAGTGGAGTAATTTGTGTCATGAGTCTTGTTTAGTGTCTGCTTGTTTGCCTGTTCCTGTCTCTGTGTTCCAGAGGGAGACAGTGGATTTGTCTAACGTGACCGTGGAGTACCAGGACCTGAGGAGAGTGTTCAGTAAGTCTCGTGCTGCTTCTCTTCCTCCGCATCGTCCCTATGACTGTGCTATAGACTTAGTACCGGGTGAGTCTCCGCCTAAGGGCAAATTATATTCACTTTCTGTTCCAGAGAGGGAGGCTATGGAGAAATATATTTCTGATTCACTAGCATCCAAGTTCATTTGCCCTTCCTCATCTCCAGCGGGGGCGGGGTTCTTTTTTGTGGGGAAGAAGGCCGTCTCTCTGCGTCCGTGTATTGATTACCGGGGGCTGAACAACATCACGGTAAAGAATACTTATCCTTTGCCGTTGATGTCTTCAGCTTTCGAGCAATTACAAGGAGCATCCGTCTTCACAAAATTGGATTTACGTAACGCTTATCATTTGGTTCGCATAAGGAAGGGTGATGAATGGAATACCGCGTTTAACACCCCTAGGGGGCACTTTGAATACTTGGTCATGCTGTTCGGGCTGTCCAACTCCCCAGTGGTCTTCCAGGCACTCGTCAATGACGTGCTGAGAGATATGGTCGACCAGTTCATATATGTCTACCTGGATGACATTGATTTTTTTCGTCTTCTCTCCAGGATCATGTTCAGCATGTCAGACGAGTGCTTCAGAGGTTGTTAGCGAATGGGCTTTTTGTGAAGGTGGAGAAATGTGTTTTTCATGCACAGTCTGTTCCTTTTCTAGGGTACATCGTCTCGTCTGAGGGAGTGTGTATGGATCCTGACAAGGTTAAGGCTGTGATAGATTGGCCAAGTCCAGACTCCCGTAAAGCCCTACAGAGGTTTCTGGGATTTGCCAATTTCTATCGGCGTTTCATTCGCAACTAGGCAAGGCAAGTTTATTTGTATAGCACAGTTCATACACGGTGGCAATTCAAAGTGCTTTACACAGAAATGAAGTTAAAATATTCATAAGTGAATAAAATAAAAAAATAAAAATAGTATAACAGTTATAATAGGAATTAAAAGAAAAAAAAAAAAGAAAAAAAATATATATATAAATAAACAGTATAATTAACATTAAAAATAAAAACCGGGTTAAATTGAAACATAATTAAAGTGAAAGCAGTTCGGACAAAGCACAGTGTTCATTCAGTAAAAGCATAAGATAAGGTGCAATCAGTCGGACGTACAGTAGCACAGCTCATTCAGTAAATGCACAGCTGAACAGATGTGTTTTGAGTCTGGATTTGAAAGTGGCTACTGTTGGAGCTCATCTGATCTGTTCAGGAAGCTGGTTCCAGCTGCGGCTGGCATAATAGCTAAAAGCAGACTCTCCTTGCTTTGAGTGAACTCTTGGTATTTCTAATTGACTTGATCCTGATGATCTGAGTGATCTGTTGGGTTTGTATTTAATCAGCATATCTGCAATGTATTGAGGTCCTAGGTCATTGAGTGACTTATATACAAGTAATAGTACTTTAAAATTTATCCTAAATGTAACTGGAAGCCAGTGTAAAGACCTCAGAATTGGTGTGATATGGTCATATTTTCTGGTTCTGCTCAGGATCCTGGCAGCAGCGTTCTGTATGAACTGCAGCTGTCTAATGGTCTTTTTGGGAAGGCCGGTGAGAAGACCATTACAATAGTCCACCCTGCCGGTGATAAAAGCATGAACGAGTTTCTCTAAATCTTGCCTGGAAACAAAGCATCTAATTCTTGCAATATTTTTGAGATGATAGTAAGCTGATTTAGTTATTGCTTTGACATGACGACTGAAACTCAGGTCTGACTCCAAAATCACACCAAGATTCCTGACATGATTTTTTGATTTTAGACCTTTAGCCTCAAGATATGCGTTCACCTTGAGAATTTCATCTTTGTTTCCAAATGTAGTGATTTCAGTTTTGTCTTTGTTTAACTGAAGAAAGTTTTGGCACATCCAACTGTTAACTTCTTCAATGCATTTACATAGAGAGTCAATGGGGCTGTAGTCATTAGGTGATAGGGCTCAGGGCCGGCTCTAGCTCTTTGGTTGCCCTAGGCAAGATTGAGTTTTGCGCCCCCCCCCCCCCCCCCCCCTAATTGTTAAAACCCACCGGCAAATAGTTGCCAGTGTATAGGTGTCATTTTCCTTCTGTAAGTATTTTTCTAGATATTATCCATGTTTTATATCTTAATGACACACAAGCATACAACCAAATAAAGGATTCAAGAAAAAAAAAAGTATTAACTTCCTGTCACATGAGACTGCCAACTTCCTACTCCTACTTCCAGGGAGCACAACGAAGGCAAACCCTCCCAAAGAAAGGATATTTTCATGTTCCTAATAAGTATTTTTAGTTGACATATATATATCAACGTAATCATGAAGGTCTCTAGAATCATCCAAACAAAACAAATCTTACAATAGATCTATAGTTTTTAGTATACTTAGTCAAACATAATAAATTTGATTATGAATAAAGATTGATCTGTTGAAAGCAGTTATTTTGAGTTAGATGCTAAATGTTCTCCTCTTATACATATTTGACATTGAAGGGGTGCATACAACATATTTGCCCACCGGCAACTATAGTTGCCACAGATTCAAATACGATTTTCAAGAAAAAATACAAAAACCTGGGGAAAATAAATGCAGAACATGCCATTCAGAAAAAAATTGGGCACAAATGGGTTAAGTATTTATAAAAACTATATAAACAAAAATGCTCCTATAGTTACTCCAAGACTTAAAAAGCTAATTATGACTTAAATGATACACAAATTATGACCCATAAACTGGATTAACTATACCCTCTACAAACAAAAGTGCTATTATGGATACACTGTACTTACCACTACAAAAATTAAAATATATAAGTTCTTGTAGCTCTATCCCTTTCTTAAATAATAAAAGATGAACAGTTGTTTCTGGCATTTCTATTCACCTTCAAAATTGACGCAGCATTAAAATTTGGCTCGTCTGGATCTCCTTATTGTCAGTGAAATGCGTAGTAATATGTAGATAACTAGCTAGCTAGTGATAGCTTAGTGACAGCAATAAAACGTCCAATGCCGTCCAATATTAGTTGATAATATCGATAATACGAAGTAAATTTATTTCGTTTGACAGCTTTATGGCTGAGATGAGAAGACTTACCTCTATACTGGGCTTTCTTTTGATCGTGTGCCTTTCTCTTTTTCCGTCCCTGTGCACTCGAGGGTTTAGACCACATTTTTGAAGAACGCGCCAGTGATGAGCACTTGCCTGACCTAACGCCTGAACGCCTGTGCTCGACAATACTCACTATCAATTCAATCTAATAATCAGGTTAAGTAATTAAACGTGCGGCTGAGGGGGCGCCCAAGGATGATCATGTTTAATAAACAGTATGTTTTATTTCGCTTGTTTTAATTCTATGATTAATGGGAAGTAAGTTAAAGGGCGCCACTAGAGGGCGCCTGCGCGCGCCCCCAACACATTTGTCGCCCTAGGCAACCGCCTAGCTCGCCTATAGCAAACGCCTATGTAGATCTGGGTGTCGTCAGCATAGCTGTGGTAAGCCATTTTGTTATTTTTCATTATTTGGCTCAGTGGGAGCATGTACAGGTTGAATAGGAGTGGTGCAAGAATTGACCCTTGTGGGACTCCGCATGTCATGGATGTCCACTCAGACTTATGGTCACCTATACTCACATAATAACCTCTCCCTTCTAAGTATGACCTGAACCATTTGAGGACCATTCCGGAAAGCCCAACCCAATTTTCTAGCCTGTCAAGAAGTATGTTGTGGTCAACAGTGTCGAATGCAGCACTGAGGTCGAGTAGTACCAGAATTGATGTTTTGCCTGTATCTGTATTGAGGCGAATATCATTAATTATCTTTATGAGCGCTGTCTCTGTGCTGTGATGCGGTCGGAAACCAGATTGAAAATTGTCAAAGTATCCGTTTGAACTCAAGAATTTGTTCAGCTGACTGAAAACAACTTTTTCAATGATCTTGCCTATGAAGGGGAGATTTGAGATTGGTCTGTAGTTGCTCAGTATGGAGCTATCCAGATTTCTCTTTTTCAGGAGAGGCTTAACTACTGCGGTTTTAAGGGAGTTTAGAAAAGTCCCAGAAAGAAGTGAGGCGTTTACCACTTCTAGGAGATCTTCTTCTAAACAGTTAAACACACTTTTGAAAAAAGAAGTGGGAAGTGTGTCATGGGCGCAGGTTGATGTTTTTAGGTGCTGTACCGTTTCTTCTAAAATTTTACCATCAATTGCTTCAAAATCAGTCATAGTAACTATCTGAGGTTGTGGTCTGATCTGACTCACCCCAGAGCAACTCAAGGATGTGCTGATCGCATTTCTGATATTATTGATTTTCTCGGAGAAGAAGAAAGCAAACTCACTACATTTGGTGTCTGAGAGCATTTCATTGGGAATGTGACTCGGGGGGTTTGTTAGTCTCTCTACAGTAGCAAAAAGAGTGCGCGTGTTGTTTATGTTTTTGTTTATAATATTTGAAAAGAAGGTCTGTCTAGCTTTGCCTAGTTCCACATTGAAAGCACGAAGACTGTCTTTATAGATGTTGTAATGGACTACAAGTTTTCTCTTTCGCCACATGCGCTCATCTTTCCTGCATTGTCTTTTCATTAATTGCACTGCTGTTGAGTTTCTCCAAGGTGCTTTTTGTTTGCCACTCTTTTTTCTGACTTTCACAGGAGCAATATCATCAATTAGACTCTTAATTTTTGAGTTAAAAGAGTCAAGGAGAAAATCAACAGAGTCTGCAGATATGCTTGGTGTTAAAGATATAGCCTTCATAAACAGCACACTAGTGTTCTCATTTAAGCATCTCTTTTTGACAGAGACAGATCTAGTTTCAATGGCAGGAGAGATTGATATATCAAAGAAAATACAGAAATTATCAGACAGTGCCACATCCTTAATAACTATAGATGAAATGTTTAGACCCTTACTGATAAGTAAATCTAGAGTGTGTCCACGATCATGTGTGGGTCCGTGTACATGTTGTGTCAAATCAAAAGTGTTAAGAACAGTCATGAGATCTTTTGTTGTACTGGACTCCTCATTGTCATTGTCAATGTGAATGTTAAAATCTCCAGCAATAGCAAAACAGTCATACTCAGATGAGACTGCTGATAACAGCTCTGTAAAGTCATCAATAAAAGCTGGACAATATTTTAGAGGCCTGTAAATAATGATAAGCAGGATGCGTGGAGCACCTTTCAGCACAATGCCCAGATATTGGGGCGGCAGTGGCTCAGTGGTTCATGTAGGTTGTCTACAAACCGGAAGGTTGGTGGTTCAATCCCCGGTTCCACCTGACCAAGTGTCGAGGTGTCCATGAGCAAGACACCTAACCCCAGCTGCTCCCGACGAGCTGGATGGCACCTTGCATGGCTGACACCGCCGTCGGTGTGTGAATGGGTGAATGTGAGGCAATGTGTAAAGCGCTTTGGATGGCCATTGGTCTGTTAAAAGCACTATATAAATGCAGTCCATTTACCATATTCTAGAGACAAATAGTCACCAAATGATACTTGCTTGCATTGATAGACATCTTTAAAAAGAGCAGCGACCCCCCCCCCCCCCCACTCCTGACTGCCCTGCAGACACTCATAAAAGTAAAGTTAGGAGGGGCTGTTTCATTGAGGACTGCTGCAGCTGTCTTCTAGCCACGTTTCATTTAGAAGCAAAAAAATCTAGGTTGTTTGTGGTTATTAAGTCGTTGACTAGAAATGATTTGTTTTTAAGGGAACGAATGTTTAAAAGTGCTAACTTAATAGTATTCATTTTAATTTTTTCCCCCACAGTAATCTTAGTTTGACAAGTAACAGGCCGCAGATTAGATGGGTTTGCCATACAGTCTGAGAAGGTCTTAGACTTTCTATCACGTAACAGAACAGAAATAGAGAAAGAGACAGGCACAATGGGTTCCCGCTTGTTTTGTAAACATTTGATAAGGTTGCTGTTGACATTGCGAGGACCCATAATACATCACTGAGAGCTGGTATCAGTTGTTTTTGTTGCAGATGGAGGAGGGTGTGTGCCCTGGCGTTGTGACCGAAGAAATCTCACAGGAGGAGGGTCAGAGCGAGCTGGGCCCACAGTCTTTGGTGGTTTTGGGGCTCTACGCTCTTTGGTTGATATCTGGGGGCTCGCAGCGATCGAGTGTGATTTGTCTGGTTCCAGTATAAACAAAATCCATTTTCTCTGTGAAGCTCAGAAGCGGGGATGCTGTAGAGAGGAATAACATGTCTGGTGAGGGGGGCTGTTGCTCTGGTGTTACCGGAGGCTGCAATATGTTATCGTCCAGTTCATGGAGTGACTTAGACATTTCTTCCAGCTTATTGTTCAGACCACACATAAGGTGTAAAAGTTCACCAGTCTGACCCCCGATGGTCCCCATTTTTACCAGTGCCTCCACAGTCTCCACAGTCTGGGCTGAGATGTTACTGTTTAGTGCCTCGATCTGTGTCACTTGGAGCAGTTCTAATCCGTCACAGTGTGTCTGTGGTGAGCTCTGAGGGTGGGGCTCAGATGGGAGTGTGTCCATGAGAAATGGTTGTTGTGGCTGCATTGTGTTATCATTGTCCTTGTGGGGTGTATCAACCGCATGTCCATTCAGATGCTGAAATGAAGTCCTGTGATCGTCCATACTCTGTACTGGTGTGTGTGTGCCATCCAGGTTGAGTGTGTTAGCACACACAGCTGAAGGATGATGAAGGGAAAAATAAATATTGTCCTTTAGCACTCTTGCACCGAGTTTGTTTGGGTGGAGGCCATTTGATGTAAACAGTTGTCTCTGACTCCAGAAGAGATTAAAGTTGTCGATAAAGTTCACTCCCTTCATGTTGCAGGTTTTTTGCAGCCATGTATTAAGCCCGAGTAGCCGTGAGAACCTATTTGTTCCTCTTGCTTGAAGTGGTCCACTGATGAACGGCTGAACTTTCAGTTTTCTAAGTGTTTCAAAAAGTTCATTGAAATCCCTCTTAAGGAGTTCTGACTGCTCTCTCTGAATATCGTTCTTCCCCACATGAATGATAAGTCGATTTGCAGTCTTATGTTTCATCAGAATGTTCTTAAGTTCCCTGTTGACATCAGAAACTGTTGCTTGTGGAAGGCAGCATGTAGATGTATCCTTGCTGCTAATGTTTCTGACTGTGGAGTCCCCCACTATCAGATTCCTGGGCTCGGCTGCACTCTGAGCTGAGGGCCGCTGTCTGCTCGATCTTGAGCGCCTGTTAGCATCAGTGTTAGCTACGGGCTGATTCGATCTGTGTTCGGTCACATTCATCACGTTTGGGGATTCCTCACTCACATTCATTAACACTTCAAATCTGTTTTCAAGATGTATATTTGGTGTTAGGAAACAAGTGTTTGCAATCCTTGTGTCTGGGGTAGAGCATGCTACTGCGGCAATATGTGATGCTCGTGACAATCTGATGTCTCGAGTGCCTTTGGGTCTCGCTCCCTGTTTGTGCCATCGATTAGTGTGTTGATCAGTTACTTGTTTCTCTAGCTGTTGAGTAGCACTACATTTATGGGACTCACCGGCAGTGTGCAGACGGCGTTCATGATGAAGCTCTGCTGTGTGATTTCGTCTGGTTGGATGGTTCCGCAAAAAACTTTGTTTCAAGAACTGCAATCCTTTGTAAAAGTCTGTGGCAGTTTGTGCAGCAAGTAGATTCTAGAAGAGGCATTTTCTTATCCTTTTGAATGTAGGCAGCTGTGTTTTCCCTTCTCCGGAATGTAAGCTGAAGGCAGTGGGAGGCTGGTCGGTTGAAATATTCCGCTTTTTGTTTAGTAATCCAGTCACCAGAGTTTCTAATTTTATCATTGGAGTCAAGCTTTGTCATTTGAGCACTGTGCTGATTTGCTGAAGTTTAAATTATGAGATAAAATATAGAAGCGATAGAGCAAAGCGCGGAGCAGTAAGCAAGAGCGTCCGAACAGTAGCGAAGCAGGAAGTACCTATCCTACTAGCTACAGCCAACTACCTGTGCCTCTGACTGCCTTGACCTCCCCCCGAACGACGTTCAGGTGGTCCGATTCAGCTGAGGCTGTATTCGCTAAACTTAAAAGCCGCTTCGTTTCGTCTCCCATCCTCTTTGCACCTGATCCATCACGGCAGTTCGTGGTGGAGGTCGACGCATCAGAGGTGGGGGTAGGAGCAGTTCTCTCCCAACGTTCTTCCACAGACGACAAGATGCATCCCTGCGCGTTTTTGTCTCATCGTTTATCACCTGCCGAACGTAACTATGACATTGGTAACAGAGAGTTGTTGGCTGTCAAGTTAGCGCTGGAGGAGTGGCATCACTGGTTGGAAGGGTCAGGGGTACCTTTTATAGTATGGACCAATCACAAGAACTTAGAATATATCAGAACCGCCAAAAGACAACTCTAGGCAGGCTCGGTGGGCACTTTTTTTTCCGGAAGTTTTGACTTCTCACTCTCGTACCGCACGGGTTCCAAGAACATCAAACTTGATTCTTTATCTCGAATTTTTGACCAAACCGAACGCCCGTCTACTCCCGAGTGTATTTTACCCGAGACCCTTTTTGTCTCCACTCTCAGGTGGGAGATTGAGTCAAATTGCCAACCAAATCGTTTGTTTGTGCCAGAGGGAAATCGGTCCGACGTTATTCAGTGGGGACATTGTTCCAGCATAGCTTGTCATCCAGGGTTGCACCGCACCAGTTATTTGGTGAGACAACGATTCTGGTGGCCACTTATGGCTTGCGACATCTAGTGTTAATTTCGTCAGACGAGACGAGACTAAATATGTTCGTTAACAACCTTTTTTTCCGTGACAAAGACGAGACGATGACGAGACTAAAATGTTTTGCATAAAATAAAAACTAAGATAAAATCTCTCTTCATTTTCGTCTACAATTGTCTCTACTTTTTCATCATGAGATGAATATTCAGCGGTTCAAAATATTCCGAAAGAGTTCCCGCTGTTGCTCGAGTAGACTACAGGTCTCTCTCATACTCCGCCTGTCATCTCGCGGCGGCGCGCATGGTCACGTGGTGCCCGGAGCGCTCAATACTTCTAGCGCTGTGTCAGTATATTTGAATGGCTTAAGCCACGTAAGTTACACAACAGCTTCACTATACAGGTGTTTGCAGCAATTTTTGGTAAACTGTACAGCTTAGTGTGCGTCAGCCACATTTACAGTATCATTTTATTATGGAGAGTGGTAGAGATGCAACATTGTTAACATTAATATTAATGTTTTTCTTGTATTTAGCCCTCAGTTATTCCTTACTAATTAAGTCACACTTATACTCATTGATGGTCAAATGTTACCATACACATGAACTATTTTTAAAATAAATAGCCTATATTTTAGTTCAATAATATTTATTGAATATTTTGTGGAGATCTTTTGGTACTAAATACTATTTGTGCAATACTTATGGTCCATTAATGACCACTTAAAATATTTTTCTTCTAATATTTTTATTATTTATATTACAATTAGTGTATTAATTAAGGTTAAAATAGAGAATTCCACTGCAAAGAGGCAAATTAGAGCCATTTTGTGGCTGGAAAAAATAAAACATTTCACTTGTAATGCCATTACCCACTGGGTGCCTGTATGGCTCTTTAATACATACACATGTAGTCTAGTTGCTCAAAGTATTGCAGATCATAACTGCTTACTTATTTGTGAAATTTTGAAATGTTAATAATAGTGAATAGTAAAGAATGCAAGCAATATAATATAACCCCAAAAAAGTGTAAAAAACGTATTTTTCCTTATATGTACAGTAGGCTATATACATATGAATTCATACTGAATCAAAATCGAAATCAATATTTGTGCCCATCGTCTCATAAGCTGATGCTGATTTTAGGCATCTATGCTGTAAATCAACCAGTTAGCTATGGTGTTGTGGCACAAACATTATGCAGGTTATATGTACTTTATGTAACTTATTTTGCCACAAAATATATTGAGTTTTCCTTTGACTAAAGCTAGACTAAAATGACTAGACTTTTGGTCGACTAAAACTTGACTAAGATACCTTGAGTTGTCTTTTGACTAAAACTAGACTAAAATGACGAGACTTTTAGTCGACTAAAACTTGACTAACAAAAAAAGATATGTGAATGACTAAATATGACTAAAACTAACAAGGACATTTGGCACAAGACTAAGACTAAGACTAAATTAAAAATAGGTGACAAAATTAACACTAGCGACATCCGCAATTTTGTCTTGGCTTGCTCGGTTTGTGCCACTGGTAAAACTTCCAATCGTCCTCCAGATGGGTTATTACTAGGGGTGTAACGATTCATCTACTACATCGATGTATCGATTTATTTTCCTACGATCTAACTACATCGATCTGTGCTCGGCAAGTTGGCCTTCCGGACGACATATATCGATCTAACATCGTTTTAAAAGGTAATCAATCGATTGTATCGATCATAGGAAATAACGCATTGGATTTAAGCACGTCAGACTTTAAATGGATGTTTTTTCTTAGCACTTTTAATGATAACGGCGTTAAACGTTACTCGATTCATTCTGCCTATCTGTGACATCATCGCAACGCACGCACCAGCAGCAGCGCTAAGAAAACAAAACATAGCGGCGGATGGCAGAGGAGAAGCCAACCAGCGAGAAATTATCAAGCCACCAGGAGAAACAGCTACCTGTACTTTCAACCCTTGCTAAATGTTACCTGTGCATTCCTGGGACCAGTGTGCCAGCAGAGCGAGTTTGTAGTACTGCTGGCGACATAGTGAACGTACAGAGAAGTGTTCTGCGGTCAGATCATGTTGAATCAGTGGCGATTTTTTTAAGACTGCAAGGGAAGCTCGGCTTCCCTTATAATGTCACAAAATTAATGGTCAAATATGTACTATTGTATTAACATTTTATTGACTAAAAATGCGTTAGAAAACGTTCATCTCAAAGACGAGTTCGTTCAGAATCAGTTACATATAGCAGGTCGGCTGACTCGATTTCCTTCTCAGACATTCCCGCAGCGTCACAGTGCATTTCCCTATTGAAGCCCAGCGTCCATTGACTTCAATGGGGCTGCTGTGAACTTTTTTTTAAGCGCTTCGAAACTAGACGGTCATTGGATAACCGCTGCGATTATGTCCCGCCCACGGACGCTCAGCGTCTCTGGGGGTGAATGGGGAGTGGGCTGGCCCGGACTCCGAGCTTCTGCGTGATGATTGGAGGGTCTGTCGAAAGACTGCATCTCCCTTTGACTGACAGCGATTCTGTACTATAAGGAATCACTGAAGCTATTCGCGCTCAGTCCCATCGCGGATTTCTCAAGTTCAGTCGAAATAAAAACTGCTGCAACCTATTTCTTTGATATTTGCTTGGCGAAATTGCTTGATTTTCATCATACATTTCACACAATTATACACCACATTCCTTGTTTTACAGAGTTTAATATTTTTTTTTTAGATCGTTCATTCATTCCTTCATTCATTCATTCATTCATTCATTCATTCATTCATTCATTCATTCATTCATTCATTCATATAACGTTAGTAGGCTAGGCTAGCCGTGGGTGAAACTTTCTTGAAAAGGAACGTAGGGCAGAATTTACTTTTAAATAAATAGACAATTTTATGATGTAGGCCGAAAATGAGCTTCCCCTCTCTGACAGACCAGTAGCCGCCACTGATGTTGATATTTTTGAAAAAGAAATATGTAGAGTCATTGAAGAATAGTTGGTTACATTTTATCTTTTGTTAAATATTGTTTGTTTATTAAACTGAGAGTAGTAGCAGGTTTCGGCAGTTTATTCAACCTGAAGAAATGTTGGTTGCACTTTATTTTTTATATTAATATTGTATTTGTATTATTTTAATGTTGAAAAACAACAGCAAAAGTAACAGGTACACCTACTATTAATTAAACCTGAAGAGAAGTTAGTTGCACTTTATTTTTGATATTAATATTGTAATATTAATATGTTGGATAACAAAAGCAGAAGAAGCAGGTTAACCTACTGTTGAAATGTTGGTTGCACTTACTGTGCTTTTATTGAAAATGTATTAAATATTGAAAATGAGAGCAGAAAAGGTTAACTTCCTGTTAATTCAACCTAAACTGTTGGTTGCACTTTATTCAAATAAAATTTGAATGCATTTGCCATTAATTGTTGTTTACTTGTTTGTTTATATCCATAATTAATTGATACCTGATTCCCTTACAAGAAACAACAGGAATCTAGGAAACTTCACCTGCACTGACCAGTATCCAGATATTTATTTCAGTCACACAATTTTTGGCTAAAAAGTTACTGAATCGATTTCAAGTCACTGAATCGTTTCGGATCGTATCGTTCTAAATGAACCAATATCGTCCTTGAATCGTATCGACAACCTCAAATCGTGATACGAGTCGAATCGTTATTAAAACGAATCGTTACACCCCTAGTTATTACAACCGCTGTCAGTCCCTTCGAGACCCTGGTCCCATATCGCTCTAGATTTTATTACCGCCCTCCCAGGGCAAGACGGTCGTTTTGACCGTTGTGGACCGGTTCTCGAAGGCGGCTCATTTTATTCCTTTACCCAAATTACCCTCAGCTAAGGAGACAGCGGTTACTGTCATTGATCACGTCTTTCGATTACATGGCCTCCCGATGGACGTGGTGTCTGACAGGGGTCCCCAATTTGTGTCCAAATTTTGGCAAGAGTTTTGTAGACTTCTGGGGGCAAGTGTCAGTTTATCTTCAGGGTTTCATCCTCAAAGCAAAGCAATGGACAAACCGAGAGAGCCAACCAAGATTTGGAGAGAGTGTTGCGATGTTTGGTTTCCAGGAATCCTTCCTCCTGGAGTCAGCAGCTCTCAATGGTGGAGTACGCTCACAATGCGTTGCCAGTGTCATCCACGGGCCTCACTCTGTTTGAATGTAGTTTAGGTTACCAGCCACCAGTTTTTTCCAGTATGGAATCCGAGGTCACGGCCCCCTCCGCTCACGCCTTCATCCAGAGGTGCCGTCACACCTGGAGCAGGTAGGGTAGGGGCGTGCACCAAGGCTAAGGCTGATCGCCACCGGTCGAAGCCTCCCGTATACGTCGTTGGTCAAAAGGTGTGGCTTTTTACTAAAAACGTTCCTCTCCGATCCGTATCTAATAACCTTGCTCCTAAATTCATTGATTATGAGTAACATCATAAAAAAAAAAAATCTGGTTTAGTGATCCGTTACCTGAGGATAAACAGGGAGAATAATCACAAGAGATTGAGTGATGTTTTCTCAGTGATGGCATTTACAGGGAGTGCAGAATTATTAGGCAAGTTGTATTTTTGAGGATTAATTTTACAACATTAATAATTAAACAACAACCATGTTGTCAATGAACACAAACTCATTAATATCAAAGCTGAATATTTTTGGAAGTGGTTTTTAGTTTTAGCTATTTTAGGGGGATATCTGTGTGTGCAGGTGACTATTACTGTGCATAATTATTAGGCAACTTAACAAAAAACAAAGTTATACCCATTTCAATTATTTATTTTTACCAGTGAAACCAATATAACATCTCAACATTCACAAATATACATTTCTGACATTCAAAAACCAAACAAAAACAAATCAGTGACCAATATAGCCACCTTTCTTTGCAAGGACACTCAAAAGCCTGCCATCCATGGATTCTGTCAGTGTTTTGATCTGTTCACCATCAACATTGCGTGCAGCAGCAACCACAGCCTCCCAGACACTGTTCAGAGAGGTGTACTGTTTTCCCTCCTTGTAAATCGCACATTTGATGATGGACCACAGGTTCTCAATGGGGTTCAGATCAGGTGAACAAGGAGGCCATATCATTAGATTTTCTTCTTTTATACCCTTTCTTGCCAGCCACGCTGTGGAGTACTTGGACGCGTGTGATGGAGCATTGTCCTGCATGAAAATCATGTTTTTCTTGAAGGATGCAGACTTCTTCCTGTACCACTGCTTGAAGAAGGTGTCTTCCAGAAACTGGCAGTAGGACTGGGAGTTGAGCTTGACTCCATCCTCAACCCGAAAAGGCCCCACAAGCTCATCTTTGATGATACCAGCCCAAACCAGTACTCCACCTCCACCTTGCTGGCGTCTGAGTTGGACTGGAGCTCTCTGCCCTTTACCAATCCAGCCACGGGCCCATCCATCTGGCCCATCAAGACTCACTCTCATTTCATCAGTCCATAAAACCTTAGAAAAATCAGTCTTGAGATATTTCTTGGGTCAGTCTTGACGTTTCAGCTTGTGTGTCTTGTTCAGTGGTGGTCGACTTTCTGCCTTTCTTACCTTGGCCATGTCTCTGAGTATTGCACACCTTGTGCTTTTGGGCACTCCAGTGATGTTGCAGCTCTGAAATATGACTTTTCTCAGTTCACGGGCAGTTATTTTGCGCCTTGGTTTTTCCACACGCTTCTTGCGACCCTGTTGACTATTTTGAATGAAACGCTTGATTGTTCGATGATCACGCTTCAGAAGCTTGGCTATTTTAAGACTGCTGCATCCCTCTGCAATATATCTCACTATTTTTGACTTTTCTGAGCCTGTCAAGTCCTTCTTTTGACCCATTTTGCCAAAGGAAAGGAAGTTGCCTAATAATTATGCACACCTGATATAGGGTGTTGATGTCATTAGACCACACCCCTTCTCATTACAGAGATGCACATCACCTAATATGCTTAATTGGTAGTAGGCTTTCCAGCCTATACAGCTTGGAGTAAGACAACATGCATAACGAGGATGATGTGGTCAAAATACTCATTTGCCTAATAATTCTGCACTCCCTGTACTCGTATGAGGCGCCTCTTGCGATGACGCGATCTCACCTGAGAACATTCCCACCCAGCACCAGACGTATTTTGGACGTTGTTTTTTGGGCTAAATCAAGTCGGCCCGTCATAGCCTTCATTTAGCCCAAAAAAAGACGTTGAAAACTGGGCTCTGTTTGGTCCGTCAGATTTGGTCCAAATTTAGCCCAAAAAAAGACGTAGAAAACTGGGCTCTGCTTGGTCTGTCAGATTTGGTCCAAATTTAGCCCAAAAAAGACGTTGAAAACTGGGCTCTGTTTAGTCCGTCAGATTTGGCCCAAATTTAGCCCAAAAAACGACGTTGAAAACTGGGCTCTGTTTAGTCCGTCAGATTTGGTCCAAATTTAGCCCAAAAAAAGACGTAGAAAACTGGGCTCTGTTTGGTCTGTCAGATTTGGTCCAAATTTAGCCCAAAAAAGACGTTGAAAACTGGGCTCTGTTTAGTCCGTCAGATGTGGCCCAAATTTAGCCCAAAAAACGATGTTGAAAACTGGGCTCTGTTTAGTCCGTCAGATTTGGTCCAAATTTAGCCCAAAAAGTGACATTGAAAACTGGGCTCTGTTTGGTCCATCAGATTTGGTCCAAATTTAGCCCAAAAAGCGACGTTGAAAACTGGGCTCTGTTTAGTCCGTCAGATTTGGCCCAAATTTAGCCCGAGACGCGCGTCTGTTTCGGACCACATAGTCCTAATATAGCCATAAACATAATTAGTCTGTCTATTAAAGCAAGTGAAGAAATAGATTGTTGTAGAAATGGTTTCAAGTTACGTGCGTGTCATCGCACAACCAGCAGATAAATGATTTGTGTATAAGCAGTACGTTCGCAAACCATATATAAACATGTAGCCTACTGTATGATTTGGCATGGCAGAAATCCAGCAAGAATCGCCCCTAGTGGGCCATATCTCTTTGAAAACGCTTGTGCTGTGTATTAGTACATCTATCTCTGAACATTTAACAATCACTACATTCATTAATATGCCATCCATAAAATATTGCAGTATTTTAAACACCATTAGACCATAATAAACCGGAGCACTTATATAGCCTATTAATAAATTCATTTTAATTGCACCCATATGTAATATATTCACATTTAGCTATATGTGAAGTGCACTGTTAAATATATTGAAATGCTTTAAAAAAAAAAACATATGTAAAAAAAATACATAGAACATAAGCTTCATGTTACATCTGTAATTGTACATATACAGTATGAGGAAAAAATAAATTAATGCCTTATGTATAGCCTATTATAACCTCTGACTTCAAAATAGTTTTACATTCTAATACTGCTTTATTCTCATTCAATTTACAGTTTGATGTAGGCTAGGTTCACAGGCCTGCTATCCACTTAATGTATCAAGTTTCAGGACATTTGATCTGATTATCAAATAAATCAAAATCAAATCAAATCAAATCACTTTATTTGTCACTCTACATATGCACAAGTGCAACAGTAGGTGAAATTCTTAGGTGCAGTTCCGAGCAACATAGTAGTCATGACATGACATGTACAACATTTAAAGCAGCATCAGATTACACATCTGATGCGCACACAATTACTCACAGCACAGTATACACTACAATGAACAATAAATAATTTACACAATGTGAGTGTAGTTCTCACAGCTCTAAACAATATACACATACTTACAATATACATATACTTTAAACAATATACACTAACATACACTAAACAATATACATTACGCTATAATAATAATAATAATATACAATGTATAGTATAAAATATTATTCACAGATTGAAAAATTGAAATCCAAAGTGCAATAGATGCTGTATGATAAATAAATGTGTATATAATGTGTGTGTATCTACAGTGGGTTGTGCTGAGTGATATTCTGTCCAGTGTGTGTTATGATCCTGATGGATCAGGAGTTAAGTAGTCTAATTGCTTGTGGGAAGAAGCTGTTCTGGAGTCGGCTGGTGCGTGTTCTGATGCTGCGGTACCGTCTGCCTGATGGCAGCAGTGAGAGCAGCCCATGGTTCGGGTGGCTAGAGTCTCTGATGATCCTCTGAGCTCTCTTCACACACCGCCTGGCGTAAATGTCCTGGAGGGAGGGAAGCTCACCTCCGATGATGCAGCTGGCCGTGCGCACTACCCTTTGCAGGGCTTTTCGGCTGCGGGCGGTACTGTTGCCGTACCAGGTGGTGATTCAGCCAGTCAGCAGACTCTCTATGGTGCAGGTGTAGAAGCGTGTGAGGATGTGGCGGTTCATTCCAAACCTCCTCAGCCGTCGCAGGAAGAAAAGGCGCTGATGAGCCTTCTTCACAACGGCCTCGGAGTGGACGGACCATGAGAGTTCCTCTGTGATGTGGACACTGAGGAACTTGAAGCTGCTGACTCTCTCCACCGGTGCTCCATCGATGGTGATGGGGCGGTGTTCTCTCTCATTCCTCCTGAAGTCGACCACCAGCTCCTTGGTCTTGCTGACGTTGAGGGAGAGGTTGTGCTCCTGACACCACCGTGTCAGAGTGTGCACCTCCTCTCTGTAGGCCGTTTCATCATTGTCGGTGATAAGACCTACCACCGTCGTATCGTCAGCAAACTTGATGATGGTGTTGGAGCTGTGGATTGCCACACAGTCATGTGTGTACAGGGAGTACAGGAGTGGGCTGAGAACGCAGCCCTGAGGGGCTCCAGTGTTGAGAGTCAGTGATGAGGAGATGTTACTGCCCATTCTGACCACCTGGCGTCTGTTTGACAGGAAGTCCAGGATCCAGCTGCATAACAGGCTGTTTAAGCCTAGAGCCCGGAGTTTCCCGTCAAGTATGGAGGGCACAATGGTGTTGAATGCTGAGCTGTAGTCCACAAACAGCATTCTCACATACGTGTTCCTCTTTTCCAGGTGGGAGAGAGCAGTGTGTATAGTGGATGAATCAGCATCATCAGTGGAGCGGTTTGTGCGGTATGCAAACTGCAGTGGGTCCAGTGAGGGGGGGGAGAACAGAGCAGATGTGGTTTCTGATTATTCTTTCAAAGCATTTGCTGATGATGGGGGTCAGAGCAACAGGACGCCAGTCGTTTAAGCAGGTGGTTTTTGATTGCTTAGGTACAGGAACAATAGTGGACGTTTTAAAGCATGTGGGGACCACGGACAGGGAGAGGGACAGGTTAAAAATGTCCGTGAAGACTCCAGCCAGTTGGTGCGCGCACGCTCTGATCACACGGCCGGGAATGCCGTCTGGACCCGCGGCTTTACGGACGTTCACCCGCCGGAAGGATCGGGTTACATCCGCGGCAGATACGGAGAGTGCACTAACCTCTGTATCTTCAGCCGCGAGCTCTCTCTCCGCGAGGACGGTGTTAGTTCCCTCAAAGCGAGCATAGAAGGTGTTGAGCTCGTCCGGGAGAGAGGCAGCGGTGTTCACGGTGGAGTTTGTGTTCCCTTTATAGTCCGTGATGGTGTTAATTCCCCTCCACATGCTTCTGGAGTCGGTGGTGTTGAACTGTCCTTCAATCTTGTCCCTGTACTGCCGTTTTGCTGCTCTGATGGATTTCCGGAGGGCATAACTTGCTTGTTTATGCTCCTCCGCGTTACCGGAGTTAAAAGTGGAGGACCGCGCATTGAGTGCCGCGCGAACATCCCCATTTAGCCACGGCTTCTGGTTAGGGTACAGCCGAATTGTTTTGGTCGGAACAACGTCATCTACGCACTTCCTGATGAAACACGTTACGCTATCAGCGTAAACCTCGATGTCGTCATCAGAGGCCGACCGGAACATCTCCCAGTCCGCGTGATCAAAACAGTCCTGTAGCATAGAATCTGATTGGTCCGACCAGCACTGGATGGTTCTGAGGGCGGATGCTTCCTGTTTGAGTCTTTGCCTATATGCGGGCAAAAGGAGGATGGAAGCGTGATCCGATTTGCCAAATGGTGGGCGCGGGAGGGACTTGTAACAATCCTTGAAGGGAGAGTAGCAGTGATCTAAAACGCGGTTCCCTCGCGTGTTGAAGCTAACATGTTGGTGGTATTTGGGTGCGATGCGCTTGAAGTTGGCTTTGTTAAAGTCTCCGGTCACAATAAACGCAGCGTCAGGATGCGCGGTTTCCTGCTCACTCACTGTCCTATACAGTTCCTTTAGTGCCCGGTCTGTGTCGGCTTGTGGGGGAATATACACAGCTGTGATGATGACCGCGGTGAATTCCCTCGGTAGCCAGAATGGTCGGCACAGAAGCATGAGAAATTCCAGATCAGGAGAACAGAAAGACTTGATAGAATGTACGTTCCTCTGATCACACCAGGATCGGTTAATCATAAAACATACACCCCCGCCTTTGCTTTTCCCGGAGAGATCTTTTTCTCTGTCCATTCGATGCACGGAGAACCCCGTGGTTTCGATGGCCGAATCTGGAATCTCAGCGGACATCCAAGTTTCTGTGAGGCAGATAATGCAGCAGTCCCTCGTGTCTCGCTGGAAAGAGATCCGCGCTCTCAGCTCGCAGAGTTTATTGTCCAGAGACTGAACATTTGCCAGTAAAATACTGGGAAGCGGGGGTCGGTTTGCGCGGCGTCTTACTCTAATGAGTACGCCAGCTCTCTTCCCTCTTCTCCGGCCGCGTTTGCGCGGTCGGGCCGTCCAGACAAAGAGCTCCGCTGCTGTGTTTGTAAACGGCGGTTCGTCACTGAAGAATTTAAAGTCCGGTTTTCGGTGTGCGATTGCCGAACCAATGTCCAAAAGTGTCTGTCTGTCGTACGTAGTAAGGCAGACAACATCCAAGACAAAAAACACAAAAACTATAAACAGAACAAACAAAAAACTACAATGTTTCAGCAGAGCTCGCGACGTTGCGGCCATCCTCGGCGCCATCTTGACTCCTTCAGACTAAACTGACAAAAGACTAGCTGCAAAACTCCGTCTCTCATTGTTATTTTCATAATTTCAGGTAAGTTTAGTGCCTACAATTACACAAATAGTGCATACAAATGTTACTGACACTTTCTTTCCTGTAAATGACACGCTTGCGTTGAATATTACTTTATAGAAATGGTTTAGTGTCTTTGGAAAAAGTCCTTTAGCATGTTGCAACCGTTATGCTAACGTTAACTATAGGTAGGTTAACTATAGACTTGAGCTCTTGTTTATGGAAGTTGGGGCTTTTAAAATCACATCTTATGTGTAGATGAGATATTTTGATTTGTTTGGAAGTAAGCTAATTAATTTTAACCTAAATATATATCACCATGCATTTGTAATTCTTTTGAAATATATATATATTTACGCACACATTTTGTTCTTTTAAAAAGGCTTTTATTGTTTACACTGTATTAGTATTACTAAATAAGTAAACCTAAAAATTTTAGGGTAATTTTTTTGCATATCTGTATATTACTCTTTTTCTATTATGCATTTCACCTCTGCTATAGTTTATTTCTAATAAACCTGGCATTGTATAGGCTACTAAATATTTTTGACTAATGTGCGTAGATTCCTCGTGGCTGATGGCCGTGCACTAGAGATGGAGCGACCATCTCTAGACATTATGAACCATATGACTGGTAAGTAATACCAAAGTCCCTTTATAAAAAAACATACATTAGCCTAATTCTGTCTGTTTTACATCGTGTTATTTTCAAAAAAACATATTATAGATGCGAATGCGCCATCAGATTTGAGATGAACCGCGGTGCTGAACATGCCAAACCGTGGGTGGAAAGCGGTACAGTTCGCTTTCTTTTGCCGAGAACTTTTACACCTTTACACTTTTACTGTTAAGTTAAAGCTACATATTCATGCATGAAGTTAAAATCATTGTTATTCTGTTAACAAAGACATTCTGACAAGATTCTGTCATTTATTCACCCTCATATTGCTCCAAACCTATATATGACTTTCTTCTGGGGAATACAGACAAAGCCATTTGAGATTTGAAGAACTGTTTTGCCCATACAATGAAAACAATGTTGTGTCCCGTTGACTTTCATTGTATTGACAGAAAACCCATACATTTTTAAATCATACCATTTTTGCTGATGACATGAGGGTGAGTACAAGATGACCGTATTTCCAGTGTACTGTCCTTTTAACATTTCAGCAGTTTACTTTTTTGTAGTACTTGCATAGTCATTTTAATTGTGCAACATTTGCAATGTATAGGAAGTAACAAAACTGTTGAAAATTTTAGTAAATTGTTCTCATGCTATTAGTCAGTTTCCAGTCTTTTGTGCCCTGAGGTGGAAATGCCCTAACAGTGATGGTGTATACTTTACATTTTGGACAACCATTGTTTTTTGTTGTTGTTTTTTTCATTTACATTTCTGTTATTGTTTTCTTTCTCACTTTAGATGCTGGAGAAAAACAGCCAGGCTAAAGCATTCAAAGTGGAAGCTTCAGGATTGGGATGGTGGAAGGAGCAGAAGAACTATACTATTGCTGCGTTCTATTATTTATCCGTGTCGGAGCTCCGACTAGGAAGACAGACGTTACCTAGCAACACGCACCAACACGCCCCCTTTCCTCGGATTTTGCCGCTCGGAAGTTTGGACAACTGTGAGGACACCGAGCAAGAATTCCGAATCGGAATACAAGATGGCTGCGACCTGTGTGACTTGTAAGTATGAATTGTTTTCATTGTTTTTGGACCGATTTAGTTGTTTAAATGTTCATTTGGCAAAGATGTTCAGATATCTCTATGCCTAGTAGACCTACAACAAACGTTCATTAAAAAGGGTCCTGTACCCGCCTTTTTCAAACTGGCGCAGCGCTGACTCGCGGTAGGTAACGTTAGAAAATGCATGATTTGATTTGATAACATTAACCTAGATTATTGTTAGCTATTATTATATAACCAAGTGTGTGTGCGGAGTGTGGAGCGGCCAGTGCTACCATAGCAACAGCTTTCCGGGTGGCGTCCATGTTTTTCTCCGACTCGGACGCGCAAAACATACCAGAACGCTTGAAGTGTGGAAGTGACGTCATATCCGATGGCCGAGTCGGATCGTTGACCATAATAGAACGCACCATATAACAACCCTTACTATAAACATGACCAAATAAAAACAAGGAAACACATTAACTATTTCCCATTTCCATCTCCTTTAACCATAAACAATTGTTAAACTAAAGTTATATATTGAACAAAACTTTTACTGTACTAACCCATTATTAATGTCTGCTAATATGTACTACCCTTACAGTTACAATCTGGAACTCTTTTCATACATTCTTTTTATATATATATATATATATATATGTAACCGGGGCAGGAATAGCCTGATATTTGATAAATTCCCCTGGTGATTTGCCCTTTTGTTTGCTTTGACTCAGCCGCGCGCTGTCCCCTTTAAGAGTGTGCATGCGCAGATGAGAGGGAGCGCGTCAGACTGAAAGAGAGCGCAGTTTGAGACAGAGTCACACAGAGGGAGGAATAGTCGATTAAACTGTTAAAGAGAGAACTTTTCCAGTTTGATATTGACTTGTGAATCTGTGGTGATAACAGTCGTGTGATATTGTCGAGTGTATGGTTGATTTCGCTGCTCATACGAGTGTGGTGTTCCTGCACGTGAGAGATCTTCCGTGGTGAAAGGAAATACAGAGACATTGGGGAAGATTGAGCGTGAGTTACTCTGTAATATGTTAAAAAAAGTTGTTGAAAGGTTAAATAACACGGTTTATTTCATATATTAATGCAACTTTGAGTAATTATTGTTCTTTATGCCGTGTTAGAGGGGAGAACAGCCGTGCACCAGCTGCCACAGCTTTTTCTGTGTGCTTCGAAGTCTCAATAAGAGTGAGTTTTGATCATTTTATTCTCCTAAAGTGTTTATGTATAAGTTATAAAGAATATTGGTACCTTTGTTCAAGTGTATACTATTTTTCTTGAGTGTAGTTACTGTTTGATTTGAACAGAAGGGGTCAAACTGTGGATTGTAATGTATTAAAGGATTAGTTCACTTTTAAATAAACTTTTGCTGATTATTTACTCACCCCCATGCCATCCAAGATGTCCATGTCTTTCTTTCTGCAGTCGAAAAGAAATTAAGGTTTTGGATGAAAACAGTCCAGGGTTTTTCTCCATATAATGGACTTCAATGGCTCCAAGCGGTTCAAGGTCCAAATGACAGTTTCAATGCAGCTTCAAAGGGCTTTAAACGATACCAGACGATGAATAAGGGTCTTATCTAGCGAAACGATCATTTTCTGCGAGAAACCGAGCAGTATTTATGCTATTATTTTACCTCTTTTCAGACAACCGTGATCATCTCTGAGCACAGCCAGTACTTCCGCCAAGTGAGGTCACATTTTGATCGTGGTCATAGATATATCGATCGTAGATGCCTCATTCTACTGATCCGTGCAAGCGCTAATGAGGTATCTACGTATATATCTATGACCATGGCAGGTCTTTCTTTGTTACAGCCCCTAAGCTATGGAACTCTCTCCCCCTGGCTCTCAGGACAACAACCACGTTAAATGAATTTAAAAGTAAACTCAAAACACATTTGTTTAATCAGTATTATCATTCATGACCATGTTAACTTGACATAACACAATCACAATGTTAACTGACTACCAATAATCTGTTGCATCTTTACTCTAACTGCCCACCATGCTGTCTGTAATTATGTTTGTTGCCTTTGTTTTTCATGTTGTATTGCAAATGTAGTGCGACTTGCAACTGCAATCGCTCATTACTTGGACTGGGCAAATGTCCACTGTCCGTCTATGTGTAAACTGCATGTTATTTACTGTTATTGTGAAGCGTCCTTGAGCTTGGGAAAGGCGCTATATAAATTAAACTTATTATTATTATTATTATTATTATTAACGCTGTGTCTCATTTGAGGCTCAGTCAGGAATAAAAGAACCCGTTTTCTTTAGATGTTATGGCTGTGTCTTATTTCCTGACATAACCTTTGAACGGCCATATATATATATATATAATCTCTCACACTTTTAACAATCAGTTTTTGTCTTATCAGTCCCCTCTGGAGATGCATGTGCATTAGAATCTCAGATACGTATAGCTCATATTCAACAGTCTATTGAGATGCATACTCTATGTTGTGTTGAACAGTCCATTATTGCTTTTCAATGCAGCTTTCTGAGTGTTTCCCCTCGTGATCTCATATGCTTCTTCCATACCTTGCTTCCACTTTTCCATGTAGGTTTGATGATTACCGTCTCCCTGCTCTGGAGTCAGACTAAACAACATATCAACAGGCAGTCGTGGGGAGCGTCCATACAACAGGTAAAAGGGTGAGAAACCGGTTACTTCACTTCGAGTGCAGTTATATGCATAAATCATTTTGTTTAATGAGTCTTTCCAGCTAGTCTTTTGTCTCTCTGTGAGGGTCCTTAACATCTGGAGCAGTGTTCGGTTAAACCGCTCAACCTGTCCGTTCCCTTGAGGGGTGGTAGGGAGTGGTTCTCGATCCTGCAACTCCACAGTATGCTTTCAGTTGTTTGAACAGTTGATTTTCAAATTCACCACCCTGATCATGATGTATTCTGGTTGGGAATCCAAATCTCAGTGCATAGTCATTGAAAATCTTTTCTGCAACGGTTTTGCCTGATTTGGATGTGGTGGCATAAGCTTGTGCAAAGCGTGTAAAATGGTCTATTATTACCAGGATATACTCGTAACCTCCGCTACATCTATCAAGATGCAGGAAATCGATCGACACCAGTTCAAACGGTTGAGTGGTAACAATGTTCGTTAGTGGTGCTCTGGTTTCATGGTGGGGTCTTTTATGTTTAAGGCATACACATCTCCTCGTGACATAATCCTCAATCTCTTTTAGCATATACGGCCAGTAAAAACGATCCCGTATCAGTGAGGTGGTCCTGTCCACACCTTGATGACCCATTTCATCATGGAGTTCTTTTAACACTGTACTTGGGTCAAAGACGAGACGTCACAATTTTGGTGTCCGCATCAAATTATGTTTACAAAGTCATTTTATATACATAAAAAAACATTTTAAAAGCAAGTAAAGTGTCTACTTTACTATTTCAAATAACTTTTGTCAAAATAAAATGTCAACATTTAGGGGAAATAATGTTCCAAAGTGTAAAATTGTCATTCAGCGTAATGGTCCGGACTTTGATTTTGCCATTACATCTTTAAATAAATGTATAAAATAACAAGTAAAAAACATGTTTTCTTGGCATTTTCAAATATGTGTTGGCTGTGTTATATTAAAAGGACTATGTCTTATTTATTTTTTTAAGTATTTAAATAACATGGGGACTTCTGTCCCAAAAATCCAGTTTGTAAGAGATCATTCAGTGTAACATGATCAAGAAGCCCTTCTGAAATCATATAAAAAAACAGATAGTCATTCGACAGTCTGTGACATCATCAAAAGGCACCCTGAAAACCGTTTGGTACTGCAGAAAAGTGAATTCATTGCTCTTAAATATTTGATAATTCCACCTTTTCATGGTGTGGTATTCTAAGATACAAAACTGCATGTCATTCAGTGAAATGCCAAAAACTGGTCAAGCTCACTGTATGACACAGGTGGCCAGCTGATGGCCTGCAATATAAGCAGAAGTAGAAGTTTCGTCATTCTGGGTAATGCTTTTTTCATTCAATGTAATGCAAATTCTCTTTTACACCACAGTGTCATCCATTACACTGAATGACAGTATCACTGTATAAATAAAATTTTTAGCATCTTATTTATATTACAGATAAATGAGGAATGTTTAGCATGGACAAATATGTGTTAAACTTAATAAATATGAATATTTTAATGCATTTTTGTATTGTTAATCAGTAGTTTAATCAATTATTGATTCATTTTAGATGCCCATAACCAGAGAGAGTTGAAAGGCACTGTAAAATGCCAAAAACCCAAAAAGTAAATGCAGACCCAGTAGCGATTATCACACTCTTAAAGCTCATTCACACCAAGAACAATAACTATTATGATAATTATAATGTGACCATATCAGCATCTAAACAATAACACTGTTCATTCTAAGCATGTACTGCAGTTTTGTCGTCTGCTGCTTTAAATTCTCCACCCAAAATACCCATCCTGATTACATAATTTATGTTGGAAAATAAAAAGTATTCATAAATATAGCTGCAAGGAGTCACTTTTGGAGCAAGTCAGAAACAAAGTGACAAGCTAAGCAAGCATGGCAGAGAGCATCAGAACAGTAGAATAAAATGCTTATTATTTTTCAACACCTGCTTCTGCCATCATTTACTCAGGAATATTATTAAAACTAATTTAATAATACAGACTAATACTAATACATTGCAATTATGGGAACAATGGAGATATTATCTCCCTTTTTGTCAAAATGTCATTCAGAGTAACAAACCATGGTCATTCAGTGTAACAGATATATTTATGTAAAAAATAAACAATATACTTATTCTTACCTGTAATCATTAAAATATATAAAATAATATGTGATTATACAAACTTTTATTTTATTTTAAATGATTTTCACTACCTTACAAAAACTTCTCACTGGCAAATGGGTAAACCTAGTGGTTTGAAGGATAGTGGCAAAGTATAAAGATTTAAAAATTACAATGAATTAGTATTTGTGGGTTGAGGGTTTTTCTCCTGTCAGCTTACACTGAATAACTGGTCCCACAGTAGGGTCATTTCTTTGGTCATGCTTGATTTGATCTGTTGTTAATGGAAGGATAGATGTCTCTGGAGATATTGTTGCGGAGATGGCTGACACACCCATGGACCATGACACACTGGACTCGTTCTGATTTTCCACCGCTTGTGTAGCAGCCCCAATCACATCATATGCCATCTCCTCTGAACACTCTTTCATGAATGTGTCCATATCTAGAGGCATTCTGGACAGACTGCCCGCATCAATATTTTCCCTTTCAGGGCGGTATTTAACCGTAAACTGAAAGTCTGCCCGCTCTGCTACCCATCGGCACCCTGTTGTATTAAATTTGGCAGTGGAGAGTATATAGGTAAGTGGGTTATTGTCACTATATACTGTAAAGAATGGGGCATAATACAAATAATCCCGAAATGTTTCTGTAATGGCCCATTTTAGGGCTAGGAACTCCAATTTGCCTGAATGCAAGTTGTAGTTTTTCTCTGCTACAGTCAGAGTACGGGAGCCATAGGCGATCACGCGGAGCTTTCCATCCTGCTTCTGGTATAATACAGCGCCTAGTCCCTGATTAGATGCATCAGTATGAAGAATAAATGGTTGTGAATACTCTGGGAAGCCAAGGACAGGAGCTTGAACAAGGCAGTCAATCAACTGTTCCAGAGTTGACTGGTGGGTGTCAGTCCAGTCAATGGGCGTGTTGGACAGAACTCCCCCACCCCTTTGTTTAGTTTGCCCTTTCCTCTTTTGGTTGGTTACTACTTCTGTTCTCTTGGGTATTTTAAGCAAATCATATAGGGGACTGGCTATCCGTGAAAAATCCTTCACATACTGCTGATAATAGCTCAAAAGTCCCAAAATTGCTCTGTTCACCAACATTGCCTGGCTTTTTGTGTTTCAGTGCTCTTACTGCAGCTGTATCAGCAGGGTCCATCCTATTTCCTTCCATCGACACTATCCGTCCAAGGTACCGAACCTCAGCTCTGAACAGGTCCCATTTTTTTGGTTTCAGTTTTATCCCGTGCTCCCTTAGCCGCTGCAACACCTTTCTGACATGGTTGACATGGTCCTCAAACGTCCTACTAAACACAAGAACATCATCCTGGTACGGCACACATATCTCATACCTTAAACCCTCTAAACATTCCTCCATGCAGTGTTGAAATGCTGCTGGTCCATTCATGAGCCCGAATGGAATCCGTACCCATTTGTATAGCCCCCAGGGAGTCACAAAAGCTGTTAGATGTCTGCTGTCTTTTGCCATGAACCCCTGGTGATAGGCCTTACCCTGGTCCAATAGTGAAAAAAGGGTGTTTCCCCCCCCAGGTTATCCATTACATCCTGGACCCTGGGGATTGGGTGGCGATCAGGATGAGTCTTCCTGTTGAGCTCTCTGTAGTCGATGCATAAACGTAGGGTACTGTCTTTTTTTCTCACGCAGACGATTGGAGAGGAATAGGAAGACATGGACTTTTCAACCCACCCTTGTGCTATCAAGTCCTGCAAATAGTCTTTCATTTCTTTATACAAAGGCTTGGGCACAGAAAGGTATGTTTTTGTTACTGGTTCATCATCTTTGAGTGAAACTCGACACTCAATTTGAATGGAGCTACGTTTAGGTACACTAATTCGCTCATTTACTGTTCGCACTATGCTCACACGCTTTTTCTAGGTTCACTGCATTAATGAATGTTTTTGCTTTGTTTCTTCTAAGGTGAGGGAATGCGATCCTTACTGCCTTGACCAACTCCTCTTCCTTTCTGTGCTCTACCTGGTCCCCTCGACTGTCTAGCACAAGGTGTTCAATAACGTTAAATCCAATAATAGGGCATTGTTGCCGTTTACCTTTTAGCACTAGCACAGGTATTAGCCACTCACTCACTGTATTTGTTTTTTCTGTAGCAAAAACGTTCTTCCTCTCAGGTTTTCCATATGACTGGATACTTTGTTTCCTAACACCTGAACATATATGTGGCTCACAATCTCTCTTGTGTACGGGCCAATGGGATTCCTGGCATTCTTTTGAGCAGTATAATGTAGATTTACACACCGAACAACATTTTAATTTCTGTCTTTCTTTTTCTGCAGTTTGCGCAAGACTGGGACTTATTTATGGACTTGGTTACCCCGTGTCCCTTGGGAGCAACCCTTCTTAGTTTAAATGGCCCCGATCCCCGTTTCTCTGCTCTACAGCCCGTCCTGAATATCGCTGTGGCGCAAATCTCTGTTGGAACTGGGTTGTCTCTCCCATCCGTCCTGGGCCATAGGGTGGTCGGTACTCCCGCATTGATGTAGTTTGTTGGTGGTGGTAATATGGCATGTTACTTGATCCGGCCCTATAAGGAGGGGACTGTGGGTTTGAAAACATTGGACATGGGGCAGGTAGTTTTTGTGACTCAGAGCTTGGTGGCGGATACTGTGGGGGGGTGGTCTTTTGTATAGTTTCCATGATTTGGGAAACCTCAGCTTTCAGGTCTTTCAACAGCACCATGTCAGCACGCATTTCTTTAATTTCACATAACAAATCAGGGGGGAGGGAGTTTGTGCTTTGCTGGGTGGTGCGTTTCTTTTCCACCGCCACCTCACTTGATTGGTAGACTGTACTCACATTAGTGGCTCTTGATGAAGCATTGTGTTTCTTTTTGTCCTGTCTCTCCTTCTCATTGGCACAGGCGATATCAACTTTCTCCAGCAAGAGCTCATCTGAGGTGTTAGGCTGCAAGAGGTAAGGCTGTAGGTCACTTTTAATTAGATTAGATTCAACTTTATTGTCATTACACAAGTACAAGTACAAGGCAACGAAATGCAGTTTAAGTCTAACCAGAAGTGCAATAGCAGCAAGTGCAGGATATACAAAGGTTGCATAAGTGCAGAACATGGAAATGTACTGAATATATATAAATATGTATAAATAGAGAGATGGATATTACTATAAACAGAACTGAATTTACAGGTGAATATGTACTATGAATATAATATACAGATGGCTATTACTATAAACAGGATTTTACAGATAGAGGTATGCGGTAATATGTTAGGCAAGATGAGGAATATCAGTGGATTATGGTAGTGCAATAAATTATGGACGGAGCTATCCGAAAAAAAGTGGACAGTGGTTGCATATTAAAGTTAGAAGTACGGTGCAAAATGCAAGTGTAAACATTTGGTACTATAAATACAGTCGGCAGTGCAAATGAGCATAATCCAGTAAAGGTATGGTAGTGCAAAATGCAAATGTAAACAGTTGTTACTGTAATAAACAGTCAGTAGTGCAAATAACAAAGTGAAGGCAGATGTGAGGTAGGAGAGTTAGCAGTTTATGAGGGAAGTGGATCAACGGGGGTTTGAGTTCAGCAAAGAGACAGCTCTGGGGAAAAAACTGTTCTTAAGTCTGCTGGTCCTGGTCCGGAGGATCCTGAAACGCCTGCCAGAGGGCAGGAGAGAAAACAGTCTGTGGGCTGGGTGAGAGGAGTCCTTGAGGATGCTGCGAGCTCGATGCAGACAGCGTTTCCTCTGGATGTGCTCGATGGCAGGTAGTGGAGTCCCTGTGATGCGCTGGGCAGTCTTCACCACCCGCTGCAGTGCCTTGCGCTCCGCAACAGAGCAGCTCCAATACCATACTGCCACACAGTTGGTCAGGATGCTTTCTATTGCGCAGCGGTAGAAGTTCACCAGGATAGCCGAGGAGAGCTGATTCTTCCTCAGTGTCCTCAGGAAGAAGAGGCGCTGGTGAGCCTTCTTGACCAGGCTGGAGGTGTTGGTTGTCCACGACATGTCCGCCGAGATGTGGATCCCCAGGAACTTGAAACTGGAGACACGCTCAACAGCCATTCCATTGATGTGGATGGTGTCATGTGTGCCTCTTGACTCCTTCCTGAAGACTCCTTCCTGTCTTGACTCCTTCCAGAATGTTGTCATTCTGAAGGCCAGTCAAGACAGTATGCATTAACAGACTCTGAACTAAGGCTGGGTTGTACTTTAGGCTGGACTCAGAAGCGAACAGTATTTTCTGCCTCAGGTCCATTGCCCTTATCAGAAAGCTTTGGGGGGGCTCTTTACTGCTCTGAACCTCAGAGGTGAGTTGTTTGTATAAATCTGTGGCCCCTCTCTCTTGGTAGTGGGATCTAAGGATCCTGCGGAGGGCAGGCAGTGTAAGCTTTTCTTTCCCTTCAAGGTAACTCCGTAACTGTAGGCCTGGTGTGATTGCACGGATTACAGCGTCAATGATATCCGATTCTGGGTAACCTTTGCCAAGCCCATTTTCAGTCTGTCTGGTCAGGCTAGAAAAAATTAGCCTATCCTTCTGCCCTGGTTCACCTATTTGACCTGCTATTTTGAAATCCTTGCGCCACATGGAACCATCTGGTGAAGCTAGAGTCATATTCTGTGCAGGAGTACTGACACTTGAAAAGGGGTTCTTGTTTTTGTTTAATGCGTCCCGTATTGCATTCTCTTTTTCTTCTAATGACAGCCTGAGTGCCTCAACCTCTTTCTGCAGTTTTTCCTGTTCATCAGTTTGCTTTGGATTTTCATTTTGTATTTGATCTTTTATGTCTTGAATATTGAGAAGTTCTGACAGACCCTCATCCTCTAGCTCTGTGATTTCTTCCTGTTCAAGGTGCTTTATGATATGGGGAAAGCAGCTGATTGCGGTTTTTACCAATCACATGTTTCTCGTCAGGCCCTGAGATCTGAAGTGCGTTGCATAATCTAGATAGTTGTCCAACAGTCAATCTGTATAACGCTCCCTTAATTTCCAGCTGAAGCTGCTCCAATTCAGACTCCATTTCATCAGAAGCAGTGAAAAGAGCAGTAGTGAAGATGTATCTGACTTAGCTGGCTTTTGATGCCCCTAGTGGTCACTTAGCTCACTTCAGGATGCAGATTACCAGCTACTGTCTGAAAACCACCGTCGGCTACTGAACTTCCTCTGATGCCTGAGTACTTTTTGGGGGATGATCGACACAAGGGTTCCACCTACAAGTGGGGGGTAGTCCTCATGTCAAAAATCCCAGCGGTGCCTCCAAATGTTACGCCTGAGGATAAACAGGGAGAATAATCACAAGAGATTGAGTGATGTTTTCTCAGTGATGGCATTAACTCGTATATATTTCATATTAAACACACACATCTCATATCCACATACAGGTTGGTCACAATAATATATATATATATACATACATATATATATATACGTCTCCTTATTTTTTGTGAATATAAACGTATTACCATATGCAAAGAGTTCTCAAACAACATCTCATTTGTCACCATTAGTGACTAACACATGAATACAGTTGTGTATCTTCTTACAAAAACTGCTAACAGTTACCAAGATAAATAGTACGAAACATACTACAAAATATATAAATGCCCTTGAACTTTTCCAGGTGGTAAAACCCATATTAATGTTACTTGTCGTTAGCCCAGGCTGCCATGTGCTCCACGTGTATTTGTACTAACATCATAAAATAACACTTTCACTCTCAATCAACTAAATCTATACATATCTTCAACATTTAACTCATTTTCTAAATGCACTATAATCACTTTAGTGATCCGTTACCTGAGGATAAACAGGGAGAATAATCACAAGAGATTGAATGATGTTTTCTCAGTGATTGCATTTACTCGTATGAGGCGCCTCTCGCGATGACGCGATCTCACCTGAGAACATTCACCCATATAGCGCAATTCTCGCGATACAGCGAGACATGAGCAATGGAGCGTATAGCGCGACTTGCGATACAGCGAGACATGAATAATGGAGCCGAGCCTAACGGATCTACTATGCTATAACAACCCTTACTATAAACATGACCAAATAAAAACAAGGAAACACATTAACTATTTCCCATTTCCATCTCCTTTAACCATAAACAATTGTTAAACTAAAGTTATATATTGAACAAAACTATTACTGTACTAACCCACTATTAATGTCTGCTAATATGTACTACCCATTACAGTAGCGTGTTCCATAGTTTTGGCGCATAATTTGCAAAGGCCGCATCACCGATTTTCCTTCGTCGATAACTGGTAACCTCCAATAAACCTGCACTAGATGATCTTAGGGTTCTTGATGGAATATAATTAACAAAAGAACTGGCAATATAGTTTGGTCCTTGTCTGTTAAGAGCTTTGTATGTGATGAGGAGGACTTTAAAATCTATTCTAAATTTTATTGGAAGCATAAGAGAGGATTCTTATATAAATATTGAAAGGTATTGTGAACTTACAAATACACTTCCAGATACATACATACACACGCACACACATGAGACCCTAAGCAGGATCCTAAGCAAAGAGGTAGAAAGGGAAGGAAGAATGTCCAAAAATGGCAAAGAATGAAGAAACCAGCATCCTCTGTCGGTGGGGTGACAGTCAGCTGACAGCCAGTCAGCAGTTTTCCTCTGGAAAAAACCTAAGAAACTGCATTGAGATCAATGTAAACGATTCTGTATATATATCCCTGTATTTTGTTTCTTGGTTGTGCATCTTTTGATTTGTTTGATAGGTGCATCCTCATGGAGAAATTAATTCTCTATGAGTATTTCCTCAAATTGCTCTGCTGTATTATTTTAACTTGAATTGCTCGAATGAGAACACAATCTTTTTTACATCTATTGCTTTGAACTGCATGCAAGGTAATTAGCCTGTATATTCGTCCACTCATACAGGACAGCCCTGTTGAGATTGGATAAGCTGAAGTATTATAATCTGTAACCTTTTGATATTTTGCTAACAAATATTAATCATTGTGTAACCAGTATTTTTTATCTTTTGTTTAAATACATTTTTATTTTATAAAGACAAAATACTGTTCAGTTTTTACTCAGCTTATAAAGACAGTTCTATAAGAATAGAAAGAGCATTCTAGTACATCTTACAAGGCCAAGGTCAACCAACCATCCATGAGAGAATCTGATGGAGGGTAAGCATGAATTCATTCAAATGGTTATTGACTGATTATTGATTTTGTATTGTTCAATAAAGGGTAATGAGTTCATACACCTAGATTACTGGTATAAGTTAAACAAGCCAGTGAAGGTTTAGACCTAATTCTGACCTGACAGCACACGACTACTAGTTGCAGTTATTATTATTGTATTCTAAGGTTTAATCAGGACCTGAGATAAATACCAGATCTCACCACAGAAGCCATTGCAGTGCAGCTAATACTGGTGTCATATGTTCTCTCTTTTTAGTTCTGGTTCTGGTTAGTAACCGAGCTGCTGAATTTTGAATAAGCTGAAGTCTGTTTATTGATTTTTGAGGGAGACCTGTAAAAAGTGCATTACAATAGTCTAGTCTACTTGAGATAAGAGCATGGATTAGTTTTTCTGCATCTTTCCGGTTTAAGAAAGGTCTTATTTTAGCTATATTTCTTAGATGGAAAAATTACGATTTTGTTACCTTCTTAATATGGGAGTCAACTTAGATCTGAGTCTAAAATAACACCAAGGCTTGTAACCGTGGTCTCAATTTGACTAAATTCTGGAGCTGAATTTCTTAGTTTTTGGGCCAACTAAACGAATATCAGTCTTATCCTCATTTAATTTTAGGAAATTATTACTCATCCAATTATTTACTGACGTAAGGCAGGTAGTAATAGAATTAACAGCTGTGTAACTATGGAAACACACATTGTTTTCTCTGATGATGTCACCAAGTGGCAGCATGTACAATGAAAATGAGAAAGGACCAAGGCAGCTTCCTTGTGGGACTCCACAGAGGACTTCTTGTTTCTCAGACATGTTCTCCAAGTTTAAACAGTTTTAAATCATATCCAAGAGCAACATAAGCAGCTGGAGGAGTTGAATTGTTTCTAAACAGTTGTTTGAGCAAAACACTTAAAGGGTGAAAAATGAAACCCCTAAACACATTTTTGAGACGTTCACAGATATTGACATGCTGCACATCGCTGAAAACACTAAAAGCACTCATACATTTTGCCAATAAGTGAAAATTGGTTATTTTTGCGTTTTTCTGAGCAATTTCTTTCTTCTGGGTTGAAAAGCAAAGTCGCACTACTCCCACTTTTCCACAGCTTCACACACCCATTTTAGAGAGTTTTTGCAACTCTGAGGCATGAACGACCAGACTAAAACAAGGGGCTTTCATGACACCTTAAAGCTGGATAATTGTGATTGTAAGTGTGATGATCATCTGCTAAATGAGCAACAGCGACCACAATTCACACCTTCAGTCAGTGAAGCCGCTCCCACAGCCGTTCATGAGAGTTTAAATGCTGGGAATATTCCCATCTTCCCACAGGAGAAGAAGAAGCAAGCAGGAGGAATTACTACAGGAGAAACTACAGACATACTATTGTAAAGATGGAGTTTGAGGAAGAACCCTGCAGAATAAAAATGATGAGACCAGTGTTGGGCTAACGTATTATGTAATTGATGAGTTATGTAATCAGATTACTTTTCAAGTAACTAACACATTACTTTTAAAATTTACAACAAAATATCTGAGTTACTTTTTCAAATAAGTAAAGCTAGTTACTTTGGTCTCCCATTTATTGACGGACAGCTCTCTTGTCCCAGTGTTGAGAGGAATCGTAAGTGCAGAGGCTTTGTGTGTGAACATGATGGTTATTGTAGTTCTAGACTAAATGTGAGCTGGCATTTACTCATCTCACTTGCACAAAAATTCAGTATTCCTCAAAATGAATAAAATCAGTCAAATGCTAAATCAGAATACTACGCAAACCTCCAATAATTAAATATGTTGAATAAAAATATAAAAGCTAACAAGCCTATAGGTGAGGAAAAGTAACACACAAATAATGTAACACATTACTTTTCTAAAAAAGTTGTGCAATTAATTACTTTTAAAAGGAGTAACTCAATATTGTAATGAATTACTTTTTACATTTTGAAAAGACAGAGGAACAAACAGGTTTTGCTTCATTCTCTTTAATGAGGAACATTAAGAGGAAAACTTTGATCATTTGGGGCACTCTGAATTTATTTTTGTTTCTAATTTTTAGACGTGATGGAAGTGAATAAAGGCAAAAGGCATAATTTTCAAAAGAAGATAGAAAATGGAGATGGAGCACGGTCGTTTCACAGACTAAAAAGAATTTCACCCAAAAACAAGCTGGAAAATCTGGAGTCAACGGATCTTTAACATGCTCTCAGTGTGGAAAGAGTTTCACATGTAAAGGAACCCTTAAGAGACACATGAGGATTCACACTGGAGAGAAACCGTTCACATGCTCTGAGTGTGGAAAGAGTTTTACTCAGAAAAGCCATCTCAATGATCATCTGCACCGTCACTCTGGAGTGAGATCATTCAGCTGTGATCAGTGTGAGAAAACATTTGTTGTGGAATCAAACTTAAGAAGACATCTTACAATTCATTCTGGTGTGAAGCCTCACTTTTGTTCTTTTTGTGGAGAGAGTTTTTCACAACTGAGCTCTTTAAAAGTGCATGAGCGCATTCATACTGGTGTGAAACCTTATATGTGCTTTGACTGTGAGAAGCCCTTCATCACATCCAGTGCCCAACAACACCAGAGAATTCACACTGGAGAGAAACCGTACAAGTGCTCACACTGTGGAAAGAGTTTCTTTTGGTCAGGAAAGCTGAAAGATCATCAGAAAGTTCACACTGGAGAGAAACCGTACAAGTGCTTACTCTGTGGAAAGAGTTTCTCTCAGTCAGGAAACCTGAAAACACATGAGAGAGTTCACACTGGAGAGAAGCCGCACCAGTGCTCTTCATGTGGGAAGAGTTTCACCCGATCATCTAATCTAAAGAGACATAAGAAAAAACGTTGCCTGAAGACGTCTAAATGAGCAAATGTTCATGTTCGGATCCATCACTCACTAATAATACACTTACAAGTAAATAATTTGACATTCAGATTCAGCAAAAGCTGGAATTTAGGAAACCATAGTGATTTAAGAGGGTCATTTGCTAAAACTAGTAGTGAAGTTTGATCATTTGTCAAAGGACATTTTGGCATAATAGTTCATGAAAGTGTTGCTGTAAAATGCTGTGTTCCCTTTCAGTCGGTCACGTTCGACGTACGTCGGAACTGACCGACGAATTGGGATCTGATTTCAGAGACCAATCTACTTCGAGTGTTTTAAAACGAGCCAATGAAGATTGGCATGCGATTCACTCATTCCACGCACCGCCCCGCAGCGCGGGTATAAATAAGGAAGTGGAATGAATGAACATTGCTTTCTACTTCGGAGCCGAACAGTGAATGTTTCCTGTTTCTACGAAGAGTGTAAACGAGTCTTGTGAGAGGAATGACTGCTGCTTCCAGTGCGGGTGTGACGGCGCATCTCAGCGAGTGGCCGCTTCAACGGAGATCAAAGAGTTGTTTTACGCTGGGCGTTTCCGTTTTTTGAGTGCACACACAGGCTTGCACCTTTGTACTGTGTGGTGCCGCGGTCATCTCCATGAGTGCTTCAGCACATAAAAAGAGCAGTTTCCTTTCTAAAAGAGCAACACGGTTTGATCCTGCGTCTTTTTCAAGATGTCATTCAAACCGTGTGTTTCTGGATGCGGTTGTTTCCTGTCCTCATTTGACGGCCATGATCTCTCTCACATATAAACATGTGAGATTGCGTTCGTGGGTGATCCATGCTCTCTCAGGAGAGCATGGTCACGTCGACGCACTGTTCGTCTCAAGCCTTTCTCGTAAGGGCATGAGAGCTAGAGATGCGCGGTCGAGACTATGAGACCTCAAACGGGGTTGAGTTCCTTTGCCTATTCCCCGATCTAGTTTCTTTTCTTGCAAAAAAAGCCAGAAAAGTGCTATTTTGGTTAAGCCTTGGTGACCTGAGGATTACAGTGGTGCTTCCCCACCGGGTACGTCTCCGTGGGCCCCCACTCCTCTATCGCATCACAAGCATGCTGAGACTGTGTTCGTGGGTGGTTCATGTTCTCTCATGAGGACATGACCACGTCGGTGCGGTGTTCGTCTTGCCTTTTCATAGGGCTTGAACGCTCAGCGCACCGTGTGCCGTCGAGTGTGACGGCCACGTTCACTGTCTCACATGCCTGCTGGCAGCCTACAGATGGGATTGCTGGTCCTTTTAAAAGACAAGAGGACCTAGTGTTTCATTTGGGGCTCTGGCAGAGGACAGATGTCAATTGCTGCATCGGAGAGAGGGCTGTTGTGCGCTGGAAATGATAATGCTGAGTTCCCACTATAATAGTGTGTGTGCTTTTGCTGAATCAGATTCAGAGTTGAAAGCCAGGCTTTCCCGGGTGGCTGAGGCGTAGTGCAACGCGTAAAATCGCCTTGCCTACCCCCGTGCCTGTTTCTCCGGATGGGCATTGGGAAAATTAGCAGTATGGAACTATTTGGTGTCAAAATATGGAACACCAAAAGGGCCAAAATCTGTATAAATTTTTCCCTCTCTCACTACCCTCTGTCCTGCATGCACAAGGGTAGTCCCGACCCAGGGGTTATGCAGGAACCACGTGCGGTGGTGGACCTCGCTCTCCGGGCGACGGAAGTCACCGCACGCTCCCTGGGTCAGGCGATGTCCACACTAGTGGTCCAGGAACCTGGGGCTAAACCTGGCAGATATGCGTGAGTCCGACTAAGTTCGGTTCCTCAACGCCCCTGTCTGTCAGGCTGGCCTCTTCGGTGACGCCGTCGAGAACTCTGCCCAGCAGTTCTCTATGGCCCAGAAGCAGACAGAGGCGGTTAAAAAAAACCAAACAAAAAAAACATCCTAATTCGAAAGGGCGCCCGCCTCTACCTGCTTGTCGCCCCCAACCCGCTCAGGGCTTGCTAGTCTACAAGCAAGCGTAAGGGCAAGCGGCCCTGAGACGGGCAGATCAGGGAGAACAGGAGCTGCTCTGAGGGAGTGGGTGTCCGCACCCCTCCCCCACCCCCCGGAAGAGGACCAGGGGGCCCCGACTGGTGTCATACTCTGCCGCTGGCTCTCCGGAGTCCAGCGGTACCCACATTCAGAGCAGTTTCCTCTCTCCCTGAGCACCAAGAGGGCCAGGTTGGCAGTGTGCGACGCCTCCGGGCCTTCTCACTCCTTTCCTCCCCTCCCCCCGCCGCGGGACAGCGGTGTGGGCACCGAGAACGCCCCCGGGCCTTCTCACCCACACTCTGCCCCACCCTGGAATACTCAGACAACGCTCTGGGCCGCCTCCGGGCCTCTCGAGTCAGGTCTGTTTATTCCGCCTCGCTGCTCCACCCCGGGTACGTCTGTGGTGCCGTTGGTCCTGCTTGTACAGTCTCTGGGGGCTTGGCTAAAGTCAGCTCCCCAGACAGTCTCGCTGGCTCATCCGTACCATCAGACTCGGCTACGCGATTCAGTTCGCTTACCGGCCTCCCAAGTACAGGGGCATCCTCTTCACCTCCGTGCGAAGCAGCGATGCTCAGGTCTTGCGGTTAGAGATCGATGTCCTGCTGGCGAAGGACGCGATCGAGCCAGTTCCTCCAGCCGATATGAAGGCAGGGTTCTACAACCCCTACTTCATTGTACCCAAGAAAGGTGGTGGGTTAAGGCCAATCTTGGACCTGCGCATTCTGAATCGGGCCTTGCACAAGCTCCCATTCAGAATGTTAACGCAGAAATGCATTCCTGAATGCATCCGTCCCCGAGATTGGTTGCAGCGATCGACCTGAAGCCCTTCAGGCTGTCCCGGTCGCCTCACAGCTTCACGAAGTTGTGTGAACACAGGGACATGGTGCTCCGTCACCTCAGCCGGTTGGGCCTTTGGGTCAACCGAGAGAGGTCGCTTCATGTCCCAGGTGCGCTCAACCGGACAGCCGACGAGCTCTCACGGCAGCCTGCATCTCCGGGAGAGTGGCGACTCCATCCCCAGGCGGTCCAGCTGATATGAGACCTCTTCGGAGCCGCACAGGTAGACCTGTTTGCCTTCTTGCACAGACTCTGTGCAAGGTCAGGGAGGACGAGGAGCAGGTCTTGTTAGTTGCGCCCTATTGGCCCAACCGGACCTGGTTCCCAGAACTAACTCTCCTTGCGACAGCCCCTCCTTGGCCGATTCCCCTGAGGAGGGACCTTCTTCTCAGGGACGGGGCACTCTCTGGCACCCGCGTCCAGACCTCTGGAAACTCCATGTCTGGTCCCTTGACGGGACGCGGAGGTTCTAGGTGGTCTACCATAAGCAGTGGTGGACACCATCTCTTCTGCTAGAGCCCCCTCTACTAGGCGCCTCTATGCTTTGAAGTGGAACCTGTTCGTTGAATGGTGCTCTTCCCACCGGGAAGACCCCCGAAGGTGTTCGGTTAGTGTCGTGCTTTCTTTCCTGCAAGATGGGTTGGAGCGAAGGCTGTCTCCCTCCACCCTCAAAGTGTACGTCGCAGCTATAGCGGCGTATCACGATACAGTTGAAGGCAAGTCCTTGGGAAAGCACGACCTAATCGTCAGGTTCCTCAGAGGTGCGAGGAGGCTAAATCCTCCTCGTCCAAACTCGTTACCCTCTTGGGACTTGGCTCTAGTGCTCAGGGCACCTCAGAGCCCTCCCTTTGAGCCTTTGCAGTCTGTGGAGCTTAAAATCCTGTCAATGAAGACAGTGCTTCTGACTGCATTGGCTTCTATTAAGAGGGTAGGGGACCTGCACGCACTTTCGGTCAACGAATCGTGCCTAGAATTCGGGGCGGACAACTCTCACGTTGTCCTGAGACCCCGGCCTGGATATGTGCCCAAGGTTCCTACCACTCCCTTCCGGGACCAGGTGGTGAACCTGCAAGCGCTGCCTTCGGAGGAGGCAGACCCAGCCCTGGCTTTGTTTTGTCCCGTCCGCGCTCTTCGCGCTTACGTTGACCGGACTCAAAGCTTTTCGGACCTCAGAGCAACTCTTCGTCTGTTACGGAGGCCAGCAGATGGGAAAGGCTGTCTCCAAGCAGAGGTTGGCCACTACTGGATAGTGGATGCCATCGTCTTGGGTTACCAGTCCCAAGACGTACCTTGCCCGTTCGGGGTGCGGGCACTCTCAAGAAGGAGTGTTGCTTCATCCTGGGCGCTGGCTCAAGGTGCCTCGCTGACAGACATTTGTAGAGCTGCGGGCTGGGCGACACCTAACAAGTTTGCTAGATTCTATAGCCTCCGTGTAGAGCCGGTATCTTCCCGCATCCTCGCCCCCAGGGGCCAGTAGCGCTAAGTGCCCGTTCTAAGTGTCGGCTTGCAACGCCACTCCCGCCCTCTGGGCCGGATACGTGCGTCTATTTTCTCCAGTTGTGTTCCCCGGAAACGGCTAACCCTGTCGAGCTCCTCCGTCACCCCTGCGGTGCCAGACGTTGCGGCCGTCTGACGCCAGGCCTGCACCCGTATGCTTGTGAAACGTGTGTGTAGGCTGGGTTCCATATGTAGTGGTTCCCTCACGGCAACCCCATATGTGTATTCTTCCACGGTACCTGCTACCCTACTTGGCTAGCCCCGTGTCTTTCCCTTGACAGAGCCCACTCTGTCGTCTCTGGGCGTGTTCTTTCCCCCCTGGAACCAGGCTGGAACCACCCCAGAGACTGCCATATGTTGTACTACCCTGCTTGGTTAGTCCTTATGTGTATCCCGCCACCAAGCCTTCCTCTGGAGGACGTGGCTCCGCAGCGTACCATCTTCCGAGACGGGCACGCTTCCCAGCGTTTTCCACAGTCACACTGGGTGGGTCTTGCAGAAACAGCAGTGACTGACCTCCCTGCTTGGAGCCCTGACTTCCGTACCATCTAAGACGGTCCAGTGCGCTTAAGCAGGACGCTGGAAGGGCGTTTTGGTAGAGATCCCAATTCGTCGGTCAGTTCCGACGTACGTCGAACGTGACCGACTGAAAGGGAACGTCTCGGTTACGTACGTCCCGTCGCCAGGTGCTGTGCTTCCGCTAGGAGGCCGAGTCACGTGTTCGGCTCCTCAGCAGAAAAAGCAATGTTCATTCATTCCACTTCCTTATTTATACCCGCGCTGCGGGGCGGTGCGTGGAATGCGTGAATCGCATGCCAATCTTCATTGGCTCGTTTTAAAACACTCGAAGCAGATTGGTCTCTGAAATCAGATCCCAATTCGTCGGTCAGTTCTGACGTACGTCTCCGTTCCCTCCTTCAGGGAACGAGGGTTACATACGTAACCGAGACGATTTATGAAGAGATTTTGTTAAGGAGTTCACATTTTGAAAATATTTTTTTGCAGTTAAAGAAATGTTCTGTACATTTTGAGACTAAGAAAAATAAAAAGGAACACATGACATGATGAATAAACTTGTTTACATGAAATCAAGGGAAACGTCTTGGGTTACTTGACTTGTAAGACACTGATTCGCTGGTTCAGCTGTGTTTATTTGGGGTTGGAGCTAAACTCTGCAGGACAGCGGCCCTCCAGGACCGAGTTTGGAGATCCCTGAACTAAACCAATGTATTTAAAATGCATTTATTTCATACTAAGTATACTACAAACCACTAACATATTTACTGACATAATGCTTGAGACTTACTGATATAAATATTATAATTAAACTTAAGTTGGACATTAGCACTATTTCTGGATAACTAAAGAAACATTTTTTTTTAAATCATATTAAGTACATAAATATGTAAATGTATTTGTAGTATACTTTGCATAAATGTATTTCAAATACACTTCAGTGTATTTATTTTTCACTAGCGTAGAGACAAATTGCCATTCAGTTGTGATTTACCTAAAACTATAGTTATTTCTGTCACTTAAGACTGGCATAATTTACAACAGCACTAATGTTGTTGATTTTAATATATATTATATATTTTGACTTAATTTTAAAGTTAGATAAATATTATTAATAAAAAATGTAGATATTTCAAGATTTACCTTAAAAACTCCAGAACTTTGCCTTGAGCAAGTTGTCTGATTTAGATTTCTCACAACAAAAATAAAGTCACAGTCTGATAAACACAATTAAATCAGTTAAAGATACACTATAACTTTTGGCCTTTAAAGGATTAGTTCACTCCAGAATTAAAATTCCATGATAATTTACTCACACCCAAGTTATCCAAGAAACACTGAAAAAATTAAAACCTTGGATCAACTTAAAAATTGAAGTAATCAATCACACAAAATATTTGACATTGACTCAAAGTAAATAATTTACTTTATTTTATCCTGAAAAGTTTAAATCCATGCAACCACTTTTTAAAGGTTGATCAAACTAATTATTTTAAATTAGAACAAACTAACAAAATTAATATGTATAGGTTAAAGTAAATGAATTATTTTAGGTTGGAACAAACTAATTATTTTAAATTAAAACAAACTAATATTTATAGGTCTGAGTGTATTAATTATTTTTAGCTTGTCTCAAATTCAAAAAGAAGTTGTCATTATTTGAAATGTATAATAAATCAACACAAAAAATGCTTTTAATACATTGATCAATGACTATCAGAACACTTTCCTTTAGAACACAGTTATATTTATTATTCGATAAACAGACAACATTGAACATCTGTTTCAAATGTATGAAGATTAACAGTCTGCTTCACACAAAAATACTTTGAGTTCACAAATTTGTTACAAAATAATCAAATCATCACTTGATGACATCACATTAGTAGTAATATTGAATTACGAAGGTTTGTCCTTTCCCAGTGATAAAGATCGCCATGGTTGTCCATGCTCCAATTCTTCAACCTCATTTTCCGGCATGAAAATGAAAAAGAAAATAAGTACGTTATAGCTTCAGAAATCTCACAATTTCATGTTAGATCATAATGTGCCAAGCTCTTATACGCTCTAAACTTTCAAAACTTGAATAGGAGCGTGACGAGCGAGAGGCGTGAGAGAGCGGCGCGAGGCCGGTGAGTAATTCGATGATCAGCGCCAGCTGCGCGTCACACCGGTCTCAGATCTCTCATGGAGGAGCGACGACAGTGAAGGACGAGAGAGGACCAGGCCTGGGGGGTATTCCAGAAAGCACGGTTAACCTACCGCCATATATACCTTGAACTCTCGGTTGATTAACCCAAACCTTGCTTACTCAAGGTATGCTGGTTCCAAAAACGCGTCCGAGAGTAAGTTCAGCAGAGGTGTCAAAAGTATTTGCATTCATTACTCAGGTAGAAGTATAGATACTAGGGTTTAAAAAGACTTCTGTAGAAGTAGAAGTATCAACTCAAGCTTTTTACTCAAGTAAAAGTGTAAAAGTATTGGTTTCAAAACTACTTAAAGTATAAAAGTAAAAGTAATGTAAGGGGGAAAAAAATGCCATTAAAGGGGTAGTTCACCAAAAATGAAAATGTCATCATTTACTCACCCTCAAGTTGTTTCAACTGGTATGAGTTTCTTTGTTCTGAAGATATTTTGAAGAATGTTTGTAACCAAGCAGATAGAGCAACAATTGACTGCCATAGTAGGGGAAAATGTTATGGCAGTCAATGGTTGCTCTATCTGCTTGGTTACAAACATTCTTCCATATATCTTCAGAACAAAGAAACTCATACCAGTTGGAACAACTTGAGGATGAGTAAATGATGACAAATAAAACGAGGACCGTGACGTCGCCCGGTACGGCGCAGCCGGGGCCCCACCCTGGAGCCAGGCCTGGGGTTGGGGCTCGTATGCGAGCGCCTGGTGGCCGGGCCTTCCCCCACGGGTCCGGCCGGGCTCAGCCCAAAGGAGCGACGTGGGGACACCTTCCCGTGGGCCCACCACTCACGGGAGGGACCATAAGGGGCCGGTGCAAAGCGAATCGGGCAGCAGTCGAAGGCGGGGGCCTAGACGACCCGATCCCTGGACACAGAATCTGGCTCTTGGGACATGGAATGTCACCTCGCTGGCGGGGAAAGAGCCTGAGATTGTGCGTGAGGTTGAGAGGTTCCGACTAGAGATAGTCGGAATCACCTCCACGCACGGCTTGGGCTCTGGAACCATACTCCTCGAGAGGGGATGGACTCTTCACCACTCTGGAGTTGCCCATGGTGAGAGGCGGCGGGCTGGTGTGGGTTTGCTTATAGCCCCCCAGCTCTGCCGCCATGTGTTGGATTTTACCCCGGTGAACGAGAGGGTCGTTTCCCTGCGGCTTCGGCTCGGGGATAGGTCTCTCACTGTTGTGTGTGCCTACGGGCCAAACAGCAGTGCAGAGTACCCAACCTTCTTGGTGTCCCTGGGAGGGGTGCTGGAGAGTGCTCCGACTGGGGACTCCGTCGTTCTACTGGGGGACTTCAACGCCCACGTGGGCAATGACAGTGAAACCTGGAGGGGCGTGATTGGGAGGAACGGCTCCCCTGATCTGAACCCGAGTGGTGTTCAGTTATTGGACTTCTGTGCTAGTTACAGTTTGTCCATAACGAACACCATGTTCAAGCATAAGGGTGTCCATCAGTGCACATGGCACCAGGACACCCTAGGTCGTAGGTCAATGATCGACTTTGTGGTCGTTTCATCTGACCTGCGGCCGTATGTCTTGGACACTCGGGTGAAGAGAGGGGCGGAGCTGTCAACTGATCACCACCTGGTGGTGAGTTGGATCCGATGGCGGGGGAGGAAGCTGGATAGACTCGGTAGACCCAAACGTACTGTGAGGGTCTGCTGGGAACGTTTGGTCGAGTCTCCTGTCAGAGAGATCTTCAACTCCTGCCTCCGGCAGAGCTTCGACCAGATCCCGAGGGAGGCTGTCGAGGCGGCAATCCCCGAACCCGGTGGTGGACACCGGAAGTAAGGGATGCCGTCAAGCTGAAGAAGGAGTCCTATCGGGCCTGGCTGGCTTGTGGGACTCCTGAGGCAGCTGACAGGTACCGGCAGGCTAAACGGACTGCAGCCCGGGTGGTTGTGGAGGCAAAAACTCGGGCCTGGGAGGAGTTCGGTGAGGCCATGGAAAAGGACTATCGGCTGGCCTCGAAGAGATTCTGGCAAACCGTCCGGCGCCTCAGGAGGGGGAAGCAGTGCCCTACCAACGCTGTTTACAGTGGCGATGGGCGGCTGTTGACCTCAACTGGGGATGTTGTCGGACGGTGGAAGGAATACTTCGAGGATCTCCTCAATCCCGCCGTCACGTATTCCATTGGGGAAGCAGAGGCTGGGGGCTCAGAGGAGGACTCGTCCATCACCCAAGCTGAAGTCACTGAGGTGGTCAAGAAACTCCTCGGTGGCAAGGCACCGGGGGTGGATGAGATCCGCCCTGAGTACCTCAAGTCTCTGGATGTTGTGGGGCTGTCTTGGCTGACACGCCTCTGCAGCATCGTGTGGCGGTCGGGGACAGTGCCTCTGGTATGGCAGACCGGGGTGGTGGTCCCTCTTTTTAAGAAGGGGGACCGGAGGGTGTGTTCCAACTATAGGGGGATCACACTTCTCAGCCTCCCCGGGAAAGTCTATGCCAGGGTACTGGAGAGGAGAATTCGGCCGATAGTGGAACCTCGGATTCAGGAGGAACAGTGTGGTTTTCGTCCTGGTCGTGGAACACTGGACCAGCTCTATACCCTCTACAGGGTGCTGGAGGGTTCATGGGAGTTTGCCCAACCAGTCCACATTTGTTTTGTGGATTTGGAGAAGGCATTCGACTGTGTCCCTCGCGGCGTCCTGTGGAGGGTGCTGGGGGAATATGGGGTCCGGGGTCCTTTGCTGAGGGCTGTCCGGTCCCTGTATGACCGAAGCAGGAGTTTGGTCCGCATTGCCGGCAGTAAGTCAGACTTGTTCCCGGTGCATGTTGGACTCCGGCAGGGCTGCCCTTTGTCGCCGGTTCTGTTCATAATTTTTATGGACAGAATTTCTAGGCGCAGCCAAGGGCCGGAGGGTGTCAGGTTTGGGGACCACACGGTTTCGTCTCTGCTCTTTGCGGATGACGTTGTCGTGTTGGCCCCTTCTAACCAGGACCTTCAGCATGCACTGGGACGGTTTGCAGCCGAGTGTGAAGCGCTGGGATGGGGATCAGCACCTCCAAATTCGAGGCCATGGTCCTCAGTCGGAAAAGGGTGGCTTGCCCACTTCAGGTTGGTGGAGAGTTCCTGCCCCAAGTGGAGGAGTTCAAGTATCTAGGGGTCTTGTTCACGAGTGAGGGGAGGATGGAACGGGAGATTGACAGACGGATCGGTGCAGCTTCTGCAGTAATGCGGTCGATGTACCGGTCTGTCGTGGTGAAGAAAGAGCTAAGCCGTAAGGCGAAGCTCTCGATTTACCGGTCAATCTACGTTCCTACTCTCACCTATGGTCATGAGCTTTGGGTCATGACCGAACAGACAAGATCACGGATACAGGCGGCCGAAATGAGCTTTCTCCGCAGGGTGGCTGGGCGCGCCCTTAGAGATAGGGTGAGAAGCTCAGTCACTCGGGAGGAACTTGGAGTAGAGCCGCTGCTCCTCCACATCGAGAGGGGACAGCTGAGGTGGCTCGGGCATCTGTTCCGGATGCCTCCTGAACGCCTTCCCGGGAAGGTGTTTCGGGCATGTCCAACCGGGAGGAGGCCCCGGGGAAGACCGAGGACACGCTGGAGGGACTATGTCTCCCGGCTGGCCTTGGAACGCCTCGGTGTCCCCCCGGAAGAGCTAGAGGAAGTGTCTAGGGAGAGGGAAGTCTGGGCATCTCTGCTTAGACTGCTGCCCCCGCGACCCTGCCCCGGATAAGCGGAAGAAGATGGATGGATGGATGGATGGGTGAAGTATCCCTTTAACCTCTTAAAGGTAGGGTAGGTAAGAAATGGTTAAAAAACTTTTTTTTCCAAATTTGTTTAAACTTTCTTTATATATCAATACATAATTAAAATGTTAGTACTCTGAAAAAGAAAGTATAAAAATTGAGTGTCTGTAGACCTCTCACGACTGTTTTAAAGACAGCTCATTATTTCCATTCACTCCACATTCTCCCTTCTGGGCTCTTTCCAAAGCCACGCCCCCAAAACACATGAACGCGCTACGCCGACTGCTCAGCTGGAAGACGCATTATTTACCTGAGACGAGCGGAGAAGGAGGAGCGGAGTGCATGTAGTGACATCATGTCAGTTCCTGGATGCGGTGTACTAGCTTTTACACATGCATTTTGTTATCTAAAGTTAAATTTTGCAAAATTCAACACGACAGCGATCAACTTGAGCTAAGCATATTGAGTATGTATCATCTCTACTAATGGCTCGCTAAGTGTATAACATTGTAACTTTATGCTAAGTAATGTTATGTTAGCTATTTTAGGCAGCTACGTGTGCTATTGATACACGCTTCATGAAAACATAAACCAAAAAAATTTATAATCAAAATGAAAGATTAGCTGTCCAGCAGAAATACAGCCATCAAGGAGTCGCTTTTCAGCCCCTTGAGGTCCCTCAGTTCTCGCCATCGTTGGAAAGCCATGCCGATATTTACTCGCGTTTGATTTCTTTGTTTATCCAAATACTTTTTGTGCATTGCCTTTTCTTGTACTGTCTTCCTTTTTTTGCATTGTTTGCCTTCGCTGACTGCAAAACCCGGCACTGTGAATTTTGAATGCTCTTTCTCTGCCATTATTTTGCTCTTCCTAGGTTTCGTGCCTCTTGAACTCCTCAAATCAAATGGGTGCGCGCATGTGGGCAGATCCTGTAGCAAAAGGGGTGGTAGCCATGGTAGCGAGAGAGAGTGACAGTCGCCCAAGCCAATCACTTGTTTCGTTCCGGACTAAAATAATGAGCGGTGTTTATTGCAGATTAAAAAGTCTAGAGTCACCAGATTTTTATAACTCTCTTTTTCAGAGTACTTACATTTTAATTATGTATTGACATATAAAGAAAGTTTAAACAAATTTGGACAAAAGTGTTTTAGATCATTCTTACCTGCCCTACCTTTAACTGTCACCGTCCCACAGGTGGGACGCCTGGTGCTCTTTTCTTGATCACCGTTTTTTCGTATCATATATAAAATTCAGAATTCCTACATTTATTTGTTGCACAGTTTTTTTCTACAGTTATATTGTAAAGCTAAAATACCTTTATCAGTTTGCAGTGTTAGATTTGTGGCTGCATTTGAAGTTATTTTTCGCTTAGGAAAAATAAATAATATTACTGTCAAATGCATGTCAGATAATAAAAATACTGTAATAAAAACAGTAGTTCACCATGTATTTGTTCATGTTTTATTAAGGGACAAGTCTGAAGTACACCATAAAAAAAATTCTAGCAATTCATACAGGGCTAGTAGTGTATACAGCTGTATATACAGACACACACAGGTATCGGATCAGTACTCGGTATCGGAATCAGTATCGGGAAGGGAAAAGGGTATCGGAACATTTCTACTGTATATTTATGAAACATTCAAGGCTTTTTGGTGAGTCACACACTGTTTTTGCGCTGGTGTCATTTGCGCTCGGCTTTATATCATGTAATCCAAGAATAGTACGTCAAAAATGTGTTTCTACCGAGTAGTGCGCCATTCGACCCACTAGCCAGACCGATTAACAAACACAGACCGGAAGTTAACTTCAGGTCAGGCATGTAACATGGCAAAGCGCGTTCATCCGATGAAACCGTCTATATAGAAAAATGTAGTATTGGTGCATATTGATTCGGCGTCATCTCTTCACAGGTGTTGGTCATCTGAAGTCTTCATAAGAGGCTGGATCCAGACGGGAGCTGACACACTCACTAGTTACCTCAGGATGCTCATCAGATAAAACAGAAAAGCAAATGGAAAATACAACTTTGAGCAATGGGCTCACTTAGATAACTTTGGGCAATGGTTTTTCTCATGAGTCCGAAGATGAGATGATGAGGTGAAACTCTTCCCACATGAAGAGCACTGGTGCGGCTTCTCTCCAGTGTGAATTCTTTCATGACTTTTCAAGGTTCCTGAATGTGTAAAACTCTTCCCACAGTGTGAGCACTTGTACGGTTTCTCTCCAGTGTGAATTCTCTTGTGGTTTGTTAACTGTGCATTTGTAGTAAAGCTCTTCCCACAGTCAAAGCACACATAAGGTCTCACACCAGTATGAATACGCTGATGCACTGTTAAAGAGTTCAGTTGTGAAAAACTCTTTCGACAAAACAAACAAACGTGAGGCTTCACATCAGCATGAGTTTTAAGGTGTTCTCTTAAGCCTGATTTCAGAACAAATGTTTTCTCACACTGATCACAGCTGAATGATTTCACTCCAGAGTGACGGCGCAGATGATCATCGAGATTTCTTTTGCGACTGAAACTCTTTCCACACTGAGAGCATGTCAAAGATCCTTCTCCAGTGTGAGATTTCATGTGTTTCTTCAGCTCTGACTCATGCACGTAAAACATCCCACACTCAGAGCAGGTGAAAAATCCTTTGACTCCGGATTGTCCAGCTTGTTCTTGTGTGAAATTCTCTTCAGTCTTTGAAACGACTGCATCTCCATTTTCATTTTTGAAATCATGAGGTTTTTGAAACGGCTGTTGTTCATCTTCATTTTTACATGTCAGTTTTCCATCTTCATTTTTGAAATCATGAGGCTTTTGAAACGGCTGTTGTTCATCTTCATTTTTACATGTCAGTTTTCCATCTTCATTTTTGAAATGATGCTGTTTGTCTTCATTCACTTCCATCCGGTCTAAAAATGTGATGTAAAGAAAAAAGTAATTCAGAAAGCATCTTAACACTTAAAAGTAGAGGTCGACTGATTCATCAGTTTTGCACCAATAGCTGACTGGTGGAACAATTGGTTACCGGCAAAAATCCACACCGATAGTTTTTCCGGGTTGCGTCTGTTGCTGGAGCGGCTGAGAAGGGTGCGCTGACATTACACAGTACGAGAGCGTTGAGAAGGGGAGAACCGATCGTTTCGTGTCTTAAGACATCAATGTGTCGTCACAAGGTTTAATTTGGATGTCTGTGCATGTTTTTTTTACTCTGATAGATTTTGCTACCATTCACATGCATTACACGACTGACAGACTGCAACGGTTCGAGTAAAAATCTTAATTTGTGTCCTACTGAAGAAACAAAGTCACCGATATCTTGGATGCCCTGGGGGTAGGGCTGTAACGATTTGACCAAAAATAAAAACCTCGATTAATTGAACATTTTACCTCGATTACGATTAATGAACGATTATTTAACTCTTTTCCTTTTTTTTGCCCTCATAAGGTTGAGTAAGTTCCTGATAAGGTTTTTTCTAATGAAAGTGCATTTCTTTGTGATTTTAAAATACTTGAAGGAAACGGTTCACTTTCAGCAGATTTCTGCTTGTTGTCAGATACAGATAAATGAGCACAGTAGGCCTACATTACATTTATTTGAATGCATTAATGAGAGAGTGATTGTGTGTGAATTACTCATACCGTCTCTATTCATTATGAAGCTGTGGTTTGTACTTCAAAGGTATTAAAATATATGCCTATAACGGTTGAGTTTCTAAGCTACTTTAGTGACTTTAGTCACAGGACAGCGTTGACACTGCGTTTCTGCGCTGCTCTCTGCGCGCGATCTTCACGTGATGTGCGAGCTTCTGTCTGAGTGTTCGTTTGTCCCAATATTTCAGGCATTAGTTCAACATAATACACATCTGATGGTCTAAAATAGCTCCAAAGTTCAAACTGGCAGGCCTTAAAACACATAAATGACAAAGCTTTGTGAGGACGCAGGTGAAAGGTCTGCCTGTCAGAGACGCGACTCGGCTCTGTGTCACAGAAAAAAGCTGAGCACTGAACAGATACGTTTTCCATATTGTTGTTTTTTAATAGTGCACAATCACTTTAAATGTTCAAGCTTTTAAACGCATTTACTTGACAAACTTTGGACGAACGTGAAAGCGATCTGGCTTCGGGGCTTGCGCGCGCCGTGTGTGTGTGTCAGCATGTAGGCTATAAGAAGAACGGAAATTAACTTCCCTGTATAAACTGTGTAAAACATGCCGTTACTATAGTGATTCTGGGCATCTATAAACAAAGATAACTGCTCCTGCATCTCTCTGTGTGCCTGCAAACTGCACTTGATGTGATTGACGGGGCGGAGTCATGTGACTAAAACCGAAATAACCGACATGGGAAAAATACGTCGGTTAGAGGTTCTGAATTTCGGTTTCGATTATTTTTTGATTAATCGTACAGCCCTACCTGGGGGTAAGCAGATAAACATCATATTTTCATTTTTGGGTGAACTATACCTTTAAATGGTCAAATACATACAAATGCATGTACAAAAGTACCGTATTGATGAGTATGCACGTAAACACAGTCGGTCTCAAGCGAACGTATACAGTTGAGATAGTTGTGTAACAGTACATATGACAGTTTTAACCTTAATTGTAAGGATTAATCTGCATTTATTTTATCAGGGAAGACATCCAGTTTTATTTAACATTTGATTCCTTATTATGTCTCTTTAGTATTTTTTACTTTTTTTAAGTCAGCGAGAGAGCGAGACGAGAAGAGGCGGATAACACGTTCTCATGTCCCACAACCTCACCAATGGCCAGACAACATTCCTCCACACTCACCGCGGACGCCCCCTTAACTACGTGGCGCTGGGTGAGTGAACTCAAAACTTGCATGCGTGGGGCCGACATGCGATAAAGAGAACAGCATGCGGCCCAACAAAAAAAACCAACAAACCACAACAACGAGAGAGAGAGAGAGAGCGAGAGAGAGCGAGACAGACGAGAAAAACAAACAAGCATGCAAGTGGAAATTATTGCGGCTGGAAAAATTAGCTCTTTTTTTTTTATTTAATCGTGCGATTAATTGATTTATTGACTATCGCGACAGGCCTAACTTCAATACTAATGTTAATTATTAATTTTATTTGTCTCTTCATTCTAATTTACTTATTCGTTCTTGCTATGGAACGAAAGCAAGAGCACCCTCAGTTGATACTGTAATAATATATTATTATTAGCAAAATGTTTTTAAGTTTGCGTTCCTATTTACAGCAGTGAGAAATGTAGCCAATCACAGACATGTTTGTTGATCTCATGGACGCGATGTCCAATCAGAGGTGTTTAAGTTTGAATCTGCTCAAAATGCTGGAGTTTGTTTAAGTGCTGAGTTCTGCTCGCTCTTGTGAATCCAAACAAAGACACATAAGCAGACATTATTCAGTGTGTGTAGACAGCTTTATTAAGAGATGGCGAACTGAGATGAGTGACAGCTTGTTTAGTCTTTCGAGGCTATATAGCTATAATCCATTGAACAAAGTATTGTTTTTCATGCTGCTAAGTTTTGGAAGTGACATCTACATATAAATGCAGGATTCACACTTGAAACTGCAATTGACAAAGTGATACTAGCATGGGACAAAAATGGCATGTCAAAATAGATACACACAATATAGGCTAAATGCTTAGAGACTTAGAGATTACTAGAAAAATATTTATCAATATGTTTTTTAAATTCTATTCAAATTATTTGTAAAACTAATGCCGTCATTTAAAATGTCTCACTGTACATTGCTATCCTTGTTATGGCGGAGTCGTTGCTAAACATTAAATCTGCACTTCTCATTAATTTCAAATACTCAGTGATTTGATTCTCAGGGTGCTTTCACACTAGCAGTTTTGATGCGCATCCGGGTTCAATTGACGTCAGAGTTTGGTTCGTTTAAATGATGTGAACGCCGTCTTCTGAACTCGGGTGTGCACCCGTGAACCGTACCCGAGTCCGCTTAAAATGGGTGGTCTGGGGTTCAGTCCATTTAAACTCCGGTACGGTTCGCTGCGGATGTAAACGCAATCGTACTAAATCACAGAAGTGAACCGCTATTAATAACGTATGATTTGATAAAAATGTGTGTTTGTGTGCAACGCTATGCATTTCACGCTCGCTGTTGTTACGAAACAACTGGGTAAACAGCTGCCGCTTTGATGACGCAAACGCACCCTGGGTACGGACCCAGGAGGAGAGGGGAGCAATCGAACTCGGATTCGGTCCAGGCAATCGAACCAAGTGTGAAAGTACCCTCAATTGTCCATCTCACAGTAAAATTAAATTCTTAGGTTTTAGTAAACGTTAAGCTAAAGCAGTATAGCGCCTCCAGAGGGAAATTAACATTTCATATGGATTACATAAGCAGAGAGTATTTCTTTTCTATTTGAATATGTTCATTGTTCAAGTAGACATTTCAAACTTTATATATTTCTCATGTCAGTGAGGCAAGCATACACTGAGTTTCGGCTCTTTTTATAGACAGAGACGGCAGAAAGTGCATTTGTTTTCTTGTTATTGTGAGTTTACATAAACAGAAGTAGACCCTTGACAGTTTGAAATTATATATTACGCTTATCAAAGAGTAGTATTTTAAGTTGAAAAGAGGGAGTTGTCAATGTGAAACCTCCAATCTGAAAAGCCCTGAATGTGCTCTTGATATCCAGACTTAATGTGACAAATTCACTAAAATATAGTGGAAAAAATCTACGTCTGGGTCTCAAGAGGATTTGTTAGTTTTCATCTTAATGTTCCTCATTAAAGAGAATGAAGGAAAACACCAACCTATTTGTTCCTCTGTCTCTTCATCTTTTATTCTGCAGGGTTCTTCCTCAAACTCCATCTTTACAATAGTATGTCTGTAGTTTCTCCTGGAGTAATTCCTCCTGCTTGCTTCTTCTTCTCCTGTGGGAAGATGGGAATATCCCAGCATTTAAACTCTCATGAACGGTTGTGGGAGCGGCTTCACTGACTGAAGGTGTGAATTGTGGTCGCTGTTGCTCATTTAGCAGATGATCATCACACTTACAATCACTCTCAATTATTCATTCACTTATTTTCTGAGTGATTCACTAAATGAACCGACTCGTTTAGTAGTTTTGATTTATATTTCTCCTAATAAATGATAAATGAATGTACTCACAGTGTGAAAGCATCAGATTTAGAGCAGAATGAACGGCTGTGCTCCACTTCTCATGTTTATGTTCTTCCCTCGCTCACTTCTCTTCTTCTTCTTCTAGACTCGGATGTGTGTCGGTGCTTTTGTTGCTCGAGCGCCTCCACTGGCGGAAAACAGTTTGAGATTATACAAACACTGGTTATCTCCCCAAATAGGTTTGATTCGGGATAAAGATTCAAACTTCAAATATCTGCTACGGTACGCCTATAATAAGTGTCTATATTAGGACTATTTTAGGCAAAGCAGGACGCAACCGCCGCGGAGTAACCGAGTACCTGCGTGACTCTTCATAGACATAAAAAGTAGCTCTGGCTACAATTGTTCTTCCGCAAGGCGCATTACGTTTTGTTTAATTATTAACTGATTTAATTCACTGAGTTTATCAGAATGTGATATTATTTTTATTAGGAGAAATCTAAATCAGACAACTTGTGTTGAGGCTCTCAGACAGAAAAGATTGGGGGGTTTATGGCAAATCTTCAGGGTAAATGCAACTTAGCAGATATTTGAAGTTTGAATCTTTATCCCGAATCAAACATATTTGGGGAGATAAACAGTGTTTGTATCTCAAATAAGATAAACTATCTTATCTTGGTTGTTTTGTATAGGCTATAATCTATGAGGGTTAGATCTAGAAGAAGAAGAGAAGTGAGCGAGGGAAGAACATAAACATGAGAAGTGGGTGCGTTCCATTCGACAGGTTCCCTATGAACTGTTCACTGCTCCCTACTCCCTGAAGTGGACTTCGCTGTACAATAATCGCTCATTTGGGACGCCCTGCAATGTCATCAAAGAAAGGCAAAGACGGGGTTGCACAGATTATGACATAACATAAATTAATATTGTAATTTACTTAAACCATATGATAAGCATATACATTTTGTAAGCCCGCCCACTGGCCCAACTCTCAGCGTCCAATGGCAGGGAGAAGGTGTCTGCGCGCTACTGTCTTTCCTTTTACACAACACAACAAGATTAAATGCAATATATTTTCTCACATGCAATAGCTCGTTTCATCTGACTCCAAAAATGAAAAGGTTTTAATGATATCTGTGCATCATTAAAACGTGAATGAATATTTGATTATTCTCTTAAACTCTGTTTATATTTCACCCACTTAGATCAGGAAGACTATATCGCTCCGAGTTCCTTACCAAGGTCTCCGACACAAGTGGTCAGTTCCGAAGATCAGAAGCTGGGGCAGTTGGCTAAATATCTAGGACAGTTGGCTAATATTGCCGTACACGCGCAACAATCAAAGATATATTCAATAGCCCCCTTGGATGCCCTTCAGAAACTTAATTCAATTGTTTTACTTTAGTAGGTTTTGGCTCTTTAATATCTTTGGATTAGCCAAGCCCGTGCATTTATCTAAAGTAACATTAAATCAGAACAGAAGTCATCGGAACCGCCCAAGCTAGGTTACCCTAGATGGACAAACACATCCTCTCATCCAAGTCGCCCGCACACTTCCTGATATCAGTTTTTAGCCGTCGCTAATCTCTGACGCAACCTTGAGGCAATATACGAATCCGTTAATCTTATTTGGGAAAAAACAAGTCTCAGAGTCAGTCAGAATAAAATCAAACGTTTACAAATTATTGACCAGGTAATGAAGCAATAATTTGAAATCCAATCCGCAAGAATAAAATCATCAGTTAATCATAACATAACAATTCAGAACTGGAATGATTTGTAGAAATTATTCCCTGGCAACGAAAATTACACACAGCGTTTGTGTGGGCAGTCAGCTTACAGACTCCATGAACTTTCTGCACCTTTTTCTTATATACCCAGATAAATCAATATTCTTACCAAATGGCCGTCTATCATTATAATTAGATTTTGGTTCCCTATTCAGGGATTCACACTGGGAGATCAGAATTTGTATTTGAATTGGTTTTTGTTTTACATACAGGAGGTACAGTCTGAATGGAGGATCTGGGGGAGGAAACATCTTTAGAAGATCACTTTCTCATATTTTATAACTTATTTTAGCTTTTCATTATGGTTGGGAAAATGAGACCATTTTACCAGGTGCACTGAGACACTTTAAATGATATCAAACATACATCGATTCTTCTTGTACATACTTTACATTGCATAGGTTTTTCATTGTATTTCAGGTGAGGAGGAGGGGGGATGAAGGGGAGGTAGTGTGTGTGAAGTGTGAACTGCACTGTGTGCTGCGCCTCGAGATCCCTGTTACATATGCAGGAGATAGTTCAAGTGTTAATGTCCAGGTTTTTCATTGTATTTCAGGTGAGGAGGAGGGGGGATGAAGGGGAGGTAGTGTGTGTGAAGTGTGAACTGCACTGTGTGCTCTGCCTCGAGATCCCTGTTACATATGCAGGAGATAGTTCAAGTGTTAATGTCCAGGTCGACCAGACATACTGGCAGCAGCCTTACAATTTACAAAACACACAGTATGTATCTAAAAAATATAATCAAAACATTGTCCATTAGTTTACATATGTTACCTGTATTGACTATGAACAGATTTGAAGCTGCACCTGTCATTCAATATGAAAATACATTTTGATTTGGTTAACTATGTAGCTATAAATGTATTCTTAATCTAGGTCTTTGTAGCGGTCTAATCTCGTGCACTTTTTCCCCCAAGAGCAGCTGCATAGTAAACATTCCTGAGGTAAATAAAGTAAAATATAAGACATCCGTCAGCTGCTTCTCAACACTTTTAATTTGTTTGCATATTCATAAAATAAAATATGTGAATGTTACAGTTATTACCATAACAATTCATAAATACTCTAGTTTGTATAATAACTATGAATATTCAAATACATACGTAAACTCCTCCGTCGCAGAGCTGTTTAAAAACTCTTCAAGCGGCTCTACTCCATCGTTAGTTCAGACAGGTGATGCGACGCGCAATGACAGGTTGGGTGATTTTCACTCTCCACTTTCTGTGAAGTGATGTATCGATGTTCACTTCTTCCCTACGCCGTTCGCAGTACCCTTTGAACTGAACATGTTCGCTCCCTTTGGATTGGAATCACCCTTAAGATGGCGGAATACCCTCTGAAGTCCACTTCGCAGTCCACTTATGGTCGAATGGAACGCACCCGTCCCCTGCTACGGAAGCAACGACATCCGAGTCTAGAGAAGAAGAAGAAGAAGTGAGCAGGGGAAGGAACATAAACATGAGAAGTGGAACACAGTCGTTCATTCTGCTCTAAATCTGATGTGACCACACTGTGAGTACATTTATCATTTATTAGGAGAAATATAAATCCAAACGACTAAACGAGTCGGTTATGAATCACTCAGAAATTAATCTAAATGAACCGAACAATGTTGTTCATTACGCTCGATAAACGTAAATTTTTATCGGTTTTCAAATTACAATTTATGAAGATTACGAGATGGTGAGTTCGGTGAGTTAAACCATGGAACTGATATGCAGACGGTTGCTGGTTCGATCCCAGCGGTCACCACCATTGTGTCCTTGAGCAAGGCACTTTACTCCATGTTGCTCCAGGGGGATTGTCCCTGTAATAAGGGCACTGTCAGTCGCTTTGGATAAAAGCGTCTGCCAAATGGATAAATATAAATGTAAATTATGAGTTGTGTTAATTTTATGTAGTGAGCAAGTGAAACATGTTAAACAGTTTTAAATCATATCTAAGAGCAATATAATTAGCTAGGAATTGAATTGTTTCTATACAGTTGTTTGAGCAAAACACTTAAAGAGTCATGAAACCCCAAACACATTTTTTGAGATGTGCACAAATATGGACAGGCTGCTGAAAACACTAAAAGCACTCATAAATTTTGCCAATAAGTGGAAATTTGTTATTTTTGAGCAATTTCTTTCTTCTGGGTTGAAAAGCAAAGTCACACTACTCCCACTTTTCCACATCTTTACACGCCCATTTTAGAGAGTTTTTGCCCATCTGATGCATGAATGACCAGACTAAAACAAATGGCTTTCATGGCACCTTAAAGCTGGATAATTGAGAGTGATTGTGAGTGTGATGATCATCTGCTAAATGAGCAACAGCGACCACAATTCACACCTTCAGTCAGTGAAGCCGCTCCCACAGCCGTTCATGAGAGTTTAAATTCTGGGAATATTCCCATCTTCCCACAGGAGAAGAAGAAGAAGAAGCAAGCAGGAGGAATTACTCCAGGAGAAACTACAGACATACTATTGTAAAGATGGAGTTTGAGGAAGGACCCTGCCGAATAAAAGATGAAGAGACCAGTATTGGGGGTAACGTATTATGTAATTTATAAGTTATGTAATCAGATTACTTTTTCAAGTAACTATTAAAGTAACAATTACTTTTAAAATTAAATGTGACTAATTGTGAGCAGGCATCTCACTTGCACAAAGATTCAGTATTCCTCAAAATGAATAAAATCAGTCAAATGCTAAATCAGAATACTCCGCAAACCTCCAATAATTAACTATGTTAAATAAAAAACCTAACCTAAAAAAATATAAAAGCTAACAAGCCTATAGGTGAGAAAGAGTAACGCAAAAATAACGTAACACATTACTTTTCTAAAAAAGTAGTGCAATTAATTACTTTTTAAAGGAGTAACTCAATATTGTAATACATTACTTTTTATGTTCGAAAAGACAAACAGGAACAAACAGGTTTTGCTTCATTCTCTTTAATGAGGAACATTTAGAGGAAAACTTTGATCATTTGGGGCTCTCTGAATTTATTTTTGTCTCTGAAATAATTTTTGTTTCAAATTTTTAGACGTGATGGAAGTGAATGAAGGCAAAAGGCATCATTTTCAAAAGAAAATAGGAAATGGAGATGGAAACAAAGTCGTTTCACAGACTAAAAAGAATTTCACCCAAACACAAGCTGGAAAATCTGGAGTCAAAGGATCTTTCACCTGCTCTCAGTGTGGAAAGAGTTTCACATGTAAACCAAACCTTAAGAGACACATGAGGATTCACACTGGAGAGAAACCGTTCACATGCTCTCAGTGTGGAAAGAGTTTCACTCTCAAAAGTTATCTCGATGATCATCTGCGCCGTCACTCTGGAGTGAAATCATTCAGCTGTGATCAGTGTGAGAAAACATTTGTTGTGGCATCAGACTTAAGACAACATCTTAAAATACATGCTGATGTGAAGCCTCACTTTTGTTCTTTTTGTGGAAAGAGTTTTTCACAACTGAACTCTTTAAAAGTGCATGAGCGTATTCATACTGGTGTGAAACCTTATATGTGCTTTGACTGTGAGAAGACCTTCATTACATCTGGCGACTTAAAAACACACCAGAAAGTTCACACTGGAGAGAAACTGTACAAGTGTTCTTCATGTGGGAAGAGTTTCTCTCAGTCAGGACACCTGAAAACACATGAGAGAGTTCACACTGGAGAGAAACCGTACAAGTGCTCTTCATGTGGGAAGAGTTTCTCTCATTCTGGAAACCTGAAAACACATGAGAGAGTTCACACTAGAGAGAAGCCGCACCAGTGCTCTTCATGTGGGAAGAGTTTCACCCAATCATCTAGTCTACAGACTCATAAGAAAAAGCATTGCCCGAAGGCGTCTAAATGAGCAAATGTTCATGTTCGGATCCATCACTCACAAATAATACACTTACAAGTAAATAATTTGACATTTAGATTCAGCAAAAGCTGGAATTTAGGAAACCATAGTGATTTAAGAGGGTCATTTGCTAAAACTAGTAGTGAAGTTTGACCATTTGTCAAAGGACATTTTGGCAGAGTCAGTAATAGTTCATGAAACGAGTGTTGCTGTGATTTATGAAGAGATACAGTACTGTGCAAAAGTCTTAGGCATGTTAGTATTTTCACCCCCAAAATGGTTATTAATGGTTATATAAAAGCCAGTTATTTACAGTGGGGATGGAAAGTTTGGGCAACCCAGGTAAAAAATTGTATTAATGTGCATAAAGAAGCCAAGAAAACATGGACAAATCTCCAAAAGGCATCAAATTACAGATTAGACATTCTTATATGTCAAAAAAAAAAGTTAGATTTTATTTCCATCATTTACACTTTCAAAATAACAGAAAACAAAAAAAATGGCATCTGGAAAAGTTTGGGCACCCTGCAGAGTTAATACCTTGTAATACCTGGCCCGTTTGGAAAGCTGAGACCTGACAGTGTCATGGATTCAATTCATGGATCAAGGGCACAGAATTTAATGAAAAGAACCTCTGTCCAACTGTTAAGCATGGGGGTGGATCATTCATGCTTTGGGGTTGTATTGCAGCCAGTGGCACTAGGAACATTTCACAAGTAGAAGGAAAAATGGATTCAATAAAATTTTGGACGCTAACTTAATGCCATCTGTGAAAAAGCTGAAGTTAAAGAGAGGATGGCTTCTACAAATAGATATTGATCCTAAACACACCTCAAAATCCACTGTGGATTACATCAAGAGGCGTAAACTGAAGGTTTTGCCATGGCCTTCACAATCTCCTGACCTCAACATAATTGAAAATCTATGGATAGACCTTGAAAGAGCAGTGCGCAACAGACAGCCCAGAAATCTCAAAGAACTGGAAGACTTTTGTAAGGAAGAATGGGCGAAGTTACCTCAAACAAGAATTGAAAGACTCTTGGCTGGCTACAAAAAGCGTTTACAAGCTGTGGTACTTGCCAAAGGGGGCAGTACAAGGTATTAACTCTGCAGGGTGCCCAAACTTTTGCAGACACCATTTTTTTGTTTTCTGTTATTTTGAAAGTGTAAATGATGGAAATAAAATCTAACTTTTTTAACTAATCTGTAATTTGATGCCATTTGGAGATTTTTCCTTCTTTTCTTAGCTTCTTTATGCACATTAATACAATTTTTTACCTGGGGTGCCCAAACTTTTGATCCCCACTGTATATCTTTTGTAATAGTGTGCCAGTAGGTAATATCAATTTACATTTTCAAACAATCATTTTGCCATTAATTGTAATAATCCATTCCAGTGAGCTTTTTGTATGCAGAAGGAGTCTGACAACAGAGGTATGATCCACACGGATATCTGATCTCACCATCATCGAGTCCATCTGGGATTACATGAAGAAAGAAAAAACTGAGACAAAATCCAGAAGAACTGTGGCAACGTCTCCAGGACGCTTGAAGAAACCTTCCTGCAAAGCTAAAGTACTGTGAAGAGTTTTAGACACTTGTGTACAAATGCTGTGAAGTCAGGAAGCTTTCAAAAATAATGTCATAAGTAGATTTTGAATTTTTCTTTTGTTGATAAATTAACTTCTATAAACTTAATCTAATCAGTGTTTTGGTGTGACCACCCATTGTGTTGTTTTGTTTTGGTACACTTGCTCAGTTTTTCAGGGAGCTTTGCAGGAAGGTTTCTTCAAGCGTCCAGGAGACGCTGCCGCAGGTCGCAGTTTTTTTTTTTCATGTAATCCTAGACGGACTCGATGATGGTGAGATCAGATCTCTGTGTGGATCATACCTCTGGAATGGATTATTACAATTAATGGCAAAATTAATGTTTGAAAATGTAAACTGATATAACCTACTGACACACAATTACAAAAGAGGGGTGAAAATCGTACCTTAGACTTTTGCACAGTATTGTATGTTCACATTTTGAAAATCTATTCTTGCATTTAAATCTTTTTTTTGCATTTAAAGAAATGTTCTGTACGTTTTGAGACTAAGAAAAATAAAAAGGAACACATGACATGATGAATAAACTTGTTTACATGAAATCAAGGGAAACGTCTTGGGTTACTTGACTTGTAAGACACTGATTAGCTGGTTCAGGTGTGTTTATTTGGGGTTGGAGCTAAACTCTGCAGGACAGCGGCCCTCCAGGACCGAGTTTGGAGATCCCTTAACTAAACCAATGTATTTAAAATGCATTTATTTCATACTAAGTATTCTACAAACCAATAACATATTTACTGACATAATGCTTGAGAATTACTCAGGGCCGTTTTTTAGGCATAGGCAAACTAGGCGGTCGCCTAGGGCGCCATCAGTAGGGAGGCGCCACTAAGCGCATATGGCACTAGATGTTTGTGTGTAAACCCCCACTAGTTCCCACACACTATTGGATCAGAGAACTGTCAATCTGACGATTCCTATATGCCATCAGATCAGAGTAGGCTACTGTCAAAAAAGTTTGCGTTTGGAGAGCTCAACAACACCATTAGATCAATGAACTCGGTCAATGCTTTAGCAAGGTAACACTTTTTTTAACCATACAATAAAGCTAAATTCAAACTAAAGGCCAATTAAAATAACAGGTACAAATCTTCATTTTGTTAGGGCAGTATTTGTGGCAGTCTAGAAATCACACTGTGAAATGGGCAGATAGCATTGCTCGGTGTGTATGTTAGAGGCAAAATATAAGTCAAGTCAAGTCAACTTTATTTATATAGCGCTTTTAACAATGTAGATTGTTTCAAAGCAGCTTTACAGTGTTAAACAGGAAAATAATGCAGCATAATTTTATTAAGCTGTATAGCCATTTGATGTCATCAGTTCATTTCAATTTACATATGGTGACAGTGTGGGTTTTAGATCAGTAATTTAGTTTATATGGTTAATTTCCATCCATCCATCCATCCATCTTCTTCCGCTTATCCGGGGCCGGGTCGCGGGGGCAGCAGTCTAAGCAGAGATGCCCAGACTTCCCTCTCCCTAGACACTTCCTCTAGCTCTTCCGGGGGGACACCGAGGCGTTCCAAGGCCAGCCGGGAGACATAGTCCCTCCAGCGTGTCCTCGGTCTTCCCCGGGGCCTCCTCCCGGTTGGACATGCCCGAAACACCTTCCCGGGAAGGCGTTCAGGAGGCATCCGGAACAGATGCCCGAGCCACCTCAGCTGTCCCCTCTCGATGTGGAGGAGCAGCGGCTCTACTCCGAGTTCCTCCCGAGTGACTGAGCTTCTCACCCTATCTCTAAGGGAGCGCCCAGCCACCCTGCGGAAGAAAGCTCATTTCGGCCGCCTGTATCCGGGATCTTGTCCTTTCGGTCATGACCCAAAGCTCATGACCATAGGTGAGAGTAGGAACGTAGATTGACCGGTAAATCGAGAGCTTCGCCTTACGGCTTAGCTCTTTCTTCACCACGACAGACCGGTACATCGACCGCATTACTGCAGAAGCTGCACCGATCCGTCTGTCAATCTCCCGTTCCATCCTCCCCTCACTCGTGAACAAGACCCCTAGATACTTGAACTCCTCCACTTGGGGCAGGAACTCTCCACCAACCTGGAGTGGGCAAGCCACCCTTTTCCGACTGAGGACCATGGCCTCGGATTTGGAGGTGCTGATCCCCATCCCAGCCGCTTCACACTCGGCTGCAAACCGTCCCAGTGCATGCTGAAGGTCCTGGTTAGAAGGGGCCAACACGACAACGTCATCCGCAAAGGGCAGAGACGAAACCGTGTGGTCCCCAAACCTGACACCCTCCGGCCCTTGGCTGCGCCTAGAAATTCTGTCCATAAAAATTATGAACAGAACCGGCGACAAAGGGCAGCCCTGCCGGAGTCCAACATGCACCGGGAACAAGTCTGACTTACTGCCGGCAATGCGGACCAAACTCCTGCTTCGGTCATACAGGGACCGGACAGCCCTCAGCAAAGGACCCCGGACCCCATATTCCCCCAGCACCCTCCACAGGACGCCGCGAGGGACACAGTCGAATGCCTTCTCCAAATCCACAAAACAAATGTGGACTGGTTGGGCAAACTCCCATGAACCCTCCAGCACCCTGTAGAGGGTATAGAGCTGGTCCAGTGTTCCGCGACCAGGACGAAAACCACACTGTTCCTCCTGAATCCGAGGTTCCACTATCGGCCGGATTCTCCTCTCCAGTACCCTGGCATAGACTTTCCCGGGGAGGCTGAGAAGTGTGATCCCCCTATAGTTGGAACACACCCTCCGGTCCCCCTTCTTAAAAAGAGGGACCACCACCCCGGTCTGCCATCCCAGAGGCACTGTCCCCGACCGCCACGCGATGCTGCAGAGGCGTGTCAGCCAAGACAGCCCCACAACATCCAGAGACTTGAGGTACTCAGGGCGGATCTCATCCACCCCCGGTGCCTTGCCACCGAGGAGTTTCTTGACCACCTCGGTGACTTCAGCCCGGGTGATGGACGAGTCCTCCTCTGAGCCCCCAGCCTCTGCTTCCTCAATGGAAGACGTGACGGCGGGATTGAGGAGATCCTCGAAGTATTCCTTCCACCGTCCGACAACATCCCCAGTTGAGGTCAACAGCCGCCCATCGCCACTGTAAACAGCATTGGTAGGGCACTGCTTCCCCCTCCTGAGGCGCCGGACGGTTTGCCAGAATCTCTTCGAGGCCAGCCGATAGTCCTTTTCCATGGCCTCACCGAACTCCTCCCAGGCCCGAGTTTTTGCCTCCACGACCACCCGGGCTGCAGTCCGTTTAGCCTGTCGGTACCTGTCAGCTGCCTCAGGAGTCCCACAAGCCAGCCAGGCCCGATAGGACTCCTTCTTCAGCTTGACGGCATCCCTTACTTCCGGTGTCCACCACCGGGTTCGGGGATTGCCGCCTCGACAGGCACCGGAGACCTTGCGTCCACAGCTCCGAGCAGCCGCTTTGACAATGGAGGTGGAGAACATGGTCCACTCGGACTCAATATCTCCAGCCTCCCTCGGGATCCGGTCGAAGCTCTGCCGGAGGCAGGAGTTGAAGATCTCTCTGACAGGAGACTCGGCCAAACGTTCCCAGCAGACCCTCACAGTACGTTTGGGTCTACCGAGTCTATCCAGCTTCCTCCCCCGCCATCGGATCCAACTCACCACCAGGTGGTGATCAGTTGACAGCTCCGCCCCTCTCTTCACCCGAGTGTCCAAGACATACGGCCGCAGATCAGATGAAACGACCACAAAGTCGATCATTGACCTACGACCTAGGGTGTCCTGGTGCCATGTGCACTGATGGACACCCTTATGCTTGAACATGGTGTTCGTTATGGACAAACTGTAGCTAGCACAGAAGTCCAATAACTGAACACCACTCGGGTTCAGATCAGGGGGGCCGTTCTTCCCAATCACGCCCCTCCAGGTTTCACTGTCATTGCCCACGTGGGCGTTGAAGTCCCCCAGTAGAACGACGGAGTCCCCAGTCGGAGCACTCTCCAGCACCCCTCCCAGGGACACCAAGAAGGTCGGGTACTCTGCACTGCTGTTTGGCCCGTAGGCACACACAACAGTGAGAGACCTATCCCCAAGCCGAAGCCGTAGGGAAACGACCCTCTCGTTCACCGGGGTAAACTCCAACACATGGCAGCAGAGCTGGGGGGCTATAAGCAAACCCACACCAGCCCGCCGCCTCTCACCATGGGCAACTCCAGAGTGGTAAAGAGTCCATCCCCTCTCGAGGAGTGTGGTTCCAGAGCCCAAGCCATGCGTGGAGGTGATTCCGACTATCTCTAGTCGGAACCTCTCAACCTCACGCACAATCTCAGGCTCTTTCCCCGCCAGCGAGGTGACATTCCATGTCCCAAGAGCCAGTTTCTGTGTCCAGGGATCGGGTCGTCTAGGCCCCCGCCTTCGACTGCTGCCCGATTCGCTTTGCACCGGCCCCTTACGGTCCCTCCCGTGAGTGGTGGGCCCACGGGAAGGTGTCCCCACGTCGCTCCTTTGGGCTGAGCCCGGCCGGACCCCGTGGGGGAAGGCCCGGCCACCAGGCGCTCGCATACGAGCCCCAACCCCAGGCCTGGCTCCAGGGTGGGGCCCCGGCTGCGCCATACCGTGCGACGTCACGGTCCTCCTTCTTTTTGTCATCATAAGGGGTTTTTGAACTGCTCTTAGTCTGACCCGTCACCTAGGACCTGTTTGCCTTGGGAGACCCTACCAGGGGCATATAGCCCCGGACAACATAGCTCCTAGGGTCATTCGGGTACTCAAACCCCTCCACCACGTTAAGGTGGCAGTTCATGGAGGAGTATGGTTAATTTAGTTTATTAATTTGATTTATTTAGATGTTTAGTTGCCAAGCCAGAGGCAACACTTCATTTCATTTCATGATGAAGTGAGTGTGCAGTTATATTTTGACTCTATAAAGCTTTCTTCTCCTAATTGCACCTCCAAAATGTTTTTGTGCCAATGCATTGTTAAAAGAGTCAGTGTGTTTTGTAATTGTCCCATATAAAACTTTAGCGGCCAATTTAAAAATGGTATAAGAAAATGTGCAAATTCACAACATGAATACATCCTTTATTAAATCACGTTGACAAATTTAACGTGTTGAATGCTGAATTGATTCATTCAGTTCTAATAGTGCTTAATGCAAGCAGTGTCGTACGTACAGACAGAGGGCAAAGTGTTGTGTTATTTAAAGGGGAAGTTCACTCATCAATGAGTAACAAAAACCACACTGAATCAGTATTTATTCTTATTACTTTCATGTGAAATGTACTAATAACACATAATAATTATGTAGTTATATCTGAGAACAATTTCTTAGCAACTAGGGACTGCACAAATATAGGCTATATATTATAGGCCTAGGGCTATACAGGCATCTGGCTATTAATTTGAATCCTTATTAACAAATTTATAATTTGGTATGTATGTATTTGTTAATTAATACCAGTAATACCAATGTTGCTTTTTAAAATTTGACTGGGGGCACCAATAAGGATTTCGCCTAGGGCGTCAGAATGGCTAGAAACGGCCCCGGACTTACTGATATAAATATTATAATTAAACTTAAGTTGGACATTAGCACTATTTCTGGATAACTAAAGAAACATTAAGTTAAACATATTTTTTTATCATATTAAGTACATAAATATGTAAATGTATTTGTAGTATATTTTGCATAAATGTGTTTTAAATACACTTCGGTATATTTATTTTTCACTAGCGTAGAGACAAATGAATAGTTTGCCATTCAGTTGTGATTTACCTATAACTATAGTTATTTCTGTCACTAAAGACTAGCATAATTTACAGCAGCACTAATGTTGTTGATTTTAATATATATTATATACATTGACTTAATTTTAAAGTTAGATTGTACAACTATTATTAATACAAAATTTAATTTCGTTTATTCATTTTTATCTTTTGTTTAAATAAATTTTTATTTTATAAAGACAAAATACTGTTCAGTTTTTACTCAGCTTATAAAGACAGTTCTATAAGAATAGAAAGAGCATTCTAGTACATCTTACAAGGCCAAGGTCAACCAACCATCCATGAGAGAATCTGCTGGAGGGTAAGCATGAATTCATTCAAATGGTTATTGACTGATTATTGATTTTGTATTGTTCAATAAAGGGTAATGGGGTCATACACCTAGATTACTGGTATAAGTTAAACAAGCCAGTGAAGGTTTAGACCTAATTCTGACCTGACAGCACACGACTACTAGTTGCAGTTATTATTATTGTATTCTAAGGGTTAATCAGGACCTGAGATAAATACCAGATCTCACCACAGAAGCCAGTGCAGTGCAGCTAATACTGGTGTCATATGCTATTTTAGCTATATTTCTTAGATGGAAAAATTACGATTTTGTTACCTTCTTAATATGGGAGTCAAAACTTAGTTCCCTTTCGTTCAGTCACTACTAACGAATGGGGGGGTTTCGCCTAGAAGCTTATCATCCTCGAGCATATAGAAAACGCCCAATGGCGTGCCAATGCCATGGGGCATGCGGAATTTGCATACGTAACTCCGCCTCACCGCATGAGAATATAAGGAAGTACGTGGCAATATCGCATTATGTTTCTGCTTTCGGAGCCAAGAGTACCTCTCTTCACTCCTACAGCCTTCTGAGATTCGTCAGCTTCTTCGAGACGAGCAGCTTTCCAGTCGGTGTTGGTGTTACGGAGCGTTCCAGTGATCACATACTTCCTGCCTGCTGATCTGCGCAGTGGTCCGTCTGACAGCTGGTGTGTGCTTCCCTGGGCGCTTCGGCATCGACTGCGAGGCTTCCTCTCATAAAAGAGCTTGCACGTGACGCGTCCTATTCAGGATGTCTCGTCTGTGCACATCTGGGTGCTGTGCATTTCTTCCGTCTTCTGATGGGCACGAGCGCTGTGTGACGTGTTTAGGCTTTCAGCACGCTCAGGCAGCGCTTGTGGATGATTCATGTTCCCACTGCGGGAACATGGTCATCTCGGTGTTACGATCGAGACTCCGTGAGCTTCGCGCTGATGCCGGATGTCCCCTCTGCCACACCCCAATCTGCGGTCTCTTCGCGAGGTCGCACTTTGGCTGGTGGCCAGGGTGATCTGAGGGTGATGGTATGGAATGATGCGCCGACGCTCATGCCTCGGCCCACACCCCCCTCTCAAGCACCTGACCCGCCCCGTGTTCAGGCGTCTACATCGGGGCTGGCTCATGCTGTCCCGACTGTGGCGTTTGGTGCGGCGGAGGACGAGGAAATGTCCATCGCCGCATCACAAGGTGGGCTGGAGTCATCCGAGGATGGTGATTCGGCTGTGCTGCCGCCTTCGGGCGTTGTAGCATTGCCCGAGTCAGACCCGGAATTGACAGCCATTTTATCTCGGGCCGCCGCTGCGCTTGGGTTGGAGTGGAACCCTCCGCCCCGACCTGAGCGTTCGCAGTTGGATGATTGGTTTTTGGGGGAGCGTCCGGACACCCGTTCGGCCACTCCTCCAATACCTTTCGTCCCCGAGGTACATGAAGAGGTCGTGCGCCTCTTCCGCCTTCTCCACCCTCGATGGGGCTGTGGCTAAAGGGTACACTGGGGTCCCCCCGGTCGAACGCTCTGTTGCGATGCAACTGTGTCCGCAGAGTGCTTCTTCCTGGCGCGGCGATCCTAAGCACCCCTCCAAAGCCTGTAGGTTTTCGTCATCCCTGGTGGCGAAGACCTATAGAGCTGCGGGGCAGGCCGCAGCTTCGCTGCATGCCATGGCAACTCTTCAGGCCTACCAGGCCAAGTTGCTGGACCCAGGACTCAGCAATGAGTTGCGTGCCGCCACCGACCTCGCTCTCCGGGCGACGAAGGTGACCGGACGCTCCCTGGGTCAGGTGATGTCCACTAACGTGGTCCAGGAGCGACACCTGTGGCTCACCTATGCGGGACACCAAGCGAACACGTTTCCTCAACGCCCCCATATCGTTGGGCTCGAATGGGCTATTCGGCGGGGCGGTCGAGGACTTCGCCCAACAGTTCTCGGCCGCTCAGAAGCAGACTGAGGCAATAAAACAAAATCTTGCTCCGGCGGTCCGCTGCTGCCTCCACCCAGCCGCCCGCGCAGTTGCCTCAGCCTGCTCGCCGCCGAGGACGCCCTCCTGCGGTTCCCTCAACCTCAAGCCACCCAAGCAGCAGCCTCCACCCGGGCCGCGCAGAGGTAACCGTAGGAAGGCGTCCCATTCCGTTCCAGCCCGCGAAGAAACGCCAGGCTAAGTGTCGCTCCTGACACGGACCCCCATCATGCGTGCAGGCGAAGGGTGCGATGGAGCCTGTCCCTCCAGCCGAAATGAAGTCGGGGTTCTACAGCCCCTACTTCATTGTACCCAACAAAACCGGTGGGTTACGGCCAATCTTGAACCCTCCACAGGCTTCCGTTCAAGATGTCGACTGCGAAATGCCTTTTCGAATGCGTTAGTCCGGACGATTGGTTTGCAGCGATCGACCTGAAGGACGCCTACTTCCATGTCTCCATCCTTCCTCGACACAGACCGTTCCTGCGGTTTGCTTTTGAGGGGCAGGCATATCAGTACGCGGTCCTCCCATTTGGGCTATCTCTGTCCCCTCGCGTCTTTACGAAGATTGCCGAGGCAGCCCTTGCGCCCCTTCGGCAGCACGGGGTTCGCATCCTGAATTACCTCGACGACTGGCTCATACTGGGCCACTCTCGGGAGCAGGTTTGCGGACACAGAGATCGGGTGCTCCATCACCTAGCCCGTCTGGGCCTTCGGGTCAACTGGGAGAAGAGCAAACTCTGCCCAGCGCAGAGGATCTCTTTTCTCGGTATGGACATCGACTCGGTCGCCATGTCTGTGCTGACTTGCCTCCGTCAAATTGGGAGCAAGAGTGCGGTTCCACTGAAACTATTTCAGAGGCTCCTGGGGCATATGGCATCTGCAGCCGCGGTGACGCCGCTCGGATTGCTTCATATGAGACCGCTTCAGCATTGGCTTCACGATCGAGTCCCGAGGTGGGCATGGCTGTCTGGCACGCTCCGGGTACAAGTGACTCGGGCCTGCCTACAGACACTCACCCCATGGTCGAACCTCAGTTTTCTACGGGCTGGTGTGCCCTTAGAACGAGTTTCCAGGCATGTTGTCGTATCGACGGATGCCTCTGCCACGGGTTGGGGTGCCATGTGCAATGGACAAGCAGCCGCGGGCTCCTGGACAGGACCCCAGCGCCTCCTGCATGTCAATTGCCTCGAGTTACTGGCAGTACGGTTCGCCCTGCACCGCTTCCGGGCGTTGCTGAGGGGTCAACATGTGCTTGTCAGGACAGACAACATGGCCGTAGTAGCGTACATCAACCACCAGGGCGGTCTACGCTCCCGCCGTATGTCTCAACTCGCCCGCTACCTCGTTTTATGGAGTCAGAAGCGCCTGAGGTCCCTTCGTGCTCTCCATATTCCAGGAGCCCTGAACCGTGCAGCCGACGAGCTCTCACGGTTTCAGCCACTCCCCGGAGAATGGAGACTCCATCCCCAGACGGTCCAGCTGATTTGGGAACAGTTCGGGGACGCGCAGGTAGATCTGTTTGCCTCGCACGACTCTTCCCACTGCAGCCTGTTCTATTCTCTGACCGAGGGCACGCTCGGCACGGATGCACTGGCGCACAGCTGGCTGCGGGGCCTACGCAAATATACGTTCCCCCCAGTGAGCCTACTCGCACAGCTCCAGTCCTTCTGGTCGCCCCGCACTGGCACGGTCGGACCTGGTTCCTCGAACTCGTACTCCTTGCGACAGCCCCTCCCTGGCCTATTCCTCTGATACCGGACCTCCTCACTCAGAGACAAGGCACCCTATGGCACCCACGTCCCGATCTTTGGAACCTCCACGTGTGGCTCCTGGATGGGACGCGGCAGGTTTGAGTGGCCTACCACCACCGGTGGTCGCCACCATCACTTCCGCTAGGGCAGAGTCCACTCGGCATGCCTATGCGTTGAAGTGGAACCTCTTCGTCACCTGGTGCTCTTCCCGCCAAGAAGACCCCTGGAAATGCCTGATCGGGTCCGTGCTATCGTTCCTCCAAGAGGGGTTGGAGCGAAGGCTGTCTCGCTCCACCCTTAAAGTGTATGTGGCCACAATATCTGCCTACCATGATCTCTTGGGGGACAAAAAGGTAAGCCTGAACGACCTGATCATCAGGTTCCTGAGGGGAGCAAGGAGACTGAATCCTCCTCGCTCTCCTCTCGTACTCTCTTGGGACCCCGCAGTAGTTCTAAGTGCTCTGCAGAGGCCTCCCTTTGAGCCTTTGCGGTCGGTTGATATTAAGTTTCTGTCGATGAAGACGGCTCTGCTGACCGCATTGGCCTCTCTTAAGAGGGTCGGGGACCTGCAGGCATTTTCGGTTGACGAAGCGTGCCCTGGAATTCGGGCCGGCTAACTCTCACGTGATCCTGAGACCGCGGCCTGGATATGTGCCCAAGGTTCCCACCACTCCGTTCAAAGACCAGGTGGTGAACCTGCAAGCGCTGCCTTTGGAGGAGGCAGACCCAGCCTTGGCATTGCTCTGTCCAGTACGTGCCCTCCGCGCTTACGTAGACAGCACGCAATGTTTCAGGACCTCACACCAGCTCTTTGTCTGTTATGGTGGAGAGCGGAAGGGAAGTGCTCTCTCAAAGCAAAGGCTGTCTCACTGGATTGTGGACACCATTGTTTTGGCTTACCAGCAGCAAGGTTGACCATGTCCCCTTGGGGTTAGGGCACACTCCACTCGGAGTGTGGCCTCCTCTTGGGCTTTAGCGTATGGCGCCTCGCTAACAGACATCTGCAGAGCTGCAGGCTGGGCGACACCGAACACATTCGCCAGATTCTACAATCTCCGAGTGGAGCCAGTATCTGACTATGTACTCGCCCCCCCGAGGGGCCGGTAATGGGCCAGGCTCAGGTGTCTTCGCTTGCTCGCCATTCCACTCCACGGACTGGATACGTGTGATATTTTCCCTCAGGTGAGCTTCCCCGAGAGCCCTGAGTTCCTCCAGCACTGCTTACGCCGATACCTGTGTGTCTGCCCTCTCTCGAGCCCAGACCTTCATGTCCTGCCAGGTGCCCCGTGTGCATGGTTCCCCTCCGGCGACCCCCACACGAGTATTTCCACCGTAAGCCTCCCTAGTGAGCAGGTGTCCTTCCCTTGGCAAGTCCCTGCCACCCCTAGGATTAAAAATCCACCTGCGGTTGGTACCCTAGAGTTTTCCCATATGCAGCCCTTAGCAGGTCATATGTGTACTCTTAAGTCCTCCCTACGGGCAGGCATCTTGGCATTCCCTCACTGGGATATGCTTCCCAGTGTACCTTGGTATTCCTGTGTTAAGCGTGAGTCCGTCGTCCGTATTAGTCTTACGACAGGGAACTCACACTTACGCAGGGCACTGGAAGACAGCTGAGTGGCGGGATTATATTGGAACCCCCATTCGTTAGTCACTAACGTACGTCGTAGTGACTGAACGAAAGGGAACGTCTCGGTTACGGATGTAACCCTCGTTCCCTGAGGAGGGAACGGAGACATTCGTTCCGTTGCCACATCAGCTGTGCTACCTGGAACGCATGAGTTCAGTCTTGGCTCCTCAAGCAGGTAAACATAATGCGATATTGCCACGTACTTCCTTATATACTCACGCGGTGAGGCGGAATTACGTATGCAAATTCCGCATGCCCTATGGCATTGGCACGCCATTGGGCGTTTTCTATATGCTCGAAGATGATAGGCTTCTAGGCGAAACCCCCCATTCGTTAGTCACTAACGTACGTCTCCGTTCCCTCCTCAGGGAACGAGGGTTACATCCGTAACCGAGACGATCTGAGTCTAAAATAACACCAAGGTTTGTAACCTTGGTCTCAATTTGACTAAATTCTGGAGCTGAATTTCTCTCTTTTTGGGCCAACTAAACGAATATCAGTCTTATCCTCATTTAATTTTAGAAAATTATTGCTCATCCAATTATTTACTGACATAAGGCAGGTAGTAATAGAATTAACAGCTGTGTAACTATGGAAACACACATTGTTTTCTCTGATGATGTCATCAAGTGGCAGCATGTACAATGAAAATAATAAAGGACCAAGGCAGCTTACTTGTGGGACTCCACAGAGGACTTCATGTTTCTCAGACATATGTTCTCCAAGTTTAACATAAAAATGCCTCCCTTTAATGTATGTTTTAAACCAGTTTAATACACAAGCGGATATACCTACTAGCTTTTCCAGACGACTGATTAAAATATCTTGGTCAATCGTATCAAACGCTGCACTTAAGTCTAAAAGAGCAAGAATTGAGACCTTACTTTTATCAGAATTTATTCTCAGATTACTGGTTATTTTTGTAAGGGCAGTTTCTGTACTCTAAAACTGGACTGAAACTCCTCCATAATTAGATTTTCTTCAAGAAAGGAGTTTATTTGTGAATTTGAGAAGATCCGTCCAGCAAAAGCAGCAGAGGTCTCTGAGATAACTGTCTCAGAGGATCGTCTGAGATGAGCTCTGCAAATGGCTCACCCAGGGTTGTGATCATTGTCAACTTCAGGATTGTCAATTGAGTATCCAATATGCTCTTAGCTATATTTTTAATGGTTATGCCAATTATTCTTTGATGGCTTGTGTATATATAAAACAACAATTTTTGTTTTCCCCACAGGATGTTCTCAATGGGAAACCATCAAAGTGGTTCCCCCTAAAGCCGCGTGTGCCAGTCTACATGGACAGTGAGCAGCAGCAGCCATTCTTTTGAACACCTCAAAGCTCTGCTGGTTAAGTCTAAAACTCTTCATTCACAGATGAAGAGTTCATTTGTAGTTCCCTTTCGAGGGAACTCTCACTGCGTCTGGTTAGACACTTTGGGGATACTCCCTAAGCACTAGCGAATCTGAAGTCCGTATAGAAACTAGCCCAATCTGATTGGTCGTGCGTGATGACGTCATCGTGACGGCGTACCCGGAAGTATAAAGGGCGAGCCGGCGCATTGAAACGGCAGTTCTGCCAGAAAGACTCGGGAGAATAAATACTGTGACAATTATCCATTTATTAACAACCCAGCAAGCAATAAAGTATATTGGCATAGGCCCCGTCCGTAGCTCGCAATCTGAGGGTCCGGACTCTGCATATCCTGCCTGAAGACGAAGGCAGAGGCGCAGCCGACCCCCCCGTGAGGTATGGAAGGGACCATCCTGGTGGTGGTGGGGTGGATGTAGGGAAGGATTTGACTTGGAGGTGGTGGGGAGGATGGCGGTGAATTGGAGCGTCAGCATCTGCGAACTCAGACATGTGTAAGTACCGATCTTTTATACCCAGGTATTTAGCATGTGATTGGATAGATAAAATTAAAGTGACATGACAATTAAGTCTTCCTGGCAGAACTTACGCTAAAGCTTCCATTTCTGCCAGAAAGACTCGGGAGAATAAATACTGTGACAATTATCCATTTATTAACAACCCAGCAAGCAATAAAGTATATTGGCATAGGCCCCGTCCGTAGCTCGCAATCTGAGGGTCCGGACTCTGCATATCCTGCCTGAAGACGAAGGCAGAGGCGCAGCCGACCCCCAAGAATAAGTGGAAGAATACTTCCACCTGGACGGAGCCTATTCTATCCCCAAAAATGGTAAATAAAATAGACCCACCGGTCTTGTATCCTGGAGTTCCTACAAAGAAGAAAAACAAGAGTTTACATGTTAAGCGTGAACATGGAACACCGCCTGCTGATGGCTTTTTTTTTTTTTTTTTTTTAAATGAAACTCGTATAAACCAGAGACAAGGCCGCAGGGCCACAGAGACAAGGCCGCAGGGCCGCACGGTCTGCTAGACCACGGAAACAAGGCCGCAGGGCCACGCGGTCTGTTAGACCACAGAGACAAGGCCGCAGGGCCACAAAGACAAGGCCGCAGGGCCACAGAGACAAGGCCGCAGGGCCACACGGCCTGATAGACCACAGAGACAAGGCCGCCGGGCCACACGGTCTGCTAGACCACAGAGACAAGGCCGCAGGGCCGCGCGGTCTGCTAGACCACAGAAACAAGGCCGCCGGGCCACACGGTCTGTTAGACCACAGAGACAAGGCCGCAGGGCCACAGAGACAAGGCCGCAGGGCCACACGGCCTGATAGACCACAGAGACAAGGCCGCCGGGCCACACGGTCTGGTAGACCACAGAGACAAGGCCGCAGGGCCGCGCGGTCTGCTAGACCACAGAAACAAGGCCGCAGGGCCGCACGGTCTGTTAGACCACAGAGACAAGGCCGCAGGGCCACAGAGACAAGGCCGCCGGGCCACAAGGCCTGATAGACCACAGAGACAAGGCCGCCGGGCCACACGGTCTGTTAGACCACAGAGACAAGGCCGCAGGGCCACAGAGACAAGGCCGCAGGGCCACACGGCCTGATAGACCACAGAGACAAGGCCGCCGGGCCACACGATCTGCTAGACCACAGAGACAAGGCCGCCGGGCCACACAGTCTGGTAGACCACAGAGACAAGGCCGCAGGGCCGCGCGGTCTGCTAGACCACAGAAACAAGGCCGCAGGGCCGCGCGGTCTGTTAGACCACAGAGACAAGGCCGCAGGGCCACAGAGACAAGGCCGCCGGGCCACAAGGCCTGATAGACCACAGAGACAAGGCGGCCGGGCCACACGGTCTGTTAGACCACAGAGACAAGGCCGCAGGGCCACGGAGACAAGGCCGCAGGGCCACACGGCCTGATAGACCACAGAGACAAGGCCGCAGGGCCACACGGTCTGTTAGACCACGGAGACAAGGCCGCAGGGCCACACGGTCTGTTAGACCACGGAGACAAGGCCGCAGGGCCACACGGTCTGTTAGACCACAGAGACAAGGCCGCAGGGCCACATACTTTTTTTTTATTTTTATTTTTTTATATTAATAAACCACCACCAGTAGTTGCATAGGAATTTACCTGAACCATTACTGGAGAGCTTGCTGAGCTTCAAGGATGATTTTAGAATTGGTCTTATATAGAACTCGAATGCAGAAGAACACGGTCTCCCCCTTAGCTTGAATGCTGGCCTAGAAGTTCCACGGTCGTAGCTGTAGGAAAGTCCATTACGAAGAGAAGGAGGTAGACTGCAGCTTTTAAGGTCAGTTTAAAAGTGGGTCTGAAACCAGTCCTTAGAGAGAGGTGCTCCAATAGATAAAATAAATAGGGGGGAGTGGTCGGAAGTCTTAGGCCGAACGTGAAGATATTTACCGTGGAAGTGCAGGGACAGAGATTCTTCATCTTAGAATTGTTAATGTGATACCAGAACCTTTAGAGTCATTCTAGAATGCTTAAGTAAAAGAGTAAAGAAATTGAGTGAGAAGTGAAGATCAGAATAGGAAAGACAGTAAATCAAACTGATTAGTTTCTAAAGTGAATTTCCCTGGACACATGACCGAAAGGCTGATAACATGGCTTCTAGCAGAATATCGGTGGAAGTGGAAGATCAACCTTAAAAACTTTGAATTTACCTGATGTTTGTTAAGACGAGTAGGTAATCTTAGTTTTACCTTTGGAATTATGGGAGAGTTTACTGAACATGCCTGATGGCTTGAGCATTGCTGAAGAAAACCATATTGACCATCATGGAATCCCACATTCATGGATGCCAACTCTGTGCGTTGAGCTATTTCGTAGCAACACCAATCTGAAAGAATGGCCCATGCACAGGTGAGTTGGAAATCACATCTCTTTCCATCTGCAGTTAGGAGGATTCTAAACCCCTGGGCGTAGCTCCCGCTCACATCTTGATAGAACACCATCTAACCATCAACCTGCTGAGAGAACCCCCAAAAGAAATTAAACCAGAACAGTATGACTAATACATAACATGTGCATGTGATTGAGACCACCGGACGATGCCCTTGCAAAAGAAAAAAGAATGTTTTATAAGGTTAAGCTTTACTAGCTAATAAAACCATAACTAGCTATATAGGACCCGACACAGCTACCGAACCTATGAAAGAGATCAAAACGAGATTCATCATTTGATAACCTAAGCCAGGATAATACTGTGTGATGAATTTTTTTTTTTTTTTTTTTTGGGCACGTTTGGCAATATGAGAACAATATCGCAATCCTAAAAAATTCCTTTGACCCTAGAATGAAATCTGATGTCTTTAATAGTTAGTTTGACTTGTTCCCCAACGCCATGATAAAATTTTGGCCTGAATGATTTCGCTAAGTGAATGGATTGATGTAAAACTCCGGACAAGTCCTTGTGCGTCTGATTAACATACAGGCTGCTGTAATGCACTGAGATCCCACAGGTTAGCATCAGGATCGCAGTCTGAAAAGCAACAAAACACAATGACTATAAGTGCACCGTGTGCCAGCTTTAGTGAAGAGAAAAAGCTTACTGCGAGAGACCTTGCCATTTGCGGTGCAGCCAGGAATCAATGCGCATGTGCAGACTGTGTCAACAGTCAACACTATTTACTCCCTTGTATATTTTGTTAGTCACAATAGGATCCGATGCAAGTGTAGCTGATCACAGACATGTCTTTTCAGTAGCTCAAACAGCAGAGCGCGGCACCAGCAACGGCGAGCCACAGGCTCGACTCCCAGGAAAAGCAAGACCCGGAAAACACCAAATGTGCACCCTGAATGCAACTGAAGGTGCCCCGGACAAAAGCGTCCGCCAAATGCACAAATGTAATGTAAAGTCTGTTGAGCACTCGAATGCAATCCCCAATTGGCGCGCCACACAACACTCAATCAGGATTGAATGGCCCAGAGCTTATCACTGCCAACTCTGCCTTCCAGCGCATACGCTCTACCAACGAATAGTAGAACATGCAATAGATTCATGATTCGGTGTAGTCAGATTGACCACAGCAGTTTCCGCTGGAGTTTCTGAACTGAAGCATTTGACAGTTTCATGCGTTTATAAAGGGAGTGCACTCTGCTCACTGTATTCATAAAAGATTTGAATAATTGTTTTCAAATCAATAATTGTGATTTAGATGCTGTACGATGCAATCTTTATGTAACGGGTCAGATTGAGTACTGAATCAATTTAGTGCTGCTATCGAATGTCAAGTCAAACCTTGTTTTGTATGCAAACCTTACCCGACATATGGTGCTGAGAGTACAAGCAAGATACACATTTGTTTTATCATAATGTAGCCATGGCGGCCTAGCCGGAAGGATCAAGACGTAACGCTACAATCTAAGTTTCTCGAAATATAAGAGGTATCCAGATATCAGTAGCTGAATAAAAAACGAATAGAGTCAAATTAACTGGAGTAAAGCGAAGACAAAATGCACACAATTACTAATATATATGACGTGTTTGTTTTGATTAACCAATTTAAAGGTCCCCTTCTTCGTGATCCCATTGTTCAAACTTTAGTTAGTGTGTAATGTTGCTGTTAGAGCATAAATAATACCTGTAAAATTATAAAGCTCAAAGTTCAATGCCAAGCGAGATAATTTATTTAACAGAAGTTCCCTTTCAAAGCCTACAGCGAACGGCCGGCTTGGACTACATCCTGGTACTTCCTTCTTTAATTACGTCAGTAGAACAGTAGAACAGACTAACCTCCGCGCACAAGACTACGCGCAAAAAAGGGGGCGTGGTCTTGTTGCTGTCCCACGTGGAGAAGAGGACGTGTCGCGTGGAGAAAAGGAAGTGCTGCGTTTGACTGTTTGTCGCCATGTCGTCGAGACGCTGTTATTTTCATCCCGGAGTCAAATCACCTATGTTTGCCTTTCCCAGGGACGCTGTAGAGATCATTAAGTGCGCATATATCTCCCGTTAAGAGGCGTGACCTTTCCCCGTGCGCTAAGCTGCTGTCGAATCACAACACAGGACCGTGCCACGTGCGCTAAGCTGCTGTCAAATCACAACACGGGAAGCGCTGGCACAATCAGAACTCGTTACGTATTTCTGAAGGAGGGACTTCATAGAATAAAGGAAGTCATCAGCCGTTTTCAGGACAGTAAAAACAGCGGTATACAGATAAGTAAATTGTGTTAAAAATACTGTTTTTTTATTTTTTTTTATTTTTTATTTTTTAACACGAAACATGAACACATGTTATATTGCACACTGTAAACATTTTTATAATACAATAAGCAAAGCACCTTAATGTGAGCACAGAACGCTGCAGTTCTTCCTCATAGGGAAGGAAGCCATAACGAATCACGAAAGGAAGCCATTCCAACACTTGGCGCCCCATATGTTTGAGCAAATATGTACTCTGCTGGATGCAGGCCAAACACTTCTAAGCTTGAAACTGTTATGTCAGTTAAATTGCGTATGTGACGAACTCACAGCGCTTGGAAGATGAATCTAAAGCCATTGAATAAGAACAGAAAGCACTCGGTCCTGTACCTAAATATGCTAATTTGCTCAGCATAGTTTTTTATTTTATTTTTTATTTTTATTGAATTTCAGCGATCTGATAACTGAACCAATCGCGATTTCAGCTTAACTTCTGTTCAACATGAAGCCCCGATTAAAAAGGTGCATGTTGCTTTAAAAACCCGTGTTGTTTCCTTGCATTCGTAGGGAGAATTATAGAGTATAAATATGCTGTGCATATCTGTTCTGTTTCAGTTTTTCTAACAAAATACTATCTATAACGGTAACCGGTGTCATGCGAATCATTTACGAGCACTATGGACACAAGCGAGTCACAACGAGCGATCACGTTGCACCGCACAATCAGACCGGCAGACACCTGTGCGTGTCTCACACGATGCATGTGTGTGCTCTATACAGACATGCTTGCGACAAAGTTGAAAAGCGTAAGATACTACACCCAATCGCCATCGGAATGCATAACCATATGCATATCACGGTGATAAATGCTGATGTAGTGATGTCGCCAGAATGGTGATGAAAACCACAGCCGTGTCTTTAACATGCCCAGATAGTCCTCCCATGAAAGCGATTGATCTGAGTCTGACGTGAGACTTGCTTTTGTTAGTGAAGCACTTGCGTCTGTTACTGCGGTAACCCATTGAACAGAATGATAGGCTGACGTGGACTTAGAACGCTACTGTATGAACATTATTAGTTATCATAGGACCAACTATCGACCGCTACGGAACGCCCGGATCGTCAACTGAATTGGAGCGTCAGCATCTGCGAACTCAGACATGTGTAAGTACCGATCTTTTATACCCAAGTATTTAGCATGTGATTGGATAGATAAAATTAAAGTGACATGACAATTAAGTCTTCCTGGCAGAACTTACGCTAAAGCTTCCATTTATTGCTCTTCAGCATAGCGCTCTGTGTGACAAGTCTGTCTATTTACTGTTGTCTGTCCAAGAAGTGTGTGTGTGAGAGAGTTCTTTTTAGCAAATAATTTAAAAATGAGTGAGAACTACAGGCAGTGTGTGCATCCGTGCCCACGTTACATCTCTGGCTCGGATGCACACCTGCTTTGTGTGCAGTGTTTGGGTGTGGAGCATGCTCGGGCCTGTCAACATTGCGAGCTGCTCCCGCTCAGACTGCTTCGTTCTCGGCTGGCCGTTTTTGATGAGGGCGGCCAGCCTCGTGAACCTCATGGTTCTGGACCCGCGGCTGTTGAGGCAGCGCGGCGTCGCAGATCATGGGGTTCACATCGGGATTTGTCAGAGGGTTTTGGGACTGCTGCGGCACTTTCCCAATCCTCCTCTGACAGTTCCGATGATCTTCCTCCCCGTGTGGAAGCCCGCGCTGCGGCTTCTTCCCCCCGGGGTGGAGGATCCGATGCTCATCCTCTCTGGTTCTGAGGAACCGGATGAGGGTGGCATCGCGGCGGGTGGTGAAGCAGAAAGCATATTAGTGCTTCATCCACCCGCCCAGGAGGAGTTGGTCGAGGTTTTGACACGTGCGGTGGCCAAATTAAATATTAGCTGGCCACAAGAGGCACCAGAGGTCCAGCCAACCAGTAGGCTGGATGACCGGTTCCTCTCTCGCCGGGTGCAAACGCCTCGCTGGGGCTTGCCATTCTTCCCGGATCTGCACACTGAGGTGTGTAGATCGTGGAAGAAACCCTGTTCCTCGCGAGTTTCCAATCCCCCTATGTTGGACTATGCTAATGTCCTGGGGGCTCGCGAGGCGGGGTATGGGAAGATGCCCCGGGTGGAGGTGGCTCTCGCGAGCTATCTTTCGCCCGAGTCTGCGTCTTCCCTCAAAGCCCCGGTATTGCCCACCAAGCCCTGTCGGGACACCTCATCCTTGGTGGGCAAGGCATATATGGCGGCTGGTCGGGCTGGTAGTTCCCTGCATACCCTTTCCATCTTGCAGGCCTACCAGGCCGATCTCCTCAAAGAGCGCGTCCGCACATAGAGAATCGTTCCCAACTACTTCCTGCCGGTCATCCGCTTCAGGGGGTTGGGAACGAGGCTCGTGTAACACCCGACGCCAGCCTCGAGAGGCTGGTTCCCTTAGTAGATTATCTTGGCGCATGGAAATGCCTTCCGAATATTTCTACCTCTCTGGGTCCTGCGTACTGTAGAAAATGGTTACAGACTGCAGTTCGGTCATCCTCCTCCGAGTTTTAGGGGTTTGAACTGGACCGCAGTGGTACCAGAGCGGGTTCGGGTAATGGAACTAGAAGTAAAATCTTTGCTGGCGAAGGAGGCCATAGAACGTGTTCCTCCACCAGAGAGGGAGTCCGGGTTTTACAGCCGGTACTTTATAGTTCCGAAGAAAGATGGAGGGTTGCGTCCGATCATAGATCTGAGGTATTTGAATCGGTCTCTGAGGAGGTTCAGATTCAAAATGCTCACGATTCCTATTATCGTGAGTCAGATCCAGTCTGAGGACTGGTTCGTCACGATAGACTTAAAGGACGCATATTTTCATATCTCCATCCTTCCATCTCACAGGAAGTTCTTGAGGTTCGCTTTCGGGGGCGAGGCGTATCAATATCGAGTGCTTCCCTTTGGTCTAGCTCTTTCCCCACGCACATTCACGAAGTGCATGGATGCAGCTCTGGCTCCATTAAGACTCCAGGGCATCCGTGTACTGAATTATATCGACGACTGGCTCATATTGGCCCAGTCGTACGATATGGCAGTTCGGCATCGAGATGTCGTTCTGGCCCATATAAAGTGCTTGGGGCTGAGACTCAACGCAGAAAAGAGTGTGTTGACGCCGTCCCGGAGGACTACGTTCCTAGGGATAGTATGGGATTCGACTACGATGCGGGCACAACTGTCTCCCGCGCGAGTCGAGACCATACTGGCAATGGTCTCAAGAATAAAGCTAGGCCAGAGCATCACTGTGAAGCACTTTCAGAGAGTGCTGGGGCACATGGCAGCAGCGTCCAACGTTATACCTTTTGGCCTGCTGTACATGAGACCCCCACAGTGGTGGCTGAAAACCAAGGGGTTTTCCCCCAGAGGGAATCCTTTCCATATGATCAGGGTAACGCGCAGATGCCTTCGTTCCCTAGTCATATGGAAGAAACCTTGGTTTCTGTCCCAGGGGCCAGTGTTGGGAGCGTCCTGTTGCCGGAAATCCGTTTCAACAGACGCCTCTCTCACTGGTTGGGGCGCGGTCATGGATGGCCGCTTCGCGAGGGGCCCGTGGGAGGGCCGTCATTCTTCCTGGCATATAAATTGCCTAGAGATGATGGCGGTCTTCAAAGCTCTCAGGAGCTTTTTCCCGGACCTCCGCGGTCAACATGTCTTGGTACGCACAGACAATACGTCTGTTGTAGCGTACATAAATCATCAGGGGGGTTTGAGGTCGCGCCCTCTATGTAGACTGGCGCATCAAATTCTCCTGTGGTCCCAAGGGAAACTGTTGTCCATCAGGGCAATGTATATCCCGGGGGTTCAAAATCAGGGAGCAGACATCCTGTCGAGGCAGGGGCTGAGGCCCGGGGAGTGGCGTCTCCACCCAGAGGTGGTGGAGGCCATGTGTGAGAGGTTCGGCCCAGTGGAAGTGGACTTATTCGCGTCTCGAGAGACGTCCCACTGTCCACTGTGGTGTTCCCTCACGCATCCAGCCCCGCTGGGGTTGGATGCCATGGTTCAGACGTGGCCGAGGCTGCGTCTGTACGCATTTCCCCCGCCTGCTCTGCTCTCGGGAGCCCTGGAAAGTGTACGCCAACAGGGGGTCAGCCTACTTTTAATAGCACCCCGTTGGCCGACGCAAGTTTGGTTCTCGGATATCATAGCTTTGCTGGCAGGTCCTCCATGGCAGATCCCTCTGAGGAGGGATCTCTTATCTCAGGCAGGGGGCACTATATTTCACCCCCTACCGGAGGTTTGGAACCTGTGGGTCTGGCCCTTGAGGGGGTCAGGAACCTAGAGACTGGCCTGTCGGCAAGAATGATAGAGACCTTACTCAGTTCCAGGGCTCCATCTTCAAGGAGACTGTACAGCCCCAAGTGGTGAGCCACTCGGTGCAGGGAGTGTGAGGTGGTCCCAGTTAACTGGCCAGTGGCTTCAGTGCTGGAGTTCCTCCAAGATCACTTCTCTGCGGGTCTAACCCCGTCCACACTCAGGGTGTCCGTGGCTGCCATAAGGCTTTCCACACTCCTTTGGGTGATGGTCTTGGGTAGACACCAGCTGGTTGTACAGTTCCCCTGTGGGGCTCGGTGGATGCGGCCTGTGGCTCGTTCCAGAACTCCCAACCTGGGATCTGGCAGTGGTTTTCGAAGGCTGGTTGAGGCCCCCTTCGTACCATTGGAGTCGGATGGACCAAGGGACTTAGGATTGGTCAGTTCCTTGGTTCTTCAGGCATTACATCCCCCGCCTCACGTGACGGCGGAGTAAGAGACCTTCACTGTGAAGCACTTTTGGGTGCTGGGGCTCAGCGCAGCAGCGTCCAAGGCGAGACCTTTTGACCTACTGCACATGAGACCTTAACAGTGGTGGTTGGAAACCAAGGGGTTTCCCCCCAGAGGGAATCTTTTTCAAATGATCAGGGTAACGTGCAGATGCCTTCGTTCCCTAGTTAAACCTTGGTTTCTGTAACAGGGGCCAGTGTTGGGAGCGTCTTGTTGCCGGGAAACCGTTTCAACAGACGTCTCTCTCATTGGCTGGGGCGCGGAAGCCACTAGGGTTCTCCAGTCCTAGTTGTGCCCGGTCTCCGGCTTCACACTAGGGCAGGCACTACCCTCGGTAAGGTCCCAGGGGCCAGTGTTGGAGCGTCCTGTTGCCGGGTAACCGTTTCAACAGACGCCTCCCTTCATTGGCTGGGGCACGGAAGGAAAAGGAGTGGAGTAGTTCTCCCTACGGGGCTGGCGCTAGGGTATTCAGGCCTAGTTGTGCCCGGTCTCCGGTTTCACACTAGGACAGGCGCTACCCTCGGTGTGGGCTAGTGGGTACTCGTTCCCCAAAGTGTCTAACCAGACGCAGTGAGAGTTCCCTCGAAAGGGAACTGCTCGGGTTACGACTGTAACCCTTGTTCCCTGAGTAGGGAACGAGCACTGCGTCTCGTTACCACACCTCGGCACGCCTGGAGCGCATGCTTCAGAGCAATAGCTGCCCTTTCAATGCGCCGGCTCGCCCTTTATACTTCCGGGTACGCCGCCACGATGACGTCATCACGCACGACCAATCAGATTGGGCTAGTTTCTATACGGACTTCAGATTAGCTAGTGCTTAGGGAGTATCCCCAAAGTGTCTAACCAGACGCAGTGCTCGTTCCCTACTCAGGGAACAAGGGTTACAGTCGTAACCCGAGCAGTTTTCTTTTCCTGAGGTAGGCCCAAACATGTTTGTCAATTGGATTGTTTCTGTTATTGCTATATATGCAATGTTTTATTTATTTATATGGACAGGCCATCATTCATTCATCAATACTTACCAAAAGTTGCTCCTGCTCACGCTCTCTTTGCAAGATTCTGTAATTCAGATTTGACTTTGCACAACTACTAGAAGACTTACAACTGTCAGACAGGTTGCTCACGTCACATCTACGTCGTCAAGCTCAGTCTGAGGCTGTGCAGTACGCTCAGCCATCAGGAAGTGAGTGCTTCTAATTTACTTCACTTTTCTGCGTTGAAGTCTATGGGGTCGCTGTGTCCATTTCTATTACTGTCTATGGCTCCGAGTCTGCAGCTTCATAATGTGGCCTCGCTACAGCTACCGAAGCAATGACACACATCCGAGTCTAGAAGAAGAAGAAGAAGAAGAAGAAGAAGAGAAGTGAGCGAGGGAAGAACATAAACATGAGAAGTGGAACACAGCCGTTCATTCTGCTCTAAATCTGATGTTTTCACACTGTGAGTACATTTATCATTTATTAGGAGAAATATAAATCCATACGACTAAACGAGTCGGTTCATTTAATGAATCACTCAGAAATGCATCAAAATGAACCAAATGATGTTGTTCATTACCAGTGTTGGGGTAACGCATTACAAGTAACTTGAGTTACGTAATAATATTACTTTTTCCAAGTAACTAGTAAAGTAACGCATTACTTTTCAAATTGACAACAAAATATCTGAGTTACTTTGTCACATTAATTTGACTGACAGCTCTCCTGCCCCCATGTTGAGAAGAATAAGTGCAGATGCGTTGTGTGTAAACATGATGGTTATTGTAGTTCCAGACTAAATGTGTGCATTTATTTATCTCACTTGCACAATAAAGATTCTGTACTCCTCAAAATAAATAAAATCAGTCAAATGCAAAATCAGAATACTATGCAAACATCCAATAATTAAATGTTAAATAAAACAACTATTTTTATGCATTTAATCTACCTTTATATTTAATTTACCAATGTCTTGCTGCTTTGATGATGAAAATTACTAGATTTTTTGTTTTTATTGGTAAAACTTTTTTCTCCTGCATCCTATTCTACCATTATCCAGAATGGCAGCACAGCAGAGCTGCGCCCTCTACTGTTCATGCGTGAATTTGCATTTTATTATTTCAATTTTGGTATGAAGAGGTCTTTACAAAAATATAACTTTTTTGTTATAAAAAAAACAAAACTAAGCCCAGCCCAGGTGAGAAAAAGTAACGCAAATGTAACGTAATGCATTACTTTTCTTAAAAAGTAACTAAGTAACTCAATTAGTTACTTTTTAAGGGAGTAACGCAATATTGTAATGCATTACTTTTCAAAGTAACTTTCCCCAACACTGTTCATTACGCTCGTGAAATGTAAACTCATTACTGACTGGTTTCCACATTACAATTTGTGAAGATTATGAGTTGTTTTCATTTTATGTAGTGAACAAATGAAACATGTTAAACAGTTTTAAATCATATCCAAGAGCAACATAAGCAGCTGGAGGAGTTGAATTGTTTCTAAACAGTTGTTTGAGCAAAACACTTAAAGGGTGAAACATGAAACCCCTAAACACATTTTTGAGACGTTCACAGATATGGACATGCTGCACTTCGCTGAAAACACTAAAAGCACTCATACATTTTGCCAATACGTGGAAATTGGTTATTTTGCGTTTTTATGAGCAATTTCTTTCTTCTGGGTTGAAAAGCAAAGTCGCACTACTCCCCCTTTTCCACAGCTTCACACGCCCATTTTAGAGAGTTTTTGCAACTCTGAGGCGTGAACGACCAGACTAAAACAAGGGGCTTTCATGTCACCTTAAAGCTGGATAATTGTGATTGTAAGTGTGATGATCATCTGCTAAATGAGCAACAGCGACCACAATTCACACCTACAGTCAGTGAAGCCGCTCCCACAGCCGTTCATGAGAGTTTAAATGCTGGGAATATTCCCATCTTCCCACAGGAGAAGAAGAAGCAAGCAGGAGGAATTACTCCAGGAGAAACTACAGACATACTATTGTAAAGATGGAGTTTCAGGAAGAACCCTGCAGAATAAAAAATGAAGAGACCAGTGTTGGGGGTAACGTATTATGTAATTGATGAGTTATGTAATCAGATTACTTTTTCAAGTAACTAACACATTACTTTTAAAATTTACAACAAAATATCTGAGTTACTTTTTCAAATAAGTAAAGCTAGTTATTTTGTTCTCCCATTTATTGACGGACAGCTGTCTTGTCCCAGTGTTGAGAGGAATCGTAAGTGCAGAGGCTTTGTGTGTGAACATGATGGTTATTGTAGTTCTAGACTAAATGTGAGCTGGCATTTACTCATCTCACTTGCACAAAGATTCTGTACTCCTCAAAATGAATAAAATCAGTCACATGCTAAATCAGAATACTACGCAAACCTCCAATAATTAAATATGTTGAATAAAAATATAAAAGCTAACAAGCCTATAGGTGAGAAAAAGTAACACACAAATAATGTAACACATTACTTTTCTAAAAAAGTAGTGCAATTAATTACTTTTAAAAGGAGTAACTCAATATTGTAATGAATTACTTTTTACATTTTGAAAAGACAAACAGGAACAAACAGGTTTTGCTTCATTCTCTTTAATGAGGAACATTAAGAGGAAAACTTTGATCATTTGGGGCTCTCTGAATTTATTTTTGTCTCTGAATTTATTTTTGTTTCTAATTTTTAGACGTGATGGAAGTGAATGAAGGCAAAAGGCATCAGCTTCAAAAGAAGATACAAAATGGAGATGGAAACAAAGTCGTTTCACAGACTAAAAAGAATTTCACCCAAAAACAAGCTGGAAAATCTGAAGTCAACGGATCTTTCACCTGCTCTCAGTGTGGAAAGAGTTTCACTCAGAAAAGCCATCTCGATGCTCATCACTCTGGAGTGAGATCGTTCAGCTGTGATCAGTGTGAGAAAACATTTGTTATGGAATCAAACTTAAGAAGACACCTTAAAGTTCATACATAGCCTCACTTTTGTTCTTTTTGTGTAAAGAGTTTTTCACAACTGAGATCTTTAAAAGCACATGAGCGTGTTCATGCTGGTGTGAGACCTTATATGTGCTTTGATTGTGGGAAGACCTTCCGTTCATCCAGCGACTTAAAAACACACCAGAGAATTCACACTGGAGAGAAACCGTACAAGTGCTCACACTGTGGAAAGAGTTTCTCTCGGTCAGGAAACCTGAAAGCTCATGAGAGAGTTCACACTGGAGAGAAGCCGCACCAGTGCTCTTCATGTGGGAAGAGTTTCACCCAATCATCTAGTCTACAGACTCATAAGAAAAAGCATTGCCAGAAGGCGTCTAAATGAGCAAATGTTCATGTTCGGATCCATCACTCACAAATAATACACTTACAAGTAAATAATTTGACATTCAGATTCAGCAAAAGCTGGAATTTAGGAAACCATAGTGATTTAAGAGGGTCATTTGCTAAAACTAGTAGTGAAGTTTGATCATTTGTCAAAGGACATTTTGGCAGGGTCAGTAATAGTTCATGAAACTAGTGTTGCTGTAAAATGCTGTGATTTATGAAGAGGTTTTTGTTAAGCAGTTCACATTTTGAAAAATATTTTTTTGCATTTAAAGAAATGCTCTGTACATTTTGAGACTAATAAAAATAAAAAGGAACATATGACATGATGAATAAACTTGTTTACATGAAATCAAGGGAAACGTCTTGGGTTACTTGACTTGTAAGACACTGATTCGCTGGTTCAGGTGTGTTTATTTGGGGTTGGAGCTAAACTCTGCAGGACAGCGGCCCTCCAGGACCGAGTTTGGAGATCCCTGAACTAAACCAATGTATTTAAAATGCATTTATTTCATACTAAGTATACTACAAACCATTAACATATTTACTGACATAATGCTTGAGACTTACTGATATAAATATTATAATTAAACTTAAGTTGGACATTAGCACTATTTCTGGATAACTAAAGAAACATTATTTTTTTAATCATATTAAGTACATAAATATGTAAATGTATTTGTAGTATACTTTGCATAAATGTATTTCAAATACACTTCAGTGTATTTATTTTTCACTAGCGTAGAGACAAATTGCCATTCAGTTGTGATTTACCTAAAACTATAGTTATTTCTGTCACTTAAGACTGGCATAATTTACTTCAAATATATATTTAATTCAAATATATTATATATTTTGACTTAATTTTAAAGTTAGATAACTATTATTAATAAAAAATGTAGATATTTCAAGATTTACCTTAAAAAGTCCAGAACTTTGCCTTGAGCAAGTTGTCTGATTTAGATTTCTCACAACAAAAATAAAGTCACAGTCTGATAAACACAATTAAATCAGTTAAAGATACACTATAACTTTTGGCCTTTAAAGGATTAGTTCACTCCAGAATTAAAATTCCATGATAATTTACTCACACCCAAGTTATCCAAGAAACACTGAAAAAATTAAAACCTTGGATCAACTTAAAAATTGAAGTAATCAATCACACAAAATATTTGACATTGACTCAAAGTAAATCATTTAATTTATTTTATCCTGAAAAGTTTAAATCCATGCAACTACTTTTTAAAGGTTGATGAAACTAATTATTTTAAATTAGAACAAACTAACAAAATTAATATGTATAGGTTAAAGTAAATTAATTATTTTAGGTTGGAACAAACTAATTATTTTAAATTAAAACAAACTAATATTTATAGGTCTGAGTGTATTAATTATTTTTAGCTTGTCTCAAATTCAAAAAGAAGTTGTCATTATTTGAAATGTATAATAAATCAACAAAAAAAAATGCTTTTAATACATTGATCAATGACTATCAGAACACTTTCCTTTAGAACACAGTTATATTTATTATTCGATAAACAGACAACATTGAACATCTGTTTCAAATGTATGAAGATTAACAGTCTGCTTCACACAAAAATTCTTTGAGCCCACAAATTTGTTACAAAATAATCAAATCATCACTTGATGACATCACATTAGTAGTAATATTGAATTACGAAGGTTTGTCCTTTCCCAGTGATAAAGATCGCCATGGTTGTCCATGCTCCAATTCCACAACCTCATTTTCCGGCATGAAAATGAAAAAGAAATTAAGTACCTTATAGTTTCAGAAATCTCACAATTTCATGTTAGATCATAATGTGCCAAGCTCTTATACGCTCTAAACTTTCAAAACTTGAATAGGAGCGTGACGAGTGAGAGCCGTGAGAGAGCGGCGCGAGGCCGGTGAGTAATTCGATGATCAGCGCCAGCTGCACGTCACACTGGTCTCAGATCTCTCATGGAGGAGCGACGACAGTGAAGGACGAGAGAGGACCAGGCCTGGGGGGTATTCCAGAAAGCACACTTAACCTACCGCCATATATACCTTGAACTCTCGGTTGATTAACCCAAACCTTGCTTACTCAAGGTATGCTGGTTCCAAAAACTCATCTGAGAGTAAGTGAGTTCAGCAGAGGTGTCAAAAGTATTTGCATTCATTACTCAGGTAGAAGTATAGATACTAGGGTTTAAAAAGACTTCTGTAGAAGTAGAAGTATCAACTCAAGCTTTTTACTCAAGTAAAAGTGTAAAAGTATTGGTTTCAAAACTACTTAAAGTATAAAAGTAAAAGTAATGTAAGAGGAAAAAATGCCATAAAAGAGAGAAACCATACAAGTGCTCACTCTGTGAAAAGAGTTTCTTTCGGTCAGGAAAGCTGAAAGATCATCAGAAAGTTCACACTGGAGAGAAACCGTACAAGTGCTCACACTGTGGAAAGAGTTTCTCTCAGTCAGGAAACCTGAAAACACATGAGAGAGTTCACACTGGAGAGAAGCCGCACCAGTGCTCTTCATGTGGGAAGAGTTTCACCCATTCATCTAATCTAAAGAGACATAAGAAAAAACGTTGCCTGAAGACGTCTAAATGAGCAAATGTTCATGTTCGGATCCATCACTCACAAATAATACACTTACAAGTAAATAATTTGACATTCAGATTCAGCAAAAGCTGGAATTTAGGAAACCATAGTGATTTAAGAGGGTCATTTGCTAAAACTAGTAGTGAAGTTTGATCATTTGTCAAAGGACATTTTGGCATAATAGTTCATGAAAGTGTTGCGGAACTGACCGACGAATTGGGATCTGATTTCAGAGACCAATCTACTTCGAGTGTTTTAAAACGAGCCAATGAAGATTGGCATGCGATTCACGCATTCCACGCACCTCCCCGCAGCGGGGGTATAAATAAGGAAGTGGAATGAATGAACATTGCTTTCTACTTCGGAGCCGAACAGTGAATGTTTCCTGTTTCTACGAAGAGTGTAAACAAGTCTCGTGAGAGGAATGACTGCTGCTTCCAGTGCGGGTGTGACGGCGCATCTCAGCGAGTGGCCGCTTCAACAGAGATCAAAGAGTTGGTTCGCTGGGCGTTTCCGTTTTTTGAGTGCACACACAGGCTTGCACCTTTGTACTGTGTGGTGCCGCGGTCATCTCCCTGAGTGCTTCAGCACATAAAAAGAGCAGTTTCCTTTCTAAAAGAGCAACACGGTTTGATCCTGCGTCTTTTTCAAGATGTCATTCAAACCGTGTGTTTCTGGATGCGGTTGTTTCCTGTCCTCATTTGACGGCCACGATCTCTCTCACATATAAACATGTGAGATTGCGTTCGTGGGTGATCCATGCTCTCTCAGGAGAGCATGGTCACGTCGACGCGCTGTTCGTCTCAAGCCTTTCTCGTAAGGGCTTGAGTGTTCAGCGCGACGTGTGCCGTCGGGCGCCGGCTGACAGCGGGGGTTGCCACGGCAACCCAGCGCATCACTCGGCGCTAGAGATGCGCGGTCGAGACTATGAGACCTCAAACGGGGTTGAGTCCCTTTGCCTATTCCCCGATCTAGTTTCTTTTCTTGCAAAAAAAAGCCAGAAAAGTGCTATTTTGGTTAATAAGCCTTGGTGACCTGAGGATTACAGTGGTGCTTCCCCACCGGGTACGTCTCCGTGGGCCCCCACTCCTCTGTCGCATCACAAGCATGCTGAGACTGTGTTCGTGGGTGGTTCATGTTCTCTCATGAGGACATGACCACGTCGGTGCGGTGTTCGTCTTGCCTTTTCATAGGGCTTGAACGCTCAGCGCACCGTGTGCCGTCGAGTGTGACGGCCACGTTCACTGTCTCACATGCCTGCTGGCAGCCTACAGATGGGATTGCTGGTCCTTTTAAAAGACAAGAGGACCTAGTGTTTCATTTGGGGCTCTGGCAGAGGACAGATGTCAATTGCTGCATCGGAGAGAGGGCTGTTGTGCGCTGGAAATGATGATGCTGAGTTCCCACTATAATAGTGTGTGTGCTTTTGCTGAATCAGATTCAGAGTTGACAGCCAGGCTTTCCCGGGTGGCTGAGGCGTAGTGCAACGCGTAAAATCGCCTTGCCTACCCCCGTGCCTGTTTCCCCGGATGGGCATTGGGAAAATTAGCAGTATGGAACTATTTTTTATTTGGTGTCAAAATATGGAACACCAAAAGGGCCAAAATCTGTATAAATGTTTCCCTCTCTCACTACCCTCTGTCATGCATGCACAAGGGTAGTCCCGACCCAGGGGTTATGCAGTAACCACGTGCCGTGGTGGACCTCGCTCTCCGGGCGACGGAAGTCACCGCACGCTCCCTGGGTCAGGCGATGTCCACACTAGTGGTCCAGGAACCTGGGGCTAAACCTGGCAGATATGCGTGAGTCCGACTAAGTTCGGTTCCTCAACACCCCTGTCTGTCAGGCTGGCCTCTTCGGCGACGCCATCGAGAACTCTGCCCAGCAGTTCTCTATGGCCCAGAAGCAGACAGAGGCGGTAAAAAAAAACAAAAAAAACATCCTAATTCGAAAGGGCGCCTCTACCTGCTTGTCGCCGAGGGCACCCCCCCCTGCATCCGCCTCCGCCCCTGCGAAAACCAGGCAGCAGGGTGCCGGATGTAAGGGAGGTGCCCAACCCGCTCAGGGCTTGCTAGTCTACAAGCAAGCGTAAGGGCAAGCGGCCCTGAGACGGGCAGATCAGGGAGAACAGGAGCTGCTCTGAGGGAGTGGGTGTCCGCACCCCTCCCCCACCCCCCGGAAGAGGACCGGGGGGCCCCGACTGGTGTCATACTCTGCCGCTGGCTCTCCGGAGTCCAGCGGTACCCACATTCAGAGCAGTTTCCTCTCTCCCTGAGCACCAAGAGGGCCAGGTTGGCAGTGTGCGACGCCTCCGGGCCTTCTCACTCCTTTCCTCCCCTCCCCCCGCCGCGGGACAGCGGTGTGGGCACAGAGAACGCCCCCGGGCCTTCTCACCCACACTCTGCCCCACCCTGGAATACTCAGACAACGCTCTGGGCCGCCTCCGGGCCTCGAGTCAGGTCTGTTTATTCCGCCTCGCTGCTCCACCCCGGGTACGTCTGTGGTGCCGTTGGTCCCGCTTGTACAGTCTCTGGGGGCTTGGCTAAAGTCAGCTCCCCAGACAGTCTCGCTGGCTCATCCGTACCATCAGACTCGGCTACGCGATTCAGTTCGCTTACCGGCCTCCCAAGTACAGGGGCATCCTCTTCATCTCCGTGCGAAGCAGCGGTGCTCAGGTCTTGCGGTTAGAGATCGATGTCCTGCTGGCGAAGGACGCGATCGAGCCAGTTCCTCCAGCCGATATGAAGGCAGGGTTCTACAACCCCTACTTCATTGTACCCAAGAAAGGTGGTGGGTTAAGCTTAATCTTGGACCTGCGCATTCTGAATCGGGCCTTGCACAAGCTCCCATTCAGAATGTTAATGCAGAAATGCATTCCTGAATGCATCCGTCCCCGAGATTGGTTGCAGCGATCGACCTGAAGCCCTTCAGGCTGTCCCGGTCGCCTCACAGCTTCACGAAGTTGTGTGAACACAGGGACATGGTGCTCCGTCACCTCAGCCGGTTGGGCCTTTGGGTCAACCGAGAGAAGAGTAGCTCTGCCCCGAGTAGAGGATCTCTTATCTTGGTATGGAGCTGGATTCGGTCAGCCGGACTGCGCGCCTTACGGAAGAGCGGGTCCAGTCGGTGTTGAACTGCTTGAATTCGTTCAAGAGCAGGACAGCGGTCTAGGGCTGTAATCTCCCAGTCGATTAGTCGATTATTAGTCGATACGTTCTGGCTCGACCAAAATTCTGATTGGTCGATTTTTTTGCCGCGTTCATTTCGTTAGTTTTACCGCGTTCATTTCATCAGTTTTGCCGTGCCGCGTTCATTTCATCAGGTGGAGAGCACTAATTGCTAATGGGGGTGTTTTCAGAGCACCCCTGTTTCACAGGTAACAGTCTGTCTTCAGAACACCCCCTTGTTTCCACTTCTTTTGGATTAGCCCAACCCGCTGGTGAAGAGAAGTCTCTCGCTGGTCCTTTGTTTTTCATTCCCCGCTGGCTCAAACGCACGCCCATAGCGGTAAACTTGAGGAACGGCCATCAACATACACATGAGGGGAAGCGTCACAACACCACGCTTCAGTTGTGCTGCAAAAGTGGATCTGTACTGTCGGTTTTGCCGCGTTCATTTCATCAGGTGGAAAGCACTAATTGCTAATGGGGGTGTTTTCAGAGCAGCCCTGTTTCACAGGTAACAGTCTGTCTTCAGAACACCCCCTTGTTTCCACTTGGATTAGCCCAACCCGCTAGAGAAGAGAGACAGATTGAAGAAGGCTATAGTTTGCTGTATATTATTTATTTAATTGGGAGAGCGTTTTTTCTGCTCTTGATCTGGCTTGTTTAATAAATATTCCTTTTTTTATTAAAGTGGACGTGCCTTTTGTGTTTAAGAGTAAAAGCTTTAAGTTAATAGTCTATTCGTGTCTCAGCCGCGAAGCTGAGCCGATCGCACAGAGCGGCTGAAATAGTGTCTGTCAGTTAGTATAAAACATATGAAAAAAACAATTGTCTAAATCATGTTGCATATTCCTCAAAAGTTCTTGTGATGATATCACTAGTTGACAACGGAAATCATAGGCTATGATGGTGCTCGTGATGCAACGCTGTCAGAGCCACAGACTCGTGTGTCAGACTCATTTCAGTGCAAAATAATCAGGTCAAAAACGATTTAATATACTGCAAATAGCCTATAGTGTTTATGTTTATTTATAATTCATTTAGGCAGACAACAAGGCCACCAAGTACTGCGCACAGTGTGCAGCTGATTAATTTAAAGTTTTTTTTCCTAACGTCATTTTTAGTCGATTTTTAGTCGAAAATTTCAGGACCTCAGTCGACCAAGATTTTCTTTGGTTGATTACAGCCCTACAGCGGTCCCACTGAAATCTTTTCAGAGGCTCCTGGGGCATATGGCATCTGCAGCCGCGGTATCGCCGCTCGGATTGCTTCATATGAGACCGCTTCAACACTGGCTCCATGGCCGAATCCAGAGGTGGGCGTGGCAGAGTGGCCAGTACCGGGTCCCAGTGACTCCTTGCTGCCGCCAAACCTTCAGCCCGTGGACTGACGCTTCGTTTCTCCGGGCCGGTGTGCCCTTAGAACAAGTGTCCAGGCATGCTGTGCTCTTCACGGATGCCTCCTCCACGGGCTGGGGGGCCACGTACAACGGGCATGCAGTTGCAGGTCTTTGGATGGGACCGCAATTGCATTGGCATATCAATTGCCTCGAGTTGTTAGCAGTACACTTGGCACTGCGCCGCCTCAAGGGGCCGCTGCGTGGCAAGCATGTACTGGTCCGTACGGACAGCACTGCAGCCGTTGCGTACATCAACCGCCAGGGTGGTCTACGCTCCCGTTGCATGTTCCAACTCGCCCGCCACCTCCTCCTTTGGAGTCAGAAGCATCTGAGGTCGCTTCGGCATTCATGTCCCAGGTGCGCTCAACCGGACAGCCGACGAGCTCTCACGGCAGCCTGCATCTCCGGGAGAGTGGCGACTCCATCCCCAGGTGGTCCAGCTGATATGGGACCTCTTCGGAGCCGCACAGGTAGACCTGTTTGCCCCTCCGGACTCGACCCATTGCCAGTGGTACTATTCCCTGACCGGGGGCACCCTCGGTACGGATGCACTGGCGCACAGCTGGCCCCGGGACCTGCGCAAATATGCGTTTCCCCCAGTGAGCCTTCTTGCACAGACTCTGTGCAAGGTCAGGGAGGACGAGGAGCAGGTCTTGTTAGTTGCGCCCTATTGGCCCAACCGGACATGGTTGCCAGAACTAACTCTCCTCGCGACAGCCCCTCCTTGGCCGATTCCCCTGAGGAGGGACCTTATTCTCAGGGACGGGGCACTCTATGGCACCCGCGTCCAGACCTCTGGAAACTCCATGTCTGGTCCCTGGACGGGACGCGGAGGTTCTAGGTGGTCTACCACAAGCAGAGGTGGACACCATCTCTTTTGCTAGAGCCCCCTCTACTAGGCGCCTCTATGCTTTGAAGTGGAACCTGTTCGTTGAATGGTGCTCTTCCCACCGGGAAGACCCCCGAAGGTGTTCGGTTAGTGTCGTGCTTTCTTTCCTGCAAGATGGGTTGGAGCGAAGGCTGTCTCCCTCCACCCTCAAAGTGTACGTCGCAGCTATAGCGGTGTATCACGATACAGTTGAAGGCAAGTCCTTGGGAAAGCACGACCTAATCATCAGGTTCCTCAGAGGTGCAAGGAGGCTAAATCCTCCTCGTCCAAACTCGTTACCCTCTTGGGACTTGGCTCTAGTGCTCAGGGCACTTCAGAGCCCTCCCTTTGAGCCTATAAAAGTCTGTGGAGCTTAAAATCCTGTCAATGAAGACAGTGCTTCTGACTGCATTGGCTTCTATTAAGAGGGTAGGGGACCTGCACGCACTTTCGGTCAACGAATCGTGCCTAGAATTCGGGCCGGACAACTCTCACGTTGTCCTGAGACCCCGGCCTGGATATGTGCCCAAGGTTCCTACCACTCCCTTCCGGGACCAGGTGGTGAACCTGCAAGCGCTGCCTTCGGAGGAGGCAGACCCAGCCCTGGCTTTGTTTTGTCCCGTCCGCGCTCTTCGCGCTTACGTTGACCGGACTCAAAGCTTTCGGACCTCAGAGCAACTCTTCGTCTGTTACGGAGGCCAGCAGATGGGAAAGGCTGTCTCCAAGCAGAGGTTGGCCCACTGGATAGTGGATGCCATCGTCTTGGGTTACCAGTCCCAAGACGTACCTTGCCTGTTCGGGGTGCGGGCACACTCAACAAGGAGTGTTGCTTCATCCTGGGCGCTGGCTCAAGGTGCCTTGCTGACAGACATTTGTAGAGCTGCGGGCTGGGCGACACCTAACACGTTCGCTAGATTCTATAGCCTCCGTGTAGAGCCGGTATCTTCCCGCATCCTCGCCCCCAGGGGCCAGTAGTGCTAAGTGCCCCATTCTAAGTGTCGGATTGCAACGCCACTTCCGCCCTCTGGGCTGGATACGTGCGTCTATTTTCTCCAGTTGTGTTCCCCGGAAACGGCTAACCCTGTCGAGCTCCTCCGTCACCTCTGCGGTGCCAGACGTTGCGGCCGTCTGACGCCAGGCCTGCACCCGTATGCTTGTGAAACGTGTGTGTGTAGGCTGGGTTCCATATGTAGTGGTTCCCTCATGACAACCCCATATGTGTATTCTTCCACGGTACCTGCTACCCTACTTGGCTAGCCCCGTGTCTTTCCCTTGACAGAGCCCACTCTGTCGTCTCTCCAACTTAAAAATTGAAGTAATCAATCACACAAAATATTTGACATTGACTCAAAGTAAATCATTTAATTTATTTTAACCTGAAAAGTTTAAATCCATGCAACCACTTTTTAAAGGTTGATGAAACTAATTATTTTAAATTAGAACAAACTAACAAAATGAATATGTATAGGTTAAAGTAAATTAATTATTTTAAATTAAAACAAACTAATATTTATAGGTCTGAGTGTATTAATTATTTTTAGCTTGTCTCAAATTCAAAAAGAAGTTGTCATTATTTGAAATGTATAATAAATCAACAAAAAAATGCTTTTAAAACATTGATCAATGACTATCAGAACACTTTCCTTTAGAACACAGTTATATTTATTATTCGATAAACAGACAACATTGAACATCTGTTTCAAATGTATGAAGATTAACAGTCTGCTTCACACAAAAATACTTTGAGCCCACAAATTTGTTACAAAATAATCAAATCATCACTTGATGACATCACATTAGTAGTAATATTGAATTACGAAGGTTTGTCCTTTCCCAGTGATAAAGATCGCCATGGTTGTCAATGCTCCAGTTCTTCAACCTCATTTTCCGGCATGAAAATGAAAGAGAAAATAAGTACGTTATAGTTTCAGAAATCTCACAATTTCATGTTAGATCATAATGTGCCAAGCTCTTATACGCTCTAAACTTTCAAAACTTGAATAGGAGCGTGACGAGCGAGAGCCGTGAGAGAGCGGCGCGAGGCCGGTGAGTAATTCGATGATCAGCGCCAGCTGCACGTCACACCGGTCTCAGATCTCTCATGGAGGAGCGACGACAGTGAAGGACGAGAGAGGACCAGGCCTGGGGGGTATTCCAGAAAGCACGGTTAACCTACCGCCATATATACCTTGAACTCTCGGTTGATTAACCCAAACCTTGCTTACTCAAGGTATGCTGGTTCCAAAAACGCGTCCGAGAGTAAGTTCAGCAGAGGTGTCAAAAGTATTTGCATTCATTACTCAGGTAGAAGTATAGATACTAGAGTTTAAAAAGACTTCTGTAGAAGTAGAAGTATCAACTCAAGCTTTATACTCAAGTAAAAGTGTAAAAGTATTGGTTTCAAAACTACTTAAAGTATAAAAGTAAAAGTAATGTAAGAGGAAAAAATGCCATTAAAGGGGTAGTTCACCAAAAATGAAAATGTCATCATTTACTCACCCTCAAGTTGTTTCAACTGGTATGAGTTTCTTTGTTCTGAAGATATTTTGAAGAATGTTCGTAACCAAGCAGATAGAGCAACCATTGACTGCCATAGTAGGGGAAAATGCTATGGCAGTCAATGGTTGCTCTATCTGCTTGGTTACAAACATTCTTCAAAATATCTTCAGAACAAAGAAACTCATACCAGTTGGAACAACTTGAGGATGAGTAAATGATGACAGAATTTTCATTTTTGGGTGAAGTATCCCTTTAACCTCTTAAAGGTAGGGTAGGTAAGAAATGGTTAAAAAACGTTTTTTTCCAAATTTGTTTAAACTTTCTTTATATATCAATACATAATTAAAATGTAAGTACTCTGAAAAAGAAAGTATAAAAATTGAGTGTCTGTAGACCTCTCACGACTGTTTTAAAGACAGCTCATTATTTCCATTCACTCCACATTCTCCCTTCTGGGCTCTTTCCAAAGCCACGCCCCCAAAACGCATGAACGCGCTACGCCGACTGCTCAGCTGGAAGACGCATTATTTACCTGAGACGAGCGGAGAAGAAGGAGCGGAGTGCATGTAGTGACATCATGTCAGTTCCTGGATGCGGTGTACTAGCTTTTACACATGCATTTTGTTATCTAAAGTTACATTTTGCAAAATTCAACACGACAGCGATCAACTTGAGCTAAGCATATTGAGTATGTATCATCTCTACTAATGGCTCGCTAAGTGTATAACATTGTAACTTTATGCTAAGTAATGTTATGTTAGCTATATTAGGCAGCTACTGGTGCTATTGATACATGCTTCATGAAAACATAAACCAAAAAAAATGTATAATCAAAATGAAAGATTAGCTGTCCAGCAGAAATACAGCCATCAAGGAGTCGCTTTTCAGCCCCTTGAGGTCCCTCAGTTCTCGCCATCGTTGGAAAGCCACGCCGATATTTACTCGCGTTTGATCTCTTTGTGTATCCAAATACTTTTTGTGCATTGCCTTTTCTTGTACTGTCTTCCTTTTTTTGCATTGTTTGCCTTCGCTGACTGCAAAACCCGGCACTGTGAATTTTGAATGCTCTTTCTCTGCCATTATTTTGCTCTTCCTAGGTTTCGTGCCTCTTGAACTCCTCAAATCAAATGGGTGCGCGCATGTGGGCAGATCCTGTAGCAAAAGGGGTGGTAGCCATGGTAGCGAGAGAGAGTGACAGTCGCCCAAGCCAATCACTTGTTTCGTCCCGGACTAAAATAATGAGCGGTGTTTATTGCAGATTAAAAAGTCTAGAGTCACTAGATTTTTATAACTCTCTTTTTCAGAGTACTTACATTTTAATTATGTATTGACATATAAAGAAAGTTTAAACAAATTTGGACAAAAGTGTTTTAGATAATTCTTACCTACCCTACCTTTAACTGTCACCGTCCCACAGGTGGGACGCCTGGTGCTCTTTTCTTGATCACCGTTTTTTCGTATCATATATAAAATTCATAATTCCTACATTTATTTGTTGCACAGTTTTTTATACAGTTATATTGTAAAGCTAAAATACCTTTATCAGTTTGCAGTGTTAGATTTGTGGCTGAATTTGAAGATATTTTTCGCTTAGGAAAAATAAATAATATTACTGTCAAATGCATGTCAGATAATAAAAATACTGTAATAAAAACAGTAGTTCACCATGTATTTGTTCATGTTTTATTAAGGGATAAGTCTGAAGTACACCATAAAAAAAATTCTAGCAATTCATACAGGGCTAGTAGTGTATACAGCTGTATATACAGACACACACACACAGGTATCGGATCAGTACTCGGTATCGGAATCAGTATCGGGAAGGGAAAAGGGTATCGGAACATTTCTACTGTATATTTATGAAACATTCAAGGCTTTTTGGTGAGTCACACACTGTTTTTGCGCTGGTGTCATCTGCTTTATATCATGTAATCCAAGAATAGTACGTCAAAAATGTGTTTCTACCGAGTAGTGCGCCATTCGATCCACTAGCCAGACCGATTAACAAACACAGACCGGAAGTTAACTTCAGGTCAGGCATGTAACGTGGCAAAGCGCGTTCATCCGATGAAACCGTCTATATAGAAAAATGTAGTATTGGTGCATATTGATTCGGCGTCATCTCTTCACAGGTGTTGGTCATCTGAAGTCTTCATAAGAGGCTGGATCCAGACGGGAGCTGACACACTCACTAGTGACCTCAGGATGCTCATCAGATAAAACAGAAAAGCAAATGGAAAATACAACTGAGCAATGGGAAACTTTGGGCTCACTTAGATAACTATGGGCAATGGTTTTTCTCATGAGTCCGAAGATGAGATGATGAGGTGAAACTCTTCCCACATGAAGAGCACTGGTGCGGCTTCTCTCTAGTGTGAATTCTTTCATGAGTTTTCAAGCTTCCTGAATGTGTAAAACTCTTCCCACAGTGTGAGCACTTGTACGGTTTCTCTCCAGTGTGAATTCTCTTGTGGTTTGTTAACTTTGCGTTTGTAATAAAGGTCTTCCCACAGTCAAAGCACACATAAGGTCTCACACCAGTATGAATACGCACATGCTCTGTTAAAGAGCTCAGGTGTGAAAAACTCTTTCCACAAAACAAACAAACGTGAGGCTTCACATCAGCATGAGTTTTAAGGTGTTCTCTTAAGCCTGATTTCAGAAAAAATGTTTTCTCACACTGATCACAGCTGAATGATTTCACTCCAGAGTGACGGCGCAGATGATCATCGAGATTTCTTTTGCGACTGAAACTCTTTCCACACTGAGAGCATGTCAAAGATCCTTCTCCAGTGTGAGATTTCATGTGTTTCTTCAGCTCTGACTCATGCACGTAAAACATCCCACACTCAGAGCAGGTGAAAAATCCTTTGACTCCGGATTGTCCAGCTTGTTCTTGTGTGAAATTCTCTTCAGTCTTTGAAACGACTGCATCTCCATCTTCATTTTTGAAATCATGAGGTTTTTGAAACGGCTGTTGTTCGTCTTCATTTTTACATGTCAGTTTTCCATCTTCATTTTTGAAATCATGAGGTTTTTGAAACGGCTGTTGTTCATCTTCATTTTTACATGTCAGTTTTCCATCTTCATTTTTGAAATCATGAGGTTTTTGAAACGGATGTTGTTCATCTTCATTTTTACATGTCAGTTTTCCATCTTCATTTTTGAAATCATGAGGTGCTTGAAGCGGATGTTGTTCATCTTCATTTTTACATGTCAGTTTTCCATCTTCATTTTTGAAATCATGAGGTTTTTGAAACGGCTGTTGTTCATCTTCATTTTTACATGTCAGTTTTCCATCTTCATTTTTGAAATGATGCTGTTTGTCTTCATTCACTTCCATCCGGTCTAAAAATGTGATGTAAAGAAAAAAGTAATTCAGAAAGCATCTTAACACTTAAAAGTAGAGGTCGACTGATTCATCGGTTTTGCACCAATAGCTGACTGGTGGAACAATTGGTTACCGGCAAAAATCCACACCGATAGTTTTTCCGGGTTGCGTCTGTTGCTGGAGCGGCTGAGAAGGGTGCGCTGACATTACACAGTACGAGAGCGTTGAGAAGGGGAGAACCGATCGTTTCGTGTCTTAAGACATCAATGTGTCGTCACAAGGTTTAATTTGGATGTCTGTGCATGTTTTTTTTACTCTGATAGATTTTGCTACCATTCACATGCATTACACGACTGACAGACTGCAACGGTTCGAGTAAAAATCTTAATTTGTGTCCTACTGAAGAAACAAAGTCACCGATATCTTGGATGCCCTGGGGGTAGGGCTGTAACGATTTGACCAAAAATAAAAACCTCGATTAATTGAACATTTTACCTCGATTACGATTAATGAACGATTATTTAACTCTTTTCCTTTTTTTTGCCCTCATAAGGTTGAGTAAGTTCCTGATAAGGTTTTTTCTAATGAAAGTGCATTTCTTTGTGATTTTAAAATACTTGAAGGAAACGGTTCACTTTCAGCAGATTTCTGCTTGTTGTCAGATACAGATAAATGAGCACAGTAGGCCTACATTACATTTATTTGAATGCATTAATGAGAGAGTGATTGTGTGTGAATTACTCATACCGTCTCTATTCATTATGAAGCTGTGGTTTGTACTTCAAAGGTATTAAAATATATGCCGATAACGGTTGAGTTTCTAAGCTACTTTAGTGACTTTAGTCACAGGACAGCGTTGACACTGCGTTTCTGCGCTGCTCTCTGCGCGCGATCTTCACGTGATGTGCGAGCTTCTGTCTGAGTGTTCGTTTGTCCCAATATTTCAGGCATTAGTTCAACATAATACACATCTGATGGTCTAAAATAGCTCCAAAGTTCAAACTGGCAGGCCTTAAAACACATAAATGACAAAGCTTTGTGAGGACGCAGGTGAAAGGTCTGCCTTCAGGGTGCGCGCGCGTTGTCAGAGACGCGACTCGGCTCTGTGTCACAGAAAAAAGCTGAGCACTGAACAGATACGTTTTCCATATTGTTGTTTTTTAATAGTGCACAATCACTTTAAATGTTCAAGCTTTTAAACGCATTTACTTGACAAACTTTGGACGAACGTGAAAGCGATCTGGCTTCGGGGCTTGCGCGCGCCGTGTGTGTGTGTCAGCACGTAGGCTATAAGAAGAACGGAAATTAACTTCCCTGTATAAACTGTGTAAAACATGCCGTTACTATAGTGATTCTGGGCATCTATAAACAAAGATAACTGCTCCTGCATCTCTCTGTGTGCCTGCAAACTGCACTTGATGTGATTGACGGGGCGGAGTCATGTGTTAGAGGTTCTGAATTTCGGTTTCGATTATTTTTTGATTAATCGTACAGCCCTACCTGGGGGTAAGCAGATAAACATCATATTTTCATTTTTGGGTGAACTATACCTTTAAATGGTCAAATACATACAAATGCATGTACAAAAGTACCGTATTGATGAGTATGCACGTAAACACAGTCGGTCTCAAGCGAACGTATACAGTTGAGATAGTTGTGTAACAGTACATATGACAGTTTTAACCTTAATTGTAAGGATTAATCTGCATTTATTTTATCAGGGAAGACATCCAGTTTTATTTAACATTTGATTCCTTATTATGTCTCTTTAGTATTTTTTACTTCAATTAGGTCTGTCACGATAACAAATTTTGCTGAACGATAAATTGGTCAAGAAATTATTACGATAAACGATAATATTGTTGTTCTGAGACCATTTTCATCTGAAATAATGATAATGGCATAATAATGCAGGTACACCGTTTCAAAGTTCAATAAACTTTTATTTTATAAAGCAATGTCTGTTAACAAAAAATGAACTTGAATAAATACCAAAAACAATAAATAAAATGGATGAAAACTGCAACGGATGATTGTGTTTTAGGTGCATAGGGCTGGCACGGTTCACAAATGACGGTTATAGGCTCACGGTTTTCGGTTCTGTACGGTTAACGCTCCAGAAATGTAATTAAGCCTATGATATTTAGATTAATTATCCACAATTTAGGAAAGGTCTACAGTATTAAAAAAAAAATTATATCATGTAATCATGCAGAAACTGAATTTGACTTAACTTTAAGCACATCATTGGGACCATCTCTGAGGAAAGCGCGCACGCAGTCAGCGAGAGAGCGAGACGAGAAGAGGCGGATAACACGTTCTCATGTCCCACAACCTCACCAATGGCCAGACAACATTCCTCCACACTCACCGCGGACGCCCCCTTAACTACGTGGCGCTGCGTGAGTGAACTCAAAACTTGCATGCGTGGGGCCGACATGCGATAAAGAGAACAGCATGCGGCCCAACAAAAAAAACCAACAAACCACAACAACGAGAGAGAGAGAGAGAGAGCGAGAGAGAGCGAGAGAGCGAGACAGACGAGAAAAACAAACAAGCATGCAAGTGGAAATTATTGCGGCTGGAAAAATTAGCTCTTTTTTTTTTTATTTAATCGTGCGATTAATTGATTTATTGACTATCGCGACAGGCCTAACTTCAATACTAATGTTAATTATTAATTTTATTTGTCTCTTCATTCTAATTTACTTATTCGTTCTTGCTATGGAACGAAAGCAAGAGCCCCCTCAGTTGATACTGTAATAATATATTATTATTAGCAAAATGTTTTTAAGTTTGCGTTCCTATTTACAGCAGTGAGAAATGTAGCCAATCACAGACATGTTTGTTGATCTCATGGAAGCGATGTCCAATCAGAGGTGTTTAAGTTTGAATCTGCTCAAAATGCTGGAGTTTGTTTAAGTGCTGAGTTCTGCTCGCTCTTGCGAATCCAAACAAAGACACATAAGCAGACATTATTCAGTGTGTGTAGACAGCTTTATTAAGAGATGGCGAACTGAGATGAGTGACAGCTTGTTTAGTCTTTCGAGGCTATATAGCTATAATCCATTGAACAAAGTATTGTTTTTCATGCTGCTAAGTTTTGGAAGTGACATCTACATATAAATGCAGGATTCACACTTGAAACTGCAATTGACAAAGTGATACTAGCATGGGACAAAAATGGCATGTCAAAATAGATACACACAATATAGGCTAAATGCTTAGAGACTTAGAGATTACTAGAAAAATATTTATCAATATGTTTTTTAAATTCTATTCAAATTATTTGTTAAACTAATGCCGTCATTTAAAATGTCTCACTGTACATTGCTATCCTTGTTATGGCGGAGTCGTTGCTAAACATTAAATCTGCACTTCTCATTAATTTCAAATACTCAGTGATTTGATTCTCAGGGTGCTTTCACACTAGCAGTTTTGATGCGCATCCGGGTTCAATTGACGTCAGAGTTTGGTTCGTTTAAATGATGTGAACGCCGTCTTCTGAACTCGGGTGTGCACCCGTGAACCGTACCTGAGTCCGCTTAAAATGGGTGGTCTGTGGTTCAGTCCATTTAAACTCCGGTACGGTTCGCTGCGGATGTAAACGCAATCGTACTAAATCACGGAAATGAACCGCTATTAATAACGTATGATTTGATAAAAATGTGTGTTTGTGTGCAACGCTATGCATTTCACGCTCGCTGTTGTTACGAAACAACTGGGTAAACAGCTGCCGCTTTGATGACGCAAACGCACCCTGGGTACGGACCCAAATAATATGATATGAACACAGTCCAGCGGGGGCAGGAGGAGAGGGGAGCAATCGAACTCGGATTCGGTCCAGGCAATCGAACCAAGTGTGAAAGTACCCTCAATTGTCCATCTCACAATAAAATTTAATTCTTAGGTTTTAGTAAACGCTAAGTTAAAGCAGTATAGCGCCTCCAGAGGGAAATTAACATTTCATATGGATTACATAAGCAGAGAGTATTTCTTTTCTATTTGAATATGTTCATTGTTCAAGTAGACATTTCAAACTTTATATATTTCTCATGTCAGTGAGGCAAGCATACACTGAGTTTCGGCTCTTTTTATAGACAGACGGCAGAAAGTGCATTTGTTTTCTTGTTATTGTGAGTTTACATAAATAGAAGTAGACCCAAGACAGTTTGAAATTATATATTACGCTTATCAAAGAAAAGTATTTTAAGTTGAAAAGAGGGAGTTGTCAATGTGAAACCTCCAAACATTTGGAATCTGAAAAGCCCTGAATGTGCTCTTGATATCCAGACTTAATGTGACAAATTCACTAAAATATAGTGGAAAAAATCTACGTCTGGGTCTCAAGAGGATTTGTCAGTTTTCATCTTAATGTTCCTCATTAAAGAGAATGAAGGAAAACACCAACCTATTTGTTCCTCTGTCTCTTCATCTTTTATTCTGCAGGGTTCTTCCTCAAACTCCATCTTTACAATAGTATGTCTGTAGTTTCTCCTGGAGTAATTCCTCCTGCTTGCTTCTTCTTCTCCTGTGGGAAGATGGGAATATCCCAGCATTTAAACTCTCATGAACGGCTGTGGGAGCGGCTTCACTGACTGAAGGTGTGAATTGTGCTCGCTGTTGCTCATTTAGCAGATGATCATCACACTCACAATCACTCGCAATTATCCATCACTTCATATCTGAGTGATTCACTAAATGAACCGACTCGTTAAGTCGTTTGGATTTATATTTCTCCTAATAAATGATAAATGAATGTACTCACAGTGTGAAAACATCAGATTTAGAGCAGAATGAACGGCTGTGCTCCACTTCTCATGTTTATGTTCTTCCCTCGCTCACTTCTCTTCTTCTTCTTCTAGACTCGGATGTGTGTCGGTGCTTTGGTTGCTCGAGCGCCTCCACTGGCGGAAAACAGTTTGAGATTATACAAACACTGGTTATCTCCCCAAATAGGTTTGATTCGGGATAAAGATTCAAACTACAAATATCTGCTACGGTACGCCTATAATAAGTGTCTATATTAGGACTATTTTAGGCAAAGCAGGACGCAACCGCCGCGGAGTAACCGAGTACTTGCGTGACTCGTCATAGACATAAAAAGTAGCTCCGGTTACTATTAACTGATTTAATTCACTGAGTTTATCAGAATGTGATTTTATTTTTATTAGGAGAAATCTAAATCAGACAACTTGTGTTGAGGATCTCAGACAGAAAAGATTGGGGGTTTTATGGCAAATCTTCAGGGTAAATGCAACTTCCCTGCTGAAAAATCCATCTTAAACCAGCCTAAGGTGGTCAGGCTGGTTTTGGCTGGTCTCCCAGCCTGGTCATAGCTGGTTTATCAGACTGGTTTTAGAGGGGTTTTGAATTTTTTTTTTAGCTGGTCAAACTGGTCTTAGCTGGATATTGTTGGTCTTAGCTGGTCTTAGCGGGTAATTGCTGGTTTTAGCTGGTCAGGCTGGTCTTAGCTGGTAATTGCTGGTTTTAGCTGGTCTTAGCTGGTAATTGTTGGTCTTTGATGGTTTTAGCTGGTCTTCGCTGGTTTTAGCTGGTCAGGCTGGCTGACTGTCCCTATTTTTTCTGCCACTGGGTGTTTAGACAAATAATGTATATCTGTATATGGACCATGATTAATTTGTAATTAGGTAAAATGTTCATCAGCTAAATTAGGCTGGGAGACCAGCTAAAACCAGCTAAGTCAGGCTGGAAGACCATCTAAAACCAGCTTGACCAGCTAAGTCAGGCTGGGAGACCATCTAAAACCAGCTTGACCAGCTAAGTCAGGCTGGGAGACCATCTAAAACCAGCTTGACCAGCTAAGCCAGGCTACTAAAACCAGCTACTTCCAGCTTAAACCAGCTAAGACCAGCCAACCAGTTTAGGCTGGTTTTAGCTGGATTTTCCAGCAGGGTTAGCAGATATTTGAAGTTTTTTATCCCGAATCAAACATATTTGGGGAGATAAACAGTGTATGTATCTCAAATAAGATAAAATGTCTTATCTTGGTTGTTTTGTATATAATCTATGAAGGTTAGATCTAGAAGAGAAGTGAGGGAAGAACATAAACACGAGAACAGCCGCTCATTCTGCTCTAAATCTGATGTTTTCACACTGTGAGTACATTAATTTATCATTTATTAAGAGAAATCTAAATCCAAATGACTAAACGAGTCGGTTCATTTAGTGAATCACTCAGAAATTAATCAAAATGAACCGAATGATGTTGTTCATTACGCTCGTGAAACGTAAACTCGTTAAAATATTAATATCTGTGACGCTGTGTGCACAGAGACTGTTGTGTATAGACTGTAAGTATTTAAAATGTTTAACTTTTAAAAATGTTTGATGTTTAATATGAATAAATAGCACTCATAAACGGCCGTCAATGGCATTCTCAAGTGAAACGAGTTGAGGCTTCAGATTCACTTTATTAGCCATTTGCAGTGTGAAACCACATTGGAAAAAAATGTACAAGGAGCTCAAAGTGCAAAGTCGACACATAAAATGACACAACATTAAAAAACAGACAAGCAAATGCCACATAAAGTCTTAAAAGTAAAATGCTGTACATTAAAAGTTTATACAGAAATTGAAAATGCCTAATTTAAAGTGCTTTGTTTAAAGTGATCACAGCTTGGGGATAGAAACTATTTAAATGGCGATCAGTGGAACATTTGACAGAGCGATACCTTCTCCCTGAGGGAAGCAATTCAAATAAGGCCCTTGTAGGATGGCCTGAGGCATCATTAGCAAGTTGTAGAGCTCTTTTCAAGAGTCTAGCTTTATATGTGGCCTCCAGGAATGGCAAAGTGCAGCCAATGGTCCTGCTGGCTGAGTGAACCACTTTGTTCGAAGCCTTCTTCTCTTTCAGAGTGAGATTACCAAACCACACATTAATACAACTGGTTAGGACACTCTCAATTACACAAAAGTAAAAGTTCAAAAGAATCTTAGTATTTTTAGTAAACTCTCGAAGCCTACGTAAAAAAAAGAGGCGCTGTCTCGCATTCTTAGCAATGTTAGTCGTATTTGAGCTCCAATTCAAGTCGTGAGAAAGTCACACCCAAGAATTTACATTTCTCAACAATCTGCACATCAGAATCATGAATAGTAATAGGCAACTGATTCCTGTTGTGACAAAAATCAATAACAAGTTCACACGTTTTTGAAGTGTTCAAAAGCAAGTTATTTTCTCATCAGAAATGCAACCATTCATTTTGACTCTTTGTGGCTTGGACCCAGTAAACGGCGTTCCTCACGTCACTCTTAACAAGCGGATATGTATGGCAATCGTTTGTCAGCGCCACAGATGTTCCTCTAAATGCCGCCATTTGCTTTTATTTCAACCACGTGATCTTCAACATGAAACTCTTTGTTCAAAATGTACAAATAGGAAGAGCGGGGCACAACCTAACGCTTTTTGACTTTCTCAGTTTGTGTAAATCCACTTGGGGTTCAGAGTATTTATTGTTCCCCACATTAATTGCACACATGTCTAGTACAATTATGTGGTTTTGTTTCATTAATACAGTGTTCACTTTTTTGTAAAAGGTGGGGCACAATGTAACATGACCAAATAACAGCTTAAAATGTTACCTGATATAATAAAAAAATAATAATACAACACAAACTAAAATATTTTGTCAACACAATACAATCATTAACTTTTTAAAATAAAATAATGTCATTTTTTAATGAACACCTCAAAGCTCTGCAGCAAAATACTCTCGGGCCAGTTCCGGTTTGATTCTCGTCTGCCGGAGACTTTGCCGCTTCCGTCTGCCGCACTCGGGCCGTATGCATGTTTACTCACTGCCCGATTCCAGCCCGAATCAATCGGGCCAGATGCAATCAAGCCGGAATCGGGCCGCCACTAATGCGTACTGCCCGCCAAAGCTGATTAATTCTTGCCATGTTATTATGAAATGTCTACCTTTATTAATGTTAATTGAATAACCTATATATCACTTTGTTGATATGACAGCAAACGGATAATGTGATACAAAACGTTTAGGCTATAATAAAACTTTTGAAGAAAATGCAAACATAACTTAAAACATATTTGTAATCCAAATATTGTTGCAAATGATATAAAAACAAAGGCCAGAAATATGAAGAAACTATATTTATTTAGAAAATTGCACATTTATCAAGAAACAACTTAAAACACAACCCAAAAAAAAATATTAAAGTGCACAAGTATAAGTTCAAAGAAACTTGAATACAAAATGTTTGTAAAAAATGCACACATTTTAAATTAACAAAAAAAAAATAATAATAATAATAATTATATATATACAATTATACAAGTATGGAGAAACATCTTAAAACACCTATTGAAAATAAAAAAAGAAATACTTAAACTCGATTATATTGAAAAAAAAAAGGTATCTGTGTTATATAGTAATGGTAAACTAAAATGCTATCAAGAACTATCTTTAAACACCTATTTGTCAAGAAAGTTTAATCTTAAAAATGAATTTTGCACCCATGAAGATGGCACAACTTCCACTTCAGATGACTCGATGAACTCCACAATATGGAACATTTTCCCAAAAAATCTTCAAAAAACAAAACAAAAAAGAGCAATTTGTTGCATTTGACACATTAATACACATTTTTTTACACATTAAACAACAATTTACACAATAATAATCAAGTCAAGTTGAGCTGTCATTCCGCTTATTGCACAATAATCCTTCTATTTTCAAAAATACTGTTATGATACACTCCACAAGCCTGTACCTGAATGTGAGATTTAGGTGAATTGTGTTTAAATATATCTATGCTACATTACAAACCTAAGACCAACACACAGTTGAACTGCTGTTGTTGTCAATTTAAATGCAGTAAAGGTAGACCAGCAAACTTGGTTTGAAAAGGAAGTATGACATATTTTTTAAGTGTCTCATCAATTTTGGCACATTTAAATTCTTTAGAAAGATCAGATACGAGATAATCTCCAAGCCTGCAAGAATCAATTGGGTAGTCATAAAATCTACGAACGGACTCAAACTCAGCATATACGATGTAAGCATCATTGTTCTGAATATAGATGTTCTGTACCAACCCAATATTGGAACCAATTCTGACAGTTATCGCCTTTTGAAATTTTTAGACAAAAATCAGGGATTCTTTATACTGTCTCACTTCTCCATTAACAAACTGCAAAATAGGACCATCACAATGCTCTTTTCGCACATAACTTTTGGAAGGGTCGATCTTAGAACCACCACTAGATATTTCAGATATCCTGCGTACAATCTGGGCAACAGGATGACATGGTCGTCGGACCAATCTTTTTAACTGCCCTAAATAATTCTCGAATGGAAATGCAGAAATGTGGTCAAGTGGACCATGGCATTTCACATCATCAGCTAAGTGAACAAGGCCATGCACATTATACACCACATATTCCTTGCCATAGAGCTTCACAAAGTGCTCCACAAAAGCCACTAGTAATACCTTTGCATATTCACACATTACAGAACACGGGGTTGGATCAATAAGAATTGAAATCGCAACTGAGAGAAGCATAAAGTTATTGTAAACAGGAGTGCATACAACATCATGAAGAACTACTGATCCTGTGTAGAGTAAAAACTGTCTTAGTTCAGTTGCCTTCCACCTGTTTTTTTCTTCAATCGACCTTGGTTTACGAGCAAATTCTGATGGGACATAATTTTTAATGGAGAGTAAGTTCTGAGATAATTTGACTACTTTCTGTGATGGCAAACGAGTCTTGAGAGGACCACTTGTCCATAGATCTAATAACCTTCGCATCACACCAAGACAGACTAAATGCATATAATCATGAGGGAAACATGATACCATGTTTATATCAAGTTCAGTAAATGGAGATCTAGTTATGTGGTGGTCTTCATCACACATATTTATATTTATACATTTGGCAGACGCTTTTATCCAAAGCGACTTACAGTGCCCTTATTACAGGGATGATCCCCTGGAGCAACATGGAGTAAAGTGCCTTGCTCAAGGACACACTGGTGGTGACCGCTGGGATCGAACCAGCAACCTTCTGCATATCAGTTCAATGGTTTAACCCACTGGACCACCATCTCACATGCTTCTGAACGTTTCATTTGTTCTTAGGGCAGCATTAGTCTCAGGGAAAGTCATGCGCTTTTGTATGTACACACCAGACTGTACACATTTACCACATGACGAATAACCTGTATGAGATTTAACTCCCTTAACATATGCACGAGCAGGTGCGTCACAAACTACAGAACTCATTTTTAAGAGTAGTTCCTTTCCTCTGAAAATAAAGCCTGACTGCAGGACCTTAACTTCGTCAATTAAGCTTTTTAAATACTCTGCCCGTATTTTTGGTTTTGAAATGCCACCAAATATTGCTATTAGAAAAGGCTTTTTGGCTATGCCTTGTAAAAAGCCTAAAATAGGCCACAGGTGCATATTTGAACTCTTGTGCAACGGAATGCCATCAAAATTCAACTGCAATCTCAGTGTGTGTCTGTTTGGTAACTGGGGCAATATTTTTTCAAGAATTCCAGACAATGCTAGCCTGACGTCGTCATACTCAATTCTAGTCAGAATTTGAGTCTGATACTGCTCCGTTGGGCCTTGATTATGGGGCGTGTTTAAACCGAACCAGGAAAGACCTCAATTGGATAGACCTACAACCAATCAGAGCAACGGAGCGACGCATAATGTTAGTTGTCAAATGTCAACAGAACTCAACTGCACTGTGTTGCCAAGTCCGCGGGTTGAAGCGACCCCAATTATGTGATATACAGACCCAGCAATGCGAAATTTAGCAGGCAGCCCTGCCAAAATAACATATTTTACCCCCCAAATGCCATTTTTCCCGGAGAACCCCCCCACCCGGAAAGCTATTGGGCTTGTTTTTAGCTAGTTTTGAGTAGCAATTGGGCGAGTTTTGCTGTAAAAACTTGGCAACCCTGTCTGTGCGCACGCTGGAATAAGTCACGTTAGAAGAAGAAGATGAGTGTAAACGATCTTTGCCGGTGTTGTAAAAAAAGAATGTAAGGATACACAGAGTACTTACCAACACGATCATCATTTCTGAGAGAAATAGTAAAGGTGAACGCATATACGAACAAGTTCTCCGTTTAGGATTAGAACAAATTCAACCCAAGCACCTTTGATGACGTGGATGATTACGTTACTGTTTATCATCTGTCCATCAGCGTCTAAAGCCCGCCCTGACAATTTCATTGGTCCGAACAGTTTCTGTTCGGGCATAATTACTTCTCTATGGATCAAGTCCAGACTGAACTGCCCGTGCAAAAACTTTTGTGGGCGGGGCTAAGTTCGTCTGGCATCCAGGCTAAGACAATGCATTAAGAACCAAAATAATAGAAAGAACCTCCTGCCACTTGTTCTATCCTATATATTGTGTTAGTCTTAAGCAGTGTTCCAGCATCTTTTGGAAGGCTGGGATGCATACTACGCAAGACTGACAGAAGACCTGTTAATGCAACCATTGTGATTCTGAAGTCTAAAGCCCAGTCAGTTAGAGCGTTTCTAAAAGCTTCATCAGGACTTTCCTCAAAATAGTCTTCACTATTCTCAGAATCACTTTCAGAGTCTTCCGACATCACTGCATCATAAACATCTAAATGAACAGAGTCTTCTGACACCACCACATCAATATTGTCAAAGTCATTATCTTCAGAGGCTTCATTTTTACTAGTGTCCATCTGTTGATTATGAGGAGTGTCATCACTAGCCTTAGAGTTAGGAGTTTGCAAAGACTTTAGAATCTGAGCAACACTTGCCCTCGCCTTTTTTTGAATGTTGAATTCACAGTATAAAACTCCATGTTTTCAGACATGACTTACACAAAATGGCCTCTTCTGTGCTGAGCTTGGCAACTTCACTGATCTTGTTGTGGTCAAAAAAGCACACAAACAATGTTTGATTTTGTTAAAATCAATATACTGCATAGATACATTTATAGAGATCAGGAAACACCAGAAATCAACTAAATTACATCTTTACAGACATTACAGACTTACACGTTTTACACTTAAAGAGCCAGAAGAAAGATCAGTACCAGCAGTTCATGGCTTGCAATAGCCCATTAACACCTCAGACAATATCATTCCTATTCACATTTTCATTATAAAACACTGACATTACTCTTTATTCTTTGTGCAGATCAACTGATGTGCTGTAAATTGCCCAACATGTGTACTTCTTTATACCTACATTTGCATCTTTTTATACGTAAACCAGGATCTGTTAACAGAGGCCAATAAACCAACCAATTGACACCAACGTAAAACTATAACTAAATGAAAATGGATAAGTGTTTGGAACCCATTCAAAACAGTCTGTTCAACATACAATGAAAATTACAATGTTACTGTTTAACATTATGACTTACTATTTTAAAACATTATTCACAGAGTCAAAATTCTACTGTATACTAATAATGAACTGCACTTGTACAGCATTTATTAATCTTAGTTAATGTAATCATTTCAACATTTACTAAAGCATTATTCAAAACAAAAGTTTTGTTAATATCAGTTAATGCAATGTGAAGTAGCATGAACAAATAATGAACAGCTGTATTTTTATTAACTAACGTTAGCAAAGATTAACAAATATATTGCTCATTGTTAGTTAATTTATTAAGTAATGTTAACAAATGAACCTTATTGTAAAGTGTTACCAAATAACGACCTAAAAATACTTGTAAGTTACTAAACACAGTTACAATTTAACAGTGTGAATAATGTTTTAAAATAGCAAGAATCATAGTGTCAACCGTATTTCCTTTAAGTTAGCTCAGAAATACAACATTTACGGCTTTTACTAGTGTTGTTAACAGAGCCTTATAGTATATGGACTATTTTATTACTTCAAATAATTTGTTCAGCATGGTTTCTTAAAATAATATATACTTGACCTAAACTAAACTAAAGTTAGCATTCACAATGTTTTAAAATAGCAAGTCAGTATCAACAGTATATCAAGTAGCAAAAACCTTACCTTTGCAATTGAAATCCAACGTCGAAATGTTGTCAAACTGTTGTGAAACCGAATCTCTTAGCATCACCTTTTATTGTCCATTCAATGAACGTCATCCAATCAGCTACGGCTACAGAAATACGTCATTGTTACGCAAGATTTGAATTTGTCGAAGCTCAGCTAAATGCTGTAGGCCTATACTATAACTTGAATAAATATTTATATTAAATAAATGGGTAATAACACAAGCTGTTAGAATATAATATGGCACTTACCGAGTTCGTTTTAAAGCCGTCATTCCGTCATAAAAAAATTTGCTGAATGGCAACCGTTTTATCTGCATATGGCCCATCGGAACAATTTTCAAAACAAATTTTAAAATAACTTTTTTAATTAATGAGCACTGCTATCACTTTTTAGGTCGATTTAGGTCGTGGTCATCGAATTCCCATGCAAGAAAGTCGTGCTAGCAGCTGCAACAGTTATGGGGTTAGCTGCAGTCCCACGCGTGCTGTTAACGTCTGTAACATTAGTCCTTTTCAGAGTGTCTGCTTCATAGAATACTCGGAAATAAAAGCGCATCAATGTTTTCCAATTTTCTTTATTTTGTGGTATATAATCCATTGTCTTGTTTTCATCCAAACACAACCACAATCACCACAGTTACATGAGACCCCTCCCACTACTGTAAGTGACGATGAACGAGTCACCTGAGATCACGTGCATAATTTAGCACATTTAAAAAGCATTAAACCGTAAAGAATGACCTGCATGCTTTATTACAACTAAATAGATTTGATCGTTCTGTGCAAAACGATCACTGTTATTATCATTTTGATTAAGTTTTACCTTAGATATTCTGATTTGTACAAATTCATGACATTAAATGAGTAGCTAACACATTATCAGATACTGGCAGGAAATTAAGTAAATTTTAAAACAATTTTATGTTAATTATTGCTTCATTATGTAACCATCAGTGATTGAACATAAGTCGAGTCATTGACAGAAGTGGCCCAGATCTCTATAGCCAGAATCGGGCCAGTTACAGTGAACAGGAATCGGGCCAGTGCTTTACAGCCGTAACAAAACTGCATCTGCCAGAGCGAGCTGCGGGCCAGAATCGGCCCGGTTAACACATGCCGATGCCGAGTCAGAGCCGCAGGCGCCGCGGGGCAGCTGAGCTTGGGCCGATTACTACATGCTATCTGGGGTTGTTCATTACCAGCGTTGGGGGTAACACATTACAAGTAACTTGAGATACGTAATAATATTACTTTTTCGAAGTAACTAGTAAAGTAACGCATTACTTTTCAAATTGACAACAAAATATCTGAGTTACTTTTTCACATTAATTTGACTGACAGCTCTCCTGCCCCCATGTTGAGAAGAATAAGTGCAGAGGTGTTGTGTGTAAACATGATGGTTATTGTAGATTGTAGCTTTCCTGTAGCTCAAACAGTAGAGCATGGTGCTAGCAACGCCAAGGCCATGGGTTCGATTCCCAGGGAAAGCAAGAAATTACAAAATGTAAAATGTGTACCTTGAATGCAATGTAAGTCGCTTTGGGTAAAAGCGTCTGCCAAATGCGTAAATGTAAATGTAGATCCCGATTAAATGTGTGCATTTATTAATCTCACTTGCACAATAAAGATTCTGTACTCCACAAAATGAATAAAATCAGTCAAATGCAAAATCAGAATACTATGCAAACCTCCAATAATTAAATGTTAAATAAAACAACTATTTTTATGCATTTAATCTACCTTTATATTTAATTTACCAATGTCTTGCTGCCAATCTTTGATGATGAAAATTACTAGATTTTTTGTTTTTATTGGTAAAACTTTTTTCTCCAGCATCCTATTCTACCATTATCCAGAATGGCAGCACAGCAGAGCTGCGCCCTCTACTGTTCATGCGTGAATTTGCATTTTATTATTTCAATTTTGGTATGAAGAGGTCTTTACAAAAATATAACTTTTTTGTTATAAAAAAAAACAAAACTAAGCCCAGCCCAGGTGAGAAAAAGTAACGCAAATGTAACGTAACACATTACTTTTCTTAAAAAGTAACTAAGTAACTCAATTAGTTACTTTTTAAGGGAGTAACACAATATTGTAATGCATTACTTCCCCAACACTGTTCATTACGCTCGTGAAATGTAAACTTGTTACTGACTGGTTTCCACATTACAATTTGTGAAGATTATGAGTTGTTTTCATTTTATGTAGTGAACAAATGAAACATGTTAAACAGTTTTAAATCATATCCAAGAGCAACATAAGCAGCTGGAGGAGTTGAATTGTTTCTAAACAGTTTGAGCAAAACATTTAAAGGGTGAAACATGAAACCCCTAAACACATTTTTGAGACGTTCACAGATATGGACATGCTGCACTTCGCTGAAAACACTAAAAACACTCATACATTTTGCCAATACGTGGAAATTGGTTATTTTTGCGTTTTTCTGAGCAATTTCTTCTGGGTTGAAAAGCAAAGTCGCACTACTCCCACTTTTCCACAGCTTCACACACCCATTTTAGAGAGTTTTTGCAACTCTGAGGCATGAACGACCAGACTAAAACAAGGGGCTTTCATGTCACCTTAAAGCTGGATAATTGTGATTGTGAGTGTGATGATCATCTGCTAAATGAGCAACAGCGACCACAATTCACACCTTCAGTCAGTGAAGCCGCTCCCACAGCCGTTCATGAGAGTTTAAATGCTGGGAATATTCCCATCTTCCCACAGGAGAAGAAGAAGCAAGCAGGAGGAATTACTCCAGGAGAAACTACAGACATACTATTATAAAGATGGAGTTTGAGGAAGAACCCTGCAGAATAAAAGATGAAGAGACCTGTGTTGGGGGTAACGTATTATGTAATTGATGAGTTATGTAATCAGATTACTTTTCAAGTAACTAACACATTACTTTTCAAATTTACAACAACATATCTGAGTTACTTTTTTCAAATAAGTAAAGCTAGTTATTTTGTTCTCCCATTTATTGACAGACAGCTCTCTTGTCCCAGTGTTGAGAGGAATCGTAAGTGCAGAGGCTTTGTGTGTGTACATGATGGTTATTGTAGTTCTAGACTAAATGTGAGCTGGCATTTACTCATCTCACTTGCACAAAGATTCAGTATTCCTCAAAATGAATAAAATCAGTAAAATGCTAAATCAGAATACTACGCAAACCTGCAATAATTAAATATGTTAAATAAAAATATAAAAGCTAACAAGCCTATAGGTGAGGAAAAAGTAACACACAAATAACGTAACACATTACTTTTCTAAAAAAGTAGTGCAATTAATTACTTTTAAAAGGAGTAACTCAATATTGTAATGAATTACTTTTTACATTTTGAAAAGACAAACAGGAACAAACAGGTTTTGCTTCATTCTCTTTAATGACTGATGAGGAACATTTAGAGGAAAACTTTGATCATTTGGGGCTCTCTGAATTTATTTTTGTTTCTAATTTTTAGACGTGATGGAAGTGAATGAAGGCAAAAGGCATCATTTTCAAAAGAAGATACAAAATGGAGATGGAAACACAGTCGTTTCAAAGACTAAAAAGAATTTCACCCAAAAACAAGCTGGAAAATCTGGAGACAAAGGATCTTTCACCTGCTCTCCGTGTGGAAAGAGTTTTACTCAGATAGGAAACCTTAAGACACACATGAGGATTCACACCGGAGAGAAACCGTTCACATGCTCTCAGTGTGGAAAGAGTTTTACTCAGATAGGAAACCTTAAGACACACATGAGGATTCACACTGGAGAAAAAACGTTCACATGCTCTCAGTGTGGAAAGAGTTTTACTCAGAAAAGCCATCTCAATGAGCATCTGCTCCGTCACTCTGAAGTGAGATCATTCAGCTGTGATCAGTGTGAGAAAACATTTATTATGGAATCAGACTTAAGAAAACATCTTAAAATTCATGCTGCTGTGAAGCCTCACTTTTGTTCTTTTTGTGGAAAGAGTTTTTCACAACTGAGCTCTTTAAAAGATCATGAGCGTATTCATACTGGTGTGAAACCTTATATGTGCTTTGACTGTGAGAAGACCTTCATCACATCCAGTGCCTTACAACAGCACCAGAGAATTCACACTGGAGAGAAACCGTACACATGCTCGCTCTGTGGAAAGAGTTTCTTTCAGTCAGGAAACCTGAAAGATCATCAGAAAGTTCACACTGGAGAGAAACCGTACAAGTGCTCACTCTGTGGAAAGAGTTTCTCTCAGTCAGGAAACCTGAAAACACATGAGAGAGTTCACACTGGAGAGAAGCCGCACCAGTGCTCTTCATGTGGGAAGAGTTTCACCCATTCATCTAATCTGAAGAGACACAAGAAAAAGCATTGCCAGAAGGCGTCTAAATGAGCAAATGTTCATGCTCGGATCCATCACTCACAAATAATACACTTACAAGTAAATAATTTGACATTCAGATTCAGCAAAAGCTGGAATTTAGGAAACCATAGTGATTTAAGAGGGTAATTTGCTAAAACTAGTAGTGAAGTTTGATCATTTGTCAAAGGACATTTTGGCATAATAGTTCATGAAACTAGTGTTGCTGTAAAATGTTGTGATTTATGAAGAGATTTTTGTTAAGGAGTTCACATTTTGAAAATATTTTTTTGCATTTAAAGAAATGCTCTGTACATTTTGAGACTAAGAAAAATAAAAAGGAACATATGACATGATGAATAAACTTGTTTACATGAAATCAAGGGAAATCAAGGGTCTTGGGTTGCTTGACTTGTAAGACACTGATTCGCTGGTTCAGGTGTGTTTATTTGGGGTTGGAGCTAAACTCTGCAGGACAGCGGCCCTCCAGGACCGAGTTTGGAGATCCCTGAACTAAACCAATGTATTTAAAATGCATTTATTTCATACTAAGTATACTACAAACCATTAACATATTTACTGACATAATGCTTGAGACTTACTGATATAAATATTATAATTAAACTTAAGTTGGGCATTAGCACTATTTCTGGATAACTAAAGAAACATTATTTTTTAAATCATATTAAGAACATAAATATGTAAATGTATTTGTAGTGTACTTTGCATAAATGTATTTCAAATACACTTCAGTATATTTATTTTTCAGTAGCGTAGAGACAAATTGCCATTCAGTTGTGATTTACCTAAAACTATAGTTATTTCTGTCACTTAAGACTGGCATAATTTACGACAGCACTAATGTTGTTGATTTTAATATATATTATATATTTTGACTTAATTTTAAAGTTAGATAAATATTATTAATAAAAAATGTAGATATTTCAAGATTTACCTTAAAAACTCCAGAACTTTGCCTTGAGCAAGTTGTCTGATTTAGATTTCTCACAACAAAAATAAAGTCACAGTCTGATAAACACTTATTAAATCAGTTAAAGATACACTATAACTTTTGACCTTTAAAGGATTAGTTCACTCCAGAATTAAAATTCCATGATAATTTACTCACACCCAAGTTATCCAAGAAACACTGAAAAAATTAAAACCTTGGATCAACTTAAAAATTGAAGTAATCAATCACACAAAATATTTGACATTGACTCAAAGTAAATCATTTAATTTATTTTAACCTGAAAAGTTTAAATCCATGCAACCACTTTTTAAAGGTTGATCAAACGAATTATTTTAAATTAGAACAAACTAACAAAATTAATATGTATAGGTTAAAGTAAATGAATTATTTTAGGTTGGAACAAACTAATTATTTTAAATGAAAACAAACTAATATTTATAGGTCTGAGTGTATTAATTATTTTTAGCTTGTCTCAAATTCAAAAAGAAGTTGTCATTATTTGAAATGTATAATAAATCAACACAAAAAATGCTTTTAATACATTGATCAATGACTATCAGAACACTTTCCTTTAGAACACAGTTATATTTATTATTCGATAAACAGACAACATTGAACATCTGTTTCAAATGTATGAAGATTAACAGTCTGCTTCACACAAAAATACTTTGAGTTCACAAATTTGTTACAAAATAATCAAATCATCACTTGATGACATCACATTAGTAGTAATATTGAATTACGAAGGTTTGTCCTTTCCCAGTGATAAAGATCGCCATGGTTGTCCATGCTCCAATTCTTCAACCTCATTTTCCGGCATGAAAATGAAAAAGAAAATAAGTACGTTATAGCTTCAGAAATCTCACAATTTCATGTTAGATCATAATGTGCCAAGCTCTTATACGCTCTAAACTTTCAAAACTTGAATAGGAGCGTGACGAGCGAGAGCCGTGAGAGAGCGGCGCGAGGCCGGTGAGTAATTCGATGATCAGCGCCAGCTGCGCGTCACACCGGTCTCAGATCTCTCATGGAGGAGCGACGACAGTGAAGGACGAGAGAGGACCAGGCCTGGGGGGTATTCCAGAAAGCACGGTTAACCTACCGCCATATATACCTTGAACTCTCGGTTGATTAACCCAAACCTTGCTTACTCAAGGTATGCTGGTTCCAAAAACGCGTCCGAGAGTAAGTTCAGCAGAGGTGTCAAAAGTATTTGCATTCATTACTCAGGTAGAAGTATAGATACTAGGGTTTAAAAAGACTTCTGTAGAAGTAGAAGTATCAACTCAAGCTTTTTACTCAAGTAAAAGTGTAAAAGTATTGGTTTCAAAACTACTTAAAGTATAAAAGTAAAAGTAATGTAAGGGGGAAAAAAATGCCATTAAAGGGGTAGTTCACCAAAAATGAAAATGTCATCATTTACTCACCCTCAAGTTGTTTCAACTGGTATGAGTTTCTTTGTTCTGAAGATATTTTGAAGAATGTTTGTAACCAAGCAGATAGAGCAACAATTGACTGCCATAGTAGGGGAAAATGTTATGGCAGTCAATGGTTGCTCTATCTGCTTGGCTACAAACATTCTTCAAAATATCTTCAGAACAAAGAAACTCATACCAGTTGGAACAACTTGAGGATGAGTAAATGATGACAAATAAAACGAGGACCGTGACGTCGCCCGGTACGGCGCAGCCGGGGCCCCACCCTGGAGCCAGGCCTGGGGTTGGGGCTCGTATGCGAGCGCCTGGTGGCCGGGCCTTCCCCCACGGGGTCCGGCCGGGCTCAGCCCAAAGGAGCGACGTGGGGACACCTTCCCGTGGGCCCACCACTCACGGGAGGGACCATAAGGGGCCGGTGCAAAGCGAATCGGGCAGCAGTCGAAGGCGGGGGCCTAGACGACCCGATCCCTGGACACAGAATCTGGCTCTTGGGACATGGAATGTCACCTCGCTGGCGGGGAAAGAGCCTGAGATTGTGCGTGAGGTTGAGAGGTTCCGACTAGAGATAGTCGGAATCACCTCCACGCACGGCTTGGGCTCTGGAACCATACTCCTCGAGAGGGGATGGACTCTTCACCACTCTGGAGTTGCCCGTGGTGAGAGGCGGCGGGCTGGTGTGGGTTTGCTTATAGCCCCCCAGCTCTGCCGCCATGTGTTGGATTTTACCCCGGTGAACGAGAGGGTCGTTTCCCTGCGGCTTCGGCTCGGGGATAGGTCTCTCACTGTTGTGTGTGCCTACGGGCCAAACAGCAGTGCAGAGTACCCGACCTTCTTGGTGTCCCTGGGAGGGGTGCTGGAGAGTGCTCCGACTGGGGACTCCGTCGTTCTACTGGGGGACTTCAACGCCCACGTGGGCAATGACAGTGAAACCTGGAGGGGCGTGATTGGGAGGAACGGCTCCCCTGATCTGAACCCGAGTGGTGTTCAGTTATTGGACTTCTGTGCTAGTTACAGTTTGTCCATAACGAACACCATGTTCAAGCATAAGGGTGTCCATCAGTGCACATGGCACCAGGACACCCTAGGTCGTAGGTCAATGATCGACTTTGTGGTCGTTTCATCTGACCTGCGGCCGTATGTCTTGGACACTCGGGTGAAGAGAGGGGCGGAGCTGTCAACTGATCACCACCTGGTGGTGAGTTGGATCCGATGGCGGGGGAGGAAGCTGGATAGACTCGGTAGACCCAAACGTACTGTGAGGGTCTGCTGGGAACGTTTGGTCGAGTCTCCTGTCAGAGAGATCTTCAACTCCTGCCTCCTGCAGAGCTTCGACCAGATCCCGAGGGAGGCTGGAGATATTGAGTCCGAGTGGACCATGTTCTCCACCTCCATTGTCAAAGCGGCTGCTCGGAGCTGTGGACGCAAGGTCTCCGGTGCCTGTCGAGGCGGCAATCCCCGAACCCGGTGGTGGACACCGGAAGTAAGGGATGCCGTCAAGCTGAAGAAGGAGTCCTATCGGGCCTGGCTGGCTTGTGGGACTCCTGAGGCAGCTGACAGGTACCGGCAGGCTAAACGGACTGCAGCCCGGGTGGTTGTGGAGGCAAAAACTCGGGCCTGGGAGGAGTTCGGTGAGGCCATGGAAAAGGACTATCGGCTGGCCTCGAAGAGATTCTGGCAAACCGTCCGGCGCCTCAGGAGGGGGAAGCAGTGCCCTACCAACGCTGTTTACAGTGGCGATGGGCGGCTGTTGACCTCAACTGGGGATGTTGTCGGACGGTGGATGGAATACTTCGAGGATCTCCTCAATTCCGCCGTCACGTATTCCATTGGGGAAGCAGAGGCTGGGGGCTCAGAGGAGGACTCGTCCATCACCCAAGCTGAAGTCACTGAGGTGGTCAAGAAACTCCTCGGTGGCAAGGCACCGGGGGTGGAGGAGATCCGCCCTGAGTACCTCAAGTCTCTGGATGTTGTGGGGCTGTCTTGGCTGACACGCCTCTGCAGCATCGTGTGGCGGTCGGGGACAGTGCCTCTGGTATGGCAGACCGGGGTGGTGGTCCCTCTTTTTAAGAAGGGGGACCGGAGGGTGTGTTCCAACTATAGGGGGATCACACTTCTCAGCCTCCCCGGGAAAGTCTATGCCAGGGTACTGGAGAGGAGAATTCGGCCGATAGTGGAACCTCGGATTCAGGAGGAACAGTGTGGTTTTCGTCCTGGTCGTGGAACACTGGACCAGCTCTATACCCTCTACAGGGTGCTGGAGGGTTCATGGGAGTTTGCCCAACCAGTCCACATTTGTTTTGTGGATTTGGAGAAGGCATTCGACTGTGTCCCTCGCGGCGTCCTGTGGAGGGTGCTGGGGGAATATGGGGTCCGGGGTCCTTTGCTGAGGGCTGTCCGGTCCCTGTATGACCGAAGCAGGAGTTTGGTCCGCATTGCCGGCAGTAAGTCAGACTTGTTCCCGGTGCATGTTGGACTCCGGCAGGGCTGCCCTTTGTCGCCGGTTCTGTTCATAATTTTTATGGACAGAATTTCTAGGCGCAGCCAAGGGCCGGAGGGTGTCAGGTTTGGGGACCACACGGTTTCGTCTCTGCTCTTTGCGGATGACGTTGTCGTGTTGGCCCCTTCTAACCAGGACCTTCAGCATGCACTGGGACGGTTTGCAGCCGAGTGTGAAGCGGCTGGGATGGGGATCAGCACCTCCAAATCCGAGGCCATGGTCCTCAGTCGGAAAAGGGTGGCTTGCCCACTTCAGGTTGGTGGAGAGTTCCTGCCCCAAGTGGAGGAGTTCAAGTATCTAGGGGTCTTGTTCACGAGTGAGGGGAGGATGGAACGGGAGATTGACAGACGGATCGGTGCAGCTTCTGCAGTAATGCGGTCGATGTACCAGTCTGTCGTGGTGAAGAAAGAGCTAAGCCGTAAGGCGAAGCTCTCGATTTACCGGTCAATCTACGTTCCTACTCTCACCTATGGTCATGAGCTTTGGGTCATGACCGAACGGACAAGATCACGGATACAGGCTTTCTCCGCAGGGTGGCTGGGCGCGCCCTTAGAGATAGGGTGAGAAGCTCAGTCACTCTGGAGGAACTCGGAGTAGAGCCGCTGCTCCTCCACATCGAGAGGGGACAGCTGAGGTGGCTCGGGCATCTGTTCCGGATGCCTCCTGAACGCCTTCCCGGGAAGGTGTTTCGGGCATGTCCAACCGGGAGGAGGCCCCGGGGAAGACCGAGGACACGCTGGAGGGACTATGTCTCCCGGCTGGCCTTGGAACGCCTCGGTGTCCCCCCGGAAGAGCTAGAGGAAGTGTCTAGGGAGAGGGAAGTCTGGGCATCTCTGCTTAGACTGCTGCCCCCGCGACCCTGCCCCGGATAAGCGGAAGAAGATGGATGGATGGATGGATGGGTGAAGTATCCCTTTAACCTCTTTAAGGTAGGGTAGGTAAGAAATGGTTAAAAAACTTTTTTTCCAAATTTGTTTAAACTTTCTTTATATATCAATACATAATTAAAATGTTAGTACTCTGAAAAAGAAAGTATAAAAATTGAGTGTCTGTAGACCTCTCACGACTGTTTTAAAGACAGCTCATTATTTCCATTCACTCCACATTCTCCCTTCTGGGCTCTTTCCAAAGCCACGCCCCCAAAACACATGAACGCGCTACGCCGACTGCTCAGCTGGAAGACGCATTATTTACCTGAGACGAGCGGAGAAGAAGGAGCGGAGTGCATGTAGTGACATCATGTCAGTTCCTGGATGCGGTGTACTAGCTTTTACACATGCATTTTGTTATCTAAAGTTAAATTTTGCAAAATTCAACACGACAGCGATCAACTTGAGCTAAGCATATTGAGTATGTATCATCTCTACTAATGGCTCGCTAAGTGTATAACATTGTAACTTTATGCTAAGTAATGTTATGTTAGCTATTTTAGGCAGCTACGTGTGCTATTGATACACGCTTCATGAAAACATAAACCAAAAAAATTTATAATCAAAATGAAAGATTAGCTGTCCAGCAGAAATACAGCCATCAAGGAGTCGCTTTTCAGCCCCTTGAGGTCCCTCAGTTCTCGCCATCGTTGGAAAGCCACGCCGATATTTACTCGCGTTTGATTTCTTTGTTTATCCAAATACTTTTTGTGCATTGCCTTTTCTTGTACTGTCTTCCTTTTTTTGCATTGTTTGCCTTCGCTGACTGCAAAACCCGGCACTGTGAATTTTGAATGCTCTTTCTCTGCCATTATTTTGCTCTTCCTAGGTTTCGTGCCTCTTGAACTCCTCAAATCAAATGGGTGCGCGCATGTGGGCAGATCCTGTAGCAAAAGGGGTGGTAGCCATGGTAGCGAGAGAGAGTGACAGTCGCCCAAGCCAATCACTTGTTTCGTTCCGGACTAAAATAATGAGCGGTGTTTATTGCAGATTAAAAAGTCTAGAGTCACCAGATTTTTATAACTCTCTTTTTCAGAGTACTTACATTTTAATTATGTATTGACATATAAAGAAAGTTTAAACAAATTTGGACAAAAGTGTTTTAGATCATTCTTACCTACCCTACCTTTAACTGTCACCGTCCCACAGGTGGGACGCCTGGTGCTCTTTTCTTGATCACCGTTTTTTCGTATCATATATAAAATTCAGAATTCCTACATTTATTTGTTGCACAGTTTTTTTCTACAGTTATATTGTAAAGCTAAAATACCTTTATCAGTTTGCAGTGTTAGATTTGTGGCTGCATTTGAAGTTATTTTTCGCTTAGGAAAAATAAATAATATTACTGTCAAATGCATGTCAGATAATAAAAATACTGTAATAAAAACAGTAGTTCACCATGTATTTGTTCATGTTTTATTAAGGGATAAGTCTGAAGTACACCATAAAAAAAATTCTAGCAATTCATACAGGGCTAGTAGTGTATACAGCTGTATATACAGACACACACACAGGTATCGGATCAGTACTCGGTATCGGAATCAGTATCGGGAAGGGAAAAGGGTATCGGAACATTTCTACTGTATATTTATGAAACATTCAAGGCTTTTTGGTGAGTCACACACTGTTTTTGCGCTGGTGTCATCTGCTTTATATCATGTAATCCAAGAATAGTACGTCAAAAATGTGTTTCTACCGAGTAGTGCGCCATTCGACCCACTAGCCAGACCGATTAACAAACACAGACCGGAAGTTAACTTCAGGTCAGGCATGTAACGTGGCAAAGCGCGTTCATCCGATGAAACCGTCTATATAGAAAAATGTAGTATTGGTGCATATTGATTCGGCGTCATCTCTTCACAGGTGTTGGTCATCTGAAGTCTTCATAAGAGGCTGGATCCAGACGGGAGCTGACACACTCACTAGTTACCTCAGGATGCTCATCAGATAAAACAGAAAAGCAAATGGAAAATACAACTTTGAGCAATGGGCTCACTTAGATAACTTTGGGCAATGGTTTTTCTCATGAGTCCGAAGATGAGATGATGAGGTGAAACTCTTCCCACATGAAGAGCACTGGTGCGGCTTCTCTCCAGTGTGAATTCTTTCATGACTTTTCAAGGTTCCTGAATGTGTAAAACTCTTCCCACAGTGTGAGCACTTGTACGGTTTCTCTCCAGTGTGAATTCTCTTGTGGTTTGTTAACTGTGCATTTGTAGTAAAGCTCTTCCCACAGTCAAAGCACACATAAGGTCTCACACCAGTATGAATACGCTGATGCACTGTTAAAGAGTTCAGTTGTGAAAAACTCTTTCGACAAAACAAACAAACGTGAGGCTTCACATCAGCATGAGTTTTAAGGTGTTCTCTTAAGCCTGATTTCAGAACAAATGTTTTCTCACACTGATCACAGCTGAATGATTTCACTCCAGAGTGACGGCGCAGATGATCATCGAGATTTCTTTTGCGACTGAAACTCTTTCCACACTGAGAGCATGTCAAAGATCCTTCTCCAGTGTGAGATTTCATGTGTTTCTTCAGCTCTGACTCATGCACGTAAAACATCCCACACTCAGAGCAGGTGAAAAATCCTTTGACTCCGGATTGTCCAGCTTGTTCTTGTGTGAAATTCTCTTCAGTCTTTGAAACGACTGCATCTCCATCTTCATTTTTGAAATCATGAGGTTTTTGAAGCGGATGTTGTTCATCTTCATTTTTACATGTCAGTTTTCCATCTTCATTTTTGAAATCATGAGGTTTTTGAAACGGCTGTTGTTCATCTTCATTTTTACATGTCAGTTTTCCATCTTCATTTTTGAAATGATGCTGTTTGTCTTCATTCACTTCCATCCGGTCTAAAAATGTGATGTAAAGAAAAAAGTAATTCAGAAAGCATCTTAACACTTAAAAGTAGAGGTCGACTGATTCATCGGTTTTGCACCAATAGCTGACTGGTGGAACAATTGGTTACCGGCAAAAATCCACACCGATAGTTTTTCCGGGTTGCGTCTGTTGCTGGAGCGGCTGAGAAGGGTGCGCTGACATTACACAGTACGAGAGCGTTGAGAAGGGGAGAACCGATCGTTTCGTGTCTTAAGACATCAATGTGTCGTCACAAGGTTTAATTTGGATGTCTGTGCATGTTTTTTTTACTCTGATAGATTTTGCTACCATTCACATGCATTATACGACTGACAGACTGCAACGGTTCGAGTAAAAATCTTAATTTGTGTCCTACTGAAGAAACAAAGCCACCGATATCTTGGATGCCCTGGGGGTAGGGCTGTAACGATTTGACCAAAAATAAAAACCTCGGTTAATTGAACATTTTACCTCGATTACGATTAATGAACGATTATTTAACTCTTTTTTTTTTTTGCCCTCATAAGGTTGAGTAAGTTCCTGATAAGGTTTTTTCTAATGAAAGTGCATTTCTTTGTGATTTTAAAATACTTGAAGGAAACGGTTCACTTTCAGCAGATTTCTGCTTGTTGTCAGATACAGATAAATGAGCACAGTAGGCCTACATTACATTTATTTGAATGCATTAATGAGAGAGTGATTGTGTGTGAATTACTCATACCGTCTCTATTCATTATGAAGCTGTGGTTTGTACTTCAAAGGTATTAAAATATATGCCGATAACGGTTGAGTTTCTAAGCTACTTTAGTGACTTTAGTCACAGGACAGCGTTGACACTGCGTTTCTGCGCTGCTCTCTGCGCGCGATCTTCACGTGATGTGCGAGCTTCTGTCTGAGTGTTCGTTTGTCCCAATATTTCAGGCATTAGTTCAACATAATACACATCTGATGGTCTAAAATAGCTCCAAAGTTCAAACTGGCAGGCCTTAAAACACATAAATGACAAAGCTTTGTGAGGACGCAGGTGAAAGGTCTGCCTTCAGGGTGCGCGCGCGTTGTCAGAGACGCGACTCGGCTCTGTGTCACAGAAAAAAGCTGAGCACTGAACGGATACGTTTTCCATATTGTTGTTTTTGAATAGTGCACAATCACTTTATATGTTCAAGCTTTTAAACGCATTTACTTGACAAACTTTATGAGGACGAACGTGAAAGCGATCTGGCTTCGGGGCTTGCGCGCGCCCCGTGTGTGTGTGTGTGTGTGTGTGTGTGTGTGTCGCAGCGCGTAGGCTATAAGAAGAACGGTAATTAACTTACCTGTATAAACTGTGTAAAACATGTCGTTACTATAGTGATTCTGGGCATCTATAAACAAAGATAACTGCTCCTGCATCTCTCTGTGTGCCTGCAAACTGCACTTGATGTGATTGACGGGGCGGAGTCATGTGACTAAAACCGAAATAACCGACATGGGAAAAATACGTCGGTTAGAGGTTCTGAATTTCGGTTTCGATTAATCGTACAGCCCTACCTCAGGGTAAGCAGATAAAAATCATATTTTCATTTTTGGGTGAACTATACCTTTAAATGGTCAAATACATACAAATGCATGTACAAAAGTACCGTATTGATGAGTATGCACGTAAACGTAGTCGGTCTCAAGCGAACGTATACAGTTGAGATAGTTGTGTAACAGTACATATGACAGTTTTAACCTTAATTGTAAGGATTAATCTGCATTTATTTTATCAGGGAAGACTTTTATTTAACATTTGATTCCTTATTATGTCTCTTTAGTATTTTTTACTTCAATTAGGTCTGTCACGATAACAAATTTTGCTGAACGATAAATTGGTCAAGAAATTATTACGATAAACGATAATATTGTTGTTCTGAGACCATTTTCATCTGAAATAATGATAATGGCATAATAATGCAGGTACACCGTTTCAAAGACCAATAAACTTTTATTTCTAAAGACTATTTAACACTGAAAAGGGAAAACATTTTAAATATCCACAATAAATGAACAAAAAAAATAAAAGCAATGGACTCTCAGTCTGTTAACAAAAAATGAACTTGAATAAATACCAAAAACAATAAATAAAATGGATGAAAACTGCAACGGATGATTGTGTTTTAGGTGCATAGGGGTGGCACGGTTCACAAATCACGGTTTTAGCCTCACGGTTTTCGGTTCTGTACGGTTAACGCTCCAGAAATTTACTTTAGCATATGATATTTAGCTTAATTATCCACAATTTAGGAAAGGTCTTTAAGCACATTATTGGGACCATCTCTGAGGAAAGCGTGCACGCAGTCAGCGAGAGAGTGCGAGACGAGGAAAACAAAAGCATGCAAGTGGAAATTATTGCGGCAGGAAAAATTTCAGCTCTTTTTTTTTTTTTAATCGTGCGATTAATTGATTATTGACTATCGCGACAGGCCTAACTTCAATACTAATGTTAATGATTAATTTAATTTGTCTCTTCATTCTAATTTACTTATTCGTTCTTGCTATGGAACGAAAGCAAGAGCACCCTCAGTTGATACTGTAATAATATATTATTATTAGCAAAATGTTTTTGAGTTTGCGTTCCTATTTACAGCAGTGAGAAATGTAGCCAATCACAGACATGTTTGTTGATCTCTTGGACGCGATGTCCAATCAGAGGTGTTTAAGCTTGAATCTGCTCAAAATGCTGGAGTTTGTTTAAGTGCTGAGTTCTGCTCGCTCTTGCGAATCCCAGCTTTTTTGAGAGATGGCGAACTGAGATGCGTGACAGCTTGTTTAGTCTTTCGAGGCTATATAGCTATAATCCATTGAACAAAGTATTGTTTTTCATGCTGCTAAGTTTTGGAAGTGACATCTACATATAAATGCAGGATTCACACTTGAAACTGGAATTGACAAAGTGATACTAGCATGGGACAAAAATGGCATGTCAAAATAGATACACACAATATAGGCTAAATGCTTAGAGACTTAGAGATTACTAGAAAAATATTTATCAATATGTTTGTTAAATTCTATTCAAATTATTTGTAAAACTAATGCCGCCATTTTAAATGTCTCACTGTACATTGCTATCCTTGTTATGGCGGAGCCTTTGTTAAACATTAAATCTGCACTTCTCACTGTTTTCAAATACTCATGATTTGATTCTCAGGGTGCTTTCACACTAGCAGTTTTGATGTGCATCCGGGTTCAATTGACGTCAGAGTTTGGTTCGTTTAAATGATGTCAACGCCGTCTTCTGAACTCGGGTGTGCACCCGTGAACCGTACCTGAGTCCGCTTAAAATGGGTGGTCTGGGGTTCAGTCCATTTAAACTCCGGTACGGTTCGCTGCGGATGTAAACGCAATCGTACTAAATCACGGAAGTGAACCGCTATTAATAACGTATGATTTGATAAAAATGTGTGTTTGTGTGCAATGCTATGCATTTCACGCTCGCTGTTGTTACGAAACAACTGGGTAAACAGCTGCCGCTTTGATGACGCAAACGCACCCTGGGTACGGACCCAAATAATATGATATGAACACAGTCCAGCGGGGGCAGGAGGAGAGGGGAGCAATCGAACTCGGATTCGGTCCAGGCAATCGAACCAAGTGTGAAAGTACCCTCAATTGTCCATCTCACAATAAAATTAAATTCTTAGGTTTTAGTAAACGTTAAGCTAAAGCAGTATAGCGCCTCCAGAGGGAAATTAACATTTCATATGGATTACATAAGCAGAGAGTATTTCTTTTCTATTTGAATATGTTCATTGTTCAAGTAGACATTTCAAACTTTATATATTTCTCATGTCAGTGAGGCAAGCATACACTGAGTTTCGGCTCTTTTTATAGACAGAGACGGCAGAAAGTGCATTTGTTTTCTTGTTATTGTGAGTTTACATAAATAGAAGTAGACCCATGACAGTTTTAAATGATATATTACGCTTATCAAAGAAAATTATTTTAAGTTGAAAAGAGGGAGTTGTCAATGTGAAACCTCCAATCTGAAAAGCCCTGAATGTGCTCTTGATATCCAGACTTAATGTGACAAATTCACTTAAATATAGTGGAGAAAAATCTACGTCTGGGTCTCAAGAAGATTTGTTAGTTTTCATCTTAATGTTCCTCATTAAAGAGAATGAAGGAAAACACCAACCTATTTGTTCCTCTGTCTCTTCATCTTTTATTCTGCAGGGTTCTTCCTCAAACTCCATCTTTACAATAGTATGTCTGTAGTTTCTCCTGGAGTAATTCCTCCTGCTTGCTTCTTCTTCTCCTGTGGGAAGATGGGAATATCCCAGCATTTAAACTCTCATGAACGGCTGTGGGAGCGGCTTCACTGACTGAAGGTGTGAATTGTGCTCGCTGTTGCTCATTTAGCAGATGATCATCACACTCACAATCACTCTCAATTATCCATTCACTTCATTTCTGAGTGATTCACTAAATGAACCGACTCGTTTAGTCGTTTTGATTTATATTTCTCCTAATAAATGATAAATGAATGTACTCACAGTGTGAAAGCATCAGATTTAGAGCAGAATGAACGGCTGTGCTCCACTTCTCATGTTTATGTTCTTCCCTCGCTCACTTCTCTTCTTCTTCTCGGATGTGTGTCGGTGCTTCGGTTGCTCGAGCGCCTCCACTGGCGGAAAACAGTTTGAGATTATACAAACACTGGTTATCTCCCCAAATAGGTTTGATTCGGGATAAAGATTCAAACTTCAAATATCTGCTACGGTACGCCTATAATAAGTGTCTATATTAGGACTATTTTAGGCAAAGCAGGACGCAACCGCCGCGGAGTAACCGAGTACCTGCGTGACTCGTCATATACATAAAAAGTAGCTCCGGTTACTATTAACTGATTTAATTCACTGAGTTTATCAGAATGTGATTTTATTTTTATTAGGAGAAATCTAAATCAGACAACTTGTGTTGAGGATCTCAGACAGAAAAGATTGGGGGTTTTATGGCAAATCTTCAGGGTAAATGCAACTTCCCTGCTGAAAAATCCATCTAACCCTTAAAGGCCAATTTATACTTCTGCGTCGAGTGTACGCCGTAGTGTACGCCGTAGGCTACGCGCGTAGCCGACGCCGTCGTGAGCATTTAAGGCCCGGGTATACTTCTGCGCTGTTGTCTGCGTCAATGTGCAGTTACACATGCAGACGCTAGTAGGCAGTGTCCTCGGGCATGTTGGTGTAATCAAGAGAACAGCCGAAGAAGAAGCTGCTTGTTGTGTAGCATCTGTACATTCATGTCGGAGTATCAGCAGCAGTGAGAGAGCGGCTTTTCTTGCAGCTTGAGTTGTTGTATCTAATACAAATTAAGCATCTCTAGTTGATTAGTAAAGTTAAATAAGGCGATCTGGCGCTGGAATGTGTTTGTGAAATCATGCGGAGCTCGTGGCGCTGTTTTCAGCAGCGGTAGCTCGAGCAATCGATTGCTGTTGCGGAGACTTCATTCACGAAATATACCCTAATGTGTCCCTGTTCTTGATATACAATTACTGATTAACATCTTCGGCTTTAATGAGAAAATAAATAAACTATACTCAGCGGATCTATGTATTTATTTACTACCATTAAGAATCGCTGGACTGCAAAATATTGTGTTATAGCAGACGTAAGGAACTATCATCCAATTTCTGGACACACACACACACTCCTATCGCAGATTTTTTATTTATTTATTGACCTGAGGGAAGGGTTCTGGCAGACCAATCACAGCGCTTGCGGTCCGCGTAGAATTGACGCGTTGTTACATTTTTGGAGAGGTGCGCGTCAGGCTACGGCGTAGGGTACGGCGTAACCAACGCGTCTATGCGTAGGGTACGCCGTACCCTCTGCGTGCACTCGACGCAGAAGTATAAATTGGCCTTAAGGTGGTCAGGCTGGTTTTGGCTGGTCTCCCAGCCTGGTCATAGCTGGTTTATCAGACTGGTTTTAGAGGGGTTTTGAATTTTTTTTTTAGCTGGTCAAACTGGTCTTAGCTGGATATTGTTGGTCTTAGCGGGTAATTGCTGGTTTTAGCTGGTCAGGCTGGTCTTAGCTGGTAATTGCTGGTTTTAGCTGGTCTTAGCTGGTAATTGTTGGTCTTTGATGGTTTTAGCTGGTCTTCGCTGGTTTTAGCTGGTCAGGCTGGCTGACTGTCCCTATTTTTTCTGCCACTGGGTGTTTAGACAAATAATGTATATCTGTATATGGACCATGATTAATTTGTAATTAGGTAAAATGTTCATCAGCTAAGTTAGGCTGGGAGACCAGCTAAAACCAGCTAAGCCAGGCTGGGAGACCATCTAAAACCAGCTTGACCAGCTAAGTCAGGCTGGGAGACCATCTAAAACCAGCTTGACCAGCTAAGCCAGGCTACTAAAACCAGCTACTTCCAGCTTAAACCAGCTAAGACCAGCCAACCAGTTTAGGCTGGTTTTAGCTGGATTTTTCAGCAGGGTTAGCAGATATTTGAAGTTCTTTATCCCGAATCAAACATATTTGGGGAGATAAACAGTGTATGTATCTCAAATAAGATAAAATGTCTTATCTTGGTTGTTTTGTATATAATCTATGAAGGTTAGATCTAGAAAAGAAGTGAGGGAAGAACATAAACACGAGAACAGCCGCTCATTCTGCTCTAAATCTGATGTTTTCACACTGTGAGTACATTAATTTATCATTTATTAAGAGAAATCTAAATCCAAATGACTAAACGAGTCGGTTCATTTAGTGAATCACTCAGAAATTAATCAAAATGAACCGAATGATGTTGTTCATTACGCTCGTGAAACGTAAACTCGTTAAAATATTAATATCTGTGACGCTGTGTGCACAGAGACTGTTGTGTATAGACTGTAAGTATTTAAAATGTTTAACTTTTAAAAATGTTTGATGTTTAATATGAATAAATAGCACTCATAAACGGCCGTCAATGGCATTCTCAAGTGAAACGAGTTGAGGCTTCAGATTCACTTTATTAGCCATTTGCAGTGTGAAACCACATTGGAAAAAAATGTACAAGGAGCTCAAAGTGCAAAGTCGACACATAAAATGACACAACATTAAAAAACAGACAAGCAAATGCCACATAAAGTCTTAAAAGTAAAATGCTGTACATTAAAAGTTTATACAGAAATTGAAAATGCCTAATTTAAAGTGCTTTGTTTAAAGTGATCACAGCTTGGGGATAGAAACTATTTAAATGGCGATCAGTGGAACATTTGACAGAGCGATACCTTCTCCCTGAGGGAAGCAATTCAAATAAGGCCCTTGTAGGATGGCCTGAGGCATCATTAGCAAGTTGTAGAGCTCTTTTCAAGAGTCTAGCTTTATATGTGGCCTCCAGGAATGGCAAAGTGCAGCCAATGGTCCTGCTGGCTGAGTGAACCACTTTGTTCGAAGCCTTCTTCTCTTTCAGAGTGAGATTACCAAACCACACATTAATACAACTGGTTAGGACACTCTCAATTACACAAAAGTAAAAGTTCAAAAGAATCTTAGTATTTTTAGTAAACTCTCGAAGCCTACGTAAAAAAAAGAGGCGCTGTCTCGCATTCTTAGCAATGTTAGTCGTATTTGAGCTCCAATTCAAGTCGTGAGAAAGTCACACCCAAGAATTTACATTTCTCAACAATCTGCACATCAGAATCATGAATAGTAATAGGCAACTGATTCCTGTTGTGACAAAAATCAATAACAAGTTCACACGTTTTTGAAGTGTTCAAAAGCAAGTTATTTTCTCATCAGAAATGCAACCATTCATTTTGACTCTTTGTGGCTTGGACCCAGTAAACGGCGTTCCTCACGTCACTCTTAACAAGCGGATATGTATGGCAATCGTTTGTCAGCGCCACAGATGTTCCTCTAAATGCCGCCATTTGCTTTTATTTCAACCACGTGATCTTCAACATGAAACTCTTTGTTCAAAATGTACAAATAGGAAGAGCGGGGCACAACCTAACGCTTTTTGACTTTCTCAGTTTGTGTAAATCCACTTGGGGTTCAGAGTTTTTATTGTTCCCCACATTAATTGCACACATGTCTAGTACAATTATGTGGTTTTGTTTCATTAATACAGTGTTCACTTTTTTGTAAAAGGTGGGGCACAATGTAACATGACCAAATAACAGCTTAAAATGTTACCTGATATAATAAAAAAATAATAATACAACACAAACTAAAATATTTTGTCAACACAATACAATCATTAACTTTTTAAAATAAAATAATGTCATTTTTTAATGAACACCTCAAAGCTCTGCAGCAAAATACTCTCGGGCCAGTTCCGGTTTGATTCTCGTCTGCCGGAGACTTTGCCGCTTCCGTCTGCCGCACTCGGGCCGTATGCATGTTTACTCACTGCCCGATTCCAGCCCGAATCAATCGGGCCAGATGCAATCAAGCCGGAATCGGGCCGCCACTAATGCGTACTGCCCGCCAAAGCTGATTAATTCTTGCCATGTTATTATGAAATGTCTACCTTTATTAATGTTAATTGAATAACCTATATATCACTTTGTTGATATGACAGCAAACGGATAATGTGATACAAAACGTTTAGGCTATAATAAAACTTTTGAAGAAAATGCAAACATAACTTAAAACATATTTGTAATCCAAATATTGTTGCAAATGATATAAAAACAAAGGCCAGAAATATGAAGAAACTATATTTATTTAGAAAATTGCACATTTATCAAGAAACAACTTAAAACACAACCCAAAAAAAAATATTAAAGTGCACAAGTATAAGTTCAAAGAAACTTGAATACAAAATGTTTGTAAAAAATGCACACATTTTAAATTAACAAAATAATAATAATAATAATAATAATTATATATATACAATTATACAAGTATGGAGAAACATCTTAAAACACCTATTGAAAATAAAAAAAGAAATACTTAAACTCGATTATATTGAAAAAAAAAGGTATCTGTGTTATATAGTAATGGTAAACTAAAATGCTATCAAGAACTATCTTTAAACACCTATTTGTCAAGAAAGTTTAATCTTAAAAATGAATTTTGCACCCATGAAGATGGCACAACTTCCACTTCAGATGACTCGATGAACTCCACAATATGGAACATTTTCCCAAAAAATCTTCAAAAAACAAAACAAAAAAGAGCAATTTGTTGCATTTGACACATTAATACACATTTTTTTACACATTAAACAACAATTTACACAATAATAATCAAGTCAAGTTGAGCTGTCATTCCGCTTATTGCACAATAATCCTTATATTTTCAAAAATACTGTTATGATACACTCCACAAGCCTGTACCTGAATGTGAGATTTAGGTGAATTATGTTTAAATATATCTATGCTACATTACAAACCTAAGACCAACACGCAGTTGAACTGCTGTTGTTGTCAATTTAAATGCAGTAAAGGTAGACCAGCAAACTTGGTTTGAAAAGGAAGTATGACATATTTTTTAAGTGTCTCATCAATTTTGGCACATTTAAATTCTTTAGAAAGATCAGATACGAGATGAGCTCCAAGCCTGCAAGAATCAATTGGGTAGTCATAAAATCTACGAACAGACTCAAACTCAGCATATACGATGTAAGCATCATTGTTCTGAATATAGATGTTCTGTACCAACCCAATATTGGAACCAATTCTGACAGTTATCGCCTTTTGAAATTTTTAGACAAAAATCAGGGATTCTTTATACTGTCTCACTTCTCCATTAACAAACTGCAAAATAGGACCATCACAATGCTCTTTTCGCACATAACTTTTGGAAGGGTCGATCTTAGAACCACCACTAGATATTTCAGATATCCTGCGTACAATCTGGGCAACAGGATGACATGGTCGTCGGACCAATCTTTTTAACTGCCCTAAATAATTCTCGAATGGAAATGCAGAAATGTTGTCAAGTGGACCATGGCATTTCACATCATCAGCTAAGTGAACAAGGCCATGCACATTATATACCACATATTCCTTGCCATAGAGCTTCACAAAGTGCTCCACAAAAGCCACTAGTAATACCTTTGCATATTCACACATTACAGAACACGGGGTTGGATCAATAAGAATTGAAATCGCAACTGAGAGAAGCATAAAGTTATTGTAAACAGGAGTGCATACAACATCATGAAGAACTACTGATCCCGTGTAGAGTAAAAACTGTCTTAGTTCAGTTGCCTTCCACCTGTTTTTTTCTTCAATCGACCTTGGTTTACGAGCAAATTCTGATGGGACATAATTTTTAATGGAGAGTAAGTTCTGAGATAATTTGACTACTTTCTGTGATGGCAAACGAGTCTTGAGAGGACCACTTGTCCATAGATCTAATAACCTTCGCATCACACCAAGACAGACTAAATGCATATAATCATGAGGGAAACATGATACCATGTTTATATCAAGTTCAGTAAATGGAGATCTAGTTATGTGGTGGTCTTCATCACACATATTTATATTTATGCATTTGGCAGACGCTTTTATCCAAAGCGACTTACAGTGCCCTTATTACAGGGATGATCCCCTGGAGCAACATGGAGTAAAGTGCCTTGCTCAAGGACACACTGGTGGTGACCGCTGGGATCGAACCAGCAACCTTCTGCATATCAGTTCAATGGTTTAACCCACTGGACCACCATCACACCATCTCACATGCTTCTGAACGTTTCATTTGTTCTTAGGGCAGCATTAGTCTCAGGGAAAGTCATGCGCTTTTGTATGTACACACCAGACTGTACACATTTACCACATGACGAATAACCTGTATGAGATTTAACTCCCTTAACATATGCACGAGCAGGTGCGTCACAAACTACAGAACTCATTTTTAAGAGTAGTTCCTTTCCTCTGAAAATAAAGCCTGACTGCAGGACCTTAACTTCGTCAATTAAGCTTTTTAAATACTCTGCCCGTATTTTTGGTTTTGAAATGCCACCAAATATTGCTATTAGAAAAGGCTTTTTGGCTATGCCTTGTAATAAGCCTAAAATAGGCCACAGGTGCATATTTGAACTCTTGTGCAACGGAATGCCATCAAAATTCAACTGCAATCTCAGTGTGTGTCTGTTTGGTAACTGGGGCAATATTTTTTCAAGAATTCCAGACAATGCTAGCCTGACGTCGTCATACTCAATTCTAGTCAGAATTTGAGTCTGATACTGCTCCGTTGGGCTGTGATTATGGGGCGTGTTTAAACCGAACCAGGAAAGACCTCAATTGGATAGACCTACAACCAATCAGAGCAACGGAGCGACGCATAATGTTAGTTGTCAAATGTCAACAGAACTCAACTGCACTGTGTTGCCAAGTCCGCGGGTTGAAGCGACCCCAATTATGTGATATACAGACCCAGCAATGCGAAATTTAGCAGGCAGCCCTGCCAAAATAACATATTTTACCCCCCAAATGCCATTTTTCCCGGAGAACCCCCCCACCCGGAAAGCTATTGGGCTTGTTTTTAGCTAGTTTTGAGTAGCAATTGGGCGAGTTTTGCTGTAAAAACTTGGCAACCCTGTCTGTGCGCACGCTGGAATAAGTCACGTTAGAAGAAGAAGATGAGTGTAAACGATCTTTGCCGGTGTTGTAAAAAAAGAATGTAAGGATACACAGAGTACTTACCAACACGATCATCATTTCTGAGAGAAATAGTAAAGGTGAACGCATATACGAACAAGTTCTCCGTTTAGGATTAGAACAAATTCAACCCAAGCACCTTTGATGACGTGGATGATTACGTTACTGTTTATCATCTGTCCATCAGCGTCTAAAGCCCGCCCTGACAATTTCATTGGTCCGAACAGTTTCTGTTCGGGCATAATTACTTCTCTATGGATCAAGTCCAGACTGAACTGCCCGTGCAAAAACTTTTGTGGGCGGGGCTAAGTTCGTCTGGCATCCAGGCTAAGACAATGCATTAAGAACCAAAATAATAGAAAGAACCTCCTGCCACTTGTTCTATCCTATATATTGTGTTAGTCTTAAGCAGTGTTCCAGCATCTTTTGGAAGGCTGGGATGCATACTACGCAAGACTGACAGAAGACCTGTTAATGCAACCATTGTGATTCTGAAGTCTAAAGCCCAGTCAGTTAGAGCGTTTCTAAAAGCTTCATCAGGACTTTCCTCAAAATAGTCTTCACTATTCTCAGAATCACTTTCAGAGTCTTCCGACATCACTGCATCATAAACATCTAAATGAACAGAGTCTTCTGACACCACCACATCAATATTGTCAAAGTCATTATCTTCAGAGGCTTCATTTTTACTAGTGTACATCTGTTGATTATGAGGAGTGTCATCACTAGCCTTAGAGTTAGGAGTTTGCAAAGACTTTAGAATCTGAGCAACACTTGCCCTCGCCTTTTTTTGAATGTTGAATTCACAGTATAAAACTCCATGTTTTCAGACATGACTTACACAAAATGGCCTCTTCTGTGCTGAGCTTGGCAACTTCACTGATCTTGTTGTGGTCAAAAAAGCACACAAACAATGTTTGATTTTGTTAAAATCAATATACTGCATAGATACATTTATAGAGATCAGAAAACACCAGAAATCAACTAAATTACATCTTTACAGACATTACAGACTTACACGTTTTACACTTAAAGAGCCAGAAGAAAGATCAGTACCAGCAGTTCATGGCTTGCAATAGCCCATTAACACCTCAGACAATATCATTCCTATTCACATGTTCATTATAAAACACTGACATTACTCTTTTGTCTTTGTGCAGATCAACTGATGTGCTGTAAATTGCCCAAAATGTGTACTTCTTTATACCTACATTTGCATCTTTTTATACGTAAACCAGGATCTGTTAACAGAGGCCAATAAACCAACCAATTGACACCAACGTAAAACTATAACTAAATGAAAATGGATAAGTGTTTGGAACCCATTCAAAACAGTCTGTTCAACATACAATGAAAATTACAATGTTACTGTTCAACATTATGACTTACTATTTTAAAACATTATTCACAGAGTCAAAATTCTACTGTATACTAATAATGAACTGCACTTGTACAGCATTTATTAATCTTAGTTAATGTAATCATTTCAACATTTACTAAAGCATTATTCAAAACAAAAGTTTTGTTAATATCAGTTAATGCAATGTGAAGTAGCATGAACAAATAATGAACAGCTGTATTTTTATTAACTAACGTTAGCAAAGATTAACAAATATATTGCTCATTGTTAGTTAATTTATTAAGTAATGTTAACAAATGAACCTTATTGTAAAGTGTTACCAAATAACGACCTAAAAATACTTGTAAGTTACTAAACACAGTTACAATTTAACAGTGTGAATAATGTTTTAAAATAGCAAGAATCATAGTGTCAACCGTATTTCCTTTAAGTTAGCTCAGAAATACAACATTTACGGCTTTTACTAGTGTTGTTAACAGAGCCTTATAGTATATGGACTATTTTATTACTTCAAATAATTTGTTCAGCATGGTTTCTTAAAATAATATATACTTGACCTAAACTAAACTAAAGTTAGCATTCACAATGTTTTAAAATAGCAAGTCAGTATCAACAGTATATCAAGTAGCAAAAACCTTACCTTTGCAATTGAAATCCAACGTCGAAATGTTGTCAAACTGTTGTGAAACCGAATCTCTTAGCATCACCTTTTATTGTCCATTCAATGAACGTCATCCAATCAGCTACGGCTACAGAAATACGTCATTGTTACGCAAGATTTGAATTTGTCGAAGCTCAGCTAAATGCTGTAGGCCTATACTATAACTTGAATAAATATTTATATTAAATAAATGGGTAATAACACAAGCTGTTAGAATATAATATGGCACTTACCGAGTTCGTTTTAAAGCCGTCATTCCGTCATAAAAAAATTTGCTGAATGGCAACCGTTTTATCTGCATATGGCCCATCGGAACAATTTTCAAAACAAATTTTAAAAGAACTTTTTTAATTAATGAGCACTGCTATCACTTTTTAGGTCGATTTAGGTCGTGGTCATCGAATTCCCATGCAAGAAAGTCGTGCTAGCAGCTGCAACAGTTATGGGGTTAGCTGCAGTCCCACGCGTGCTGTTAACATCTGTAACATTAGTCCTTTTCAGAGTGTCTGCTTCATAGAATACTCGGAAATAAAAGCGCATCAATGTTTTCCAATTTTCTTTATTTTGTGGTATATAATCCATTGTCTTGTTTTCATCCAAACACAACCACAATCACCACAGTTACATGAGACCCCTCCCACTACTGTAAGTGACGATGAACGAGTCACCTGAGATCACGTGCATAATTTAGCACCTTTAAAAAGCATTAAACCGTAAAGAATGACCTGCATGCTTTATTACAACTAAATAGATTTGATCGTTCTGTGCAAAACGATCACTGTTATTATCATTTTGATTAAGTTTTACCTTAGATATTCTGATTTGTACAAATTCATGACATTAAATGAGTAGCTAACACATTATCAGATACTGGCAGGAAATTAAGTAAATTTTAAAACAATTTTATGTTAATTATTGCTTCATTATGTAACCATCAGTGATTGAACATAAGTCGAGTCATTGACAGAAGTGGCCCAGATCTCTATAGCCAGAATCGGGCCAGTTACAGTGAACAGGAATCGGGCCAGTGCTTTACAGCCGTAACAAAACTGCATCTGCCAGAGCGAGCTGCGGGCCAGAATCGGCCCGGTTAACACATGCCGATGCCGAGTCAGAGCCGCAGGCGCCGCGGGGCAGCTGAGCTTGGGCCGATTACTACATGCTATCTGGGGTTGTTCATTACCAGCGTTGGGGGTAACACATTACAAGTAACTTGAGATACGTAATAATATTACTTTTTCGAAGTAACTAGTAAAGTAACGCATTACTTTTCAAATTGACAACAAAATATCTGAGTTACTTTTTCACATTAATTTGACTGACAGCTCTCCTGCCCCCATGTTGAGAAGAATAAGTGCAGAGGCGTTGTGTGTAAACATGATGGTTATTGTAGATTGTAGCTTTCCTGTAGCTCAAACAGTAGAGCATGGTGCTAGCAACGCCAAGGCCATGGGTTCGATTCCCAGGGAAAGCAAGAAATTACAAAATGTAAAATGTGTACCTTGAATGCAATGTAAGTCGCTTTGGGTAAAAGCGTCTGCCAAATGCGTAAATGTAAATGTAGATCCAGATTAAATGTGTGCATTTATTAATCTCACTTGCACAATAAAGATTCTGTACTCCACAAAATGAATAAAATCAGTCAAATGCAAAATCAGAATACTATGCAAACCTCCAATAATTAAATGTTAAATAAAACAACTATTTTTATGCATTTAATCTACCTTTATATTTAATTTACCAATGTCTTGCTGCCAATCTTTGATGATGAAAATTACTAGATTTTTTGTTTTTATTGGTAAAACTTTTTTCTCCAGCATCCTATTCTACCATTATCCAGAATGGCAGCACAGCAGAGCTGCGCCCTCTACTGTTCATGCGTGAATTTGCATTTTATTATTTCAATTTTGGTATGAAGAGGTCTTTACAAAAATATAACTTTTTTGTTATAAAAAAAACAAAACTAAGCCCAGCCCAGGTGAGAAAAAGTAACGCAAATGTAACGTAACACATTACTTTTCTTAAAAAGTAACTAAGTAACTCAATTAGTTACTTTTTAAGGGAGTAACACAATATTGTAATGCATTACTTTTCAAAGTAACTTTCCCCAACACTGTTCATTACGCTCGTGAAATGTAAACTCATTACTGACTGGTTTCCACATTACAATTTCTGAAGATTATGAGTTGTTTTCATTTTATGTAGTGAACAAATGAAACATGTTAAACACTTTTAAATCATATCCAAGAGCAACATAAGCATCTGGAGGAGTTGAATTGTTTCTAAACAGTTTGAGCAAAACACTTAAAGGGTGAAACATGAAACCCCTAAACACATTTTTGAGACGTTCACAGATATGGACATGCTGCACTTCGCTGAAAACACTAAAAACACTCATACATTTTGCCAATACGTGGAAATTGGTTATTTTTGCGTTTTTCTGAGCAATTTCTTCTGGGTTGAAAAGCAAAGTCGCACTACTCCCACTTTCCCACAGCTTCACACACCCATTTTAGAGAGTTTTTGCAACTCTGAGGCATGAACGACCAGACTAAAACAAGGGGCTTTCATGTCACCTTAAAGCTGGATAATTGTGTTTGTAAGTGTGATGATCATCTGCTAAATGAGCAACAGCGACCACAATTCACACCTTCAGTCAGTGAAGCCGCTCCCACAGCCGTTCATGAGAGTTTAAATGCTGGGAATATTCCATCTTCCCACAGGAGAAGAAGAAGCAAGCAGGAGGAATTACTCCAGGAGAAACTACAGACATACTATTATAAAGATGGAGTTTGAGGAAGAACCCTGCAGAATAAAAGACGAAGAGACCAGTGTTGGGGGTAACGTATTATGTAATTGATGAGTTATGTAATTAGATTACTTTTTCAAGTAACTAACACATTACTTTTAAAATTTACAACAAAATATCTGAGTTACTTTTTCAAATAATTAAAGCTAGTTATTTTGTTCTCCCATTTATTGACGGACAGCTCTCTTGTCCCAGTGTTGAGAGGAATCGTAAGTGCAGAGGCTTTGTGTGTGAACATGATGGTTATTGTAGTTCTAGACTAAATGTGAGCAGGCATTTACTCATCTCACTTGCACAAAGATTCAGTATTCCTCAAAATGAATAAATTCAGTCACATGCTAAATCAGAATACTCCGCAAACCTGCAATAATTAAATATGTTTAATACAAATATAAAAGCTAACAAGCCTATAGGTGAGGAAAAAGTAACACACAAATAACGTAACACATTACTTTTCTAAAAAAGTAGTGCAATTAATTACTTTTAAAATGAGTAACTCAATATTGTAATGAATTACTTTTTACATTTTCAAAAGAGGTTTTGCTTCATTCTCTTTAATGACTGATGAGGAACATTAAGAGGAAAACTTTGATCATTTGGGGCTCTCTGAATTTATTTTTGTTTCTAATTTTTAGACGTGATGGAAGTGAATGAAGGCAAAAGGCATCATTTTCAAAAGAAGATACAAAATGGAGATGGAAACACAGTCGTTTCACAGACTAAAAAGAATTTCACCCAAAAACAAGCTGGAAAATCTGGAGACAAAGGATCTTTCACCTGCTCTCCGTGTGGAAAGAGTTTTACTCAGATAGGAAACCTTAAGACACACATGAGGATTCACACCGGAGAGAAACCGTTCACATGCTCTCAGTGTGGAAAGAGTTTTACTCAGATAGGAAACCTTAAGACACACATGAGGATTCACACTGGAGAAAAAACGTTCACATGCTCTCAGTGTGGAAAGAGTTTTACTCAGAAAAGCCATCTCAATGAGCATCTGCTCCGTCACTCTGAAGTGAGATCATTCAGCTGTGATCAGTGTGAGAAAACATTTATTATGGAATCAGACTTAAGAAAACATCTTAAAATTCATGCTGCTGTGAAGCCTCACTTTTGTTCTTTTTGTGGAAAGAGTTTTTCACAACTGAGCTCTTTAAAAGATCATGAGCGTATTCATACTGGTGTGAAACCTTATATGTGCTTTGACTGTGAGAAGACCTTCATCACATCCAGTGCCTTACAACAGCACCAGAGAATTCACACTGGAGAGAAACCGTACACATGCTCGCTCTGTGGAAAGAGTTTCTTTCAGTCAGGAAACCTGAAAGATCATCAGAAAGTTCACACTGGAGAGAAACCGTACAAGTGCTCACTCTGTGGAAAGAGTTTCTCTCAGTCAGGAAACCTGAAAACACATGAGAGAGTTCACACTGGAGAGAAGCCGCACCAGTGCTCTTCATGTGGGAAGAGTTTCACCCATTCATCTAATCTGAAGAGACACAAGAAAAAGCATTGCCAGAAGGCGTCTAAATGAGCAAATGTTCATGTTCGGATCCATCACTCACAAATAATACACTTACAAGTAAATAATTTGACATTCAGATTCAGCAAAAGCTGGAATTTAGGAAACCATAGTGATTTAAGAGGGTCATTTGCTAAAACTAGTAGTGAAGTTTGATCATTTGTCAAAGGACATTTTGGCGTAATAGTTCATTAAACTAGTGTTGCTGTAAAATGTTGTGATTTATGAAGAGATTTTTGTTAAGGAGTTCACATTTTGAAAATATTTTTTTGCATTTAAAGAAATGCTCTGTACATTTTGAGACTAAGAAAAATAAAAAGGAACATATGACATGATGAATAAACTTGTTTACATGAAATCAAGGGAAATCAAGGGTCTTGGGTTGCTTGACTTGTAAGACACTGATTCGCTGGTTCAGGTGTGTTTATTTGGGTTTGGAGCTAAACTCTGCAGGACAGCGGCCCTCCAGGACCGAGTTTGGAGATCCCTGAACTAAACCAATGTATTTAAAATGCATTTATTTCATACTAAGTATACTACAAACCACTAACATATTTACTGACATAATGCTTGAGACTTACTGATATAAATATTATAATTAAACTTAAAGGTATACTATGTAATTTTTTTAGCCACTAGAGGGCGTACATTCAAAACAACAACAACGTCTTAGCTTGATGACGATGTGAACGAGCGTTGAATGATGGGATCTGTCGTCTTCCACTCCACCGCTGATGGTAATCAATCAGACGGGAATCAGAAATCATGCTCATGGATGAGGTAAAGTAATATTTTTATAAATGTTGCGTTTGATGACATGATTATCTTTCACTATAATGAATTAGCCGCAAGTAAAGTAAGGTTTAACACTAATTGGCTGTCATAGATGTTACTGTATTTGTCGAATTCAATGGTGTAACGCTGCGCAGTTTTTTGTTCAAAACAATCGTAGTAAAAGGTATATTTGGAAGTATCCACATAATTAGCAAAAACACTGATTAATATAACACTGTATTTACCACAAGACGTGAAAATGTCAATAAACGAATCACAAACCAAACGCAATAATACTGTCCTTACATAAACACAGAGGCAGACAGTAGTGAAGTAATACTATTCAAGTAGCCTACATATTTAAAGTATATGTGCTTTATCACTGTTTTCCTTTGTAAAATTTGTAGTTCACTACATTCCAAAGCGTAATTTCATACTTTTTACTGTACTACATTAAATAAATTTGAGGTTTATTTTGTTTTTTGTACCTATAATACTTAATTTCATTACAAATGTAATACTTTCTTCCTTGTACTCAAGTAAAACTTGAGTAAAGGTGAGTAAAAGTAAAAAAAAAAATAAAAAAATAAAAAGTACTACATTTCTAATGTAATTCAATGATATTCAATATGAAACGTTGTGCAGTACAAATTACAATATGATGTTTTGGAATGTTGTGAAGTAAAATTTTCCAAAGAAGATCACTGATAAAGTATATATACTGAAAAATAAAATAACTTGGAAATTAAAAATAATTCACTACTGTCTGCCTCTGCATCAACATTACTCGTACCTAATGCAACATTTGGAAAATATAAAATTAAGCATGCTGAATGCAACTTAAGTGTGATTTAGGATGTGTCATATCTGTATGTACAATTGTTGATATTTGCTTTTGTTGACTATGACTATTGACCATGTTTCAGAGAGACACAGATGGATCCTCACTGGAAGTATCCATGTCAAATGATGAGACCTGGATTCCTCCCCAAAGCAGCTGGCATGAAACATCACAGAGCAGAGCAACGGGTGTGGACAGAGGAAAAAGAAAAGGGACAGGAAGAGCAAAAGGGATGGGAAGAGCGTACAGAGTGGAAGAAACAACTCGAGTTGTGGAACCCAGCAGTGCATCAAGAGGACGACCAGCCAGTAGACGGAGAAGAGCTACAAGGGGAAGACAGGCAGCTAGAGGGAGAAGAAACACTGCATCATCTGGACTGTGTGAAGAGGACAGAGTGAGGGTGTCTAGGCTGCAAGAGGACAGGAGGTTGATGACACAAGTGAGTATGGACATACTTAAAAGTTTCCAAAATAGATTCCATGTTTGTCATTAACATTTATGATGTGCTTTCTCAGGATGTTATAGGGAACATGAACGTGGCTGAAGCTCGAGAACTCTTGCTTAGAGTTATGCACAGAGAACCAGGCCTCATCTTTGATGTCCTCCAACCTCCTGCTCATCAAGAGGAACAACAATTGCAGGACGTACCTCGATGGTGTTCCTGTACAAAATGTATTGAAATGCCATCGGATATGGAAAATAAATGTTGTGGCATGACAGAGGGCACATGTGTAAGCATTTTGCCCCACATGTCATTATACATTTTGGATGAGCACATATTGCGCCTGTCACGCCGTCTAAGAAATGACATATATGCCCTCCATGACACACAGGAACCTGGGGATGACAACAGGGAATACCGCTATGCAGCTTACAGAAATTTCATCTTGTGGCAGTGTGGTTCGCTTGGGGCAGGAAACCGTGTTGTCATCCCTAGTTGCTGTGTGCGCAGAATACGCGATAAATTTCCGGATCCAAATGGGCAGTACACGGGATTCATTGCTGCTGTGTTGTAGAAGCATGCTGCCCTTATGTTCTCCTAAAGACGGGTATTTATGTTCAAAGCAATTTTAGTTGTTATTTATATTGATTTATTTAATTGTTACATTGTAATTTTAATTTATATGTTCTATTACTTCTATCAAAGTTGTGTTTGCCACTCTCCTGTTTATAATTTTTGTATTAAAAAGAATATAAAGAATATATTGTTCTATGCTGCATTCTTCATAAGAACCAGTTTATCAGTGATAGCGTAAATATAAAAAAAACACTGTATTTTTGAATGATTTATTTATATTATAAAGAAAAATAATTTGTATTTATAACAAATTGGACATTACTTAAAATGTATGTACATATTAGAGTACTTTTCTGAGGTAGCACATTTACATACATTGAGGTATATGCATCAAGTTTCAGTTTATTTTTAAACAACAAAAATAGTTTAGCTGGCTCAGTTTAAAGTCAACTTCCGAACTCGGGGGTTCAAAATTCCTGAGGTTTTAGTTTATTGCTCGTCTCTTGACTCTGGTAGTGTAGAGCTCGCTCCTTTGTGGAAAAGAAACAAAAAGCATTTTAATCAGATGAAAATGAATAAGTGCAGAATAATACTGTACTGATCAATAACAGTAGTAAATCAAAGACAGTTATTATACCAACTATCATAAATTATCCCATGACAGACTTATTAGCTCAGAATGTGCACTACTAAATTTGGAACTGATTTTGCTGTACAAACCTATGCCTCTACTGACATGTGACTCCAAAATGCTGTCAATAGATGGAGGTGGGACACTTGGAAGGAGGCCTAGTGTCCGGGGGTCCTCCGGCCTAGGAACCCTACGCCTTGGCATCCCCACATCAGCTTGGAGTCTTGCACGCACAATTGCTGCTTGTAGATCAGGAATGTAACTGTAGTCCTTAGTCACCTTCAAGGCATGTACAGTCCATCTACCAGTTTTCTTCTGGAACTGTCTGCGAAAGCTGTAATGAAAAAAAATAGGCTTTATGCAAAAGGTTCTACAATAATATATGGGTTAACAAAAACTTGAAGTACAATGCAGAAACTTCCACAGTAAATTCTGTGAGTGATGGAAAATGCATTTTGTTGATCTTACATCTTTTGGCCATTTTTGTTGAGCACTGGTGGTCGATCTTTATGGTGGTTATAATCCAGCGCTGCCAGGAGAGTTCTTGCCTCATAGACAAGTGGCGAGAAGCTGAACCGCTTGCTGGCATACATCAGCAAGTGGTTATGGAATGATTCCAGCTGACAGGTTGATCTGGAGAATCAAATTAGCCTATGTTCATATTTTGAGTAGTATTCCAAACATTGATCACAATGACGACTACTGGCAACATGTTCTCCATTTTGAAACAGACATGAAGGTGCTTCAAAAAGTTACCTGAAAGGTAGATATCGGTGGACATTTCTGAGCCACCTCTTTTTGAGGACTATCGCTTCCAGTGCCTTGTGAGCTTTGGAACCACTCTCCAGCCATTGCTTGTCTTGACTTTCTGGCAGGCTATCGTGCATGCAGTGACCAAGGTACCATTCGTGCTCATTTGTGACATGGTGAAGGACACTGCTCCATAGTTTCTAAAATACAAATCTTGTAATCAGACCATACAGTCAAATAAAATAAGCATAATTGTAGTATTTGTAATGTGTGTTCTAATGAGTATGCTGTGCACAAAGATAATCTGATCCTAAAACACAGAATCTCATTTCAAATAGTACATAGATTTTAGATATATCTAAATGTTGTTGTATTAAGTCACAGGAAGAGAAGACCACAACTGGGAATGTATATTACTTACAAGGAACTGCTGGAATGTGTCTGCCTTCTTACAACAGAACCAGAAGTGATTCACAATGTCTTTGACCCAGTGCAGCAGGATCTTTTGTCCAGATTGCTGTGCTGCCTAAGTATGCACAACAGAATAAAAACATCACTACAAACCTGCAAAAAAAAAAATCGATTAAAGTATTTACCAAAAATAAATAGAAACATACTGCACTAATCATCTTGGCTAAATTCTTTGCTCCATGCCATATGTCCCATGAGTGCAGAACTCCTGTGTCCTTATATCGCCCAGTCATTTGATCTTGTGATGAAAAAAACAACAACACAACTGACAATTCATACACAACTGCTGAATATCAAATCCAATTTTTCTTGTATATGATAATACGGCAAGTACTACCAACTTACTCATAACAGAGGCGATTTGTGAGTGAGCGTCTGTGCATATTTCAGAGATCTTCACTTCACTAAGAAGCTTATCCATTGTCGTTACAAAAGCCTCTTTCTCCATGATGACAGAATTACGCCCGGTCTGCCTTTTATCTACAGTCACAACAGAGATGATTTCCTTAGAATCATTCTCCATTGCGGTGTACGAGCAATACTGGGCACAGTATCCAGGGCTATCCATTCGTCCATCAGCTGTATAGTGCACAATATATCAACAAATAATATTTTATTTATCATAATCAAACAAAAGTAATAACAAAAGGCAAATAAAAATATAGGAAGGATATAATTTTTAAAGAAATGTTTAAAATACAATACATAACACCCTTAGACACAGAAAAAGCCATGTAGGTATTGCATAGATGATTTACATTTTTAAAAAGCCATAGGACTTACCTAAAACAACTAAACCGTCCTTACTCTTCAGACGTTGAATGGCAGCACATCTCTTGTCCTCCCACATTTCCCTTATTGCTCCCAAGCAGTAGGTATCCTGAATATTAAAAAAAGTGTCCTTCCCTACAAAACCCATGTTCATGTAATTAAACAGGTGTGATACTTTGTGGTAGTTATTCCCCGACAGAAGAATGTTGGTGGCCATCATGAAGTCCCCTGCCTGCATTGCAAATTTGAGTGTGGGCTGTGAATTCCAAGTCCATACTTTGTGTCCATTTGAACATATCTAGAAGGTAAAAGAAACAAGAGTAATTAAAATGCATACAATCTGTGAATTTACAAAAAGTATCTACATTGAATTCAAAGGTATATAGATTACTATTGGAAAACGTGTATGCACTTACACATAATATATTATACATCTTTGAAAATGTTTCATAAACACCAGCCCATTAAAATGAATAAACTTGTACCTAAGTAAACTAAGATGAATAGAGTGACAACAATATGTTTTGTAACATGCACCTATTAACAGATTTTTTACTCTCATGTACATACGCTAATATACAGATTTGTGTTTGTTTTTACCCATTGGATGACACTTGCTGTTCCCCTGGAAGTCAGATGGACTTCAAAAGGTGGTGAAGCCTGGCAGGTTTCTTTTGTAATTGTGTTCCTGGAATTACACTTCACTATAGGTATCTGCACAAGCGTGACCAACTGTTTCAACTGTGTTTCATATACAATAGATGCACGTTGTCCAATTATGTCCTCCTCACACAAGACTTGGTGTCTAGCATAAGATGTCGGGACATGTTCTTCACGTAGGGGTAGCACTTCATCTTCTTGTGTAAGATGGACGGTCTCTTCTAGACCAATTACTTTAAGCTCCTCAATTTTCCTAAAGTCCTTAGCTCCGTCACCCGTTCTGTAATATTTACAACAAAGTATTATTACTATGTGCAAGAAAAATGTATGTCTTTTCTATACTTTCATTTTGACAAGAAAAATAAAACCATGTGTAATGGGAACCAAACCAGTTGATAACAAACAATCAGTCCTTCAACTGAGATTGTTATGTTTTACATGTCTGCTTTTATCAAGCTAAAAAGATGATTTATGCAGACAAACCTAAGACAGATAGAGGGAACATAGTCCTCATCAGAAGTGCTGTCCTCACTGTCTAGTTCCCATGTTGTATCATCTGGGTTTTTCAATTCAATCCTGCAAATAATAATAATAATAATAAAAAAAGAGCAGTAGTAGTAGAGGTAATAATAATTGTAATAACAATTAAACTAATAAACTCACTAAATGACATAACTAAATACCATGCACAGAAAATTACACAAAGAGAAGTAGACAGCAAACAGGATCTATAACAATGCATTACAAGACTTACACGGTGTTCTGAAGATCATTGGCAGCTTCGTTCACGGTAATGGTGGACTCATCATGGAAGCTCATCTTGGAAAAACTACACAACACCCAAAAAGAAACAAACATTGGTTTGTAATGGCGGCATACGCAACACTGGCTTGGTTATGCCACACTGCAATTTGTGGCTTGTGATGCTTGCAATATACAATTCTTTTTAACAACACATTTTTACATAATAACACATCTTAAAGTCACCTTTCATGTAAGAGCTGTTCATCACTAGAAAGGTGCTCGACTCCAGGCTCCAGAAAACAAAGATCTCTGTAAAGCATAATTTAGCAATTTATCCAATGTTATTCTATGCATCATCTTTTGAAAAAATACATAAAACACATTTGGTAATGCCTACCTATCTGATGGTGATTCACTGGACGAACCAATGGTAGAGAGGGTTTGAAGAGGCATTCCAGGTCTCTTGCAAGGAGTGGATGTGGAAGGTCCTCCTTTTTGGTAACTTTTTGGTAAAACAAAAACAAGAAATAAATTAAATAAAAAAAAACAATAAAAAAAAACACTAAAGCTACAGTATAAACAACAAATTTACATTTACCAGTTCTTAACATGCCTTGAAGTATTCACAGTGAACATGACCTCGCAATGTTTTACATCATATGCATAGATATTCAAACAATAAGACTAGCACTGTTGATTGATATAAACAAATAACACGTTTTCTGTCAGTAAAGGAATTAAACCAATTACTCACCTGTCTATTAAAACACATGCAAGATCGGCGTCTCTGTCTAGTTGAAGTTTTTCACGAAGTTCTCTCCATTGTGAAAATGCCACACCGATGTTGATCCTGGTTTTATTCCTCTTCTTGTCCCAAAATCGTCTTGTGTCATTTGGTTGACCTGTACGTTGACGTTTACGTTTATGGGACTTGTCTTTGTCGACAAAATCAGCTGCAAACGGCAAAGAATAATTGTGGTCCATTACGACTGCACGAAACAAACTACCGGTAGAGTTGTTTGGTAGACGCTACACCGTCCGCATTTGTCCACGAGACTATATGCTGCCATGGTTTCTACGGCAACCGAGCGGAAACCGAGGGTAAAGCGGATATGACGCCATTGACTGGCGACTCCTTCACTCCTATTCACACGTCCCTGTACCTCGGTTAAAATCGCAATTTTCTCACAATGTACAAATAGTTGAAAACATTTGAGATATTGTAAGTACTCACCTGAACAAAATATATAACACTGGCCTAGTGGTTTATGGATATTTTACTACAAAAATCCTACATAGTGTACCTTTAAGTTGGGCATTAGCACTATTTCTGGATAACTAAAGAAACATTATTTTTTAAATCATATTAAGAACATAAATATGTAAATGTATTTGTAGTGTACTTTGCATAAATGTATTTCAAATACACTTCAGTATATTTATTTTTCAGTAGCGTAGAGACAAATTGCCATTCAGTTGTGATTTACCTAAAACTATAGTTATTTCTGTCACTTAAGACTGGCATAATTTACGACAGCACTAATGTTGTTGATTTTAATATATATTATATATTTTGACTTAATTTTAAAGTTAGATAAATATTATTAATAAAAAATGTAGATATTTCAAGATTTACCTTAAAAACTCCAGAACTTTGCCTTGAGCAAGTTGTCTGATTTAGATTTCTCACAACAAAAATAAAGTCACAGTCTGATAAACACAATTAAATCAGTTAAAGATACACTATAACTTTTGACCTTTAAAGGATTAGTTTACTCCAGAATTAAAATTCCATGATAATTTACTCACACCCAAGTTATCCAAGAAACACTGAAAAAATTAAAACCTTGGATCAACTTAAAAATTGAAGTAATCAATCACACAAAATATTTGACATTGACTCAAAGTAAATCATTTAATTTATTTTAACCTGAAAAGTTTAAATCCATGCAACCACTTTTTAAAGGTTGATCAAATGAATTATTTTAAATTAGAACAAACTAACAAAATTAATATGTATAGGTTAAAGTAAATGAATTATTTTAGGTTGGAACAAACTAATTATTTTAAATGAAAACAAACTAATATTTATAGGTCTGAGTGTATTAATTATTTTTAGCTTGTCTCAAATTCAAAAAGAAGTTGTCATTATTTGAAATGTATAATAAATCAACACAAAAAATGCTTTTAATACATTGATCAATGACTATCAGAACACTTTCCTTTAGAACACAGTTATATTTATTATTCGATAAACAGACAACATTGAACATCTGTTTCAAATGTATGAAGATTAACAGTCTGCTTCACACAAAAATACTTTGAGTTCACAAATTTGTTACAAAATAATCAAATCATCACTTGATGACATCACATTAGTAGTAATATTGAATTACGAAGGTTTGTCCTTTCCCAGTGATAAAGATCGCCATGGTTGTCCATGCTCCAATTCTTCAACCTCATTTTCCGGCATGAAAATGAAAAAGAAAATAAGTACGTTATAGCTTCAGAAATCTCACAATTTCATGTTAGATCATAATGTGCCAAGCTCTTATACGCTCTAAACTTTCAAAACTTGAATAGGAGCGTGACGAGCGAGAGGCGTGAGAGAGCGGCGCGAGGCCGGTGAGTAATTCGATGATCAGCGCCAGCTGCGCGTCACACCGGTCTCAGATCTCTCATGGAGGAGCGACGACAGTGAAGGACGAGAGAGGACCAGGCCTGGGGGGTATTCCAGAAAGCACGGTTAACCTACCGCCATATATACCTTGAACTCTCGGTTGATTAACCCAAACCTTGCTTACTCAAGGTATGCTGGTTCCAAAAACGCGTCCGAGAGTAAGTTCAGCAGAGGTGTCAAAAGTATTTGCATTCATTACTCAGGTAGAAGTATAGATACTAGGGTTTAAAAAGACTTCTGTAGAAGTAGAAGTATCAACTCAAGCTTTTTACTCAAGTAAAAGTGTAAAAGTATTGGTTTCAAAACTACTTAAAGTATAAAAGTAAAAGTAATGTAAGGGGGAAAAAAATGCCATTAAAGGGGTAGTTCACCAAAAATGAAAATGTCATCATTTACTCACCCTCAAGTTGTTTCAACTGGTATGAGTTTCTTTGTTCTGAAGATATTTTGAAGAATGTTTGTAACCAAGCAGATAGAGCAACAATTGACTGCCATAGTAGGGGAAAATGTTATGGCAGTCAATGGTTGCTCTATCTGCTTGGCTACAAACATTCTTCAAAATATCTTCAGAACAAAGAAACTCATACCAGTTGGAACAACTTGAGGATGAGTAAATGATGACAAATAAAACGAGGACCGTGACGTCGCCCGATACGGCGCAGCCGGGGCCCCACCCTGGAGCCAGGCCTGGGGTTGGGGCTCGTATGCGAGCGCCTGGTGGCCGGGCCTTCCCCCACGGGGTCCGGCCGGGCTCAGCCCAAAGGAGCGACGTGGGGACACCTTCCCGTGGGCCCACCACTCACGGGAGGGACCATAAGGGGCCGGTGCAAAGCGAATCGGGCAGCAGTCGAAGGCGGGGGCCTAGACGACCCGATCCCTGGACACAGAATCTGGCTCTTGGGACATGGAATGTCACCTCGCTGGCGGGGAAAGAGCCTGAGATTGTGCGTGAGGTTGAGAGGTTCCGACTAGAGATAGTCGGAATCACCTCCACGCACGGCTTGGGCTCTGGAACCATACTCCTCGAGAGGGGATGGACTCTTCACCACTCTGGAGTTGCCCGTGGTGAGAGGCGGCGGGCTGGTGTGGGTTTGCTTATAGCCCCCCAGCTCTGCCGCCATGTGTTGGATTTTACCCCGGTGAACGAGAGGGTCGTTTCCCTGCGGCTTCGGCTCGGGGATAGGTCTCTCACTGTTGTGTGTGCCTACGGGCCAAACAGCAGTGCAGAGTACCCGACCTTCTTGGTGTCCCTGGGAGGGGTGCTGGAGAGTGCTCCGACTGGGGACTCCGTCGTTCTACTGGGGGACTTCAACGCCCACGTGGGCAATGACAGTGAAACCTGGAGGGGCGTGATTGGGAGGAACGGCTCCCCTGATCTGAACCCGAGTGGTGTTCAGTTATTGGACTTCTGTGCTAGTTACAGTTTGTCCATAACGAACACCATGTTCAAGCATAAGGGTGTCCATCAGTGCACATGGCACCAGGACACCCTAGGTCGTAGGTCAATGATCGACTTTGTGGTCGTTTCATCTGACCTGCGGCCGTATGTCTTGGACACTCGGGTGAAGAGAGGGGCGGAGCTGTCAACTGATCACCACCTGGTGGTGAGTTGGATCCGATGGCGGGGGAGGAAGCTGGATAGACTCGGTAGACCCAAACGTACTGTGAGGGTCTGCTGGGAACGTTTGGTCGAGTCTCCTGTCAGAGAGATCTTCAACTCCTGCCTCCGGCAGAGCTTCGACCAGATCCCGAGGGAGGCTGGAGATATTGAGTCCGAGTGGACCATGTTCTCCACCTCCATTGTCAAAGCGGCTGCTCGGAGCTGTGGACGCAAGGTCTCCGGTGCCTGTCGAGGCGGCAATCCCCGAACCCGGTGGTGGACACCGGAAGTAAGGGATGCCGTCAAGCTGAAGAAGGAGTCCTATCGGGCCTGGCTGGCTTGTGGGACTCCTGAGGCAGCTGACAGGTACCGGCAGGCTAAACGGACTGCAGCCCGGGTGGTTGTGGAGGCAAAAACTCGGGCCTGGGAGGAGTTCGGTGAGGCCATGGAAAAGGACTATCGGCTGGCCTCGAAGAGATTCTGGCAAACCGTCCGGCGCCTCAGGAGGGGGAAGCAGTGCCCTACCAACGCTGTTTACAGTGGCGATGGGCGGCTGTTGACCTCAACTGGGGATGTTGTCGGACGGTGGATGGAATACTTCGAGGATCTCCTCAATTCCGCCGTCACGTATTCCATTGGGGAAGCAGAGGCTGGGGGCTCAGAGGAGGACTCGTCCATCACCCAAGCTGAAGTCACTGAGGTGGTCAAGAAACTCCTCGGTGGCAAGGCACCGGGGGTGGATGAGATCCGCCCTGAGTACCTCAAGTCTCTGGATGTTGTGGGGCTGTCTTGGCTGACACGCCTCTGCAGCATCGTGTGGCGGTCGGGGACAGTGCCTCTGGTATGGCAGACCGGGGTGGTGGTCCCTCTTTTTAAGAAGGGGGACCGGAGGGTGTGTTCCAACTATAGGGGGATCACACTTCTCAGCCTCCCCGGGAAAGTCTATGCCAGGGTACTGGAGAGGAGAATTCGGCCGATAGTGGAACCTCGGATTCAGGAGGAACAGTGTGGTTTTCGTCCTGGTCGTGGAACACTGGACCAGCTCTATACCCTCTACAGGGTGCTGGAGGGTTCATGGGAGTTTGCCCAACCAGTCCACATTTGTTTTGTGGATTTGGAGAAGGCATTCGACTGTGTCCCTCGCGGCGTCCTGTGGAGGGTGCTGGGGGAATATGGGGTCCGGGGTCCTTTGCTGAGGGCTGTCCGGTCCCTGTATGACCGAAGCAGGAGTTTGGTCCGCATTGCCGGCAGTAAGTCAGACTTGTTCCCGGTGCATGTTGGACTCCGGCAGGGCTGCCCTTTGTCGCCGGTTCTGTTCATAATTTTTATGGACAGAATTTCTAGGCGCAGCCAAGGGCCGGAGGGTGTCAGGTTTGGGGACCACACGGTTTCGTCTCTGCTCTTTGCGGATGACGTTGTCGTGTTGGCCTCTTCTAACCAGGACCTTCAGCATGCACTGGGACGGTTTGCAGCCGAGTGTGAAGCGGCTGGGATGGGGATCAGCACCTCCAAATCCGAGGCCATGGTCCTCAGTCGGAAAAGGGTGGCTTGCCCACTTCAGGTTGGTGGAGAGTTCCTGCCCCAAGTGGAGGAGTTCAAGTATCTAGGGGTCTTGTTCACGAGTGAGGGGAGGATGGAACGGGAGATTGACAGACGGATCGGTGCAGCTTCTGCAGTAATGCGGTCGATGTACCAGTCTGTCGTGGTGAAGAAAGAGCTAAGCCGTAAGGCGAAGCTCTCGATTTACCGGTCAATCTACGTTCCTACTCTCACCTATGGTCATGAGCTTTGGGTCATGACCGAACGGACAAGATCACGGATACAGGCTTTCTCCGCAGGGTGGCTGGGCGCGCCCTTAGAGATAGGGTGAGAAGCTCAGTCACTCTGGAGGAACTCGGAGTAGAGCCCCTGCTCCTCCACATCGAGAGGGGACAGCTGAGGTGGCTCGGGCATCTGTTCCGGATGCCTCCTGAACGCCTTCCCAGGAAGGTGTTTCGGGCATGTCCAACCGGGAGGAGGCCCGGGGAAGACCGAGGACACGCTGGAGGGACTATGTCTCCCGGCTGGCCTTGGAACGCCTCGGTGTCCCCCCGGAAGAGCTAGAGGAAGTGTCTAGGGAGAGGGAAGTCTGGGCATCTCTGCTTAGACTGCTGCCCCCGCGACCCTGCCCCGGATAAGCGGAAGAAGATGGATGGATGGGTGAAGTATCCCTTTAACCTCTTTAAGGTAGGGTAGGTAAGAAATGGTTAAAAAACTTTTTTTCCAAATTTGTTTAAACTTTCTTTATATATCAATACATAATTAAAATGTTAGTACTCTGAAAAAGAAAGTATAAAAATTGAGTGTCTGTAGACCTCTCACGACTGTTTTAAAGACAGCTCATTATTTCCATTCACTCCACATTCTCCCTTCTGGGCTCTTTCCAAAGCCACGCCCCCAAAACACATGAACGCGCTACGCCGACTGCTCAGCTGGAAGACGCATTATTTACCTGAGACGAGCGGAGAAGAAGGAGCGGAGTGCATGTAGTGACATCATGTCAGTTCCTGGATGCGGTGTACTAGCTTTTACACATGCATTTTGTTATCTAAAGTTAAATTTTGCAAAATTCAACACGACAGCGATCAACTTGAGCTAAGCATATTGAGTATGTATCATCTCTACTAATGGCTCGCTAAGTGTATAACATTGTAACTTTATGCTAAGTAATGTTATGTTAGCTATTTTAGGCAGCTACGTGTGCTATTGATACACGCTTCATGAAAACATAAACCAAAAAAATGTATAATCAAAATGAAAGATTAGCTGTCCAGCAGAAATACAGCCATCAAGGAGTCGCTTTTCAGCCCCTTGAGGTCCCTCAGTTCTCGCCATCGTTGGAAAGCCACGCCGATATTTACTCGCGTTTGATTTCTTTGTTTATCCAAATACTTTTTGTGCATTGCCTTTTCTTGTACTGTCTTCCTTTTTTTGCATTGTTTGCCTTCGCTGACTGCAAAACCCGGCACTGTGAATTTTGAATGCTCTTTCTCTGCCATTATTTTGCTCTTCCTAGGTTTTGTGCCTCTTGAACTCCTCAAATCAAATGGGTGCGCGCATGTGGGCAGATCCTGTAGCAAAAGGGGTGGTAGCCATGGTAGCGAGAGAGAGTGACAGTCGCCCAAGCCAATCACTTGTTTCGTTCCGGACTAAAATAATGAGCGGTGTTTATTGCAGATTAAAAAGTCTAGAGTCACCAGATTTTTATAACTCTCTTTTTCAGAGTACTTACATTTTAATTATGTATTGACATATAAAGAAAGTTTAAACAAATTTGGACAAAAGTGTTTTAGATCATTCTTACCTACCCTACCTTTAACTGTCACCGTCCCACAGGTGGGACGCCTGGTGCTCTTTTCTTGATCACCGTTTTTTCGTATCATATATAAAATTCAGAATTCCTACATTTATTTGTTGCACAGTTTTTTTCTACAGTTATATTGTAAAGCTAAAATACCTTTATCAGTTTGCAGTGTTAGATTTGTGGCTGCATTTGAAGTTATTTTTCGCTTAGGAAAAATAAATAATATTACTGTCAAATGCATGTCAGATAATAAAAATACTGTAATAAAAACAGTAGTTCACCATGTATTTGTTCATGTTTTATTAAGGGATAAGTCTGAAGTACACCATAAAAAAAATTCTAGCAATTCATACAGGGCTAGTAGTGTATACAGCTGTATATACAGACACACACACAGGTATCGGATCAGTACTCGGTATCGGAATCAGTATCGGGAAGGGAAAAGGGTATCGGAACATTTCTACTGTATATTTATGAAACATTCAAGGCTTTTTGGTGAGTCACACACTGTTTTTGCGCTGGTGTCATCTGCTTTATATCATGTAATCCAAGAATAGTACGTCAAAAATGTGTTTCTACCGAGTAGTGCGCCATTCGATCCACTAGCCAGACCGATTAACAAACACAGACCGGAAGTTAACTTCAGGTCAGGCATGTAACGTGGCAAAGCGCGTTCATCCGATGAAACCGTCTATATAGAAAAATGTAGTATTGGTGCATATTGATTCGGCGTCATCTCTTCACAGGTGTTGGTCATCTGAAGTCTTCATAAGAGGCTGGATCCAGACGGGAGCTGACACACTCACTAGTTACCTCAGGATGCTCATCAGATAAAACAGAAAAGCAAATGGAAAATACAACTTTGAGCAATGGGCTCACTTAGATAACTTTGGGCAATGGTTTTTCTCATGAGTCCGAAGATGAGATGATGAGGTGAAACTCTTCCCACATGAAGAGCACTGGTGCGGCTTCTCTCCAGTGTGAATTCTTTCATGACTTTTCAAGGTTCCTGAATGTGTAAAACTCTTCCCACAGTGTGAGCACTTGTACGGTTTCTCTCCAGTGTGAATTCTCTTGTGGTTTGTTAACTGTGCATTTGTAGTAAAGCTCTTCCCACAGTCAAAGCACACATAAGGTCTCACACCAGTATGAATACGCTGATGCACTGTTAAAGAGTTCAGTTGTGAAAAACTCTTTCGACAAAACAAACAAACGTGAGGCTTCACATCAGCATGAGTTTTAAGGTGTTCTCTTAAGCCTGATTTCAGAACAAATGTTTTCTCACACTGATCACAGCTGAATGATTTCACTCCAGAGTGACGGCGCAGATGATCATCGAGATTTCTTTTGCGACTGAAACTCTTTCCACACTGAGAGCATGTCAAAGATCCTTCTCCAGTGTGAGATTTCATGTGTTTCTTCAGCTCTGACTCATGCACGTAAAACATCCCACACTCAGAGCAGGTGAAAAATCCTTTGACTCCGGATTGTCCAGCTTGTTCTTGTGTGAAATTCTCTTCAGTCTTTGAAACGACTGCATCTCCATCTTCATTTTTGAAATCATGAGGTGCTTGAAGCGGATGTTGTTCAACTTCATTTTTACATGTCAGTTTTCCATCTTCATTTTTGAAATCATGAGGTTTTTGAAACGGCTGTTGTTCATCTTCATTTTTACATGTCAGTTTTCCATCTTCATTTTTGAAATGATGCTGTTTGTCTTCATTCACTTCCATCCGGTCTAAAAATGTGATGTAAAGAAAAAAGTAATTCAGAAAGCATCTTAACACTTAAAAGTAGAGGTCGACTGATTCATCGGTTTTGCACCAATAGCTGACTGGTGGAACAATTGGTTACCGGCAAAAATCCACACCGATAGTTTTTCCGGGTTGCGTCTGTTGCTGGAGCGGCTGAGAAGGGTGCGCTGACATTACACAGTACGAGAGCGTTGAGAAGGGGAGAACCGATCGTTTCGTGTCTTAAGACATCAATGTGTCGTCACGAGGTTTAATTTGGATGTCTGTGCATGTTTTTTTTACTCTGATAGATTTTGCTACCATTCACATGCATTATACGACTGACAGACTGCAACGGTTCGAGTAAAAATCTTAATTTGTGTCCTACTGAAGAAACAAAGTCACCGATATCTTGGATGCCCTGGGGGTAGGGCTGTAACGATTTGACCAAAAATAAAAACCTCGGTTAATTGAACATTTTACCTCGATTACGATTAATGAACGATTATTTAACTCTTTTTTTTTTTTGCCCTCATAAGGTTGAGTAAGTTCCTGATAAGGTTTTTTCTAATGAAAGTGCATTTCTTTGTGATTTTAAAATACTTGAAGGAAACGGTTCACTTTCAGCAGATTTCTGCTTGTTGTCAGATACAGATAAATGAGCACAGTAGGCCTACATTACATTTATTTGAATGCATTAATGAGAGAGTGATTGTGTGTGAATTACTCATACCGTCTCTATTCATTATGAAGCTGTGGTTTGTACTTCAAAGGTATTAAAATATATGCCTATAACGGTTGAGTTTCTAAGCTACTTTAGTGACTTTAGTCACAGGACAGCGTTGACACTGCGTTTCTGCGCTGCTCTCTGCGCGCGATCTTCACGTGATGTGCGAGCTTCTGTCTGAGTGTTCGTTTGTCCCAATATTTCAGGCATTAGTTCAACATAATACACATCTGATGGTCTAAAATAGCTCCAAAGTTCAAACTGGCAGGCCTTAAAACACATAAATGACAAAGCTTTGTGAGGACGCAGGTGAAAGGTCTGCCTTCAGGGTGCGCGCGCGTTGTCAGAGACGCGACTCGGCTCTGTGTCACAGAAAAAAGCTGAGCACTGAACGGATACGTTTTCCATATTGTTGTTTTTGAATAGTGCACAATCACTTTATATGTTCAAGCTTTTAAACGCATTTACTTGACAAACTTTATGAGGACGAACGTGAAAGCGATCTGGCTTCGGGGCTTGCGCGCGCCCCGTGTGTGTGTGTGTGTGTGTGTGTGTGTGTGTCGCAGCGCGTAGGCTATAAGAAGAACGGTAATTAACTTACCTGTATAAACTGTGTAAAACATGTCGTTACTATAGTGATTCTGGGCATCTATAAACAAAGATAACTGCTCCTGCATCTCTCTGTGTGCCTGCAAACTGCACTTGATGTGATTGACGGGGCGGAGTCATGTGACTAAAACCGAAATAACCGACATGGGAAAAATACGTCGGTTAGAGGTTCTGAATTTCGGTTTCGATTAATCGTACAGCCCTACCTCGGGGTAAGCAGATAAAAATCATATTTTCATTTTTGGGTGAACTATACCTTTAAATGGTCAAATACATACAAATGCATGTACAAAAGTACCGTATTGATGAGTATGCACGTAAACACAGTCGGTCTCAAGCGAACGTATACAGTTGAGATAGTTGTGTAACAGTACATATGACAGTTTTAACCTTAATTGTAAGGATTAATCTGCATTTATTTTATCAGGGAAGACTTTTATTTAACATTTGATTCCTTATTATGTCTCTTTAGTATTTTTTACTTCAATTAGGTCTGTCACGATAACAAATTTTGCTGAACGATAAATTGGTCAAGAAATTATTACGATAAACGATAATATTGTTGTTCTGAGACCATTTTCATCTGAAATAATGATAATGGCATAATAATGCAGGTACACCGTTTCAAAGACCAATAAACTTTTATTTCTAAAGACTATTTAACACTGAAAAGGGAAAACATTTTAAATATCCACAATAAATGAACAAAAAAAATAAAAGCAATGGACTCTCAGTCTGTTAACAAAAAATGAACTTGAATAAATACCAAAAACAATAAATAAAATGGATGAAAACTGCAACGGATGATTGTGTTTTAGGTGCATAGGGGTGGCACGGTTCACAAATCACGGTTTTAGCCTCACGGTTTTCGGTTCTGTACGGTTAACGCTCCAGAAATTTACTTTAGCATATGATATTTAGCTTAATTATCCACAATTTAGGAAAGGTCTTTAAGCACATTATTGGGACCATCTCTGAGGAAAGCGTGCACGCAGTCAGCGAGAGAGTGCGAGACGAGGAAAACAAAAGCATGCAAGTGGAAATTATTGCGGCAGGAAAAATTTCAGCTCTTTTTTTTTTTTTAATCGTGCGATTAATTGATTATTGACTATCGCGACAGGCCTAACTTCAATACTAATGTTAATGATTAATTTAATTTGTCTCTTCATTCTAATTTACTTATTCGTTCTTGCTATGGAACGAAAGCAAGAGCACCCTCAGTTGATACTGTAATAATATATTATTATTAGCAAAATGTTTTTGAGTTTGCGTTCCTATTTACAGCAGTGAGAAATGTAGCCAATCACAGACATGTTTGTTGATCTCTTGGACGCGATGTCCAATCAGAGGTGTTTAAGCTTGAATCTGCTCAAAATGCTGGAGTTTGTTTAAGTGCTGAGTTCTGCTCGCTCTTGCGAATCCCAGCTTTTTTGAGAGATGGCGAACTGAGATGAGTGACAGCTTGTTTAGTCTTTCGAGGCTATATAGCTATAATCCATTGAACAAAGTATTGTTTTTCATGCTGCTAAGTTTTGGAAGTGACATCTACATATAAATGCAGGATTCACACTTGAAACTGGAATTGACAAAGTTATACTAGCATGGGACAAAAATGGCATGTCAAAATAGATACACACAATATAGGCTAAATGCTTAGAGACTTAGAGATTACTAGAAAAATATTTATCAATATGTTTGTTAAATTCTATTCAAATTATTTGTAAAACTAATGCCGCCATTTTAAATGTCTCACTGTACATTGCTATCCTTGTTATGGCGGAGCCTTTGTTAAACATTAAATCTGCACTTCTCACTGTTTTCAAATACTCATGATTTGATTCTCAGGGTGCTTTCACACTAGCAGTTTTGATGTGCATCCGGGTTCAATTGACGTCAGAGTTTGGTTCGTTTAAATGATGTGAACGCTGTCTTCTGAACTCGGGTGTGCACCCGTGAACCGTACCTGAGTCCGCTTAAAATGGGTGGTCTGGGGTTCAGTCCATTTAAACTCCGGTACGGTTCGCTGCGGATGTAAACGCAATCGTACTAAATCACGGAAGTGAACCGCTATTAATAACGTATGATTTGATAAAAATGTGTGTTTGTGTGCAATGCTATGCATTTCACGCTCGCTGTTGTTACGAAACAACTGGGTAAACAGCTGCCGCTTTGATGACGCAAACGCACCCTGGGGACGGACCCAAATAATATGATATGAACACAGTCCAGCGGGGGCAGGAGGAGAGGGGAGCAATCGAACTCGGATTCGGTCCAGGCAATCGAACCAAGTGTGAAAGTACCCTCAATTGTCCATCTCACAATAAAATTAAATTCTTAGGTTTTAGTAAACGTTAAGCTAAAGCAGTATAGCGCCTCCAGAGGGAAATTAACATTTCATATGGATTACATAAGCAGAGAGTATTTCTTTTCTATTTGAATATGTTCATTGTTCAAGTAGACATTTCAAACTTTATATATTTCTCATGTCAGTGAGGCAAGCATACACTGAGTTTCGGCTCTTTTTATAGACAGAGACGGCAGAAAGTGCATTTGTTTTCTTGTTATTGTGAGTTTACATAAATAGAAGTAGACCCATGACAGTTTTAAATGATATATTACGCTTATCAAAGAAAATTATTTTAAGTTGAAAAGAGGGAGTTGTCAATGTGAAACCTCCAATCTGAAAAGCCCTGAATGTGCTCTTGATATCCAGACTTAATGTGACAAATTCACTTAAATATAGTGGAGAAAAATCTACGTCTGGGTCTCAAGAAGATTTGTTAGTTTTCATCTTAATGTTCCTCATTAAAGAGAATGAAGGAAAACACCAACCTATTTGTTCCTCTGTCTCTTCATCTTTTATTCTGCAGGGTTCTTCCTCAAACTCCATCTTTACAATAGTATGTCTGTAGTTTCTCCTGGAGTAATTCCTCCTGCTTGCTTCTTCTTCTCCTGTGGGAAGATGGGAATATTCCCAACATTTAAACTCTCATGAACGGCTGTGGGAGCGGCTTCACTGACTGAAGGTGTGAATTGTGGTCGCTGTTGCTCATTTAGCAGATCATCATCACACTCACAATCACTCTCAATTATCCATTCACTTCATTTCTGAGTGATTCACTAAATGAACCGACTCGTTTAGTCGTTTTGATTTATATTTCTCCTAATAAATGATAAATGAATGTACTCACAGTGTGAAAGCATCAGATTTAGAGCAGAATGAACGGCTGTGCTCCACTTCTCATGTTTATGTTCTTCCCTCGCTCACTTCTCTTCTTCTTCTCGGATGTGTGTCGGTGCTTCGGTTGCTCGAGCGCCTCCACTGGCGGAAAACAGTTTGAGATTATACAAACACTGGTTATCTCCCCAAATAGGTTTGATTCGGGATAAAGATTCAAACTTCAAATATCTGCTACGGTACGCCTATAATAAGTGTCTATATTAGGACTATTTTAGGCAAAGCAGGACGCAACCGCCGCGGAGTAACCGAGTACCTGCGTGACTCGTCATATACATAAAAAGTAGCTCTGGTTACTATTAACTGATTTAATTCACTGAGTTTATCAGAATGTGATTTTATTTTTATTAGGAGAAATCTAAATCAGACAACTTGTGTTGAGGATCTCAGACAGAAAAGATTGGGGGTTTTATGGCAAATCTTCAGGGTAAATGCAACTTCCCTGCTGAAAAATCCATCTAACCCTTAAAGGCCAATTTATACTTCTGCGTCGAGTGTACGCCGTAGTGTACGCCGTAGGCTACGCGTGTAGCCGACGCCGTCGTGAGCATTTAAGGCCCGGGTATACTTCGGCCGTCCGCGTTCGTGCACCGCCCGCATGACGTAATTTTCGTCATTCGGAGGGCGTGCGGCCGGCCGCACACCCCGTCCGCGCGCAGCCCAAATTTCGAGACCGCGCGGACGGTCCGCGTGCAACAGCGCATGCGCCAGCAGTACAGAAGAGTCCACTAGGTGGCAATACGCACAGTATTGAGCACAGTGTTCAGCCGTCGAAGAAGAGTGTGCAAAGACCGGTTTAAAAACAACACGCTTTAAAAAAGAGAGAAAAACGCGACAATGGACGGCGAACTCGACGAGCGTTTGAGCGAAGAGATAAGAAAGTACCCACATTTGTACAATTCATGTTTGAAGGAGTACAAAGACGTGTTTAGGGCGGCAAATTCATGGAGGGAGATAAGTAAAAATATTGGAAAGGATGAAGCGTTTTGCAGACAGCGATGGAAGAATCTTCGGGACAGATATGTTAAAGCAGCAAGAAAACTGAAAGGAAGGAGCGGTGATCCAGGTGGAATCAAGCCCGTCCCGCAGATTGTGGTTATGCTTGGCTGGCTGTCTTCTTTTGTTAAACACAGAGAAACGGACACGAACTTCACCAAAGAGGTAAGGCAAACATTTCATTGGTGTTCGATGCCACGTTTGTTATCTCTTCGGCTAACTTGCTAGCATACATATCTTTTCTGACTTTTTATTTTTTACATTGTTTCAGATCGAGTTCTCCAGTGAACCTGGATCTTTGTCGTCGACCAACCTGGAATGCATCAACCCAGACCCCGATGACCCCATTGAACCAGTTGCCCTTCCGTCCTCAACATCATCTTCCTCATCAGACTCTTCATCGGCATGCACATCTGTGTCGTCGCCGTCCCCTCTTGGCTCAAAGAAGAGGAAAAGAGAGCAGTTAACTCCTGTCCAAGAAGCCATAATGGCGAGATTGCAGAAGTACGACGAGGGCAAGGAACTTGAGGATGAAGATATGTGCTTTGGCAAGATGGTGGGGAAGAGGCTTAGCAAACTGTCCAAGAGAAGCAAGGCCCACGCGTGTTTGGAAATTTCGCAAGTCTTGTTCAAGTGGCAGATGGAGGACTGTGACTCTTGAGAAAAAGACACTGTACCTGTTTTTTTATTTATTTTTTTAACTTGTGCACTAACGTTTGCACTTTGCACAACATATGCACATATCACACCTCAAGCAAAGCCTGTTTGTTTACATAGTTTTAAAATGTAAAATAAAAGTACACTTCCACAACAAACTGTTTTTGTCTCAGATTTATTACAGAGTTGTCATATATACAAAATTAGTACAATGTTTATGCATATAAACAATTCAAAAAAGTAAATAACAAGCAACAATACAAAGATTGCAAAAAGACAACATTTTAGCCACTGAGCAGTCCGCATTGTGCTATTTCTTTCTTGTCTCATTTATTAATGTTTTTGGCATTTCGTTCTGTTCAATTACTGTTCTTCCACATTGAGCTGTCCTCTTCTGACGACTCTGTCCTGCCATGGCAGAGAGCCTTGGGGTGTCTGAAAGAAGGTTGCCAGGTTCTTCCTCGTCAGAAGTGCGGCTCGTGTTGTTCGAGCAGCAGAGAGGCGCCTTGAATCCTGAAGGTTGTTGTCGCCATCAACAACCCGTCTCCACTCCCCCAGAATTACATCTCCGTTTGTGTTGGTGCTGTCTGTGTAGTTTTGGGGAATGTACCTGGAGTTGCAGGGATTTGCAGCATCTTTGTGTGCCAAGAAATTGTGCAAAGCCACACAGGCCTTCACAATGTGCACAGTGTTCGTAACACTGCAATCCATTGGGCGTCCAAAGACCCTCCACCGAGACGCCAATATGCCAAAAGCATTCTCGATTATTCTTCTTGCTCGGCAATGGCGGTAATTGTACACCTGCTGTTCCAGGGTGAGGGTAGTTCCTGTAGAAAATAAACAAAATAACAATAGTAACTGATTTTTTCATTTAAAACATCACATACATACATACATGTCTTTACTATGTTCATATTTCAAAATGTTGGTTTTACCAAAACTTACCAGGATAAGGTCGCATTAGATTCACTTGGAGTGGAAAAGCTGCATCTCCAACAAGGGCGTAGGGGCTCAAAATGTCTGTGCCTGGCAGGGCAGCTGGAGGGGGCAAGCCCAGGGTTCCATCAAGGACTTTCGACCCAAACTCGCTCTCTTTGAAGATGCCACCATCGCTTTCACGCCCATACGCTCCAATGTCCACCATTGTAAAACGGTAGTGTGCGTCGCATGCCGCCATTAATACAACGGAATGTGTTCCTTTGTAGTTGAAAAAGTCACTACCGGCGTTTGGAGGGGCTCTGATTTGCACATGCTTGCCATCTACTGCACCAACACACAAAGGAAAGTTCCAAATGCGCCAGAAGTCCTGTGCGATGTCCACCCACTGTTCCTGCGACGGCACAGCAACATACTCTGGCTGAAGACACTTCCAAATAGCCTGGCACACCTCAGGAATTATTTTGGACACAGTCCGGCTGCCCAGTCTGTAGCTTGCTGCTATGCTATGAAGCGAGGACCCTGTAGCCAAGAAACGCAACGTCACTGCTAACCTTTCCGCTGCACCAACTGGAGCTCGATGTGTTGACTTGTGTTGAAGATTAGGTGCGATTCGATGCAACAAATCGTCAAACATGAAAGCCGACATTCGAAAATATTGAAAATGCTTTTCGGTGTCCATCCTCCGCATCTCTTGCACCAAAGTGCTAAATTCCCCATCCACAAGTCTCTTCTGGTTCAGCGGCCGCACACACCATCGTCTTCTCTTCTTCTTCTTCTTAATTTCTTCTTCTTCCAAAACGAGTAAACTTAGAAGCATATCCTTCTCCATCGTTTATGATTCTTCAGTATTTCTTCCAAACTTCTTGCAATGGTGGATGCACTACAGTTCTTCTCCGATCATGCCCAGCGAATGTCCCGTTGATAACAGGACTCAGTGCTGCCCCCCAATGTCTGGTAGAGCATAGGGAAAAAATGTACTGCGCATGCGTCGAACGCGATCATCCGCGCGCATCCGTTGTGTAGTATACTTTGAAAGACGCGCGGACAGGGCTGCGCGCGTGACGCGTCCGGGCGCGGTAAGTGAAGTATACCCGGGCCTTTATACTTCTGCGCTGTTGTCTGCGTCAATGTGCAGTTACACATGCAGACGCTAGTAGGCAGTGTCCTCGGGCATGTTGGTGTAATCAAGAGAACAGCCGAAGAAGAAGCTGCTTGTTGTGTAGCATCTGTACATTCATGTCGGAGTATCAGCAGCAGTGAGAGAGCGGCTTTTCTTGCAGCTTGAGTTGTTGTATCTAATACAAATTAAGCATCTCTAGTTGATTAGTAAAGTTAAATAAGGCGATCTGGCGCTGGAATGTGTTTGTGAAATCATGCGGAGCTCGTGGCGCTGTTTTCAGCAGCGGTAGCTCGAGCAATCGATTGCTGTTGCGGAGACTTCATTCACGGAATATACCCTAATGTGTCCCTGTTCTTGATATACAATTACTGATTAACATCTTCGGCTTTAATGAGAAAATAAATAAACTATACTCAGCGGATCTATGTATTTATTTACTACCATTAAGAATCGCTGGACTGCAAAATATTGTGTTATAGCAGACGTAAGGAACTATCATCCAATTTCTGGACACACACACACACTCCTATCGCAGATTTTTTATTTATTTATTGACCTGAGGGAAGGGTTCTGGCAGACCAATCACAGCGCTTGCGGTCCGCGTAGAATTGACGCGTTGTTACATTTTTGGAGAGGTGCGCGTCAGGCTACGGCGTAGGGTACGGCGTAACCAACGCGTCTATGCGTAGGGTACGCCGTACCCTCTGCGTGCACTCGACGCAGAAGTATAAATTGGCCTTAAGGTGGTCAGGCTGGTTTTGGCTGGTCTCCCAGCCTGGTCATAGCTGGTTTATCAGACTGGTTTTAGAGGGGTTTTGAATTTTTTTTTTAGCTGGTCAAACTGGTCTTAGCTGGATATTGTTGGTCTTAGCGGGTAATTGCTGGTTTTAGCTGGTCAGGCTGGTCTTAGCTGGTAATTGCTGGTTTTAGCTGGTCTTAGCTGGTAATTGTTGGTCTTTGATGGTTTTAGCTGGTCTTCGCTGGTTTTAGCTGGTCAGGCTGGCTGACTGTCCCTATTTTTTCTGCCACTGGGTGTTTAGACAAATAATGTATATCTGTATATGGACCATGATTAATTTGTAATTAGGTAAAATGTTCATCAGCTAAGTTAGGCTGGGAGACCAGCTAAAACCAGCTAAGCCAGGCTGGGAGACCATCTAAAACCAGCTTGACCAGCTAAGTCAGGCTGGGAGACCATCTAAAACCAGCTTGACCAGCTAAGCCAGGCTACTAAAACCAGCTACTTCCAGCTTAAACCAGCTAAGACCAGCCAACCAGTTTAGGCTGGTTTTAGCTGGATTTTTCAGCAGGGTTAGCAGATATTTGAAGTTCTTTATCCCGAATCAAACATATTTGGGGAGATAAACAGTGTATGTATCTCAAATAAGATAAAATGTCTTATCTTGGTTGTTTTGTATATAATCTATGAAGGTTAGATCTAGAAAAGAAGTGAGGGAAGAACATAAACACGAGAACAGCCGCTCATTCTGCTCTAAATCTGATGTTTTCACACTGTGAGTACATTAATTTATCATTTATTAAGAGAAATCTAAATCCAAATGACTAAACGAGTCGGTTCATTTAGTGAATCACTCAGAAATTAATCAAAATGATCCGAATGATGTTGTTCATTACGCTCGTGAAACGTAAACTCGTTAAAATATTAATATCTGTGACGCTGTGTGCACAGAGACTGTTGTGTATAGACTGTAAGTATTTAAAATGTTTAACTTTTAAAAATGTTTGATGTTTAATATGAATAAATAGCACTCATAAACGGCCGTCAATGGCATTCTCAAGTGAAACGAGTTGAGGCTTCAGATTCACTTTATTAGCCATTTGCAGTGTGAAACCACATTGGAAAAAAATGTACAAGGAGCTCAAAGTGCAAAGTCGACACATAAAATGACACAACATTAAAAAACAGACAAGCAAATGCCACATAAAGTCTTAAAAGTAAAATGCTGTACATTAAAAGTTTATACAGAAATTTAAAATGCCTAATTTAAAGTGCTTTGTTTAAAGTGATCACAGCTTGGGGATAGAAACTATTTAAATGGCGATCAGTGGAACATTTGACAGAGCGATACCTTCTCCCTGAGGGAAGCAATTCAAATAAGGCCCTTGTAGGATGGCCTGAGGCATCATTAGCAAGTTGTAGAGCTCTTTTCAAGAGTCTAGCTTTATATGTGGCCTCCAGGAATGGCAAAGTGCAGCCAATGGTCCTGCTGGCTGAGTGAACCACTTTGTTCGAAGCCTTCTTCTCTTTCAGAGTGAGATTACCAAACCACACATTAATACAACTGGTTAGGACACTCTCAATTACACAAAAGTAAAAGTTCAAAAGAATCTTAGTATTTTTAGTAAACTCTCGAAGCCTACGTAAAAAAAAGAGGCGCTGTCTCGCATTCTTAGCAATGTTAGTCGTATTTGAGCTCCAATTCAAGTCGTGAGAAAGTCACACCCAAGAATTTACATTTCTCAACAATCTGCACATCAGAATCATGAATAGTAATAGGCAACTGATTCCTGTTGTGACAAAAATCAATAACAAGTTCACACGTTTTTGAAGTGTTCAAAAGCAAGTTATTTTCTCATCAGAAATGCAACCATTCATTTTGACTCTTTGTGGCTTGGACCCAGTAAACGGCGTTCCTCACGTCACTCTTAACAAGCGGATATGTATGGCAATCGTTTGTCAGCGCCACAGATGTTCCTCTAAATGCCGCCATTTGCTTTTATTTCAACCACGTGATCTTCAACATGAAACTCTTTGTTCAAAATGTACAAATAGGAAGAGCGGGGCACAACCTAACGCTTTTTGACTTTCTCAGTTTGTGTAAATCCACTTGGGGTTCAGAGTATTTATTGTTCCCCACATTAATTGCACACATGTCTAGTACAATTATGTGGTTTTGTTTCATTAATACAGTGTTCACTTTTTTGTAAAAGGTGGGGCACAATGTAACATGACCAAATAACAGCTTAAAATGTTACCTGATATAATAAAAAAATAATAATACAACACAAACTAAAATATTTTGTCAACACAATACAATCATTAACTTTTTAAAATAAAATAATGTCATTTTTTAATGAACACCTCAAAGCTCTGCAGCAAAATACTCTCGGGCCAGTTCCGGTTTGATTCTCGTCTGCGGAGACTTTGCCGCTTCCGTCTGCCGCACTCGGGCCGTATGCATGTTTACTCACTGCCCGATTCCAGCCCGAATCAATCGGGCCAGATGCAATCAAGCCGGAATCGGGCCGCCACTAATGCGTACTGCCCGCCAAAGCTGATTAATTCTTGCCATGTTATTATGAAATGTCTACCTTTATTAATGTTAATTGAATAACCTATATATCACTTTGTTGATATGACAGCAAACGGATAATGTGATACAAAACGTTTAGGCTATAATAAAACTTTTGAAGAAAATGCAAACATAACTTAAAACATATTTGTAATCCAAATATTGTTGCAAATGATATAAAAACAAAGGCCAGAAATATGAAGAAACTATATTTATTTAGAAAATTGCACATTTATCAAGAAACAACTTAAAACACAACCCAAAAAAAAATATTAAAGTGCACAAGTATAAGTTCAAAGAAACTTGAATACAAAATGTTTGTAAAAAATGCACACATTTTAAATTAACAAAAAAAAAAAAATAATAATAATAATTATATATATACAATTATACAAGTATGGAGAAACATCTTAAAACACCTATTGAAAATAAAAAAAGAAATACTTAAACTCGATTATATTGAAAAAAAAAGGTATCTGTGTTATATAGTAATGGTAAACTAAAATGCTATCAAGAACTATCTTTAAACACCTATTTGTCAAGAAAGTTTAATCTTAAAAATGAATTTTGCACCCATGAAGATGGCACAACTTCCACTTCAGATGACTCGATGAACTCCACAATATGGAACATTTTCCCAAAAAATCTTCAAAAAACAAAACAAAAAAGAGCAATTTGTTGCATTTGACACATTAATACACATTTTTTTACACATTAAACAACAATTTACACAATAATAATCAAGTCAAGTTGAGCTGTCATTCCGCTTATTGCACAACAATCCTTCTATTTTCAAAAATACTGTTACGATACACTCCACAAGCCTGTACCTGAATGTGAGATTTAGGTGAATTGTGTTTAAATATATCTATGCTACATTACAAACCTAAGACCAACACACAGTTGAACTGCTGTTGTTGTCAATTTAAATGCAGTAAAGGTAGACCGGCAAACTTGGTTTGAAAAGGAAGTATGACATATTTTTTAAGTGTCTCATCAATTTTGGCACATTTAAATTCTTTAGAAAGATCAGATACGAGATAATCTCCAAGCCTGCAAGAATCAATTGGGTAGTCATAAAATCTACGAACGGACTCAAACTCAGCATATACGATGTAAGCATCATTGTTCTGAATATAGATGTTCTGTACCAACCCAATATTGGAACCAATTCTGACAGTTATCGCCTTTTGAAATTTTTAGACAAAAATCAGGGATTCTTTATACTGTCTCACTTCTCCATTAACAAACTGCAAAATAGGACCATCACAATGCTCTTTTCGCACATAACTTTTGGAAGGGTCGATCTTAGAACCACCACTAGATATTTCAGATATCCTGCGTACAATCTGGGCAACAGGATGACATGGTCGTCGGACCAATCTTTTTAACTGCCCTAAATAATTCTCGAATGGAAATGCAGAAATGTTGTCAAGTGGACCATGGCATTTCACATCATCAGCTAAGTGAACAAGGCCATGCACATTATATACCACATATTCCTTGCCATAGAGCTTCACAAAGTGCTCCACAAAAGCCACTAGTAATACCTTTGCATATTCACACATTACAGAACACGGGGTTGGATCAATAAGAATTGAAATCGCAACTGAGAGAAGCATAAAGTTATTGTAAACAGGAGTGCATACAACATCATGAAGAACTACTGATCCTGTGTAGAGTAAAAACTGTCTTAGTTCAGTTGCCTTCCACCTGTTTTTTTCTTCAATCGACCTTGGTTTACGAGCAAATTCTGATGGGACATAATTTTTAATGGAGAGTAAGTTCTGAGATAATTTGACTACTTTCTGTGATGGCAAACGAGTCTTGAGAGGACCACTTGTCCATAGATCTAATAACCTTCGCATCACACCAAGACAGACTAAATGCATATAATCATGAGGGAAACATGATACCATGTTTATATCAAGTTCAGTAAATGGAGATCTAGTTATGTGGTGGTCTTCATCACACATATTTATATTTATGCATTTGGCAGACGCTTTTATCCAAAGCGACTTACAGTGCCCTTATTACAGGGATGATCCCCTGGAGCAACATGGAGTAAAGTGCCTTGCTCAAGGACACACTGGTGGTGACCGCTGGGATCGAACCAGCAACCTTCTGCATATCAGTTCAATGGTTTAACCCACTGGACCACCATCACACCATCTCACATGCTTCTGAACGTTTCATTTGTTCTTAGGGCAGCATTAGTCTCAGGGAAAGTCATGCGCTTTTGTATGTACACACCAGACTGTACACATTTACCACATGACGAATAACCTGTATGAGATTTAACTCCCTTAACATATGCACGAGCAGGTGCGTCACAAACTACAGAACTCATTTTTAAGAGTAGTTCCTTTCCTCTGAAAATAAAGCCTGACTGCAGGACCTTAACTTCGTCAATTAAGCTTTTTAAATACTCTGCCCGTATTTTTGGTTTTGAAATGCCACCAAATATTGCTATTAGAAAAGGCTTTTTGGCTATGCCTTGTAATAAGCCTAAAATAGGCCACAGGTGCATATTTGAACTCTTGTGCAACGGAATGCCATCAAAATTCAACTGCAATCTCAGTGTGTGTCTGTTTGGTAACTGGGGCAATATTTTTTCAAGAATTCCAGACAATGCTAGCCTGACGTCGTCATACTCAATTCTAGTCAGAATTTGAGTCTGATACTGCTCCGTTGGGCTGTGATTATGGGGCGTGTTTAAACCGAACCAGGAAAGACCTCAATTGGATAGACCTACAACCAATCAGAGCAACGGAGCGACGCATAATGTTAGTTGTCAAATGTCAACAGAACTCAACTGCACTGTGTTGCCAAGTCCGCGGGTTGAAGCGACCCCAATTATGTGATATACAGACCCAGCAATGCGAAATTTAGCAGGCAGCCCTGCCAAAATAACATATTTTACCCCCCAAATGCCATTTTTCCCGGAGAACCCCCCCACCCGGAAAGCTATTGGGCTTGTTTTTAGCTAGTTTTGAGTAGCAATTGGGCGAGTTTTGCTGTAAAAACTTTGCTGTAAAAACCCTGTCTGTGCGCACGCTGGAATAAGTCACGTTAGAAGAAAAAGATGAGTGTAAACGATCTTTGCCGGTGTTGTAAAAAAAGAATTTAAGGATACACAGAGTACTTACCAACACGATCATCATTTCTGAGAGAAATAGTAAAGGTGAATGCATATACGAACAAGTTCTCCGTTTAGGATTAGAACAAATTCAACCCAAGCGCCTTTGATGACGTGGATGATTACGTTACTGTTTATCATCTGCCCATCAGCGTCTAAAGCCCGCCCTGACAATTTCATTGGTCCGAACAGTTTCTGTTCGGGCATAATTACTTCTCTATGGATCAAGTCCAGACCGAACTGCCCGTGCAAAAAATTTTGTGGGCAGGGCTAAGTTCGTCTGGCATCCAGGCTAAGACAATGCATTAAGAATACCAAAATAATAGAAAGAACCTCCTGCCACTTGTTCTATCCTATATATTGTGTTAGTCTTAAGCAGTGTTCCAGCATCTTTTGGAAGGCTGGGATGCATACTACGCAAGACTGACAGAAGAGCTGTTAATGCAACCATTGTGATTCTGAAGTCTAAAGCCCAGTCAGTTAGAGCGTTTCTAAAAGCTTCATCAGGACTTTCCTCAAAATAGTCATCACTATTCTCAGAATCACTTTCAGAGTCTTCCGACATCACTGCATCATAAACATCTAAATGAACAGAGTCTTCTGACACCACCACATCAATATTGTCAAAGTCATTATCTTCAGAGGCTTCATTTTTACTAGTGTACATCTGTTGATTATGAGGAGTGTCATCACTAGCCTTAGAGTTAGGAGTTTGCAAAGACTTTAGAATCTGAGCAACACTTGCCCTCGCCTTTTTTTGAATGTTGAATTCACAGTATAAAACTCCATGTTTTCAGACATGACTTACACAAAATGGACACTTCTGTGCTGAGCTTGGCAACTTCACTGATCTTGTTGTGGTCTGTCAAAAAAAAAAGCACACAAACAATGTTTGATTTTGTTAAAATCAATATACTGCATAGATACATTTATAGAGATCAGGAAACACCAGAAATCAACTAAATTACATCTTTACAGACATTACAGACTTACACGTTTTACACTTAAAGAGCCAGAAGAAAGATCAGTACCAGCAGTTCATGGCTTGCAATAGCCCATTAACACCTCAGACAATATCATTCCTATTCACATTTTCATTATAAAACACTGACATTACTCTTTTGTCTTTGTGCAGATCAACTGATGTGCTGTAAATTGCCCAAAATGTGTACTTTTGTTTTCTTTATACCTACATTTGCATCTTTTTATACGTAAACCAGGATCTGTTCTACAAATATTTTCAGGACTGTTAACAGAGGCCAATAAACCAACCAATTGACACCAACGTAAAACTATAACTAAATGAAAATGGATAAGTGTTTGGAACCCATTAAAAGCAGTCTGTACAACATACAATGAAAATTATAATGTTACTGTTTAACATTATGACTTCCTATTTTAAAATATTATTCACAGAGTCAAAATTCTACTGTATACTAATAATGAACTGCACGTGTACAGCATTTATTAATCTTAGTTAATGTAATAATTTCAACATTTACTAAAGCATTATTCAAAACGTCTCTGGTTATGTATATAACCGTTGTTCCCCGAACAGGGAACGAGACACGCGTCATCGTGTGATGATACTTTGGGAACGCCCTCAGTGTTACGCATCTGAAGTATGAATGAAATCAAGCCAATCTGATTGGTGGTGCGTCATGACGTAGTAGATGACGGCATACCCGGAAGATACAAAGGGACGCTGATGCAAACACACGGCAGCTTTACCGCGAAGAAGCGAGCGCTCTGACCGTGATGGGTGTGGCGACGAGATGCAGTGTCTCGTTCCCTTCTCGGGGAACAAGGTTTATATACATAACCCGAGACGTTCCCCTTCGAGGGAACTCGCACTGCGTCATCGTGTGATGACACTTTGGGAACGTTAATACCCACTATGCCACACTGACATCACCCACGTCCCAGTGTGAAGCTGGAGACCAGGCACACTTAGGACGCAAGCACTCTAGCACCAGGCGTCACCGGGAGGTGCAGACTATAGAACCGAATGAAGGTGTGCGGGGTGGCCCACCCGGCCGCCTCGCAAACCTCTTGAAGCGAGGCACCAGAGATGAGGGCCACCGAGGAGGCCATGCTCCTGGTGGAATGAGCCCTCACAGCCATGGGTGAAGGCAGATTGCGCACCCTATAAGCTGTGGCTATAGCCTGGACGATCCAGTTGCTGATCGTCTGAGTAGACGCAGGCAGCCCTCTCCTGGGTGAGCCAAAGCACACCAACAATTGGTCTGACCTTCTCCATTGGGAAGACTTCTCCAGGTAGATTTTAAGTGCTCTGACAGGACAGAGCAGGTGAAGTCTCCCCTCTTCCGCCGTCAGGTGGCACCTTGGGTATATACCCCGGTCTAGGGTGCAAGATGGCCTTAACTCCGCCAGGGGCAAACTCCAGGCAAGTTGGCGTAACTGCCAAGGCCTGGAGATCTCCCACCCTCTTTAGAGAGGTAATGGCAAGAAGAAAGGCCACCTTGAGGGTCAGGTTCTTCGGCTCAGCCTGCTCCAGTGGCTCGAAGGGGGCCTCGGCCAGCCCCTCAAGTACCACCGCCAGATCCCAGGCTGGGACTCTGGAATGAGCCGTCGGCCGCATCCTCCGGGCCCCACAGAGGAACTGTACAACCAGAGGGTGCTTCCCCAAGGGTCCATCACCTAGAGGTGTGTGGAAAGCCCCAAGGGCAGCCACGTACACCTTCAGGGTGGACGGGGTAAGACCATAAGAGAAGCGATCTTGGAGGAACTCCAGCACTGAAGCCACTGGGCAGTTAACTGGGTCCACCTCATGCTCCCTACACCAAGTGGAAAAAACGTTCCACTTGAGGTTGTACAGTCTCCTGGTTGAGGGAGCTCTAGAGCTGAGCAAGGTCTCGACTACCTCTGCTGACAGGCCCGCCTCTAGGTACTGAGCCCCCTCAGGGGCCAGACCCAGAGGCTCCATAACTCCGGCCAGGGGTGAAATATTGTGCCCCCTGCCTGCGAGAGCAGATCCCTCCTCAGAGGAGAGCCGCATGGAGCTGTCTCGTTCCCTTCTCCTTCCCATGGAGAGCTGTCTAGCAAAGCTATAATGTCCGAGAACCATGCTCGAGTGGGCCACCGGGGTGCTACTAAGAGCAGGCTGATGCCCTCCCGGCGGACCCGCTCCAGAACTCCCGGGAGCAGAGCGATCGGGGGAAAAGCGTACAGACGGAGCCTCGGCCACGTCTGCACCATGACGTCCAGCCCTAACGGGGCTGGATCCCTGAGAGAGAACCACAGTGGACAGTGGGACGTCTCTCGAGACGCGAACAGGTCCACTTCCACTGGGCCGAATCTCTCGCACATGGTCTCCACCACCTCTGGATGGAGCCGCCATTCCCTGGGCCTCAGCCCCTGCCTCGACAGGACGTCTGCTCCCTGGTTCTGGTCCCCGGGGATATACATCGCTCTGAGAGACGACAATTTCCCCTGGGACCACAGGAGGATTTGATGCGCCGGTCTGCATAGAGGGCGCAACCTCAAACCCCCCTGGTGGTTGAGATACGCGACAACTGAGGTGTTGTCCGAGCGTATCAGGACATGGTGGCCGCGGAGGTCCGGGTAAAAGCTCCTGAGAGCCTTGTACACCGCCAGCATCTCCAGGCAGTTGATGTGCCATGAAGAATGCCGTGTCTTCCACAAACCTCTCGCAAAGCGGCCGTCCATGACCGCGCCCCAGCCAGTGAGGGAAGCGTCTGTTGAAATGGCTCTCCGGCAACATGACGCTCCCAACACTGGCCCCTGGGACAGGAAACAATGTTTCCGCCATATGACGAGGGAACGAAGGCATTTGCGCATTACCCTGATCATACGAAACGGATTTCCCCTCGTGGAAAACCCCTTGGCCCTCAGCCACCACTGTAGGGGTCTCATGTGAAGCAGGCCAAAAGGTATCACGTTGGCTGCTGCTGCCATGAGTCCCAGCAGTCTCTGAAACTGCTTCACAGTGAGGCTGCGGCCTGGCTTCCCTCTTGAGACCATCGCCAGTATGGACTCCACGCGCGCGGGGGATAACTGAGCCCGCATCGACGTAGAGTCCCATACGACTCCCAGGAACGTAGTCCGCTGGGAGGGCGTCAACACGCTCTTCTTCGTGTTGAGTCTCAGCCCCAAGCACCTTAAATGGGCCAGAGCGACATCTCGATGCCGAACTGCCATCTCGCACGACCTGGCCAAAATGAGCCAGTCGTCGATGTAATTGAGTATACGGATGCCCTGGAGTCTCAGAGGAGCCAGTGCTGCATCCATACACTTCGTAAAGGTGCGAGGGGAGAGTGCCAGGCCGAAGGGAAGAACCCGATATTGGTACGCTTCGCCCCCGAAAGCGAACCTCAGGAACTTCCTGTGACATTGAAGGATGGAAATATGGAAGTACGCATCCTTTAGATCTATCGTGACGAACCAGTCCTCGGACTGGATCTGACTCACGATGGCTGGAATTGTGAGCATTTTAAACCTGTATCTCCTCAGAGACCGATTCAAGAGCCTGAGATCTATTATTGGACGCAACCCCCCATCCTTCTTGGGAACAATGAAGTACCGGCTGTAGAACCCGGACTCCCTGTCTGCCAGAGGAACCCGCTCTATGGCTTCCTTGGCTAACAGGGCTCGTACTTCCTGTTCCAGAACCCGAACCTGCTCGGGGCCGACCACAGTCTGGACCACTCCCTGAAACTTCGGGGGAGGGGAACCGAACTGAAGCCTGTAACCCCGTTCTACAGTCCGCAGGACCCAAGTAGACACACTCGGAAGGCGAGACCACGCGCTGAGATAATCTACTAAGGGAGGCTCTACTACTCTCGAGGCTGGTCTCGGGTGTTAAATGAGACTCGTTCTCGACCCCCTGAAGCGGCTGACCGGCAGGGAGAAGCCGAGAATGGAGCCCTATGTGTGCACACGCTCGCTGGCCGGTCGCAAGTCCTTCCGGAGGCGACGAAGGCAGTGAGCGCGCGCGGGAAACCAGTGAGGCCTGAAGCGTCATGGACGGCAGGATCCCAGCACTGATTTCCCGAGAGCTCCGGGGGGGAAAACGACCTCGGTCGCTCCACCCCGGGGGGGACAGCTCTCAGAGGTCCAGCCGCAGCTAGGACCGCTTTGTGGTAGCCTTCTTCGCCTGAAGGACGGTCCTCAGATCGACCCTAGGCTCCGAAGGCTTACCACGAGAGCACCTCTTTTGCCAAACTCTCTCGGGAGGGGCGTGAGAAGCGACGCTCTCTTTTTGCACCTGTCGGTGCGAGGAGGAGCTACCTGACGGCTGAGGCTGCCTTTGCTGGACAGCCTTCTCCGAGGAGCCAGAACGGTGAGAAAGGTACTGTTGGAAGGCCGCCGCCTGCTTTTTCACCTCCTGGAACCTCTCGACGACGGTGTTTACCACGCCGCCGAAGAGGCCAGAAGGCGAAATAGGGGAATCGAGGAGAAAGTGTTTCTCTCTCTCTCTCATCCCCGACAGGTTTAACCAGAGATGTCTCTCCGCGACCACCAGACCAGCCATGGAGCGGCCGATGTTACGGGCCGTCTCCTTGGTGATCCGGAGAGACAAATCGGTGGCCTTCCGCAGCTCAAGGATGTCGTCCGGAGACGGACCCTCCCCCTCGTCCAGCTCCTTGAGGAGGTCGGCCTGATAGGCCTGCAACACCGCCATAGTGTGCAGACAACTACCAGCCCGCCGAGCCGCCATGTAAGCCCTACCCACCAGTGCCGAAGTGTCCCGGCATGGCTTGGTGGGTAGCACCAGAATCGGGCCAGTTACAGTGAACAGGAATCGGGCCAGTGCTTTACAGCCGTAACAAAACTGCATCTGCCAGAGCGAGCTGCGGGCCAGAATCGGCCCGGTTAACACACGCCGATGCCGAGTCAGAGCCGCAGGCGCCGCGGGGCAGCTGAGCTTGGGCCGATTACTACATGCTATCTGGGGTTGTTCATTACCAGCGTTGGGGGTAACACATTACAAGTAACTTGAGATACGTAATAATATTACTTTTTCGAAGTAACTAGTAAAGTAACGCATTACTTTTCAAATTGACAACAAAATATCTGAGTTACTTTTTCACATTAATTTGACTGACAGCTCTCCTGCCCCCATGTTGAGAAGAATAAGTGCAGAGGCGTTGTGTGTAAACATGATGGTTATTGTAGATTGTAGCTTTCCTGTAGCTCAAACAGTAGAGCATGGTGCTAGTAACGCCAAGGCCATGGGTTCGATTCCCAGGGAAAGCAAGAAATTACAAAATGTAAAATGTGTACCTTGAATGCAATATAAGTCGCTTTGGGTAAAAGCGTCTGCCAAATGCGTAAATGTAAATGTAGATCCCGATTAAATGTGTGCATTTATTAATCTCACTTGCACAATAAAGATTCTGTACTCCATAAAATCAGTCAAATGCAAAATCAGAATACTATGCAAACCTCCAATAATTAAATGTTAAATAAAACAACTATTTTTATGCATTTAATCTACCTTTATATTTAATTTACCAATGTCTTGCTGCCAATCTTTGATGATGAAAATTACTAGATTTTTTGTTTTTATTGGTAAAACTTTTTTCTCCTGCATCCTATTCTACCATTATCCAGAATGGCAGCACAGCAGAGCTGCGCCCTCTACTGTTCATGCGTGAATTTGCATTTTATTATTTCAATTTTGGTATGAAGAGGTCTTTACAAAAATATAACTTTTTTGTTATAAAAAAAACAAAACTAAGCCCAGCCCAGGTGAGAAAAAGTAACGCAAATGTAACGTAACACATTACTTTTCTTAAAAAGTAACTAAGTAACTCAATTAGTTACTTTTTAAGGGAGTAACACAATATTGTAATGCATTACTTTTCAAAGTAACTTTCCCCAACACTGTTCATTACGCTCGTGAAATGTAAACTCGTTACTGACTGGTTTCCACATTACAATTTGTGAAGATTATGAGTTGTTTTCATTTTATGTAGTGAACAAATGAAACATGTTAAACAGTTTTAAATCATATCCAAGAGCAACATAAGCAGCTGGAGGAGTTGAATTGTTTCTAAACAGTTGTTTGAGCAAAACATTTAAAGGGTGAAACATGAAACCCCTAAACACATTTTTGAGACGTTCACAGATATGGACATGCTGCACTTCGCTGAAAACACTAAAAACACTCATACATTTTGCCAATACGTGGAAATTGGTTATTTTTGCGTTTTTTTGAGCAATTTCTTCTGGGTTGAAAAGCAAAGTCGCACTACTCCCACTTTTCCACAGCTTCACACACCCATTTTAGAGAGTTTTTGCAACTCTGAGGCATGAACGACCAGACTAAAACAAGGGGCTTTCATGTCACCTTAAAGCTGGATAATTGTGATTGTAAATGTGATGATCATCTGCTAAATGAGCAACAGCGACCACAATTCACACCTTCAGTCAGTGAAGCCGCTCCCACAGCCGTTCATGAGAGTTTAAATGCTGGGAATATTCCCATCTTCCCACAGGAGAAGAAGAAGCAAGCAGGAGGAATTACTCCAGGAGAAACTACAGACATACTATTGTAAAGATGGAGTTTGAGGAAGAACCCTGCAGAATAAAAGATGATGAGACCAGTGTTGGGGGTAACGTATTATGTAATTGATGAGTTATGTAATCAGATTACTTTTTCAAGTAACTAACACATTACTTTTCAAATTTACAACAACATATCTGAGTTACTTTTTTCAAATAAGTAAAGCTAGTTATTTTGTTCTCCCATTTATTGACAGACAGCTCTCTTGTCCCAGTGTTGAGAGGAATCGTAAGTGCAGAGGCTTTGTGTGTGAACATGATGGTTATTGTAGTTCTAGACTAAATGTGAGCTGGCATTTACTCATCTCACTTGCACAAAGATTCAGTATTCCTCAAAATGAATAAAATCAGTAAAATGCTAAATCAGAACACTACGCAAACCTGCAATAATTAAATATGTTAAATAAAAATATAAAAGCTAACAAGCCTATAGGTGAGGAAAAAGTAACACACAAATAACGTAACACATTACTTTTCTAAAAAAGTAGTGCAATTAATTACTTTTAAAAGGAGTAACTCAATATTGTAATGATTTCCTTTTTACATTTTGAAAAGAAAGAGGAACGAACAGGTTTTGCTTCTCTTTAATGACTGATGAGGAACATTAAGAGGAAAACTTTGATCATTTGGGGCTCTCTGAATTTATTTTTGTTTCTAATTTTTAGACGTGATGGAAGTGAATGAAGGCAAAAGGCATAATTTTCAAAAGAAGATACAAAATGGAGATGGAAACACAGTCGTTTCACAGACTAAAAAGAATTTCACCCAAAAACAAGCTGGAAAATCTGGAGTCAAAGGATCTTTCCCCTGCTCTCAGTGTGGAAAGAGTTTTACTCAGATAGGAAACCTTAAGACACACATGAGGATTCACACTGGAGAGAAACCGTTCACATGCTCTGAGTGTGGAAAGAGATTTACTCAGAAATGTCATCTCAATGCTCATCTGCTCCGTCACTCTGGAGTGAGATCATTCAGCTGTGATCAGTGTGAGAAAACATTTGTTATGGAATCAGACTTAAGAAAACATCTTACAATTCATACTGCTGTGAAGCCTCACTTTTGTTCTTTTTGTGGAAAGAGTTTTTCACAACTGAGCTCTTTAAAAGATCATGAGCGTATTCATACTGGTGTGAAACCTTATATGTGCTTTGACTGTGAGAAGACCTTCATCACATCCAGTGCCTTACAACAGCACCAGAGAATTCACACTGGAGAGAAACCGTACACATGCTCGCTCTGTGGAAAGAGTTTCTTTCAGTCAGGAAACCTGAAAGATCATCAGAAAGTTCACACTGGAGAGAAACCGTACACGTGCTCACTCTGTGGAAAGAGTTTCTCTCAGTCAGGAAACCTGAAAACACATGAGAGAGTTCACACTGGAGAGAAGCCGCACCAGTGCTCTTCATGTGGGAAGAGTTTCACCCAATCATCTAGTCTACAGACTCATAAGAAAAAGCATTGCCAGAAGGCGTCTAAATGAGCAAATGTTCATGCTCGGATCCATCACTCACAAATAATACAGTTACAAGTAAATAATTTGACATGCAGATTCAGCAAAAGCTGGAATTTAGGAAACCATAGTGATTTAAGAGGGTCATTTGCTAAAACTAGTAGTGAAGTTTGATCATTTGTCAAAGGACATTTTGGCGTAATAGTTCATGAAACTAGTGTTGCTGTAAAATGCTGTGATTTATGAAGAGATTTTTGTTAAGGAGTTCACATTTTGAAAATATTTTTTTGCATTTAAAGAAATGCTCTGTACATTTTGAGACTAAGAAAAATAAAAAGGAACACATGACATGATGAATAAACTTGTTTACATGAAATCAAGGGAAACGTCTTGGGTTACTTGACTTGTAAGACACTGATTCGCTGGTTCAGGTGTGTTTATTTGGGGTTGGAGCTAAACTCTGCAGGACAGCGGCCCTCCAGGACCGAGTTTGGAGATCCCTGAACTATACCAATGTATTTAAAATGCATTTATTTCATACTAAGTATACTACAAACCATTAACATATTTACTGACATAATGCTTGAGACTTACTGATATAAATACTATAATTAAACTTAAGTTGGACATTAGCACTATTTCTGGATAACTAAAGAAACATAATTTTTTTCAATCATATTAAGTAAATAAATATGCAAATGTATTTGTAGTATACTTTGCATAAATGTATTTCAAATACACTTCAGTGTATTTATTTTTCACTAGCGTAGAGACAAATTGCCATTCAGTTGTGATTTACCTAAAACTATAGTTATTTCTGTCACTAAAGACTAGCATAATTTACTTCAAATATATATTTAATTCAAATATATTATATATTTTGACTTAATTTTAAAGTTAGATAACTATTATTAATAAAAAAATTAGATATTTCAAGATTTACCTTAAAAACTCCAGAACTTTGCCTTGAGCAAGTTGTCTGATTTAGATTTCTCACAACAAAAATAAAGTCACAGTCTGATAAACACAATTAAATCAGTTAAAGATACACTATAACTTTTGGCCTTTAAAGGATTAGTTCACTCCAGAATTAAAATTCCATGATAATTTACTCACACCCAAGTTCCCCATCGAGGGAACTCGCACTGCGTCATCGTGTGATGACACTTTGGGAATGCCCTCAGCGTTACGCATCTGAAGTATGAATGAAATCAAGCCAATCTGATTGGTGGTGCGTCATGACGTAGTAGATGACGGCATACCCGGAAGATACAAAGGGACGCTGATGCAGATGCAAACACACGGCAGCTTTTCGCTCTTCAGCTGAAGCGCTCTGTGTTTTTGTCTCTGTCTATTTGGTGTTGTTTGTCTACCAACATTGCAAGCATATAGTGAGGGCTCAGTTTAGGAGATGTGTGCATCGGTTTCCGCGTTTCCTTTCGGGCACGGACACACATCTGATGTGTGTGCAATGCCTGGGCGTGCAGCACGCTAGAGCGGCTCTCGAGGGAGCCGCCTGTAGCGAGTGTGATCAGCTGCCGCTCAGGGTGTTGCGCTCACGGCTGGCCGTGTTCGATGAGACCAGCCAAGCCCGCGATCCGCAGGGATCTGGGCCCGCCGCTGCTGAGGCACGCGGCGCCGCAGATCATGGTGATCGCAACGGGACCTCGCGACAGGATATGGGACTGCTGAGGCACTTTCCCTATCCTCGTCCAAGGATTCCGATGTTCTCCCGCCCCATGAGGAAGCCCGCAATGCGGCTTCGTCCCGTGAGGCGGAGAACCTGATGCTTCAGCTGTCCGGCTCCGAGGAGTAGGATGGGTGGAGCATCGAGGCGGGTGACGTGTAAGCTCAACCATCGTGTCACGCACCCGCTCAGGAGGAGCTAGTGGAGGTTTTGACCCGCGCTGTGGCCAAATTAAACATTGAATGGCCACAGGAAGAGCCTGAAATTCAGCCGCCCAGTAAGCTGGATGAAAGGTTCTTCAAGCGTAGGTCTCAACCTCCACGCCGGGGCCTGCCATTTTTTCAGGATCTGCACAATGAGCTGTGTAGATCCTGGGAAAAACCCTACTTGGCCAGACTTTCCTCCCCTCAAGCACTTGAATTTGGGAATGTGCTGGGGGGCGGCCGAGCGGGGTTATGGGACGCTGCCTCGGGTGGAAGATGCTCTCGTGAGCTACCTCTCTCCCGAGGCCGCTTCGTCCCTCAAGGCCCCGGTGCTACCCACCAAGCCATGCCGGGACAGTTCGGCGCTGGTGGGTAGGGCTTACATGGCGGCTGGACGGGCTGGTAGTTGTCTGCACACTATGGCGGTGTTGCAGGCCTATCAGGCCGACCTCCTCAAGGAGCTGGACGAGGGGGAGGGTCCGTAACATCGGCCGCTCCATGGCTGGTCTGGTGGTCGCGGAGAGACATCTCTGGTTAAACCTGTCGAGGATGAGAGAGAGAGAGAAACACTTTCTCCTCGATTCCCCGATTTCGCCTTCTGGCCTCTTCGGCGGCGCGGTTAACACCGTCGTCGAGAGGTTCCAGGAGGTGAAGAAGCAGGCGGCGGCCTTCTAGCAGTACCTCCCTCCCTCCTCGGGGAAGGCTGTCCAGCCAAGGCAGCCTCAGCCGTCAGGTAGCTCCTCCTCACACCGACAGGTGCAAAAAGAGAGCATCGCTTCTCGTGCCCCTCCCGAGGGAGTTTGGCAAAAGAGGCGGCGCTCTCGTGGTAAGCCTTCGGAGTCTAGGGTCGATCTGAGGACCGTCCTTCAGGTGAAGAAGGCTACCACAAAGCGGTCCTAGCTGCTTTTCCCCCCGGAGCTCTCGGGAAATCAGTGCTGGGATACTGCCGTCCCGAGCAGGTTCCGGGTTATGGAACAGGAAGTACGAGCCCTGTTAGCAAAGGAAGCCATAGAGCGGGTTCCTCTGGCAGACAGGGAGTCCGGGTTTTACAGCCGGTACTTCATTGTTCCCAAGAAGGATGGGGGGTTGCGTCCAATAATAGATCTCAGGCTCTTGAATCGGTCTCTGAGGAGATACAGGTTCAAGATGCTCACAATTCCAGCCATCGTGAGTCAGATCCAGTCCGAGGACTGGTTCGTCACCATAGATCTAAACGACGAGTACTTTCATATTTCCATCCTTCAATGTCACAGGAAGTTCCTGAGGTTTGCTTTCGGGGGCGAAGCGTACCAATATTGGGTTCTTCCCTTCGGCCTGGCACTCTCCCCTCGCACCTTTACGAATTGTATGGATGCAGCAATGGCTCCTCTGAGACTCCAGGGCATCCGTATACTCAATTACATCGACGACTGGCTCATTTTGGCCAGGTCGCGCGAGATGGAAGTTCGGCATCGAGATGTCATTCTGGCTCATATCTGGAGTTCCTCCAAGATCGCTTCTCTTATGGTCTTACCCTGTCCACCCTGAAGGTGTACGTGGCTGCCCTTGGGGCTTTCCACGCACCTCTAGGTGATGGACCCTTGGGGAAGCACCCTCTGGTTGTACAGTTCCTCCGTGGGGCCCGGAGGATGAGGCCGGCGGCTCATTCCAGAGTCCCAACCTGGGACCTGGCGGTGGTACTTGAAGGGCTGGCCGAGGCCCCCTTCGAGCCACTGGAGCAGGCTGAGCCGAAGAACCTGACCCTCAAAGTGGCCTTTCTCCTTGCCATTACCTCTCAAGAGGGTGGGATATCTCCAGGCCTTGGCGGTTACGCCAACTTGCCTGGAGTTTGCCCCTGGCGGAGTTTAGGCCATCTTGCACCCTAGACCGGGGTATATACCCAAGGTGCCATCTCAGGTTGCTCGGTCTTTGGTTCTTCAGGCTTTCCATCCTCCTCCCCACCTGACGGCGGAAGAGGGGAGACTTCACCTGCTCTGTCCTGTCAGAGCACTTAACATCTACCTGGAGAAGTCTTCCAATGGAGAAGGTCAGACCAATTGTTGGTGTGCTTTGGCTCACCCAAGAGAGGGCTGCCTGCGTCTACTCAGACGATCAGCATCTGGATCGTCCAGGATATAGCCACAGCTTATAGGGTGCTCAATCTGCCTTCACCCATGGCTGTGAGGGCTCATTCCACCAGGAGCATGGCCTCCTCGGTGGCCCTCCTCTCTGGTGCCTCGCTTCAAGAGGTTTGCGAGGCGGCCGGGTGGGCCACCTTGCACACCTTCATTCGGTTCTATAGTCTGCACCTCCCGGTGACGCCTGGTGCTAGAGTGCTTGCGTCCTAAGTGTGCCAGGTCTCCAGCTTCACACTGGGACGTGGGTGATGTCGGTGTGGCATAGTGGGTATTAACGTTCCCAAAGTGTCATCACACGATGACGCAGTGCGAGTTCCCTCGAAGGGGAACGTCTTGGGTTATGTATATAACCCTTGTTCCCCGAGAAGGGGACGAGACACTGCGTCTAGTCGCCACACCCATCACGGTCAGAGCGCTCGCTTCATTGCGTTAAAGCTGCCGTGTGTTTGCATGAGCGTCCCTTTGTATCTTCCGGGTATGCCGTCATCTACATCGTCATGACGCACCACCAATCAGATTGGCTTGATTTCATTCATACTTCAGATGCGTAACGCTGAGGACATTCCCAAAGTGTCATCACACGATGACGCAGTGTCTCGTTCCCTTCTCGGGGAACAAGGGTTATAACCTGAGACGTTATCCAAGAAACACAGAAAAAATTAAAACCTTGGATCAACTTAAAAATTTAAGTAATCAATCACACAAAATATTTGACATTGACTCAAAATAAATCATTTAATTTATTTTAACCTGAAAAGTTTAAATCCATGCAACCACTTTTTCAAGGTTGATCAAACTAATTATTTTAAATTAGAACAAACTAACAAAATTAATGTGTATAGGTTAAAGTAAATGAATTATTTTGGGTTGGAACAAACTAATAATTTTAAATTTACACAAACTAATATATATAGGTCTGAGTATATTAATTATTTTTAGCTTGTCTCAAATTCAAAAAGAAGTTATTTCTTATTATTATTTGAAATGTATAATATATCAACAAAAAAAATGCTTTAATACATTGATCAATGACTATCAGAACACTTTCCTTTAGAACACAGTTATATTTATTATTCGATAAACAGACAACATTGAACATCTGTTTCAAATGTATGAAGATTAACAGTCTGCTTCACACAAAAATACTTTGAGTCAACAAATTTGTTACAAAATAATCAAATCATCACTTGATGACATCACATTAGTAGTAATATTAAATTACGAAGGTTTGTCCTTTCCCAGTGATAAAGATCGCCATGGTTGTCCATGCTCCAGTTCTTCAACCTCATTTTCCGGCATAAAAATGAAAGAGAAAATAAGTACGTTATAGTTTCAGAAATCTCACAATTTCATGTTAGATCATAATGAGCCAAGCTCTTATACGCTCTAAACTTTCAAAACTTGAATAGGAGCGTGACGAGCGAGAGCTGTGAGAGAGTGACGCGAGGCCGGTGAGTAATTTGATGATCAGCGCCAGCTGCCCGTCACACCGGTCTCAGATCTCTCATGGAGGAGCGACGACAGTGAAGGACGAGAGAGGACCAGGCCTGGGGGGTATTAACCTACCGCCATATATACCTTGAACTCTCGGTTGATTAACCCAAACCTTGCTTACTCACGGTATGCTGGTTCCAAAAACGCGTCCGAGAGTAAGTTCAGCAGAGGTGTCAAAAGTATTTGCATTCATTACTCAGGTAGAAGTATAGATACTAGGGTTTAAAAAGACTTCTGTAGAAGTAGAAGTATCAACTCAAGCTTTTTACTCAAGTAAAAGTGTAAAAGTATTGGTTTCAAAACTACTTAAAGTATAAAAGTAAAAGTAATGTAAGGGGAAAAATGCCATTAAAGGGGTAGTTCATCAAAAATGAAAATGCTGTCATCATTTACTCACCCTCAAGTTGTTCCAACCGTTATGAGTTTCTTTGTTCTGAAGATATTTTGAAGAATGTTCGTAACCAAGTAGATAGAGCAACCATTGACTGCCATAGTAGGGGAAAATGTTATGGCAGTCAATGGTTGCATATAATCTGCTTGGTTACAAACATTCTTCAAATATTCTTCATTTTTCCCCACAGGATGTTCTCAATGGGAAACCATCAAAGTGGTTCCCCCTAAAGCCGCGTGTGCCAGTCTACATGGACAGTGAGCAGCAGCAGCCATTCTTTTGAACACCTCAAAGCTCTGCTGGTTAAGTCTAAAACTCAACTGAACTTCACAGATGAAGAGTTCATTTGTAGTTTTCTTTTCCTGAAGTAGGCCCAAACATGTTTGTCAATTTGATTGTTTCTGTTATTCCTATATATGCAATGTTTTATTTATCTATATGGACAGGCCATCATTCATTCATCAACACTTACCAAAGGTTGCTCCTGCTCACGCTCTCTCTGCAAGATTCTGTAATTCAGATTTCACTTTGCACAACTACTAGAAGACTTACAACTGTCAGACAGGTTGCTCACATCACATCTACGTCGTCAAGCTCAGTCTGAGGCAGCTTCATAATGTGGCCTCGCTCCAGCTACCAAAGCAACGACACACATCCGAGTCTAGAAGAAGAAGAAGAAGAGAAGTGAGCGAGGGAAGAACATAAACATGAGAAGTGGAACACAGCCGTTCATTCTGCTCTAAATCTGATGTTTTCACACTGTGAGTACATTCATTTATCATTTATTAGGAGAAATCTAAATCCAAACGACTAAACGAGTCGGTTCATTTAATCAAACACTCACGGAACATCACGGAAAATGAACCAAATGATGTTGTTCATTACCAGTGTTGGGGGTAACGCATTACAAGTAACTTGAGTTACGTAATAATATTTCTTTTTCAAAGTAACTAGTAAAAAAACGCATTACTTTTCAAATTGACAGTTACTTTTTCACATTAATTTGACTGACAGCTCTCCTGCCCCCATGTTGAGAAAAATAAGTGCAGAGGCGTTGTGTGTAAACATGATGGTTATTGTAGTTCCAGATTAAATGTGTGCATTTATTTATCTCACTTGCACAATAAAGATTCTGTACTCCTCAAAATGAATAAAATCAGTCAAATGCAAAATCAGAATACTATGCAAACCTCCAATAATTAAATATTAAATAAAGCAACTATTTTTATGCATTTAATCTACCTTTATATTTAATTTACCAATGTCTTGCTGCTGACCTTTGATGATGAAAATTACTAGTTCCCTTTCGAAAGGGAACTCGCGCTGCGTCAGCTCGACGCTACGGGGAACACCTCCAGCGTGACTGGTGCCTGAAATCACAATCAAAAAACGTCAATCCTATTGACCGGCGACAGCCTATGATGTCATCAAGGTGCGACCAGGAAGTATATAAGGGCGCCTTGCCAACATGACAGTATCTAATCGTCTGAAGGGACTGTTTTGCCTGTCTTCACGTGAAACGTTTAAAAGAAGGATAACAATGAAGTGTACTGAGAAGCAACGCCACTTCCGCAGGTGTGTTTTGAACGTGTACCAGGTAGCTTATGCTTTGGATACACACACACTTTGCGTTTACTGTCTGGGAGAAGAGCATGCACGAGAGGTTCGCGAACCTCTTGTGGAAAGCATTGCGAGCGTTTTTCCTCTGGGAACGCTCCGCTCTCGGCTGGACCTCTTCTCGAGGGGAGAGGTTTCAGCATCTGGGAACGGCCCCGCTCGAGCTGAGGCTAAGCGGCGTCTAAACAACATGTGGTTCCCAGATGGATCTGGCTCGTCGCTTGGAGACAGATGTGGTTCTTGAGGACGATCCAGATCGCGAGAGGTGGACCTGCTGCTCTTCAACTCGAGCAGAGGATGGGTGAGTCAGTTAAAAATGCTGAAGCTTCTCAAACCATCCTGTCCCATGTATGGGGAGTTGCTGGAGGTCATGGAACGCGCTGCGGGTAGACTGCAGCTGCCTTTTCGGGGCGTGTGAGGAGAAAGGCTGAGCGGCCAAACAGTTCGGACGATCGGTTTCTCTCCGCCCATGACCTCCCAACTCCTGGGAGCACTGAGGGCTCCCACCCTGCCGGTCTAACGCTAAAGTGAATGGCAGGGCGTACATGTCAGTGGGTCACACTGCAGCGGCTTCGCACACCACAGCGGTGTTGCAGGATTACCAGGCGGACCTGTTGAGGGACCTCGATCAGGGACCTGTTGAGGGACCTCGATCAGGGACCGCGGTTTTCGCCGATGGCGGCGACGGTGGCCACGGAGAGACATCTGTGGTTAAACCATTTGGACATCGGGGAGAAAGAGAAGTCCTTTCTCCTGGATGCCCCGGTTTCGCCGTCTGAACTTTTCAGCACCTCCGTAGTGGCGGTGGTTGGAAAGTTCGGAGAGGCGAAGGCTCGCTCGGTGGCATTCAGAACATGCATCCCGCTGAGGTCCGGGACCGCACCCAGGCAGTCGGGTGTCCCTGGCCCGTCCCAGTCTGAGGGCTGGAGACGGGAACAGTGAGCCAGCGTCGCCTCTCGAGCGGCCCCGCCGCGGAGGACTGCGACGCAGGTGAGGCGGGACACCCGCAACAGGAAGAGGAAGGAAGCCGGGGCTGGTAACCGGAACCAGCGCAGGCAGCAGACTCCACCCACCAAGGACAAGGAGATGATCGCTGCCTTTTTTCCCTTCCTCTGGTATTTCCCCTGGGCGCTTTACATCAGGCCGGTGGGCCTGTGTTGAGCAGAAAATGTGAAGATTCTGACGGCCCGCCTGGTTTGTTTGTTGAAGGCGCCCCCCTCAGGATGGCGGGCGGATACTAGCTCGACGGCTGGTTTGAAGCACAGCGAGGAGCGATTGGTGAGTCCCCCTCTATAAGGTTGAAACATTTTCAAAACTATGTTTTTTCAGGACTTCTGTACCTTCGCTCTCCTGAGAGGTTATTTGGGGAAATTTGGAACGTCGCTGGATTTCGCAGGGCCTGCAGCTCCCCGTGAGTAAGCTAAGAACGATCTTCTTTGCAACATTATGTGGTTGTGTGTGAATGCCTCACTTTTGCTAGTAGAGTTGCTGCCTCTCCGTGTTAAGTTTCCCCACTGAGGTGGGTAACTGAATTGCGCTCTTGCCCGAGGGCTTGTAGTGTCGGGGGCGAGCTGTGTTTTTCCTAGCGTAAAAGTGTGAAGTAGCTGAAGACCGGGTATGCGTTCATGCATGAGCTGTAGTGAGATCCACGCCCAGCTCTGCGGGGCTTTGGGGAAGGGGTTTTTCGGGGCCTCATTGTGTAATATTAGAGGTGATAATATTTCTTTCCCGAGCCCTGAGTGGATCTAGTGCGTACTTACGTCGCACCACTTGGCATAGGCTCCGTCAAGGATGGGGGCGTTCCCTTTTAAGGAAGGTCGTTCGCCCCTGGCCTGTCTTTTTATATAAGAACATGGCTTTGTGTGTGCATCCTTGTTTTTGCCTCCTCTTTTTACAGAGTCGTCCGGCCAAGGCCCGCCCCCTTCTCTGTGTTCTGGGGTTACGAGTAATGCAGTCATGGTGTTGCAGGAGATGGCGACTTTGCCAGTGGTCGCGGGGCGGAGTTAAGCGTCTTTTCGCCGGTTTGCGATTAGACTTTATCTGCTGGTTCCGCCTTTCAGAGCTTGGTGGCCGCCATTTGCTGGCGGCCCTCGGCCTCTTCCTGGAGGATGGTACGGCCAGTGGGTTACATAGTTATGTGATATTTTACCCTTGCTCTATGTCTCTGCTCCACCTTCTTTAGGGCTCGGGTTGAGCTGAACATCGGATAAACCTTCTGTTTGCGGTTCTGGTCGAATGCTCCCCTGAGGCCCAAGCATTGCTAATGGCTGACGCCCTCGCACTTACGGTTGGCCGCTGCATTGAAAGTAAGACAGCCGCCCTGGAGCAGGTGACGTAAGTTGTACTCCCCTCGCTTTAGAGGGTGTTTTATTTAGCACTTCTGCTGAGTACACTGCTGTTAGCAATGTGATTAGGTTCATGTCTGTAGGCACTGCCCGAGATGCGCCGTCATGGAGGCCTCCGGGATGGAGCCAGCCCCAGGTGCGGGCATAAGAGCCAGCTGGTTGTCGTTAGCCAGCTTGGGCGGTCTGGGCAGTAGGACTTCAGGACAGGAAATCTCGACGCCATGGCCCACGAGTGGGCCTTGGAGGATCTTCTCCACTGGTGTCAACGTCAGCAGTAACCTCGTCAACTAGCCTTGGGGATGAGTCCCCAGGCGCTAACTGGTTTCCAGGCTTTGTCAGCAGCAGACAGCCGCCGCCAGCCCAGGCGCAGCAGCCAGCCTTCTTAAAGTCACGGCAGGGGTAGGCTCCCGGTTTGGGTTACCTTTGCTCAGGGGTCGGGCCCCGTTTGGCCTTCCTGAGAGCCTGCTCTGGTCAGCAGGCGCTGCCGGGTCTCCCCCGAGGGGAGCTTCTGGCGTTAGACCCTCGATGGCTGGTACGTGCTGCTAGTAGGTGGTAGGTGCTACCGGGCCTCCATAAGGGCCTGCTGTGGGGTAAGCAGGCTCACCTGGCCTCCTCTGTGGAGGCGTTCCTGGGCCCCAGTCACTGGATGGCTAGCATGAGTGCTAGTTGGCCTCAACCGGCCTCCCTGAGTGACCTCCCGGGAGGCAAACTCCCGGTTCCCAGCCGCTGAGGCGGTGAGCATGAAGTGCTATGAGTAGCACATTCTGGCTATGGGCGGCATGTTCTGCTATCAGGTGGAGGCATTGCGCCTCCCTGGAATCGTTCCCTGGTCCCCAATAATCTATAAGCTACAATAATCCCTGGTCCCCAGTTTCGGTAACGGATCGTAGCATGGGCTGCTATCAGGCAAGCTGCATGGGGCTTCCCTGTGGGATTCGCTGTGGAGTGGGCACACGCCTGTCTCGTGGCTTCTGGATGAGTCCAGTCATGGAGCAGAGGCTGTGATGGAGGAATGCCCGATCTTCGTGCAGTTGGTAGGCCCGCTAGGCCTCCCTGATGAAGCGAGTCCCTGGTCTTCCCAGCTACCTCGAGGGCTAGCACGACTGCGATCAGGTATCAGGCCCGTTTGGCCTTCCTGAGGGTGAACTCCGCTGTTGGACACGCGAGCAATCGGCACAGGTTGCCAGGTGGAGGCCCATTTCGGCCTCCCTGGGGAACGAGTTCCCTGGGCGGGAACGCATAACTGGCTTTACGCTGACAGCTAGTGGTCACCCGCTATCAGGCGCCGGTCTCTGGCCGTTTGCGAGACCTGAGGGCGGTGTCCTTACCCTAGCATGACGAGACGTCGCTGCTGCTATGCGGTCCCCACAGGAGGGGACCTTCATAGTCTGCCTACGACATGGTTACCTACCGGGCAGGCTTATGAGCTCCTCTCAAGCGAGGGTCTGCTATGAGCTTACGGCCGCCTGGCGCTGATCCATTGGTGGTAAGCCCCGCGGGGCCCCCCCGATACGATCAGCCTGAAAGGCCTTTGGCCTCCTAAGCACGTTTAAAGTAAGTGCTTGGTAGATCCGAGGATCGAGCGGCCTTCTCCCCTCGCTAGCAAGGGTCTGAAAGCACTTCGCTGAGCGCTGCTCTCCGGGATAACCCGTCTCTGAGGTCCGGCTAGTCGGTGACACTGCCTTTCTTGCAGCACCCTAGCGGGATGTCTCTTCGGAGGCGAGTACCAGAGGCTCTGTACTATACAGACAGGGTTTACCGTATTACGTGTCCCATAGCAGACTGGGTCACCTGGTCAGGTCTCCCTGGTGGCATTCGGTGAGAACCTCCCGAATAGTGACTGGCACGGGTTCCCTCGTAGTTCCCCTGCCACGTTCCCTTAAAGGAACCCCTTCTGTCGATTGGGCTGGTTCCAGGCCTTCGAGCAAGGCCTGGGGAGGACCTCATGTGTGTGAAGGTTTCCTTCTCAGGCGATAGCTTGGGCTTTGACCGTAGGGAGCGCTGTCACTGACAGCCTAATGTGACCAGAAGGGGAGTGGTTCAGGCATTTCAGTAGAATTTGCTTGTCTTGACAGTTGTCACTGCCAGTAGGCATGCACTCCCGTCGGCATGGCGGCGTGGGTATATTGTTCCCCGTAGCGTCGAGCTGACGCAGCGCAAGTTCCCTTTCGAAAGGGAACGTCTCAGGTTACAAATGTAACCATTGTTCCCTGAGAACAGGGAACGAGACGCTGCATCGCTTTGCCATGCCGCAGGGCCTGCCTGCCGAAAACAGTCCCTTCAGACGATTAGATACTGTCATGTTGGCAAGGCGCCCTTATATACTTCCTGGTCGCACCATGATGACATCATAGGCTGTCGCCGGTCAATAGGATTGACGTTTTTTGATTGTGATTTCAGGCACCAGTCACGCTGGAGGCGTTCCCGTAGCGTCGAGCTGACGCAGCGTCTCGTTCCCTGTTCTCAGGGAACAATGGTTACATTTGTAACCTGAGACGTTTTTTTGTTTTTATTGGTATAACTTTTTTCTCCTGCATCCTATTCTACCATTATCCAGAATGGCAGCACAGCAGAGCTGCGCCCTCTACTGTTCATGCGTGAATTTGCATTTTATTATTTCAATTTTGGTATGAAGAGGTCTTTACAAAAATATAACTTTTTTGTTATAAAAAAAACAAAACTAAGCCCAGCCCAGGTGAGAAAAAGTAACGCAAATGTAACATAACACATTACTTTTCTTAAAAAGTAACTAAGTACCTCAATTAGTTACTTTTTAAGGGAGTAACACAATATTGTAATGCATTACTTTTCAAAGTAACTTTCCCCAACACTGTTCATTACGCTCGTGAAATGTAAACTCGTTACTGACTGGTTTCCACATTACAATTTGTGAAGATTATGAGTTGTTTTCATTTTATGTAGTGAAGAAATGAAACATGTTAAACAGTTTTAAATCATAGCAACATAAGCAGCTGGAGGAGTTGAATTGTTTCTAAACAGTTGTTTGAGCAAAACACTTAAAGGGTGAAACATTAAACCCCTAAACACATTTTTGAGACGTTCACAGATATGGACATGCTGCACTTCGCTGAAAACACTAAAAGCACTCATACATTTTGCCAATAAGTGGAAATTGATTATTTTTGTGTTTTTCTGAGCAATTTCTTTCTTCTGGGTTGAAAAGCAAAGTCGCACTACTCCCACTTTTCCACAGCTTCACACGCCCATTTTAGAGAGTTTTTGCAACTCTGAGGCATGAACGACCAGACTAAAACAAGGGGCTTTCATGACACCTTAAAGCTGGATAATTGTGATTGTGAGTGTGATGATCATCTGCTAAATGAGCAACAGCGACCACAATTCACACCTTCAGTCAGTGAAGCCGCTCCCACAGCCGTTCATGAGAGTTTAAAGGCTGTAAATATTCCCATCTTCCCACAGGAGAAGAAGAAGAAGAAGAAGAAGCAAGCAGGAGGAATTACTCCAGGAGAAACTACAGACATACTATTGTAAAGATGGAGTTTGAGGAAGAACCCTGCAGAATAAAAGATGAAGAGACCAGTGTTGGGGGTAACGTATTATGTAATTGATGAGTTATGTAATCAGATTACTTTTTCAAGTAACTAACACATTACTTTTAAAATTTACAACAAAATATCTGAGTTACTTTTTCAAATAATTAAAGCTAGTTATTTTGTTCTCCCATTTATTGACGGACAGCTCTCTTGTCCCAGTGTTGAGAGGAATCGTAAGTGCAGAGGCTTTGTGTGTGAACATGATGGTTATTGTAGTTCTAGACTAAATGTGAGCTGGCATTTACTCATCTCACTTGCACAAAGATTCAGTATTCCTCAAAATGAATAAAATCAGTCAAATGCTAAATCAGAATACTAGGCAAACCTCCAATAATTAAATATGTTAAATAAAAATATAAAAGCTAACAAGCCTATAGGTGAGGAAAAAGTAACACACAAATAACGTAACACATTACTTTTCTAAAAAAGTAGTGCAATTAATTACTTTTAAAATGAGTAACTCAATATTGTAATGAATTACTTTTTACATTTTCAAAAGAGGTTTTGCTTCATTCTCTTTAATGACTGATGAGGAACATTAAGAGGAAAACTTTGATCATTTGGGGCTCTCTGAATTTATTTTTGTTTCTAATTTTTAGACGTGATGGAAGTGAATGAAGGCAAAAGGCATAATTTTCAAAAGAAGATACAAAATGGAGATGGAAACACAGTCGTTTCACAGACTAAAAAGAATTTCACCCAAAAACAAGCTGGAAAATCTGGAGACAAAGGATCTTTCACCTGCTCTCCGTGTGGAAAGAGTTTCACATATAAACCAAACCTTAAGACACACATGAGGATTCACACCGGAGAGAAACCGTTCACATGCTCTCAGTGTGGAAAGAGTTTTACTCAGATAGGAAACCTTAAGACACACATGAGGATTCACACTGGAGAAAAAACGTTCACATGCTCTCAGTGTGGAAAGAGTTTTACTCAGAAAAGCCATCTCAATGAGCATCTGCTCCGTCACTCTGAAGTGAGATCATTCAGCTGTGATCAGTGTGAGAAAACATTTATTATGGAATCAAACTTAAGACAACATCTTAAAATTCATGCTGCTGTGAAGCCTCACTTTTGTTCTTTTTGTGGAAAGAGTTTTTCACAACTGAGCTCTTTAAAAGATCATGAGCGTATTCATACTGGTGTGAAACCTTATATGTGCTTTGACTGTGAGAAGACCTTCATCACATCCAGTGCCTTACAACAGCACCAGAGAATTCACACTGGAGAGAAACCGTACACATGCTCGCTCTGTGGAAAGAGTTTCTTTCAGTCAGGAAACCTGAAAGATCATCAGAAAGTTCACACTGGAGAGAAACCGTACAAGTGCTCACTCTGTGGAAAGAGTTTCTCTCAGTCAGGAAACCTGAAAACACATGAGAGAGTTCACACTGGAGAGAAGCCGCACCAGTGCTCTTCATGTGGGAAGAGTTTCACCCATTCATCTAATCTGAAGAGACACAAGAAAAAGCATTGCCAGAAGGCGTCTAAATGAGCAAATGTTCATGTTCGGATCCATCACTCACAAATAATACACTTACAAGTAAATAATTTGACATTCAGATTCAGCAAAAGCTGGAATTTAGGAAACCATAGTGATTTAAGAGGGTCATTTGCTAAAACTAGTAGTGAAGTTTGATCATTTGTCAAAGGACATTTTGGCGTAATAGTTCATGAAACTAGTGTTGCTGTAAAATGCTGTGATTTATGAAGAGATTTTTGTTAAGGAGTTCACATTTTGAAAATATTTTTTTGCATTTAAAGAAATGCTCTGTACATTTTGAGACTAAGAAAAATAAAAAGGAACACATGACATGATGAATAAACTTGTTTACATGAAATCAAGGGAAACGTCTTGGGTTGCTTGACTTGTAAGACACTGATTCGCTGGTTCAGGTGTGTTTATTTGGGGTTTGGAGCTAAACTCTGCAGGACAGCGGCCCTCCAGGACCGAGTTTGGAGATCCCTGAACTAAACCAATGTATTTAAAATGCATTTATTTCATACTAAGTATACTACAAACCATTAACATATTTACTGACATAATGCTTGAGACTTACTGATATAAATATTATAATTAAACTTAAGTTGGACATTAGCACTATTTCTGGATAACTAAAGAAACATTATTTTTTAAATCATATTAAGAACATAAATATGTAAATGTATTTGTAGTATACTTTGCATAAATGTATTTCAAATACACTTCAGTATATTAATTTTTCACTAGCGTAGAGACAAATTGCCATTCAGTTGTGATTTACCTAAAACTATAGTTATTTCTGTCACTTAAGACTGGCATAATTTACAACAGCACTAATGTTGTTGATTTTAATATATATTATATATTTTGACTTAATTTTAAAGTTAGATAACTATTATTAATAAAAAATGTAGATATTTCAAGATTAAAAAACCTTAAAAACTCCAGAACTTTGCCTTGAGCAAGTCGTCTGATTTAGATTTCTCACAACAAAAATAAAGTCACAGTCTGATAAACACAATTAAATCAGTTAAAGATACACTATAACTTTTGGCCTTTAAAGGATTAGTTCACTCCAGAATTAAAATTCCATGATAATTTACTCACACCCAAGTTATCCAAGAAACACTGAAAAAATTAAAACCTTGGATCAACTTAAAAATTGAAGTAATCAATCACACAAAATATTTGACATTGACTCAAAGTAAATAATTTAATTTATTTTAACCTGAAAAGTTTAAATCCATGCAACCACTTTTTAAAGGTTGATCAAATTAATTATTTTAAATTAGAACAAACTAACAAAATTAATATGTATAGGTTAAAGTAAATGAATTATTTTAGGTTGGAACAAACTAATTATTTTAAATTAAAACAAACTAATATTTATAGGTCTGAGTATATTAATTATTTTTAGCTTGTCTCAAATTCAAAAAGAAGTTGTCATTATTTGAAATGTATAATAAATCAACAACAAAAAATGCTTTTAATACATTGATCAATGACTATCAGAACACTTTCCTTTAGAACACAGTTATATTTATTATTCGATAAACAGACAACATTGAACATCTGTTTCAAATGTATGAAGATTAACAGTCTGCTTCACACAAAAATACTTTGAGTCAACAAATTTGTTACAAAATAATCAAATCATCACTTGATGACATCACATTAGTAGTAATATTAAATTACGAAGGTTTGTCCTTTCCCAGTGATAAAGATCGCCATGGTTGTCCATGCTCCAATTCTTCAACCTCATTTTCCGGCATAAAAATGAAAGAGAAAATAAGTACGTTATAGTTTCAGAAATCTCACAATTTCATGTTAGATCATAATGTGCCAAGCTCTTATACGCTCTAAACTTTCAAAACTTGAATAGGAGCGTGACGAGCGAGAGCTGTGAGAGAGTGGCGCGAGGCCGGTGAGTAATTCGATGATCAGCGCCAGCTGCGCGTCACACTGGTCTCAGATCTCTCATGGAGGAGCGACGACAGTGAAGGACGAGAGAGGACCAGGCCTGGGGGGTATTCCAGAAAGCACGGTTAACCTACCGCCATATATACCTTGAACTCTCGGTTGATTAACCGAAACCTTGCTTACTCAAGGTATGCTGGTTCCAAAAACGCGTCCGAGAGTAAGTTCAGCAGAGGTGTCAAAAGTATTTGCATTCATTACTCAGGTAGAAGTATAGATACTAGAGTTTAAAAAGACTTCTGTAGAAGTAGAAGTATCAACTCAAGCTTTTTACTCAAGTAAAAGTGTAAAGGTATTGGTTTCAAAACTACTTAAATTATAAAATTAAAAGTAATGTAAGGGGAAAAAATGCCATTATAGGGGTAGTTCACCAAAATTGAAAATTTTGTCATCATTTACTCACCCTCAAGTTGTTCCAACCGGTATGAGTTTCTCTGAAGATATTTTGAAGAATGTATGTAACCAAGCAGATAGAGCAACCATTGACTGCCATAGTAGGGGAAAATGTTATGGCAGTCAATGGTTGCATATAATCTGCTTGGTTACAAACATTGTTCATTTCAAATATTGTTCATTTTTTCCCACAGGATGTTCTCAATGGGAAACCATCAAAGTGGTTCCCCCTAGAGCCGCGTGTGCCAGTCTACATGGACAGTGAGCAGCAGCAGCCATTCTTTTGAACACCTCAAAGCTCTGCTGGTTAAGTCTAAAACTCTTCATTCACAGATGAAGAGTTCATTTGTAGTTCCCTTTCGAGGGAACTCTCACTGCGTCTGGTTAGACACTTTGGTGATACTCCCTAAGCACTAGCGAATCTGAAGTCCGTATAGAAACTAGCCCAATCTGATTGGTCGTGCGTGATGATGTCATCGTGACGGCGTACCCAGAAGTATAAAGGGCGAGCCGGCGCATTGAAACGGCAGTAATTGCTCTTCATCATAGCGCTCTGTGTGACAAGTCTGTCTATTTACTGTTGTCTGTCCAAGAAGTGTGTGTGTGAGAGAGAGTTCTTTTTAGCAAATAATTTAAAAATGAGTGAGAACTACAGGCAGTGTGTGCATCCGTGCCCACGTTACATCTCTGGCTCGGATGCACACCTGCTTTGTGTGCAGTGTTTGGGTGTGGAGCATGCTCGGGCGGCTCTTGAGGGAGCCGCCTGTCAACATTGCGAGCTGCTCCCGCTCAGACTGCTTCGTTCTCGGCTGGCCGTTTTTGATGAGGGCGGCCAGCCTCGTGAACCTCATGGTTCTGGACCCGCGGCTGTTGAGGCAGCGCGGCGTCGCAGATCATGGGGTTCACAGCGGGATTTGTCAGAGGGTTTTGGGACTGCTGCGGCACTTTCCCAATCCTCCTCTGACAGTTCCGATGATCTTCCTCCCCGTGTGGAAGCCCGCGCTGCGGCTTCTTCCCCCGGGGTGGAGGATCCGATGCTCATCCTCTCTGGTTCTGAGGAACCGGATGAGGGTGGCATCGCGGCGGGTGGTGAAGCAGAAAGCATATTAGTGCTTCATCCACCCGCCCAGGAGGAGTTGGTCGAGGTTTTGACACGTGCGGTGGCCAAATTAAATATTAGTTGGCCACAAGAGGCACCGGAGGTCCAGCCAACCAGTAGGCTGGATGACCGGTTCGTCTCTCGCCGGGTGCAAACGCCTCGCCGGGGCTTGCCATTCTTCCCGGATCTGCACACTGAGGTGTGTAGATCGTGGAAGAAACCCTGTTCCTCGCGAGTTTCCAATCCCCCTATGTTGGACTATGCTAATGTCCTGGGGGCTCGCGAGGCGGGGTATGGGAAGATGCCCCGGGTGGAGGAGGCTCTCGCGAGCTATCTTTCGCCCGAGTCTGCGTCTTCCCTCAAAGCCCCGGTATTGCCCACCAAGCCCTGTCGGGACACCTCATCCTTGGTGGGCAAGGCATATATGGCGGCTGGTCGGGCTGGTAGTTCCCTGCATACCCTTTCCATCTTGCAGGCCTACCAGGCCGATCTCCTCAAAGAGCGCGTCCGCACATAGAGAATCGTTCCCAACTACTTCCTGCCGGTCATCCGCTTCAGGGGGTTGGGAACGAGGCTCGTGTAACACCCGACGCCAGCCTCGAGAGGCTGGTTCCCTTAGTAGATTATCTTGGCGCATGGAAATGCCTTCCGAATATTTCTACCTCTCTGGGTCCTGCGTACTGTAGAAAATGGTTACAGACTGCAGTTCGGTCATCCTCCTCCGAGTTTTAGGGGTTTGAACTGGACCGCAGTGGTACCAGAGCGGGTTCGGGTAATGGAACTAGAAGTAAAATCTTTGCTGGCGAAGGAGGCCATAGAACGTGTTCCTCCACCAGAGAGGGAGTCCGGGTTTTACAGCCGGTACTTTATAGTTCCGAAGAAAGATGGAGGGTTGCGTCCGATCATAGATCTGAGGTATTTGAATCGGTCTCTGAGGAGGTTCAGATTCAAAATGCTCACGATTCCTATTATCGTGAGTCAGATCCAGTCTGAGGACTGGTTCGTCACGATAGACTTAAAGGACGCATATTTTCATATCTCCATCGGGAAATATCTCTTCATATCTCTTGTTGCCGGGAAACCGTTTCAACAGACGTCTCTCTCATTGGTTGGGGCGCGGAAGCCGCTAGGGTTCTCCAGTCCTAGTTGTGCCCGGTCTCCGGCTTCACACTAGGGCAGGCACTACCCTCGGTAAGGTCCCAGGGGCCAGTGTTGGAGCGTCCTGTTGCCGGGTAACCGTTTCAACAGACGCCTCCCTTCATTGGCTGGTTCACGGAAGGAAAAGGAGTGGAGTAGTTCTCCCTACGGGGCTGGCGCTAGGGTATTCAGGCCTAGTTGTGCCCGGTCTCCGGTTTCACACTAGGACAGGCGCTACCCTCGGTGTGGGCTAGTGGGTACTCGTTCCCCAAAGTGTCTAACCAGACGCAGTGAGAGTTCCCTCGAAAGGGAACTGCTCGGGTTACGACTGTAACCCTTGTTCCCTGAGTAGGGAACGAGCACTGCGTCTCGTTACCACACCTCGGCACGCCTGGAGCGCATGCTTCAGAGCAATAGCTGCCGTTTCAATGCGCCGGCTCGCCCTTTATACTTCCGGGTACGCCGTCACGATGACGTCATCACGCACGACCAATCAGATTGGGCTAGTTTCTATACGGACTTCAGATTCGCTAGTGCTTAGGGAGTATCCCCAAAGTGTCTAACCAGACGCAGTGCTCGTTCCCTACTCAGGGAACAAGGGTTACAGTCGTAACCCGAGCAGTTTTCTTTTCCTGAGGTAGGCCCAAACATGTTTGTCAATTGGATTGTTTCTGTTATTGCTATATATGCAATGTTTTATTTATTTATATGGACAGGCCATCATTCATTCATCAATACTTACCAAAAGTTGCTCCTGCTCACGCTCTCTCTGCAAGATTCTGTAATTCAGATTTGACTTTGCACAACTACTAGAAGACTTACAACTGTCAGACAGGTTGCTCACGTCACATCTACGTCGTCAAGCTCAGTCTGAGGCTGTGCAGTACGCTCAGCCATCAGGAAGTGAGTGCTTCTAATTTACTTCACTTTTCTGCGTTGAAGTCTATGGGGTCGCTGTGTCCATTTCTATTACTGTCTATGACTCCGAGTCTGCAGCTTCATGATGTGGCCTCGCTCCAGCTACCGAAGCAATGACACACATCTGAGTCTAGAAGAAGAAGAAGAAGAAGAAGAGAAGTGAGCGAGGGAAGAACATAAACATGAGAAGTGGAACACAGCCGTTCATTCTGCTCTAAATCTGATGTTTTCACACTGTGAGTACATTTATCATTTATTAGGAGAAATATAAATCCAAACGACTAAACGAGTCGGTTCATTTAATGAATCACTCAGAAATGCATCAAAATGAACCAAATGATGTTGTTCATTACCAGTGTTGGGGGTAACGCATTACAAGTAACTTCAGTTACGTAATAATATTACTTTTTCCAAGTAACTAGTAAAGTAACGCATTACTTTTCAAATTGACAACAAAATATCTGAGTTACTTTGTCACATTAATTTGACTGACAGCTCTCCTGCCCCCATGTTGAGAAGAATAAGTGCAGAGGCGTTGTGTGTAAACATGATGGTTATTGTAGATCCAGATTAAATGTGTGCATTTATTTATCTCACTTGCACAATAAAGATTCTGTACTCCTCAAAATGAATAAAATCAGTCAAATGCAAAATCAGAATACTATGCAAACCTCCAATAATTAAATGTTAAATAAAACAACTATTTTTATGCATTTAATCTACCTTTATATTTAATGTACCAATGTCTTGCTGCTGACCTTTGATGATGAAAATTACTAGATTTTTTTTTTTGTAAAACTTTTTTCTCCAGCATCCTATTCTACCATTATCCAGAATGGCAGCACAGCAGAGCTGCGCCCTCTACTGTTCATGCGTGAATTTGCATTTTATTATTTCAATTTTGGTATGAAGAGGTCTTTACAAAAATATAACTTTTTTGTTATAAAAAAAACAAAACTAAGCCCAGCCCAGGTGAGAAAAAGTAACGCAAATGTAACGTAACACATTACTTTTCTTAAAAAGTAACTAAGTAACTCAATTAGTTACTTTTTAAGGGAGTAACGCAATATTGTAATGCATTACTTCTCCAACACTGTTCATTACGCTCGTGAAATGTAAACTCATTACTGACTGGTTTCCACATTACAATTTGTGAAGATTATGAGTTGTTTTCATTTTATGTAGTGAAAAAATGAAACATGTTAAACACTTTTAAATCATATCCAAGAGCAACATAAGCAGCTGGAGGAGTTGAATTGTTTCTAAACAGTTGTTTGAGCAAAACACTTAAAGGGTGAAACATGAAACCCCTAAACACATTTTTGAGACATTCACAGATATGGACATGCTGCACTTCGCTGAAAACACTAAAAACACTCATACATTTTGCCAATAAGTGGAAATTGGTTATTTTTGCGTTTTCTGAGCAATTTCTTTCTTCTGGGTTGAAAAGCAAAGTTTCACTACTCCCACTTTTCCACAGCTTCACACGCCCATTTTAGAGAGTTTTTGCAACTCTGAGGCATGAACGACCAGACTAAAACAAGGGGCTTTCATGACACCTTAAAGCTGGATAATTGTGATTGTGAGTGTGATGATCATCTGCTAAATGAGCAACAGCGACCACAATTCACACCTACAGTCAGTGAAGCCGCTCCCACAGCCGTTCATGAGAGTTTAAATGCTGGGAATATTCCCATCTTCCCACAGGAGAAGAAGCAAGCAAGCAGGAGGAATTACTCCAGGAGAAACTACAGACATACTATTGTAAAGATGGAGTTTGAGGAAGAACCCTGCAGAATAAAAGACGAAGAGACCAGTGTTGGGGGTAACGTATTATGTAATTGATGAGTTATGTAATCAGAGTTATGTAATCAGATTACTTTTTCAAGTAACTAACACATTACTTTTAAAATCTACAACAAAATATCTGAGTTACTTTTTCAAATAAGTAAAGCTAGTTATTTTGTTCTCCCATTTATTGACGGACAGCTCTCTTGTCCCAGTGTTGAGAGGAATCGTAAGTGCAGAGGCTTTGTGTGTGAACATGATGGTTATTGTAGTTTTAGACTAAATGTGAGCAGGCATTTACTCATCTCACTTGCACAAAGATCCAGTATTCCTCAAAATGAATCAAATCAGTCAAATGCTAAATCAGAATACTACGCAAACCTCCAATAATTAAATATGTTGAATAAAAATATAAAAGCTAACAAGCCTATAGGTGAGAAAAAGTAACACACAAATAACGTAACACATTACTTTTCTAAAAAAGTAGTGCAATTAATTACTTTTAAAAGGAGTAACTCAATATTGTAATGAATTACTTTTTACATTTTGAAAAGACAGAGGAACGAACAGGTTTTGTTTCATTCTCTTTAATGAGGAACATTTAGAGGAAAACTTTGATCATTTGGGGCTCTCTGAATTTATTTTTATTTCTAATTTTTAGACGTGATGGAAGTGAATGAAGGCAAAAGGCATCATTTTCAAAAGAAGATACAAAATGGAGATGGAAACAAAGTCGTTTCACAGACTAAAAAGAATTTCACCCAAAAACAAGCTGGAAAATCTGAAGTCAACGGATCTTTCCCCTGCTCTCAGTGTGGAAAGAGTTTTACTCACAAAAATGCTCACAAAGAGCATCTGCACCGTCACTCTGGAGTGAGATCATTCAGCTGTGATCAGTGTGAGAAAACATTTGTTGTGGAATCAAACTTAAGAAGACACCTTAAAACTCATGCTGATGTGAAGCCTCACTTTTGTTCTTTTTGTGGAAAGAGTTTTTCACAACTGAGCTCTTTAAAATTGCATGAGCGTATTCATACTGGCGTGAAACCTTATTTGTGCTTTGACTGTGGGAAGACCTTCATCACATCCAGTGCCTTACAACAGCACCAGAGAATTCACACTGGAGAGAAACCGTACAAGTGCCCAGACTGTGGGAAGAGTTTCTTTCAGTCAGGAAACCTGAAAGATCATCAGAAAGTTCACACTGGAGAGAAACCGTACAAGTGCTCACACTGTGGAAAGAGTTTTTCTCGGTCAGGAAACCTGAAAACACATGAGAGAGTTCACACCGGAGAGAAGCCACACCAGTGCTCTTCATGTGGGAAGAGTTTCACCCATTCATCTAGTCTACAGTATCATAAGAAAACGCATTGCCAGAAGGCGTCTAAATGAGCAAATGTTCATGTTCGGATCCATCACTCACAAATAATACACTTACAAGTAAATAATTTGCCATTCAGATTCAGCAAAAGCTGGAATTTAGGAAACCATAGTGATTTAAGAGGGTCATTTGCTAAAACTAGTAGTGAAGTTTGATCATTTGTCAAAGGACATTTTGGCAGGGTCAGTAATAGTTCATGAAACTAGTGTTGCTGTAAAATGTTGTGATTTATGAAGAGATTTTTGTTAAGGAGTTCACATTTTGAAAATATTTTTTTGCATTTGCAGAAATGCTCTGTACATTTTGAGACTAAGAAAAATAAAAAGGAACACATGACATGATGAATAAACTTGTTTACATGAAATCAAGGGAAACGTCTTGGGTTGCTTGACTTGTAAGACACTGATTAGCTGGTTCAGCTGTGTTTATTTGGGGTTGGAGCTAAACTCTGCAGGACAGCGGCCCTCCAGGACCGAGTTTGGAGATCCCTGAACTATACCAATGTATTTTAAATGCATTTATTTCATACTAAGTATACTACAAACCATTAACATATTTACTGACATAATGCTTGAGACTTACTGATATAAATATTATAATTAAACTTAAGTTGGACATTAGCACTATTTCTGGATAACTAAAGAAACATAATTTTTTTCAATCATATTAAGTAAATAAATATGCAAATGTATTTGTAGTATACTTTGCATAAATGTATTTCAAATACACTTCAGTATATTTATTTTTCACTAGCGTAGAGACAAATTGCCATTCAGTTGTGATTTACCTAAAACTATAGTTATTTCTGTCACTAAAGACTAGCATAATTTACTTCAAATATATATTTAATTCAAATATATTATATATTTTGACTTAATTTTAAAGTTAGATAACTATTATTAATAAAAAATTTAGATATTTCAAGATTTACCTTAAAAACTCCAGAACTTTGCCTTGAGCAAGTTGTCTGATTTAGATTTCTCACAACAAAAATAAAGTCACAGTCTGATAAACACAATTAAATCAGTTAAAGATACACTATAACTTTTGGCCTTTAAAGGATTAGTTTACTCCAGAATTAAAATTCCATGATAATTTACTCACACCCAAGTTCCCCTTCGAGGGAACTCGCACTGCGTCATCGTGTGATGACATTTTGGGAACGCCCTCAGCGTTACGCATCTGAAGTATGAATGAAATCAAGCCAATCTGGTGGTGCGTCATGACGTAGTAGATGACAGCATACCCGGAAGATACAAAGGGACGCTGATGCAGATGCAAACACACGGCAGCTTTTCGCTCTTCAGCTGAAGCGCTCTGTGTTTTTGTCTCTGTCTATTTGGTGTTGTTTGTCTACCAACATTGCAAGCATATAGTGAGGGCTCAGTTTAGGAGATGTGTGCATCCGTGTCCGCGTTTCCTTTCGGGCACGGACACACATCTGATGTGTGTGCAATGCCTGGGCGTGCAGCACGCTAGAGTGGCTCTCGAGGGAGCCGCCTGTAACGAGTGTGATCAGCTGCCGCTCACGGTGTTGCGCTCACGGCTGGCCGTGTTCGATGAGACCAGCCAAGCCCGCGATCCCCAGGGATCTGGGCCCGCCGCTGCTGAGGCACGGTTGTTCCGATGTTCTCCCGCCCCGTGCGGAAGCCCGCGATGCGGCTTCTTCCCGCGAGGCGGAGAACCCGATGCTTCAGCTGTCCGGCTCCGAGGAGTCGGATGGGCGGAGCATCGAGGCGGGTGACGTGGAAGCTCAGCTATCGCGTCACACACCCGCTCAGGAGGAGCTACTGGAGGTTTTGACCCGCGCTGTGGCAACATTGAATGGCCACAGGAAGAGCCTGAAATTCAGCCGCCCAGTAAGCTGGATGAAAGGTTCTTCAAGCGTGGGTCTCAACCTCCACGCTGGGGCCTGCCATTTTTTCAGGATCTGCACAATGAGTTGTGTAGATCCTGGGAAAAACCCTACTTGGCCAGACTTTCCTCCCCTCAAGCACTTGAATTTGGGAATGTGCTGGGGGCGGCCGAGCGGGGTTATGGGATGCTGCCTCGGGTGGAAGATGCTCTCGCGAGCTACCTCTCTCCCGAGGCCGCTTCGTCCCTCAAGGCCCCGGTGCTACCCACCAAGCTATGCCGGGACAGTTCGCGCTGGTGGGTAGGGCTTACATGGCGGCTGGGCGGGCTGGTAGTTGTCTGCACACTATTGCGGTGTTGCAGGCCTATCCTCAAGGAGCTGGACGAGGGGGAAGGTCCGTCTCCCGACGACATCCTTGAGCTGCGGAAGGCCACCGATTTGTCTCTCCGGATCTGTTACAGTCCTGCCCCTGTTTTTAACATTAGTTCCTTTTGAGTCAATTCTAGGTCCAATTCCTCCTCGGTGGGCGGAGTTGCCTTATTGAAGATCAGCTGCACCTGTGGCAACTTATTTAAGGATTTCCTGGAGTTTGTCAAAGTCTCTCATTTGTTTTGTGTCTTTGTGTGAAGGGTGGGTTATTGAGTTTGTGTTCCCATTATGTTTTCCACCACTCTACCAATCCCATTTCCAACCATTTATTGATTTGATGTTGTATTGATATTTGTTATCGTTTCCTTATGTTTTGACCCTAGACACGGTTTGTTTAACTTTAAATAAACTTATATGTTTCTTTAAGTAAACTCATTTTGTGGATTGTCCTCTTTATGTTATGACTTGGAGCCGGGTCGTAACATAAATTGGGGGCTCGTCCGGGATCAATAGTGGTTTGGAGTTGGGGTTTTATTTGTTGAGTGGAGTGTGGAAAAAGTTATTGGATTATTAGAGGTCTCCGGTTAGGTAGAGTGTTCCAGCTGGGTTGCTAGTCAATCCTTCCAACGGCACACTGTTTGTTTTTTTAGTTTGTTTTGTTAGTTTGTTATTTTTGAAGGTATCCCGGGTGGAGATTTAATCTCTGTTGGGGGTACGCTATTCAGGGCCTGGTTTTTGCCAGGTGACATGAAGTTCAGCGTTTAACCCTTTAGGCGCCAGAGGTTTTTTCCTAAAACGTTCGATTTTGACATCTTAATTTGAAAAGGCTATATCTTAAAAGTGATAAAAGATAGAGACTTTCTGTAAATTAGAGAAATATTAAGGATGACCCAAAGTTTATGTAGGGATTACATTGTCCCATCTAATTTGCATATTATGACGTCATATGGTGATGGTCACCTTGGATTATAGAATTTTCATGAAAAGTCACATGTTTAAATGATAAATGCAGCACTTCTTTCCCCCAAAAATGTCCCTCACCTTCTGTATGGTATCTTGCACAATACTCAATGCTCAGGTAAATAGTAAATAGTAAACAAACTGTGTAAATCGTTACTAATAAATGGTAGAAACAAACCGAATGCATGTAACGGTTGGCCTTTTGCTGTAGAGACTTTCCATTTACTACATACATAGTTCTGATTCCATGTATGGGGCACATATATTATTCATATGACACACAAACACAAGTAGACAAGACCTGTTTAGTTCAAAAGCTCAGTCGCCACGGCAAGGCAGAGATCATGAGTGAGATGACGAGACAAGATGAGAGACAGATGCACGCGCGCGCCCGCCGAGTGTGCACAGTTCAGACTACTGTCATTGCCATTGTGACTCCACACCCTGCCTCCACGTTGCCCACTAACTGTATTTGCAATAAACCCGCCACGGTTCAGCTGTGTGAGACAAACGCTGAGAGTGTGTATGCAAAACGGGCGCGCGCGGCTCGCGCTCTCCATGCGCACCTCTCCTGCCCTGCCAACGCAAAAACGCGTGCGGTGTGAAGCCGGCGTAACACGCCTGCTAACTTCACAATGAACACTCCGACCCCGCGAAACACCACTGTGTTCCCACCACTGACATTGGGCAAAGGACCATCTACATTGGGCAAAGGATTCACCGTTTGTGCTTGGTGTAGGATTATACTTTCACTTTCAGAATCACGGCAGATATTCCCCTTCAAAATCAGGTTTGAATAGAAGACCCAACACTTCATTGTGGGTAAGCTTTATTGATGCCATTAGAAAATAATAATCTAATGCAAATACTCACTGACATTGACAATATTGCTCTGATAAAATGGTTCACGCGCACACTCGCTCCGCGTTTGCTCGCACTGATTCAATGCGCTCTTGCTCGAAGATTTTGTATAGAAGCATTACTTTTTTTTGAGTCAGGGATGAAGTATGACATGTCTGACATCTAGTGGAGGGGGGGTCAAACGAAATTTGACACCCTATTTGACAAAATCGGCCGTTTTATTCAGTGCCGCATCTTGTCGAGTAAACTCGACCGTGGCGCCTAGAGGGTTAAAGTGGCCCCGAGCCTGGTAAGCCTTTGAAGATTAGATAGTTTTTCTTATTTTTTCTGATGTACCGGAGTTGTTGTCTAAAATATCCAGGTTCAGTGGTGGGGTGTTTAGCATCAATGATGAGTTTGGGGAAATTGTGTTTTGTTTGAGAGAGCAGGATTTTTTTCTCATACCCACTTCCTTCAAATTGGTAAGTAATTTTGCACCAGTAACCAAAGTTGTTAGGCATGTTGAAGTTTTAAGTAACATGCAGTTTTTGGTAACATGCAGTTTAATGCTAGGTTGTTGAATTTGGTCAGCAATTTAGGCATGATTTTGTGACTTGTGAGTTGGTTTTTTTTTAGTAGGAGTCCTATATTGTTAGCATGTTACCTATTGATAGGGTTTTGTTAAACCTTTTGTAGCCTTCGGGTAAGTGATTGACTGGTCAACTTGGTGTAGAGTAAATTACTGTTTAGTAGCTTGGTGGAAATGGAGTTGTTCATAAGTTTAAATCCTTTTTTTTGTGGAATATGTTTGAAGGGATACTGTGGTGTTTATGGAAACTCATTAGGTAGCTACTGTTGTGAAGGTGTATAATTTAGCCATGGCTTCTAATGTGGAAGACTTTTTGAAAGAACCTTCTGAGGAATCACTTGAAAAGTGCACTAAAGAGCAGCTGTTACTAGTTGCTGCTCATTATGATATTGAGCTCACTAGTACGGATAAGAAATTGAAAGAGTCGATCTTAAAAAGCTTAAAGGGCACTTTAGAGAAAAAAAAAGTTTTTAGTGAAAAATTGCAAGTGCCAGGTATTGTTGTTAGCAGTGAAGTTAAGCTGAAAGAGATGGCGTTACGAGAAAAAGAGCTAGATTTGGAGTTAGTGAGGTGTCGTTTAGCTCAAGACCAAATCGCTTTGAAAGAGAAAGAGCTGCAGGGAGAATTTGAGATGGGGAAATTGGAAGGAGAGGAAAGGGAGCATGAGCGTGCTTTTGTCCTTAAAAAAATGGAGTTGGAGTTGGCAGGTAGGGGACTTGAGGGTCAGCCGCCTGTTTCACCTTATGGGGGTTCCTCCGAGTCTTCTCCAAGGGTAGAGCAAGTTTTTGATATTGGGAGGCATATTAAAATGGTTCCTCCTTTCTCTGAAAGGGAGGTAGAAAAGTATTTCTCCCACTTTGAGAGAGTTGCGACTACGTTGAAGTGGCCAAAAGAGTTTTGGACGCTGCTTTTACAATGTGTGCTTACGGGTAAGGCTCAAGAAGTTTATTCAGCCCTTAGTTTAGAACAGAGTGCTGTATATGACACTGTTAAAACTTCCATCCTTCATGCTTACGAGTTAGTGCCCGAAGCATATCGGCAACGTTTCCGAAATTACATTAAAAGCGAAAAGCAGACGTTTGTAGAGTTTGCTCGGGAAAAAGAGAACATGTTTGATAGGTGGTGTGCTGCTAAACAGGTCAAAACTAAAGAACAGCTTAGGGATTTAGTTCTTTTAGAGGAGTTTAAGAATTGTGTCCCTGAGGGTCTAGTTACTTACTTGAATGAACAGAAGGTTTCCAAGCTATGTGATGCAGCAGTTATGGCTGATGAATTTGCGTTAACCTATAAGGGGGGGTTTGGAAACCGTGACCCAAAAGGAAACAACTATCAGGGGCGAGGTAAGTTGGTTCTGTCTGGATCTAGTTCTGTTCCAACCTCTCCTAGTAAATATGAGGCAGTTTCAGCTAGGGCAAATGTTATTTGTTTTTATTGCAAAAAACCAGGGCATAAGATATCTGAGTGCTTTGTTCTCAATAAGAAAGCAAAATTTACCAAGCCAGTTGGGTTAGCCACTGCCAGCCAATTTCCTTTTTTGACAGATGATGAAGGTTTTGAGCACTGTTCTCTGAAAGGTGAGAACTTGGAAAGTAGAGATAGTGCCTCCGATTTTACTCCTTTTCTAACAACTGGAGTTGTATCTTTATCAGGGCAGGATGGTTGTGTTCCGGTGCGTATTCTCAGGGATACGGGATCTGCGCAATCGTTACTTCTTGAGGGGGTTTTACCTCTTTCTGACCAGACTGATACCGGAGCTCAAGTGTTGGTAAGAGGGGTTGAAATGGGTTGTACTATTGTCCCTCTACATCATATTGTGATAAAGTCCCCCTTGGTTTCGGGTCAGGTAGTAGTAGGGGTACTACCTTCTTTGCCAATTGCAGGGGTTTCCTTCATTTTGGGGAATGATTTGGCTGGAGTTAAAGTTATTCCTAGCCCTCAAGTTACTAACATACCTAGGGCAAGTGAGAGCCTTGATGAGCTGTCTCAGTCTTTTCCTGAGGTTTTCTCAGTGTGTGCAGTGACACGTGCCATGTCTAAACAGACTCTTAAATCCACCGATGAAGGGGATCTAGGTTTTAATTTGGCCGATACTTTTTTTGGAGAGTGTGATTGGAAGGATGAAGATAAAGACGTGCCTGTTGAAACTCATATAGTGATGGATAAGGACGAGTTAGAAACATCTAAGGAGATTCCATACAAAGAATCATTAGTCACAAGGGATCAACTCATTTCAGAGCAGGGTAAAGACTCTTCTTTATCTTCGCTGTTTGATGAACTGAGTACTGAAGAAGAGGTGAATAAGCTGTCATCTGGGTTTTTCCAGAAGGGAGGTGTATTAATGAGAAAATGGCGCCCTCAATCTTTATCTGGACAAGATGAGTGGTGCAATGTCTTTCAGGTGGTGGTACCTCAGGTTTTTCGCAAAGAAATCTTCAAACTAGCGCATGACTGTAATATGGCAGGGCACCTTGGTATAAATAAGACATACAATCGTATATTGCAGAATTTCTATTGGCCTGGTCTAAAAAAAGATGTAGTTTCTTATTGTAAGACATGCCATATTTGCCAGGTGACGGGTAAACCCAACCAAACCATACCGGTTGCTCCTTTGCATCCCATTCCAGCTTTTGAGGAACCTTTTGGTAGAGTTTTAGTGGATTGTGTTGGTCCATTACCTAAAACCAAACGTGGCCACCAATATCTGTTAACGGTTATGTGTGCTTCTACTCGCTTCCCAGAGGCCATTCCTTTAAGGAAGATAACAGCTCCCGCGGTAGTACAGGCCTTACTGAAGTTTTTTTCAATGTTCGGGCTTCCTAAAACCGTTCAGTCTGATCAAGGGTCCAATTTTATGTCCAAGATTTTTAAGCAGGTGCTGGATCAGCTAGGTGTTTCACATTGCAATTCTAGTGCTTACCACCCAGAGTCCCAAGGAGCCCTTGAGAGGTTTCATCAAACCTTGAAGACCATGTTAAGAACCTATTGTCTTGAGTTCAAGAGGGATTGGGATGAAGGAGTGCATTTCATGCTTTTTGCAGCCAGGGAAGCTGTACAGGATTCTCTGGGGTTTAGTCCTGCTCAATTGGTCTTTGGACATAAGGTCCGTGGTCCTTTGCAATTGTTGAAGGAGAAATGGTTGGCGGAGGCTTCCGATTCTTCTAATCTACTGGACTATGTTAGTTATTTTCGCTATCGGCTTAGTAAAGCATGGGAAATTGCTCGTACTAATCTTACTGGGTCACAGAGAAAGATGAAGAGCTGGTATGACAAGTGGGCTAAAGAGCGCCATTTTTCAGTAGGAGATCAAGTTCTAGCTTTGCTTCCTCAAGGTATGCTGGTTCCAAAAACGCGTCTGAGAGTAAGTTCAGCAGAGGTGTCAAAAGTATTCGCATTCATTACTCAGGTAGAAGTATAGATACTAGGGTTTAAAAAGACTTCTGTAGAAGTAGAAGTATCAACTCAAGCTTTTTACTCAAGTAAAAGTGTAAAAGTATTGGTTTCAAAACTACTTAAAGTATAAAAGTAAAAGTAATGTGAGGGGAAAAAATGCCATTAAAGGGGTAGTTCACCAAAATTGAAAATTCTGTCATCATTTACTCACCCTCAAGTTGTTCCAACCGGTATGAGTTTCTTTGTTCTGAAGATATTTTGAAGAATGTTTGTAACCAAGCAGATAGAGCAACCATTGACTGCCATAGTAGGGGAAAATGTTATGGCAGTCAATGGTTGCATATAATCTGCTTGGTTACAAACATTCTTCAAATATTCTTCATTTTTCCCCACAGGATGTTCTCAATGGGAAACCATCAAAGTGGTTCCCCCTAAAGCCGCGTGTGCCAGTCTACATGGACAGTGAGCAGCAGCAGCCATTCTTTTGAACACCTCAAAGCTCTGCTGGTTAAGTCTAAAACTCAACTGAACTTCACAGATGAAGAGTTCATTTGTAGTTTTCTTTTCCTGAGGTAGGCCCAAACATGTTTGTCAATTGGATTGTTTCTGTTATTGCTATATATGCAATGTTTTATTTATTTATATGGACAAGCCATCATTCATTCATCAATACTTACCAAAAGTTGCTCCTGCTCACGCTCTCTCTGCAAGATTCTGTAATTCAGATTTCACTTTGCACAACTACTAGAAGACTTACAACTGTCAGACAGGTTGCTCACGTCACATCTACATCGTCAAGCTCAGTCTGAGGCTGTGCAGTACGCTCAGCCATCAGGAAGTGAGTGCTTCTAATTTACTTCACTTTTCTGCGTTGAAGTCTATGGGGTCGCTGTGTCCATTTCTATTACTGTCTATGGCTCCGAGTCTGCAGCTTCATAATGTGGCCTCGCTCCAGCTACCGAAGCAACGACACACATCTGAGTCTAGAAGAAGAAGAAGAAGAGAAGTGAGCGAGGGAAGAACATAAACACGAGAAGTGGAACACAGCCGTTCATTCTGCTCTAAATCTGATGTTTTCACACTGTGAGTTCATTTATCATTTATTAGGAGAAATCTAAATCCAAACGACTAAACGAGTCGGTTCATTTAATGAATCACTCAGAAATGCATCAAAATGAACCAAATGATGTTGTTCATTACCAGTGTTGGGGGTAACGCATTACAAGTAACTTCAGTTACGTAATAATATTACTTTTTCCAAGTAACTAGTAAAGTATTGTAACGTACCGTAACGTAATGCATTACAAATGTAACGTAACACATTACTTTTCTTAAAAAGTAACTAAGTAACTCAATTCGTTACTTTTTAAGGGAGTAACGCAATATTGTAATGCATTACTTTTTAAAGTAACTTTCCCCAACACTGTTCATTACGCTCGTGAAATGTAAACTCGTTACTGACTGGTTTCCACATTACAATTTGTGAAGATTATGAGTTGTTTTCATTTTATGTAGTGAACAAATGAAACATGTTAAACAGTTTTAAATCATATCCAAGAGCAACATAAGCAGCTGGAGGAGTTGAATTGTTTCTAAACAGTTGTTTGAGCAAAACACTTAAAGGGGGAAAAATGAAACCCCTAAACACATTTTTGTGACGTTCACAGATATGGATATGCTGCACTTCGCTGAAAACACTAAAAGCACTCATACATTTTGCCAATAAGTGGAAATTGGTTATTTTTGTGTTTTTCTGAGCAATTTCTTTCTTCTGGGTTGAAAAGCAAAGTCGCACTACTCCCACTTTTCCACAGCTTTACACGCCCATTTTAGAGAGTTTTTGCAACTCTGAGGCATGAACGACCAGACTAAAAAAGGGGCTTTCATGACACCTTAAAGCTGGATAATTGTGATTGTAAGTGTGATGATCATCTGCTAAATGAGCAACAGCGACCACAATTCACACCTTCAGTCAGTGAAGCCGCTCCCACAGCCGTTCATGAGAGTTTAAATGCTGTAAATATTCCCATCTTCCCACAGGAGAAGAAGAAACAAGCAGGAGGAATTACTCCAGGAGAAACTACAGACATACTATTGTAAAGATGGAGTTTGAGGAAGAACCCTGCAGAATAAAAGATGAAGAGACCTGTGTTGGGGGTAACATATTTAGTCATTTATGAGTTATGTAATCAGATTACTTTTTCAAGTAACTAACACATTACTTTTAAAATGTACAACAAAATATCTGAGTTACTTTTTCAAATAAGTAAAGCTAGTTATTTTGTTCTCCCATTTATTGACAGACAGCTCTCTTGTCCCAGTGTTGAGAGGAATCGTAAGTGCAGAGGCTTTGTGTGTGAACATGATGGTTATTGTAGTTCTAGACTAAATGTGAGCAGGCATTTACTCATCTCACTTGCACAAAGATTCAGTATTCCTCAAAATGTATCAAATCAGTCAAATGCTAAATCAGAATACTACGCAAACCTCCAATAATTAAATATGTTAAATAAAAATATAAAAGCTAACAAGCCTATAGGTGAGAAAAAGTAACACACAAATAACGTAACACATTACTTTTCTAAAAAAGTAGTGAAATTAATTACTTTTAAAAGGAGTAACTCAATGAATTAAATACCGAATTAAATACTTTAATCTGGGTCATTGCCCTACAGTAGAATGTGTGGTTTTAACATGTAAAAGAAGCAAAGAAAAGACAACATTTGCTTTAAAATAAAATAAAAAACATTTGTAATGAATTACTTTTTACATTTTGAAAAGACAGAGGAACGAACAGGTTTTGCTTCATTCTCTTTAATGAGGAACATTAAGAGGAAAACTTTGATCATTTGGGGCTCTCTGAATTTATTTTTGTTTCTAATTTTTAGACGTGATGGAAGTGAATGAAGGCAAAAGGCATAATTTTCAAAAGAAGATACAAAATGGAGATGGAAACACAGTCGTTTCACAGACTAAAAAGAATTTCACCCAAAAACAAGCTGGAAAATCTGGAGTCAAAGGATCTTTCACCTGCTCTCCGTGTGGAAAGAGTTTTACTCAGATAGGAAACCTTAAGAGACACATGAGGATTCACACTGGAGAGAAACCATTCACATGCTCTCAGTGTGGAAAGAGTTTTACTCAGATAGGACACCTTGAGTTACACATGAGGATTCACACTGGAGAGAAACCATTCACATGCTCTGAGTGTGGAATGAGTTTCACATATAAACCAAACCTTAAGAGACACATGAGGATTCACACTGGAGAGAAACCATTCACATGCTCTGAGTGTGGAAAGAGTTTTACTCAGATAGGAAACCTTGAGTTACACATGAGGATTCACACTGGAGAGAAACTATTCACATGCTCTGAGTGTGGAATGAGTTTCACATATAAACCAAACCTTAAGAGACACATGAGGATTCACACTGGAGAGAAACCGTTCACATGCTCTCAGTGTGGAAAGAGTTTTACTCATAAAAATGCTCACAAAGAGCATCTGCGCCGTCACTCTGGAGTGAAATCATTCAGCTGTGATCAGTGTGAGAAAACATTTGTTGTAGCATCAGACTTTAGAGCACATCTTAAAGTTCATACTGGTGTGAAGCCTCATTTTTGTTCTTTTTGTGGAAAGAGTTTTTCACAACTGAGCTATTTAAAAGTGCATGAGCGTATTCATACTGGTGTGAAACCTTATATGTGCTTTGACTGTGAGAAGACCTTCAGTTCATCCAGCGAGTTAAAACAACACCAGAGAATTCACACTGGAGAGAAACCGTACAAGTGCTCACACTGTGGGAAGAGTTTCTCCCAATCATCTAGTCTACAGACTCATAAGAAAAAGCATTGCCCGAAGGCGTCTAAATGAGCAAATGTTCATGTTCGGATCCATTACTCACAAATAATACACTTACAAGTAAATAATTTGACATTCAGATTCAGCAAAAGCTGGAATTTAGGAAACCATAGTGATTTAAGAGGGTCATTTGCTAAAATTAGTAGTGAAGTTTGATCATTTGTCAAAGGACATTTTGGCAGGGTTAGTAATAGTTCATGAAACTACTGTTGCTGTAAAATGAAGAGATTTTTGTTAAGGAGTTCACATTTTGAAAATATATTCTTGCATTCAAATCTTTTTTTTGCTTTTTTTTTGCATTTAAAGAAATGTTCTGTACATTTTGAGACTGTCACAGTGTCGGGTTTGTGTTTCCCCGGGTAGCCCCTAGAGGTCCTCCTTCCCCACGGTGTCATTCACGCTTAAACTACATTTCCCATCATCCTGTCTGTCACTCATTTGATAATTGCACACAGCTGTTTCCCGTCACCTTGTTAGTATCTGTGTGTATATATACCCTGTTTGGTTCTGTGTTGTCATGGAGTCCTTGTTATATGTCACGTCACTTTCTAGATCTGGTTCTCTGTTTCTTGTGTTCGTTTTCATGTTTGGATTGACTATTTGGAATTATACCCTTGCCTGGACTGGTTGTGAGTACGGATTACCCTATTAAAGATACTGCAAATGGATCTTACTGTTTCCTGTGTGTGATCGTGACAGAAGGACTCCATCATAAATAGGTCCAGCAGTATGGGTATGCATCTCTCTTCCCCAGCTACCGAGAAGGAGAGGAGAAGGCATGCTCAGTCTAGAGAAGTTCCGCCTCGTATGAACATTTTCCAGTGCTTTGCATTGTGGGCTCAGATCACGGAGGAGACCACTAGGCTCCCCGTGAATTCCAAGGAGACTGCAGCGTCGACTCTCTCTAGAAAACTGCGGGGGAGAAGGAAGACTCCTTCCGTGACTGTGCCGGCGGACCCTGTTCCGGTGGTTCCAATTCCAGTGGATCCTGTTCCGGGGGTCCCTAGCTCAGTAGGTCCGAGACGGAGGAGGAGGAGGAGAAAGGTTCCCTCCATCTCTGTTCCGGTGGACCCAGTTCCGGTGGATCGTGTTCCGGTGGATTCTGTTCCAGTGATCCCAGTTCCAGTGGATCGTGTTCTGGTGGACCCAGTTCCGGTGGTCCCGAGTCCTGACACGGCCTGGAGGGCTGTGATGGGATTCTTCATGGGAGCAGTCCTGCGTGCCTGGGAGGAGCACAGGGTTTCCTCTGGCGTGGTCCCTGCTCCGGCGGTCCCTGCTCCGGCGGTTCCTGCTCCGGCGGTCCCAGTTCCGGCGGACCCAAGGCCAGAGACCATCCCGGCGGTTCCTGCCGTGTCCGGGCCTCCCGAACTCTGCGGAGCCGCCCTGGCCTCCCGAACTCTGCGGGCCGTCGGTTCAGCCATCACCCCCTGTTCCTGTTCCCCTTCAGGGACCTGGCCCACCATCCCTCCCCCTGATCCTCCACCGTTCCACCTCCCTCCTGGACTCTTGTTTTGTTTATAGTTGGGTCTTGGCGCGTCTGGTAGCCGCTCCGTAGAGGGGGGGGTTATGTCACAGTGTCGGGTTTGTTTCCCCGGGTAGCCACTAGAGGTCCTCCTTCCCCACGGTGTCATTCACGCTTAAACTACATTTCCCATCATCCTGTCTGTCACTCATTTGATCATTGCACACAGCTGTTTCCCGTCACCTTGTTAGTATCTGTGTGTGTATATATACCCTGTTTGGTTCTGTGTTGTCATGGAGTCCTTTTTATGTCACGTCACTTTCTAGATCTGGTTCTCTGTTTCTTGTGTTCGTTTTCATGTTTGGATTGACTATTTGGAATTATACCCTTGCCTGGACTGGTTGTGAGTACGGATTACCCTATTAAAGATACTGCAAATGGATCTTACTGTTTCCTGTGTGTGATCGGGACAGAGACTAAGAAAAAAAGGAACACATGATGAATAAACATGAAATCAAGGGAAACGTCTTGGGTTGGAGCTAAACTCTGCTGGACAGCGGCCCTCCAGGACCGAGTTTGGAGATCCCTGAACTAAACCAATGTATTTAAAATGCATTTATTTCATACTAAGAATACTACAAACTAGGGATGCAACAATACAGTTAGTCCACGGTTCAATACATACCTCATACCTGCAAACTCACAAGTGGTGAAAAAGGTGACGTTTCCGAATTAAATACTTTAATCTGGGTCATTGCCCTACAGTAGAATGTGTGGTTTTAACATGTAAACGAAGCAAAGAAAAGACAACATTTGCTTTAAAATAAAATAAAAAACATTTACACTATAGTGCTGGGCACTGAAACAAATTTGATTTGAATTTCAAATTACAAATTTGATTTGATATTGATTAACATGGGTACAGTACATAGCAAATTGTATGTACTGTACAGTGTGTGGATTTTTTGTGGTGTAATTCTCCTCAGTGTTATATTAGCTTTTAGCTACATACTTAAATCTGTATATTTGTGATATTTACCCCAGGGAGTTATTTACTTTATAAAGGCTATTTTTAACCTTATTAAATGTATACATCATCCTTCATGTCAAATTCTTACATTTGATCAAAACATTCAGTTATAATAATAAGACACTATAGGGCTGTTACCAATCAAATTAAATCATTTACACTGAAAAATTACAACGAAAAATGTTATGAGATTAATTGAATATACAAATAAGAAAACATACAATGATATTTTAAACATGAAACTAAACCGCCAGTAGGTGGCAGCAAGTGACCGTCTTAATGAGTGAGTCATTGAGTCGTTCATTGAAACGATTCATTCAAACACTGAATCATTCAGTAACAAAACACCACGCTGAGTGTTGCTTTCCTTTGGAACCATTTCCGTCAGTGAAATAGAACAAAAAACACGATAAGTAGATGATACTATACTTCTTGGTTGTAGATGGCGTTGGAGATTTGAGTGCTGGATCGAAGGAGACGTTGGAGACTGGAGACGAGACGAGGAGACAAGCTGGAGGCCGGTAAGTAGCGAGGGAGAGTCCTTGAATCAAATCAAATCAAATCAAATCACTTTATTTGTCACTCTACCATATGCACAAGTGCAACAGCAGGTGAAATTCTTAGGTGCAGTTCCGAGCAACATAGTAGTCATGACATGACATGTACAACATTTAAGCAACAACAGATTACACATCTGATGCGCACACAATTACTCACAGCACAGTATACACTACAATAAACAATAAATAATTTACACAATGTGAGTGTAGTTCTCACAGCTTTAAACAATATACACATACTTACAATATACATATACTTTAAACAATATACACTAAACATACACTAAACAATATACATTACGCTATAATAATAATAATAATATACAATTTATAGTATAAAATATTATTCACAGATTGAAAAATTGAAATCCAAAGTGCAATAGATGCTGTATGATAAATAAATGTGTATATAATGTGTGTGTATCTACAGTGGGTTGTGCTGAGTGATATTCTGTCCAGTGTGTGTTATGATACTGATGGATCAGGAGTTAAGTAGTCTAATTGCTTGTGGGAAGAAGCTGTTCTGAAGTCGGCTGGTGCGTGTTCTGATGCTACGGTACCGCCTGCCTGATGGGAGCAGTGAGAGCAGCCCATGGTTCGGGTGGCTAGAGTCTCTGATGATCCTCTGAGCTCTCTTCACACACCGCCTGGCGTAAATGTCCTGGAGGGAGGGAAGCTCACCTCCGATGATGCAGCTGGCCGTGCGCACTACCCTTTGCAGGGCCTTGCGGCTGCGGGCGGTACTGTTGCCGTACCAGGTGGTGATGCAGCCAGTCAGCAGGCTCTCTATGGTGCTGCTGTAGAAGCGTGTGAGGATGTGGCGGTTCATTCCAAACCTCCTCAGCCGTCGCAGGAAGAAAAGGCGCTGATGAGCCTTCTTCACAACGGCCTCGGAGTGGACGGACCATGAGAGTTCCTCTGTGATTTGGACACCGAGGAACTTGAAGCTGCTGACTCTCTCCACCGGTGCTCCATCGATGGTGATGGGGCGGTGTTTTCTCTCATTCCTCCTGAAGTCGACCACCAGCTCCTTGGTCTTGCTGACGTTGAGGGAGAGGTTGTGCTCCTGACACCACCGTGTCAGAGTGTGCACCTCCTCTCTGTAGGCCGTTTCATCATTGTCGGTGATAAGACCTACCACCGTCGTATCGTCAGCAAACTTGATGATGGTGTTGGAGCTGTGGGTTGCCACACAGTCATGTGTGTACAGGGAGTACAGGAGTGGGCTGAGAACGCAGCCCTGAGGGGCTCCAGTGTTGAGAGTCAGTGATGAGGAGATGTTATTGCCCATTCTGACCACCTGGCGTCTGTTTGACAGGAAGTCCAGGATCCAGCTGCATAACAGGCTGTTTAAGCCTAGAGCCCGGAGTTTAATGTCAAGTATGGAGGGCACAATGGTGTTGAATGCTGAGCTGTAGTCTACAAACAGCATTCTCACATATGTGTTCCTCTTTTCCAAGTGGGAGAGAGCAGTGTGTATAGTGGATGAAATGGCATCATCAGTGGAGCGGTTTGTGCGGTTTGCAAACTGCAGTGGGTCCAGTGAGGGGGGGAGAACAGAGCAGATGTGGTTTCTGACTAGTCTCTCAAAGCATTTACTGATGATGGGGGTCAGAGCAACAGGACGCCAGTCGTTTAAGCAGGTAGTTTTTGACTGCTTAGGTACAGGAACAATAGTGGACGTTTTAAAGCATTTGGGGACCACAGACAGGGAGAGGGACAGGTTAAAAATGTCCGTGAAAACTCCAGCCAGTTGGTGCGCGCACGCTCTGATCACGCGGCCGGGAATGCCGTCTGGACCCGCTGCTTTACGGACGTTCACCCGCCGGAAGGATCGGGTTACATCCGCTACAGATACGGAGAGTGCACTAACCTCTGTATCTTCAGCCGCGAGCTCTCTCCCCGCGAGGGCGGTGTTAGTTCCCTCAAAGCGAGCATAGAAGGTGTTTAGCTCGTCCGGGAGAGAGGCAGCGGTGTTCACGGTGGAGTTTGTGTTCCCTTTATAGTCCGTGATGGTGTTAATTCCCCTCCACATGCTTCTGGAGTCGGTGGTGTTGAACTGTCCTTCAATCTTGTCCCTGTACTGCCGTTTTGCTGCTCTGATGGTTTTCCGGAGGGCATAACTTGCTTGTTTATGCTCCTCCGCATTACCGGAGTTAAAAGTGAAGGTCCGCGCATTGAGTGCAGCGCGAACATCCCCATTTAGCCACGGCTTCTGGTTTGGGTACAGCCGAATTGTTTTGGTCGGAACAACGTCTTCTACGCACTTACTGATGAAACACGTTACGCTATCAGCGTAAACCTCGATGTCGTCATCAGAGGCCGACCGGAACATCTCCCAGTCCGCGTGATCAAAACAGTCCTGTAGCATAGAGTCTGATTGGTCCGACCAGCACTGGATGGTTCTGAGGGCGGGTGCTTCCTGTTTGAGTCTTTGCCTATATGCGGGCAAAAGGAGGATGGAAGCGTGATCCAATTTGCCAAATGGTGGGCGCGGGAGGGACTTGTAACAATCCTTGAAGGGAGAGTAACAGTGATCTAAGACGCGGTTCCCTCGCGTGTTGAAGTTAACATGTTGGTGGTATTTAGGTGCGATGCGCTTGAAGTTGGCTTTGTTAAAGTCCCCGGTCACAATAAACGCAGCCTCAGGATGCGCGGTTTCCTGCTCACTCACTGTCCTATACAGTTCCTTTAGTGCCCGGTCTGTGTCGGCTTGTGGGGGAATATACACAGCTGTGATGATGACCGCGGTGAATTCCCTCGGTAGCCAGAATGGTCGGCACAGAAGCATGAGAAATTCCAGATCAGGAGAACAGAAAGACTTGATAGAATGTACGTTCCTCTGATCACACCAGGATCGGTTGATCATAAAACACACACCCCCGCCTTTGCTTTTCCCGGAGAGATCTTTTTCTCTGTCCATTCGATGCACGGAGAACCCCGCGGTTTCGATGGCCGAATCTGGAATCTCAGCGGACATCCAAGTTTCTGTAAGGCAGATAATGCAGCAGTCCCTCGTGTCTCGCTGGAAAGAGATCCGCGCTCTCAGCTCGCAGAGTTTATTGTCCAGAGACTGAACATTTGCCAGTAAAATACTGGGAAGCGGGGGTCGGTTTGCGCGGCGTCTTACTCTGATGAGTACGCCGGCTCTCTTCCCTCTTCTCCGGCCGCGTTTGCGCGGTCGGGCCGCCCAGACAAAGGGATCCGCTGCTGTGTTTGTAAACGGCGGTTCGTCACTGAAGAATTTAAAGTCCGGTTTTCGGTGTGCGATTGCCGATCCAATGTCCAAAAGTGTCTGTCTGTCGTACGTAGTAAGGCAGACAACATCCAAGACAAAAAACACAGAAACTATAAACAGAACAAACAAAAAACTACAATGTTTCAGCAGAGCTCGCGACGTAGCGGCCATCCTCTGCGCCATCTTGACTTTTTTTCAACTTTTTTTCGCCATCTTGAGGTAAGCATAAGCGCGGCTTTGTGCAAACGAGACCAGACGGTGACTGAATGTGAGCTGGCAGTGATTACTCTCAGGAGAGGGTGTGCGCTGTGAGTGGGATAGGGTGGAGCCTGGCGTGCTTGTAACAATAATAAAGGTTTTAAGAGTTGAGATATTTTGCTTATTACGTTGGGTGTGGCTTCGGCCAAATGGTCTACCTCCTGCTGTCAATACAGGTCATATGGGACAGTGATTAATGTAAATTCCCATTGTTAACACGTTTCCATTTGAAAGAGATTCCTGTCTTGGTCTGAGGATTTAAGGAGATGTGGAAAAAGGGTCAGGGCGTGATACTGTAACCAGATCAGCGCATAATGCTATGCATTATGTATCCTATTTCCAGATGTCAGGTATGCATCTTTTACTCTTTACTTCAGAGCATTTCACGAGTTCACACTTACATCAAATTAAATAGAGTAAATATTATGCGTATTTGGCGTGCTGTCCGGGGGAGGGCTCCGGGCTCGGAATTTTGCCCGAACCCAGAGTACCCCCCAAAATGCAAGAACAGAGGACAGCCACCAGAAAACCCTCCCAAATACGCATATAATTGGTGGGCTGGCGTTTTGATACGCCTGGTTACTTTGACCAGGAGGGCCTGTGTTGCTTCTGATGGGATCAGCTCACGACATCGGGCGGACGAGCCCTACTTGCTGATGGCTGGAAGCAGCCTTAGTTTGGAACGTCTGGTCAGGAAGGCTCTTCCAACATCGAATAGGAGCCCAATGCTCACTGTATCAGATGTAAAACCTTACCTGCCGATAAATGAGAACAGCATGGTTGGAACAACTGGTCGGGAAGGCTCTTGCAACATCCAATGGGAGGCCAATGCTCACTGAATTGGATGGAAAAACCCTACCGGCCGAAAATGAGGAGCAGCATGGTTTGGAACAACTGGTCAGGAAGGCTTTTACAACATCCAATGGGAGGCCAATGCTCACTGTATCAGATGGAAAAAACCCTACCGGCCGATAATGAGGAGCAGCAACTGGTCGGGAAGGCTTTTACAACATCCAATGGGAGCCCAATGCTCAATGTATCAGATGGAAAAAACCCTACCGGCCAATAATGAGAAGCAGCATGGTTTGGAACTACCTGGCCGGGAGTACCCGTGTTGCCTCTGACGGGAACTCAGCTCCTGGCGGAACGGGCCCTACTGGCTGGTAAGTGTGGAGCAGTCAGAATTTGGAGTGACCGATCGGGAAGGTTTTTGCAACATCCAATGGGAGGCCAATGCTCACTGTATTGGACGGGGAAAAAACCCTACCAGTCGAAAGAAAAAGAGGAGCACATGATTTAATCTGCCCAACCAGAGGGACCCCCTACTGGCTGGTGAACGGGGTGAGTGGGTCCTATCGGCTGACGGCACGGTAAAGAAGAAGTGGAACACCCGGCCAGGAAGCTCTCGCCGACATCTGATGGAAGATCAATACTCGCTGTATCAGATGGGTAAGCTTCGCTGGCGGACAGGTGGAAGGTAAAGCATGAAAGTTCGCCCAGGAGAGCTCTTGCAGCATCCGAAAGGAGATCAATACTCGCGGTATCGGGTAAGCCTCGCTGGACGGAGGAAAGAGAAGGGATAGACATAGACCTGGAGAGCTCTGTGGTGTCCGAAAGGAGATCAATACTCACAGTATCGGACGAGCAAACCTCGTTGGATTGAAAGAGAAAAAGATTGATAGCAACTTGGAGGGCCCTCGCGGCATCCAATGGGAGAACAATTCTCAAGGCATCGGAAAGGGAATCCTCGCTAGTCAGAGAAAGGAGAAGATGGAAGCTGACCTGGAAGGCTTCCACGGCATCCGACGGAAATCAGCTCAAGGTGTCGGATGAGTGAGCCTTGCCAGATGAAAATGAGGAAAGGAATAGCCACTGTCCAGGAGAGCTCTTGCAGCATTCGACAGGAGATTAAGACTCGCTGTATTGAATGGGTGAGCCTTGCTAGATGGAAAAAAGAGAAAAGATAGGATAGGGTTTTTAATAAGGGTTGTTAATTAATAAGGGTTTGGTGAGCTTTTCTGATGTGGTATCGGTCGGTCCTGATGTAGCTTTGAAAAGCGTGAGAAGACCATCTTCCGAGAGCATCTAAACCGCCCAACTCAGCTGGAAGCTCACAGGCTGGTGGATGGGGGCGCGTTATTTGGAAACGGACGATCGGGAGGGCTCAGGCCGCATCTGATAAGAGATCAAGACTCGTGGCATCAGATGGGTGAGCCCTACCGACCGATTGATGGGAAGGCGTAATTAAAGAGAACGACTGACCGAGGGGCCCACCCGGCCTCCATCAGGATCAGTTTCCCGACGTCGGGTGAGTAGGTCCTATCGGCCAAAGGCACGGTGAAGGAGAAGTGAAAACACCTGGCCAGGAGAGCTCTCGCCGACGTCTGACGGGAGATCAAGACTCACTGTGTCAGACGGGTAAGTCTCGCTGGCAGACGGGTGGAAGGTAAAGCAAGTTCGTCCAGTAGGACTCCAGGGAAACCGCTTGGAGGATGCTGTTGAGTGATGCTTCAAGGAGGGGTCTTAGCGGGTGGTTTATGGGAATATCAGTTCTGAATAATGAGGTACTGGAGTTGGGAAAAGATCCGCCTCTGGAGCCAATGTCCTGAATTTCTGAAACAAAAAAAACGAGACAGGGTGTCAGCAATTAGGTTTTCGGTCCCTGGGACATGCTTCGCAATAATGATGAATTGATCGCAAGCCGAGATCCAGGTGAGACGTCTTAGAAAGGGCATCAGAGCGGTTGAATGAGAGCGGCCTTTATTAATGCACTGGACTGTTGCCTCATTGTCACAATGCACTAATATGCTGCTAGCCGCCCATTCTTTCCCCCACAGAAAAGCCGCGACTACAAGAGGGTAAAGCTCAAACAGAGCTGAAGACTGTAGCATGTCTTGAAACTGTGGTGGCCATGGAGACGTGAACCAGTGTCCTTGATAGAATCCCCCAGGGCCGATTGAAGGGGCTGCATCTGTGAAAAGTTGGATGTCAACAGGGGAAGAAACGAGATTGTTATAGAAAAAAGACAAGCCGTTCCACTGGTTTAGGAATGTTATCCATAGCCTAAGTTCGTCGCGACACGCCGTGGTTATTGGAATTTGGTCCTCCAGCGCGTGAACCGAAGATGCAAGTGAGAGAAGATGCGAGATGAAAGGGCGGCCTTGCGGAATGATGCGCATTGCGAAGTTTAAGTGACCTAGCAGTGATAGGAGTTTGTGTTTAGAACGGTGGGAGTCATCTAGAAAAGTAGATGCGATGAGAATTATCCTATCTATTTTCTCGATAGTATGTCGAAAATCTTGGGGCTGCTTTTACAACCGAATGGCGAAGTAGAATTTCTAAAACATTGTGGAAATATGTTTTCATCATTTCAAGTTCATCTTATCAATGTATGAGCATGTGATTGACTATTTATGATTTAAGTATTTATTTATTTAAAAAAAAATGTATGTTTACGTGTAATAATAGTTAATGAGGACACATTCACAAATTGGGTGTCACAATTCGTCCTGTGTGAGTGCCCATGTGAACCACCTGAGGGCACTCCACTCCAGACTGTCACTCCATCTAGGACTACATCACCCATAATCCTTTGCCCGGACTCTTCAACACCCATTGATTACATCCACCTGCACCTCATTTCCTAGTTAGCTCACCCTATATAAGCCTGTTCATTCTGTCAGTCATTGCCAAGTCTTGTTTTGTTATTTACTGCAATTCTGAGCATTTCCCTGGTTTCATGTCTGTCGGTTTTTGGATTTCTTGCCTGTCTCCCGGATTACCCTTTTGCCTGTCACTCCTGCCTTGTTTGCCTGTTTGGACTGATTTCCTGTGTATGACCTTTTGCCTGTACTTTTGACTACGATTGTGGATTACCCTTTTATTAAAAGCTGCATTTGGATTCTCAACCTCTGTCTCGGAGCAGTTTGTAACATTGGGTTAGTATTAAATAAACAATGTTTTAATAAAAAAATATTAAAGTGTTCAAATAATACACACATATTAAAAAGAACAATTGCTGGAAAAGTGCACTTACACACTGTAATTGTCTTACACACTATATTTAACAGGTATTGCCTGTTGTTTGTAAATGAAAAATATTCCTGCAGCCTAAGAACACCCTGCTGTGGAGGTCCGTGTCGAGAGCGGCCCAGTAAGCGCACTGGTTCCACTGGGTTAGCCGCACGGCACACTTCTCAGAGAAGAGTTTGTGGTATGTGTAAAAATGACCTCCCCCATAGGACAGCGCAAGCTCGGCTATGATTGCCAGATAATCATTCAGCTCGCGGCGCCTTTGGGGGAAAACTGAACAAATGATATTCGTGAAAAGGCAATCGAAAATTCAGGAAAAGAAAGTAAGCGGGATGAATGTGGGTTGGGTTTTTTTTTTTTTTTACTATTTGACGGTTTATGTCTGACACAGGAAACAGAGAGTGATGACAAATCAGTGTCCAAACCTGCCAGGATCTGTGCCCTGTTTTGGGCCACTGGAGGCGGCTCAGAGGAAACAGCGTTAGCTGGGACAGGCATCGGTGTTGCTGTGAGGAGAGAGAACGAAGATTTAGTTTGCAGAAGGCGGTTGGAAGAGAGAGGAACCGGGGCTGCGTCTGGAGCTTGGAAGGAAAAAATGTTAGGGGCATGAGAAAGAGAAGGATGCATCTGAGACGTATGCTCTTGTGCTGCTGGTAGAGGCGGCCCTGCGTTTGCTGGAGCTGCAGGCCACTGAAAAGAATGAGTGTTAGTAAATTGTTGATAACTTGGACCTTGGACCGCTAGCAAGCTCGCGCTAGCATCTGCGGTGGGAGCTGGAGGCCACTGAAAATGCAAAGGATTAGGAACTGGAGGAGGAATGAGCTGAGAGGCTGAGAGGCTGAGAGGCTGAGAGGCTGAGAGGCTGAGAGTAGTGATGGGACATCTGAAGCGAGGCTCCGGAGCTTGTGTCTAGCAAAAAGGGGCGTTCCAGATGAAGCCCCGATTCGTGGCTTGTATCGTTTCCGTGAAAATCACGTGACAATGACAAACGAGGCCTCGGTTTCTGTTGAATACGTCATTGCTTCATTCGGAGTATCGCTTCCGGATAAAAGTGGTTCGAAATCTCGCGCCTCTTGTGGGGTTTGCAGTAGGCGTTTGCATTGGTGTTGAGGTGTTGGTTGTACGTAGTAGCGAGTAGTAGCGTGTTTGTAGTAGCATAGTTATCATTATATATCATAGCTTGTATTATATATTATATTACATTATACTTAGTTTAGTAGATTATTAGAGTAAATTATACATAGTTCAGTAGATTATTAGAGTAAATTATACATAGTTCAGTAGATTATTAGAGTAAATTAGCCTATATCTAGTTGTAATACCTATAATACATAATTTTATATTTTTATATATATATATATATATATATATATATATATATATATATATATATATATATATATATATATATATATAATATTATTATTATTATATATCCAAATTTATACAAGCTGGCACTGACGTTCTTATGTTGTCCAGCATCATCGGTGCCCTGTGAAAGGGTGTTTTCTAAGGCTGGAGAGGTGGTTTCCAAAAAGAGAAACCGTCTCAGTCAAAATACTGTTAAAAAATTGTTGTTTCTAAATAAAAACCAGTAAACACCTTTCCCATCCCTGTTGCAGTTTGCTGTTCCACAATTCCAGTCCCATAAGCACTGCACTTTTGCACTCCCAGTTCCATAAGCACTGCAATATTGCACTCCTAATCCCATAAGCACTACACTATTGCACTCCCAATCAGCACTGCACTCACAATAATTTCTTTACAATCATTTGGGGCATTCACTGTCAGCACTAACCCAAATAACTACTGAATAGTTGAACACAAAGTTGTGTGTTTGTGTGAGTTGTGTGTGCATAGGTTAATACAAGCAGAGTAAAATACTTTATTTAATACACAGGCAATAGAAAAAGGGGGTGCCCACACTATGACAATTTGGTTGCTCAGGATGAATAGATTTGTGTGCAATACATTGCTTTGCACAGCAGGTGTCACTAGGGAGCACACTGTTTCATGAGGCTTCGGGTAAATGAACCTTTTGGTGAACCAATGGGCTGGAAAGCCTCAGTGGTTCAGAAAGCCTCATTTGGCCATCACTGGCTGAGAGGCTGAGAGGCTGAGAGGCTGAGAGGCTGAGAGGCTGAGAGGCTGAGAGGCTGAGAGGCTGAGAGGCTGAGAGGCTGAGAGGCTGAGAGGCTGAGAGGCTGAGGGGAGACCGGTGGGCCCAGCCCCAAACATCTCTGCGCCTGTAGAAGTCCAAGCTAAGAAACTGTCAACGACAGGAAGGTAAATCGGCTGTCTATATACACCTCCTATCGTTGATTAACTGATTAGTTTAATGAGCTCCTCTTGTGTTCAATTAGGTTTAATTATCTGGGCCTGCTCCACTTGTGTTTAACAGTTTTAATTTCCTGAATATGCTTCTCCCGAAATTTGTTTATAAAACTTCAATTGATGTTATGTATTAGTTATCTTTGAATTGATTATGTAATTGGCGTTATACATTTACCTGACTGTTAATAAATTGTTACATTTGGATTTATTCTGACTTACTCTGGATTTATTTTCTAACTGTAGTAACTATGAATGGGTATAATTTCAACAAAGAGTTAATCAGAATAATTAGATGTGTAGTTAAATTATTAAATATGAATGACCAAATAATCAATTGGCACTCTAACCTAAATTCGAGATTATGATAAATGGAGTCAGATAAAGATGAATTAGAATAAAAACTGTTTGCCCAGCTGAAAAGACAGAACGATTTTTAAAAGATTTTTAAAAGAAAATCATTAAATGGCACTTTCTGAAACAAATGCATAACAAAAATTATTCACCCTGACCAAACCGGTTTCATCTCAGGGCGTTTTTCCTTCTTTAATGTGAGACGACTAATGAATATCCTATACTTAAAACATGATTCTCTCTCAAAGATCGCCATCTTATCCCTGGACGCTAAAAAAGCTTTTGACCAAATTGAATGGAATTACATAATTTCAGCGCTCCAGGAGTTTGGGCTAGGTGAATCATTCACTCTTTGGGTGAAAATGCTTTACGCTAAGCCCAGGGCCTCAGTACTTACTAATTTTGATAAATCCCCCCAATTCTCCCTGTACAGAGGCACTAGACAAGGGTGTCCACTCTCGCCCTTACTTTTCGCCATCGCTATAGAACCCCTCGCTGTGGCCATAAGGAATAACCCACTTATCCTATCCCCCATCATAGGCCAAGTAAATCATCATATATCCTTATACGCCGATGACATTATTCTTTATCTTGTTGATCCAGAGCGGTCCGTCCCACCCTTATTAGATCTACTGGAGACCTTTGGAAAATTCTCTGGTTACACTGTAAATTGGCAAAAGAGCGAATTCATGTCCGTAACTGACAACATTGACCCAGGCTTCATTCAAAATCTACCTTTTAAAATCGCAACGGATAATCTGAAATATCTTGGGGTCATGATACCAAAAAATACCAAGGATATATATAAATTTAACTACTTAGCCATGCTAGAGAGCTTGAAGCGTAATATAGAAAGCTGGAGGACCTTCCCATTGTCTATGATAGGACGTGTGAATGCAATCAAGATTGTGACACTGCCCAGATTTCTATACCTTTTCCAAAACCTGCCAATTTTCCTGCCTAAATCTTTCTTCAAAGCCCTGGATTCGATTATATTACCATTTGTATGGGGCTTTAAAGCGCACCGTATTTCTAAACTACATGTATGTAAACCGAGGTCCTTGGGCGGATTAGGTCTGCCCAACTTCCAACATTACTACTGGGCCGCAAACTGTAGAGCCTTATCATATTGGAAAAAATCTCTTCGTGTGGGGCCTTTAGGCGACATTCCATCCTGGCTTGCCATCGAACAAAGTGCTACTAATTACTCTCTCTCTTCTCTGCTTTTTGCGGCACCCGCGCCACCCATAACAGTGGCCAAAACAAATTTTATACTTTGTAGTTCTTTTAAAATATGGCGCCAGATTCGTAAAGCGTCCAAGTTGCCGCTCACCGCATTATCTACCCCTGTCGCTTATAACCACGCCTTTAAGCCATCACTTACAGATTCCACATTTTCATCTTGGTCCAGTAGAGGAATGGTTACAGTGAAAGATATGTACATAGACGGTAAATTCCCCACATTTTCCCAACTGAAAGATAAATTTGATCTCCCAGCATCACATTTTTTTTGATACCTTCAGCTGAGAAATTATGTTCGTAAGTCTATTCCACACTTTGAACTACTTACAGATGAAAATGAAATATACAAACTACTTTCTGCCTCTCCTGATGCCCCTAATCTGATTTCTCGTTTTATGGATATTTTCACCGATCAGCTCAACATATCCACACTACATCTGAAAGATTCCTGGGAAAAGGATTTAGGTATTCAGATACCTGATGAAGACTGGGTTAGGTCTATTAAGATCATAAGTACATGTTCTATCAACTCAAGACATCAACTAATTCAATATAAAGTAGTACATAGACTTCATTATTCTAGGACTAAACTTAGCAAATTCTATCCTTCCACCTCCTCTATCTGTAACAAGTGTGAATCTGCTGAAGGCACCTTGGGACATCTCTTTTGGTCATGCCCGAAAGTATATGAGTTTTGGCACGAAATTTTCAAATTCTATTCAGAAGCTTATTCTTGTGACCTCTCTTTTGACCCGGCTATAGCTGTTTTTGGCTGGTCTAGTTCTCTCCATGGTTTTGACCATCAAATTCAGAAAGCCCTACAGTTTGGCATGGTAGTAGCCAAAAAAATAATTCTATGTCTTTGGAAAAAGACATCGAAACCGCTCTTTAAATCCTGGCTGGCTGAACTTTCCACTACTTTGCATTTAGAAAGACTTAGACATAATATCTCAGGTAACATTGCAGGCTTTGAAGCCACCTGGGAACCCTTTCTTAACTATCTATCGACTGTTAGTGATAATAGCTTAAAAGTTTGACCCTTTTCATTACCTACAAGTCTACTTTATATTGCCCAAATCTACTTGCTTAGAAACATATGTATAGCATTTCAAAATTCATAAAATGTATGGAACATGTATGTATTTATTTATTTATTTATTTTATTCTTTATTTTTTTCTCCTTTTCCCTTGTTATTATTATTGTTATTGTGGTCCTTGTTTCCTTGTAATGTCCTATGTTGTGTTGTCTTGTCTTGCTGTCTTATTGTCAAAATAAAAACATAATATACAAAAAAAAAAAAAAAGGCACTTTCTGGAGAGTTTTGTGCAAAGAAATGGAGAAATTGTTGTAGTATCAACAGGTATTAGGACATTTAGCATTGACTGTTAATCAGTCATCACTTGATTACACATTGTATTACCGTGTTATGATATAGTGAGGAGATGGTGGTCTAGTGGGTTAAACCACTGAACTGATATGCAGAAGGTTGCTGGTTCGATCCCAGCGGTCACCACCAGTGTGCCACTTTACTCCACGTTGCTCCAGGGGGATTGTCCCTGTAATACGGGTACTGTAAGCTTTGGATAAAAGCGACTGCCAAATGCATAACTGTAAATGTAGTAACCCATACAATGTGCCATATGAAGAGACAGCTGAGAAGATTTGGGTCTGTGGTGACCAGGTCCACCTCACACAAACTTTCTTCTCCCATTCTCTCTATTTACATTACATTTATGCATTTGGCAGACGCTTTTATCCAGTTAGTGAATACACATAGATACACATTTTACATTTAGTCAGTTCTTGCTTTCCCTGGGAATCGAACCCATGACCTTGGCGTTGCTAGCGCCATGCTCTACTGTTTGAGCTACAGGAAAGCCACTTTACTACTACAACACACACACACACACACACACACACACACACACACACACACACACACACACACACACACACACACACACACACACACACACACACACACACACACACACACACACACACACACACACACACACACACACACACACACACACACACACACACACACACACACACACACACACACACACACACACACACACACACACACACACACACACACACACACACACACACACACACACACACACACACACACACACACACACACACACACACACACACACACACACACACACACACACACACACACACACACACACACACACACACACATTAATAAAATAAATTTATTTAAATAAATAAATTTATTTAAGTCCACTTGAAAGAAATGATTTACAGGGACATAAACATTATAGGTGCAGTCAAATTACATGTACAAAATCATGGCCCAGTGGCACACACAGATCTTCACATCTCTCAGGGGTTATGGGTATAAGTAGCAGCGTCTCCTCCATATGTGGCGGCTGCCTATGATAGCAGACAGGGCACAGTACTTCGCCAGCCGTTTGGCCCTCTTTTTGGGCATCCCAAGTTGTTGAAGCCCTCTTACCACCAGCCTATGTGTGTGTCCTAAGCTGCCGAATATGAACACCAGTAGTCTGCCCCGATAACCGATCTCTGAGATTGAGTTTAAGAGCGGCTGGTATTTAATGACCTTGGTCATAAAGGCTTCCTCCATGCTAGAGTCAAAGGTGCATGCCACCTCCAGAATGAACACCTCACTGAGCTCCTCATTAACCACAGTCACATCTGGTGTGTTAGCAGACAGATGTGAGAAAGCATCAAAGTTACCATTGCCATGCTGGAACATGGATGCTTTTACACTAGAGTGTTTATATGTTTTTACTGAAGGTGAGAGATGTGTTGATACGTCTCTGACTATAAGGTCCACTATTCTGTCGTGGCGTGCGATGTACATTCCCTTGTAAGCATGGCAGCCATTCAGAATGTGTGCCAGTGTCTCAGTGATCTGTTCTGTGGTGTGATGTAGACAGTGAGGGACCTGGGTTGTAGGAAACCAGATGGAAAGGTTGAGTCTGGTAGGAAGAACCTGTAATCTAGCTTTTACTGTGAAGGTGACGATGTCCTCACTGAGTGCAGTGTTCTTCAGAAACGAGTGAGAGACAGAGTGATCAGCACAGGAGAGACAGGCCAGTTTCCCCTGAAGGCTCAGTCCAGTCCAGTGCTGTTTTTGGTGATGTTGGTGTAAATCCAGGAGAGTTCGCCTGGCACCTGTCGATGTTAACGGGTAGCTGTGGCCACCATATGTGGCTGTTGCCTTGACATAGGTCAGGGGATCAGTTATGATATCCTCTGAGACCCTCACAGTCCCAGAGTCAGACCGCGCCCACTCCAGTTCTACTCCAGTTCGGACACAAAGGTCGTTCAGGTCCGGCCAGTCTGACCAGACACCAAAGCCAGCTGAATGGGTGTCCAGTTTCCCACTTGGTTTCCTTTTGAAACCAAGGAAATGAGGCTCTGAGTCCCTGGCCAACGGCACCTTACGTCTCCTGAGGTCCAGGAACAGGGAGGATCGAGCCAGGTCCCTGACGTCTCTGTCATCATTGTCCAGCATGTTCAGAAGGTGGGAAATCCGCATGCTGGTGTAAATCCAGATCACGTTTGGTGCTCCCAACCCTCCTTCCCATTGGGGGTGAAAAATAACATCACAGGTATTATTAATATGTTTATGATTATTTTCTAATATTGCGATCTATAGACCATTCCATAGTCAAAATAGTCAAAGTCCAAGGTATTATTCCAAGTCTCATTCTGATGCACTTGGTTCAGTCACTATTTGTTTAAAAGGGGTTTGCTTAAATCGTTCTTGGCCTCCTCGTTGATGTGTTGTTGTTGGTACAGATTAACTAATCAGATCGCATATGGACGTAACGCTGCGTTCGTCAGCTCCTTTCCGCCCATATGTTTACTCTCCTAGTTAATCTGGACGTCCCCCTTGGCACGGGGCAGCCTTCAGTCTACTTGCATGTATCCACTGCGGCTGCAGGTCAGTCAGCACTCATGTCCTCGTCACTGCAATCACTGTAGCCGGCCCAAGGTATTTTGGCTCTCCGACCTTGACTGGCTTCAGGCTCCTTATCAGCACCTGTTGGTTGGGCACAAACTGATGTGTTGGTTTTTCTGAGGGGAGAGGAAATGTTAGTGAGACATCACCATTAATAGAATTCAATTTCTCAACCAGCGCCGTGACATAGTCCTCCATGATCACCTCCATCTCACCTAAGGAAGAAACGCCAGCGCGGCCTTTGACCCATGGGGTCGGGAAAGGCCTACCCATTAGGATTTCAAAAGGAGACATTTTAGTAGTGGAGGATGGTGTCATTCGTATTTCAGCTAAAACAGCTGGTAGTACAGTCATCCAATTTCTTCCCCTGTCTAAACACGCTTTTGTTAATCGGTCTTTGATCGTTCGGTGGGATCTTTCGACCACGCCCGACGATTGTGGATGGTACGGGATATTGAAATGCCAATCAATAGCCAATGTTTTAGCCAATAATTGTGTTACCTTTGATGCAAAAGGTGTTCCATTGTCGCTTTCGATTACAGTCGGTATCCCAAATCTGGGTATGATTTCTTTGGACAAAATCTTGACCACTGTTTTTGCATTCTCCCTCGCACATGGGAAAGCTTCTGGCCACTTTGTGAATCTGTCAACAATCACTAACAAATATTTGCAATTCTGAACAGGTGGCATATGCGTTGATAAAACCTGCTTCGTCCTTGTGCTTAGCCCATAGTATTGGATTCACCCGTCTTAGTAGTGCTATCTCTCCCTCCCCCTCAACTTCACTCGCCATGTAATCAACATGAAGAGGGTGAGGCTCAGTGGACACCATCCGCACAGAAGGGAAGAAAAGAGACACATTAGTTTCAGTAAACACAATTTCCATCCCCAATTTGTGCATTATATCCCTTCCCAGCAAGTTCAGAGGTGACTCTGGAATAATAGTAAAATTGTGCATTAAATGTTGACCATCACTTGTGACCACAGGCAAAGGATGTGTCACTGGGCAGGAGATCGGAACCCCATCTATACCCACGGAGCGTGTAATTCTTGCTGAAACTGGGCCCTCGTATATTAAACAGAAATAGAGGAACAACTAGCACCAGTATCAATAAGAAAACAATATTTCTTCCCATCTAAACTCAAATCTATTTGCAAATGTTGAAATGGAGCCTCTGGAAATGGTAAGGCTGAATGACTTACAGGTCGATGAATATTCGTTTTTGCACAAATTAGACATGAGTCTAAGAGTAATTTAGTTGTCTTGTGTACATCTGCTATACAATACAAAGCATTGATTGCCGTTTTTGCAGAACTGGTGTGTGAGAGACCATGATAATGACGTATGAGCAACACAAGTGTTAATTTTGGCAAGGCCACTTTCCCTTCAGAGTCTCTGATAATTCCCTGTTCGTCTGGCTTACAGCCTTTTGAGGCCCAGTATTTTAAGTCAGCCTCAGTTGGCTGGCTCTGCAGTATTTTGATATCAATATCAGGTAAATTAGTTACATGTGCCATCATAGCAACTTCCCCCAATTCTATTACCTTTTTGCATGTTTTTTTAGAAGCCTCCTTTGCAGCTGGGTCAGCCAACTGATTACCTCTTACTTCCTCTGAATCTCCTGCTGCGTGCCCCCTCACCTTGACTATGGCCACTTTGCTCGGCAACTGCACCGCATTGATTAAATCTCCTATCAAATCAGAATGTGCTATTGGTTTTCCATCTGCTGTCCTAAAATTTCTTTGTTCCCATGTTTTTGCAAAATCATGTACAGCACCATGTGCATATTTAGAATCAGTATAAATTGTGACAATTTTACCTTTTGAAAGTTCACAAGCTCTCGTCAGTGCCACTAGTTCCGCTGCCTGTGCTGATGTGTACGGTAATGGCTCTGCTTCCACCACTTCATCAGGGAGTCTAACGACTGCATAACCACATAAATATACACCATCTGATGGTTTAGAGCATGAACCGTCAACATATAGTTTATCCCCCTCTTCTAGGGCCGTATCTAACAGATCGGGCCTACAAGCAGTTTCGGCTTCAATTGTTTTCAGACAATCATGCACCTCATCAGTGCTGTCAGAGTTTTGGTCTGCTGCATCCAGCAATTCTCTCAAAGCAATGACAGCAATGTGTGGAGCAGATGATGGCTTAATGGTTAAATTTGTTGTCGCTAACAGAGTGGCTTCGTAACCTGAACGACGTTGTGCTGTCATGTGTTGTGTATTAAGATTGTGTAAAATTGCATTTACCTGGTGTGAGGTGTGCAATGTCAATGGATATGACAGAACTGTTTTTTCAGCACCCCTTACCATCAACGCAGCAGCAGCTACTGCTCGGAGGCATGTAGGCAGACCTTGTGCAACATTGTCTAAAGTTTTGGATAAATAAGAAACTGGACGATAACTTGTACCATGTTCCTGGGCCAGTATCCCCGCCGCAATGCCCCCGCTCTCATGCACATACAGATGAAAATTCTTTTTGTAGTTCGGAAGGCCCAAAGCCGGTGCTGACATGATAGCTTGTTTTAATACCTTAAAGGCCACATCCATTTCATCAGTCCACTTGATTGTTTGTTTTGGTGAAGCTTTGGTGTCAATTGCTTGTCTCAGAGTCTTGTCATACAAAGAACAGTCTGGTATCCAAGCCCTGCAATAATTTATCAGTCCCAGAAAGCTCTGCATTTGTTTGATTGTGTCCGGTTTAGTAAATCTCTTTACCAGCTCCACTCTCTCTGGAGAGATTCTCTTTTGTCCTTCAGAGATAACGTGTCCCAGATAGGAGACTTGTGGTTTCACCCATTGTAGCTTCTTTCTCGAGACTTTAAACCCCGCCTCTGCCAACACATTGCAGACAATAATGGAGGCCTGCTCACAGGCCTCTGCCGTCGTGGCAGAGATGAGAAGGTCGTCAGCGTACTGTAGTAAGCACGTAGTCAGTGGTGGGAGATTAATGGTGCTGAGGGTTTTGTGCACGATCGCAGAGAACACTGCGGGCGAGTCAACGTAGCCCTGAGGAAGACGTGTCCATGTTAGTTGTTTTTGTTTGTATGTAAACGAAATCAGTGGCTGCACCTCTCTGGATAGCGGTATGCTGAAAAATGCAGAACATAAATCAATTACGCTATAGAACTTGTGTGTAGGTGGTATTGAGTTTATTATAGTTACCACGTCCGGTACCACTGGAGAAAGTGGTATGATCAAATCATTGATCTTTCTCAAATCTTGTGTCAGTCGCCAGCTTTGACCATCTGCTTTTAGGACCAGATTAATAGGTGTGTTATATGGCGAATGTATATCTACGATAATGCCTTGTTTCAATAGATTATCTATTACTGGTTCAATGCCCTTCTCTTTCTCTGGAGAGAGAGGGTATTGTTTTACATAGACTGGTGTTTTTGTTTTTAGCAACGCAGTGTACGGTTTAACATTGATAAAACCTGCTTCGTCCTTGTGCTTAGCCCATAGTATTGGATTCACCCGTCTTAGTGGCGCTATCTCTCCCTCCCCCTCGACTTCACTCGCCATGTAATCAACATGAAGAGGGTGAGGCTCAGTGGACACCATCAGCACAGAAGGGAAGAAAAGAGACACATTAGTTTCAGTAAACACAATTTCCATCCCCAATTTGTGCATTATATCCCTTCCCAGCAAGTTCAGAGGTGACTCTGGAATAATAGTAAAATTGTGCATTAAATGTTGACCATCACTTGTGACCACAGGCAAAGGATGTGTCACTGGGCAGGAGATCGGAACCCCATCTATACCCACGGAGCGTGTAATTCTTGCTGAAACTGGGCCCTCGTATATTAAACAGAAATAGAGGAACAACTAGCACCAGTATCAATAAGAAAACAATATTTCTTCCCATCTACACTCAATTCCAAATTTGGCAAATCAATTTTGTTGTTATCATATTTTACAGTGAGCATAGATGTATTTGGGGTTCTATCACTCCGTAGGCTTCCCTATTGGGGAGTCCATTCTGTTTGATATTGGTTGTCAGTCGACTTCTCCTTTTTTTCTGCCCCTCCCCTTCTCTTTCTCTCCTCATCATATCTCCGTTTTCTACAATCTCTTAACCAGTGGCCCATTTTTCCACAATAGTGACACTTCCCCGGCCTGCGCCCACCCCCTTCTCTCTGTACTGCCGTTGTCTGCATGAATGCAGGTTCAGTTTTAACCGTCACCCCGCTGCTATCTGAAAATCCTCCAGCAGCATCTAATTCCCTCACTCGTGCACAAAATTCTTCCACAGACAACTCAGTAATTCTTGAGGTGGTTACTCTTATCAGCTGGGCCTGTGTTGGATTCATGTTGTTCAAACATGTGTTAATAAACATTATGATATGATCTTGTGTGGTTGGCAGTTTAGAGTCATCCTGCCACACCTTTTTGAATCTATTTACGAAAGCTGCGGCTGATTCTTTTGGCTCCTGTTTAGTGTTCGCGGCATATGAAATGTCTCTTTTAGAAATCACCTTTCTTTCTAACATTTTTTGCAGCTCCTCATAAAAAGTCTCTAAATGCTCTTCCTCTTCCCAAAGCAGCTTATTGGGATTATCTGCTGTACCTTTACCAGTCATTTTATCGTTTTCTGTTCTCAGAGAAGGACACCCATCAATTATATCTGTTTCTGTCACGTCCTCCCCCAGAGTTCTGAGTAGTATTACTTTAAAATCTGGACCTGTCAATTGTGCATATCGTGTATGACTTTTTAGGATCTGGACATATTTCACCGGATGAGAGGGAGAAGGCAGATTGTTACATATACTTTCAATATCACTCGCCTTAGCAGGGCGTATGGAAATTTGATTTCCCCTTCTCACAAACATAAATGCAGGCTCTGTTTTCTGTTCATCAGCTGTGGCCCCCCCTGCTACACACAGTTCAGTCTCACTCTCTACTCCGTCTCTACTCTCTGTCAGGGTGTGGTATAGTTTTGTTTCAGGGATGGATTGTTTCAATTCCTCTAATTTAGGAACATTATGTTTAGGAACATTATGTTGGTAAGTGCTCGATTTGAATTCTACCGGCGGGACATGTGTCACCACAGCTGACTTGTATTCTACCGGTGTGACATGGGGTATTACTGCTGGCTGGTATGGGGGTGACTGGTTTTTCTTTTTTGAGTTCGGCCTCTCTGGACCCTTATCCCAGTATTTTTTTCATTTCTTTCCATTTATTGTATGCCTCTTTCATGTACTTATAATTCCATTCTGGATTTCCCCATCCCCCATTAATCATTGAATCTGCACTATCCATATCCCCTGGCTTAAAAGAACCATCTTCAGGGAAATGATCCAATTGTATTTTTCCCTGAGTCCACCCTTTCAAATTTGATAAATACAGTTCGGTCCAGTATCCGCAACTATTTCTAAACATCCAGTCTCGGGGTGTTTCCCCTTGTTCTGGTCTTGATATTTTTTTGACCCATCCTTCACTTAATCAATTGTGATTTGATTATTTTGTTAGTTTACCACACCACATCACAGGGGTCTCTTTATCAATTTGTCAAATATTTGGTGTCAATCAGTTTGTCAATTACTTTTATTAATTGTCTAAACAGAATATTCCCATCAACACTTGTTTGACCGTCAGAGCGGATCTACACGGGTCCTTCCTCCTACTGGAGGGCTATCTCAGAATGTTTTACCCGTCAGAGCAGATCTAAACGGGTCTTCCTCGCACTGGAGGGAGTACTCAAAAAATATTTGTCAGGTAACTGTGCATTTAAACATTACCCTTACAGACAAATCTTCCTGGACAGGAACACCAGGGCTATCTCTACCTTCTATGGGATCAATCAATCAATCAATCCTACCACCACAGGAAATCATACAAAGATAACTTACCTGTGATGGAGGATGACTTCTCAGCAGTCCCGTGTTTCTTGGGAATATCCCGGACGAGCCCCCAGCTGTTAGAATCTAACTTTTAGGTAGACTATCAGTATATCAATATTCTCAATCATCAGTCGATGTCCATCCCTGTGATGTGTGGCAGCAGCTGCAGCGCAAGATCTTGGGAGAATGCTCAAGGAACCACAGACACAGTGCAGTACTATAACATTCTCAAATTTATTAAGGAAGAAAGGTCATATATAAAGGTGTAAGTGAAACATGTATGTGCGCAAAATGTGTGTATGTGTATCTTAATGTTTTGTCTGGGATGTCTGGGTGTGTGCGAATGTGTCCAAGGACTACTGAATGTATTGTCTAATTGTGCACACGTACCATGGCAGAAAAGTCAGTGTTATACAAGGAAAGTTAAAAAGTGAAGCCCAAGAAATAAGAAAATATTAACAGTTACTGTTTATCATCGTCTAAAGCCCGCCCTGACAATTTCATTGGTCCGAACAGTTTCTGTTCGGGCATAATTACTTCTCTATGGATCAAGTCCAGACCGAACTGCCCGTGCAACATTTTTTGTGGGCGGGGCTAAGTTCGTCTGGCATCCAGGCTAGTTTTCTATCCAATCAGCATTGAAACCAGTCATCAATCATTCCTAGAAAAGTCATCATTTGTTTTACTGTTTTTGGCAATGGTACTTAACTTATGCCCTCTAATTGTTCTGGAGCAATAGCCCTTGTACCATATGAAATTATCCTTCCTAAGTATTCAACCTGTGGTTGACAATACTGTAGTTTACTTTTAGATGCCTTGTGACCTCCCTGGGCTATTTTGTTAGGACTTTAATAGAATCTTTGTGACACTGTTCTCGAGTTGTTGAACAAATCATCAAATCATCTACATATTGTATCAAAGTACTGTCTATCATTAGGTCTTCTAAATCAGCCTTGAGAACCTGATTGAATATATGTGGTGAATGTTTAAATCCTTGCGGCATTCGAGTATAAGTATATTGTTTATTTGCATATGTGAATGCAAATAAGTACCTACTTTCTTCTTCTACAGGAATGCTGAAAAAGGCATTACATAAATCTATCATCGTGAAATATTTAGTATCTGGGGGGATATGTGTCAATAATGTGTGCGGGTTAGGAACATCAGCTGGCCAATCTTCTGCTATCTCATTGATTGCTCGTAAATCATGCACAAGGCGCCATTTTGATTGATCTGCTTTTATTACAGGCAAAATTTGAGTGTTACAGTAACTGTTTGTTTCTATTAATACTCCTACTTTTTCTAATCCTTCAATTGTGTTTTTTATGCCTGCTTCTGCTTCAGGCTTTAACCCTCTAGGCGCCACGGTCGAGTTTACTCGACAAGATGCGGCACTGAATAAAACGGCCGATTTTGTCAAATAGGGTGTCAAATTTCGTTCGACCTCCCCTCCACTAGATGTCAGACATATCATACTTCATCCCCGACTCAAAAAAACGTCATGCTTCTATACAAAATCTTCGAGCAAGAGCGCATTTAATCAGTGCGAGCGAACGCGGAGCTAGTGTGCGCGTGAGCCATTTTATCAGAGCAATATTGTCAATGTCAGCGAGTGTTTGCATTAGATTATTATTTTCTAATGGCATCAATAAAGCTAACCTTCAATGAAGTGTTGGGTCTTCTATTCCCGGACCCTGATTCTGAAGGGAAATATCTGCCGTGATTATGAAATTGAAACTATAGCTCTACACCAAGCACAGATGGTGAATCCTTTGCCCAGTTTAGATAATCATTTGCCCAATGTCAGTGGTGGGAACACAGTGGTGTTTCGCGGGGTCGGAGTGTTCATTGTGAAGTTAGCAGGTGTGTAATGCCGGCTTCACATCGCAAGCGCAATCAGCGCGTTGGCAGGTGGCAAGCAGTGGTGCGTATGGAGAGCGCGAGCCGCGCGCGCCCGTTTTGCATTCACACTGGCAGCGTTTGTCTCACGCAGCTGAACCACGACTCGTATAGGCTATTGCAAATACAGTTAGTGGGCATCGTGGAGGCAGGGTGTGGGTCACAATGACAATGACAGTAGTCCGAACTGTGCACACTCGGCGGGCGCGCGCGTGCGTCTGTCTCTCGTCTTGTCTCGTATCTCACTCATGATCTCTGCCTTGCCGTGGCCAGTGATCTTTTGAACTAAACAGGTCTTGTCTACTTGTGTTTGTGTGTCATATGAATAATATACATGTGCCCCATACATGGAATCAGAACTATGTATGTAGTAAATGGAAAGTCTCTAAAGCAAAAGGCCAACCGCTACATGCATTCGGTTTGTTTCTACCATTTATTAGTAACGATTTACACAGTTTGTTTACTATTTACTATTTACCTGGGCATTGAGTATTGTGCAATATAGCATACAGAAGGTGAGGGACATTTTTGGGGGAAAGAAGTGCTGCATTTTATCATTTAAACATGTGACTTTTCATGAAAATTCTATAATCCAAGGTGACCACCACCATATGACGTCATAATATGCAAATTAGATGGGACAATGTAATCCCTACATAAACTTTGGGTCATCCTTAATATTTCTCTAATTTACAGAAAGTCTCTATCTTTTATCACTTTTAAGATATAGCCTTTTCAGATTAAGATGTCAAAATCGAACGTTTTAGGAAAAAACCTCTGGCGCCTAAAGAGTTAAAGGGTACTGTGATTTTCTTGGCAGTCGTGCACCTGGCTTAAGCTGTATTCTTATTGGGCTGGCTGATTTGACCAATCCTACGTCTGTATCATGCTGAGACCATAGTTGGCACTTGTTGCTCCACTTCCTTAAATAGCTCACTCTTAACAGTCTCTATTGATTGGGATTTTGCTATCATTTGTGTTTGTACTTTTTGATTTATAACTATTTATTGAGGAATCCCCATTAATTTTGTTGCACACAAGACTTTTATGAAATTCTTGTCAACAGAGTGAAAAATTAATGGATTTATTGTTGAATTCCACTGGCATTGTTCAGCTTTTTTCATCATTTGCCCTAAATCTTTGCTCTCCCAATTCTTTACTGTATAAAGATACATGTGGAACAGAATTTGGTACATTGAACCAACTTTTCATAAATTAATTTTCAGTTATTTTCATTGCTGCTCCCTGTTTACCTATTATGATGTATTTTGAGGTAATCTCAATTTTTTCACTGTCTGTTTCTTTTGACCATTTCTTTTCTATTTCCTCATCTCTCTCATCGTCATATATCATAGCACAGTGAAATCCTGACTTTGGTAACTGAGCTTCAGAAATCTGCGCTTCAATAAACTTTCCCCATTTATTAATGACTTGACATGGACCTCGATAGGGCCGTTCACATCCCTTACCTTCCACCCCTGAGTGACTGTTGCCATGGATTGTTTGGGCAACTTGTTTTGTTTTGTCCAGGTTGTCCACAACCCCAGCACAGAGGAAGATTATTAGGCTTTTCCTCTCTGTCCTCCTTGCAGTGGATTTCTTTTCCATCCTGCTGGCCCTTGTTGCTGAGCATAGACATTGACCGTGGGTGCAGGGACCTGGTGTGCATTTGGAGGAATTGCTGTAGGTGGGGGGAGCTGCATAGTTGAGTTGTGGATTATTTACAGAGGTATTCACAGAAGCATTCACAGCAGTCATCACTGCCATCTGTTCTGACTCTTCTCTTTTTAGTGTAGCTTGAGTCTTTTTCTTATGACTGTTTATTAACTGTTCGATCTGCAACTGAGTCAGCTTTCTTTGGAGCTCTTTTTCTTGATTTTGCAGTTTTTGTTAATTTTTTCTGTATTGTTCTACAGCATGAGTCACATGATCACAGAACTCCCTGTGTGTTTTGGAGTTTAAACCGATCACATCTTCCAGCTTGCTTTTTACTGCTTGTGGCATGGCATCGACCACAGCATTTCTAAACAATGTAGCCATCATTGGGTCTCCTTCTGGATTCCCCTCAGTCTCTTGCTTCCATTTTTTAAATTGTCTTTGCACATATATGATTGGACTTTCTCTATGTGCGTTGGATCAATTCTTCTGTTTCTTTGATGCTTTTATCTAAGTCTTTTATTTGTGTTTCTGTTTCAACTAATTTCTTTCTGCCTGCTTCTCCTCATACTTAGTTTTTAGTTGCTCTAATGCTGCTCGTGCTTGTTCATAACAATCTAACGGCACATTTTTCATAAATGTTTTACTTTTCACCTTTTGTCTCACATTTTGTCTTGTTTGTTTTTCATTTTCTAACTCCATTTGTCCTTCCATTTGATTTCTCCTATGACTTCCACCAGTCCTTTTAGGATTGGGAACTGCCCTTCTGGAGTTACATGTGACAGAGTATTAGAAAACATGTCTTCTTTTTTCTTTGTTTCCTTGTCTACCTCTTTTAAAATTTTCCTTGCCTGTTTTATATTTTTTAATAATTATTCTCCTTCTTTTCTAAACAATGCCAGCACTGCCTTTTCCTTTTCTCTTTTAATTTCTCTCTTCGTTTTCTTTAAACTGTTCTTGATTTTGTAATTTTTTTCCATTTATTTGCCATTTTATCTTTTAATTCTTTACACAATGGGTATTTTGACCCTAGGATTTCCACCAGAGTGGCCCTAATTGTCCTTTAATCAATAATTATTTTAATAAACAATTTCTAGACTTGAATCACTCTTTAACTTAATGTTCTCAAATATAATTTTCAAAAGAATAATCACTTATTTATTTTATTTTGCCCTGCCCCTCAAAATGTCTGTGCACGGCTCTGCAGGGAGACACCCTTCACAAGAAGCAGAGCTTATTTTTAACCACACAGTCACTTACAATATAATAATTATATATATAATTATTGTTTTATTCTTATATATATTTTTTTTTAACTTAATCAAATCGATACACTTCCTCAACACGATTGATTTTTCTTAATACTTATTGTCAAGTCCATTGATACACTTCCACAACACAAAAGATTACACTTTAAAACTTTTTGTCAAATCTATCGATACACTTCCTCAACACAACAGAGCAGGATAGGACTTTCTTTAACTTCTGTGTACATGCTTTACTTCCCATCCATCTATCATCATCCATCAGGCCCTCTTGAAAAATAACCACAGACCTGATATCCTTATCAGTACACACAAAACATTATCTTGCCATCCATATAGGCCCTCTGACAAATAACCACAGACCTGATTTACGCTTTTACATATTTTTTGAAATCCTCAAGGCCTTTTTGTAAGAAATTATACTGCATGCATTTATTCTGAAATCAAAAATCCTTTTTAGTTCTTTAAATTTGGAGACGCTGTCTCACCATAACGAATACATTTCTGGCGAATAACACAAAATTAAGCAAAAACTGGTTTTTTATCAACTCCTGAGCCAGTCCCATCTGTCACCCCCGTCCCTTGGATTTTCTGACCTATATATAGCATAGTTGTCTTCCTATTATGGTAGCTCTAACCTTCAAACACCTGGCTCACATATCACCACATTCCAAGTTCTTTTTCTGTAGGACACAAATCTTCTGTTTGTCATTTTGAAGCACACTCACAGAATCAGCAAACACACACACTTGAAACGTCAGCACACATTTGAACTTAATAGTGTCTTTGCATTAGCCTTAAACTGCTAATTTTTAAATAATAAAATCTTCTACACAGTCAAGTATCCCGAGACGTTTCCCTTGATTTCATGTAAACAAGTTTATTCATCAAGTCATGTCATGGGTTCCTTTTTATTTTTCTTAGTCTCAAAATGTACAGAGCATTTCTTTAAATGCAAAAAAAGATTTAAATGCAAGAATATATTTTCAAAATGTTCTCAGTGCATCATTTCTGTTTGTGCTCGGGCACAATTAATGAAAATAATTCAACTCTTTAAAAAAACAAAACATATCTCTTCATAAATCACAGCATTTTACAGCAACACTAGTTTCATGAACTATTACTGACCCTGCCAAAATGTCCTTTGACAAATGATCAAACTTCACTACTAGTTTTAGCAAATGACCCTCTTAAATCACTATGGTTTCCTAAATTCAGCTTTTGCTGAATCTGAATGTCCAATTATTTACTTGTAAGTGTATTATTTGTGAGTGATGGATCCGAACATGAACATTTGCTTATTTAGACGCCTTCTGGCAATGCTTTTTCTTATGTCTCTGTAGACTAGATGATTGGGTGAAACTCTTCCCACATGAAGAGCACTGGTGCGGCTTCTCTCCAGTGTGAACTCTCTCATGTTTTTTCAGGTTTCCTGAATGAGAGAAACTCTTCCCACAGTGTGAGCACTTGTGCGGTTTCTCTCCAGTGTGAATTCTCTGGTGTTTGTTTAAGTCGCTGGATGTACTGAAGGTCTTCTCACAGTCAAAGCACATATAAGGTCTCACACCAGTATGAATACTCTCATGCACTTTTAAAGAGCTCAGTTGTGAAAAACTCTTTTCACAAAAAGAACAAAAGTAAGACTTCACACCAGCATGAATTTTAAGGTGTCTTCTTAAATTTGATTCCAGAACAAATGTTTTCTCACACTGATCACAGCTGAATGATCTCACTCCAGAGTGACGGAGCAGATGATCATCGAGATGGTTTTTCTGAGTGAAACTCTTTCCACACTCAGAGCATGTGAACGGTTTTTCTCCAGTGTGAATCCTCATGTGTATCTTAAGGTTTCCTTTCTGAGTGAAACTCATTCCACACTCAGAGCAGGTGAAAGATCCTTTGTCTCCAGATTGTCTAGCTTGTTTTTGGGTGAAATTCTTTTTAGTCTTTGAAACGACTGCATCTCCATCTCCATTTGATATCCTCTTTTGAAACTGATGCCTTTTGCCTTCTTTCACTTCCATCATGTCTAAAAATTAGAAACAAAAAGAAATTCAGAGAGCTCCAAATTAAGTTTTCTTAATCTTAAAGTTCCTCATTAAAGAGAATGAAGGAAAACACCAACCTATTTGTTCCTCTGTCTCTTCATCTTTTATTCTGCAGGGTTCTTCCTCAAACTCCATCTTTACAATAGTATGTCTGTAGTTTCTCCTGGAGTAATTCCTCCTGCTTGCTTCTTCTTCTCCTGTGGGAAGATGGGAATATTCCCAGCATTTAAACTCTCATGAACGGCTGTGGGAGCGGCTTCACTGACTGAAGGTGTGAATTGTGGTCGCTGTTGCTCATTTAGCAGATCATCATCACACTCACAATCACTCTCAATGATCCAGCTTTAAGGTGTCATGAAAGCCCCTTGTTTTAGCCTGGTCGTTCACGCCTCAGAGTTGAAAAAGCTCTCCAAAATGGGCGTGTAAAGCTGTGGAAAAGTGGGAGTAGAAAAATGTTAGTGTAGAGCCCTGACTCATGAATAAATGCAGAGAATTTTGCCCACAGCCTAAGGCAAGCTTCTACCTCAGACTCTGATGTGAGGTAGAAGATGGACTATTGCCTGAGAAGTAGATGCGTCATGTTGCTCGGTGAGTTCATGTCAAAGGCCCGAGCGGAAGACAAGAACTTGTTGGATAATGGATGTTGGATAACTGTTGGATGTTGTTTTTTTGCGCACAAACACTATTCTCGTCGCTTCATAAAATTATTGTAGAACCACTGTAGTGAGATGGACTTTTTAACGACTTAGTCTTTAGTACCTTTTATGGGTCTTGTGAGAGTACATTTTGTTGCTGCCAATGGAGGCCTTTTGGAGCCATAGGACAAAAATATCTTAATTTGTGTTCCAATGATGAACAAAGGTCTTACGGGTGTCGAACGACATGAGGGTAAGTAATTAATGACAGGATTTTCATTTTTGGGTAAACTAACACTTTAACTTGGCTTAAGCGGATACACAACATCTTCACTATACAGGTGTTTGCAGCAAGTTTTGGTAAACAGCACAACATAGTGTGCATTGATTATTACATCAACCATATTTACAGGATCGTTTTATAATGGAGTTTGATGGAGATGCAACAATGTTAACATTAATGTTAATGTTTTTCTTGTATTTAGCCCTCAGGTATTCCTTGCTAATTGGTCTCTCTCATACTCATTGATGGTCAAATGTGACCATACAGCTTAACTATTTTTCAATTAAATAAATGTTCTATAATTTAGTTCAATAATATTTATTAATGTTTTGAGAAGATCTTTTGATACTAAATACTATTTTTGCATTAATTATTGTCAATTAATGACCAATTAAAATATTTTTCTTCTAAGTTTTGTATTATTTATATTACAAATAGTGTAGTAATTAAGGTTAAAATAGAAAATTCCAAATCAAAATAATAATTTTCATTTGTAATGCCATTATACACCAGGTGCCTGTATGGCTCTTTAATAAATATACATGTATCTAATCTAGTTGCTCAAAAAAGTATTGCAGATCATAACTGCTTACTTATTTATAGGTTTTGCATTTGAATAAATATTTAGATATGATCAAACACTAGATTTCTTTAAATGTGACATTTTAAAACATTAATAACTTACATCCTAATATTTGTAATGATTCTTATAAGAACACACAAGTGAATGAATGCAAGCACATATAATTTAACCCAAGAAACGTTTAAAATAGTGTTAAGGCAAACTTATTTTTCCTTATATGTACAGTAGGCTATATATGAATTGATACTGAATCAAGATTGAAATCGATATTTGTGCCAACCCTGTGAAGGATACATCGGATGTATCCTCCGCAGCCAAATTACCCATACTCCTTTGCACACTTTTAAATTCACAAAAATAAACTGATGGAAAATGGGTCAATGTCTGAGTTTATTATGAAAAGTAAGACAAAAATAATGTTTTTGTACATGAAAGCATAGATGTTATCTTTTGTTCTGCTGTAAATGAATCACTGCCACTGGGAGACCGCAGACGGCTGTCATTCACTGTATTGCGTTCATAGAAAGCCGGTTAATATAAAGATTTGTAATACAAAGTATGTTTTCAAAATTAAGTTTTAATAGTATTTTTGTGCCGTGACTGTGGGGGCAGGAACATGTGTGATGTAGCCATGCTCACTTGCACTACCGTCTCATTCTAGTGTTTAATTGCTGAGGAGGACTCGAGCCTACAAGCCTCAGAAGGACTGGACTAGGAAGGACGCAGTCTCTGTAGGATGCAGCCCTCCGTTTGAGAAACACCCTCCTGTTAGTTTTTATTATCAGTCCCTCCAGAAAAACGTGATTATGCGATCGCGTGATTTAACACATAATCAGCCAAAGTCCGCATATTCATGCGGGGGCCGCATTTTTTCAAATATGCCGCACTTTCGCCGCATAAATTGCCTATTTCCGCGTGCAAAATATGCGGGGCTAGCATGATTTCATAATCCCCGCATTTTCATTGCAAAAAAAGTCATATATATATATTAGCAGAAAGTTGAAAAATGTTTGTTTACTTCACACAAGAGCAGCCATTTCCCCCTATTGCCATGGGAACGCTTTGAAGTGATGTAATTACCTGACGTGAAAGTCATCGAAAAGCTGCAAACCCTGTGGTGAAACATGGATATCGGTGAAACCATGATGAAGCGCAAACTCCCATTTGCCAACAAAAATAACAGCAAAAGACGCGCAATGCAGTTTCCCGGTGTGCTGACCGATTTCAAAACACAGCATCATGAAGCTTCGAAGCGTTATGAATCAATGAGTCGATTCAGCGGTTTGAAGCGTTTAAATCAATGAGTCGATTCAGCGGTTTGAAGCGTTATGAATCAATGAGTGGATTCAGCGGTTTGAAGCTGTAACGATCACCAGCTGGAGTGCCCTTGAGAGCCACCAGAGGGCACTCCACACATGACTATATTCACTCACTAACTACATTTCCCATAACTCACTGCCCGGACTCATCATCACTTATCACTGATCACATTCACCTGTACCTCATTTACTGATTGCATTTCACCTGTGTCTCACCATCCTTCTGTTACGAACTGCTCCGAGACTCGAAGGTGGATCCAAATGCAGCTTTTATTTGAGGGCAATCCAGAAGCGTAATCCAAGGTACAGGCAAGGGTCATACACAGACAGGCAGTCCAAACAAAGAAACAAACAAACAAACAAAACAGGCAGGGACCAGAGGCAAGAGAGTAATCCAGGGAACAGGGCAAGAAATCCAGGGCAAGAAATCCAAAACAAGAAAACCAGGAGACAAGACAACCAGGGGAATGCTCGGAAATGCAGTGTAACATTTACATTTACATTACATTTATGCATTTGGCAGACGCTTTTATCCAAAGCGACTTACAGTGCACTTATTACAGGGACAATCCCCCTGGAGCAACGTGGAGTAAAGTGCCTTGCTCAAGGACACACTGGTGGTGACCACTGGGATCGGACCAGCAACCTTCTGCATATCAGTTCAGTGGTTTAACCCACTGGACCACCACCTCTCCTAACACTAAACAAGACTTAGCGGTGGGTAAATGAATGACCAAGGTATAAATAGACAGGAAATAACAGGATGGTGAGACACAGGTGAAATGCAATCAGTAAATGAGGTACAGGTGAATGTGATCAGTGATAAGTGATGATGAGTCCGGGCAGTGAGTTATGGGAAATGTAGTTAGTGAGTGAATATAGTCTTATGTGTGGAGTGCCCTCTGGTGGCTCTCAAGGGCACTCCAGCTGGTGATCATTACAACATTCCTAGTGTATTGTAAAATATAAAATAAATATAGGCCTATATAAAGATTTACACTGGCAGCTCAGAGCTGTACAGCAGCATTTAAGTATGAAATTGATTGAATAAATGTAAAAATAAAAAAATAAACATACTTCACTATAAATTAAACATTGATTCTTATTAAAGCTATACTGAATTAGTTTTTCCGTCAAGAGCAATGAGTGATTTTCTCTTTGTCTTTTGTTGTTGTATTAACATTAAAGGGATTGTTCACTCAAAAATGAAAATTCTGTCATCGAGAAATGAATACAGGTTTGGAACAACATTAGAGTGAGTAAATAATGACATCATTTTAGAGGTGAACTGTCCCTTTAAGGACAGCGTGTTCACTACTGCACTGCTGTCAATTTAAGACCTGTGCCTCTAATATACAGACATAATATTACTTTTACTTTAGACATAACCGACTGTGTTTATGTTAACCTTGTGTGTATTTGACAGTATTAGCGCAGTAAGACGACTACTTAGTCCAGTAATCACGTGTTTGACAGGCTTTTAGTGCGTGCGCCTGAAAAACGCATGTTAAAACCGCGCACGCGAATGAGCCGGCAAGGCTTTAAAACGCATGCAAATAATGAACTTTCTTGATTGTGAATATCTATAGTGTTTTGTGAGTATAACTCTACCACTAATGTGTGATGTGAATGTATGTCGCGTTGTTCAATATTGGGATGGAGGCAAATGATAGAATATGTAGAAAAATAATTAATTCAATGCAAAACCAAAAAAATGCAATTCACAAGCGCGTATTGAACCGTAAATGCCGTACCGAACGGTTCAATATTATATTGAGAATTGTTGCATCCCTACTACAAACCATTAACATATTTACTGACATAATGCTTGAGACTTACTGATATAAATATTATAATTAAACTTAAGTTGGACATTAGCACTATTTCTGGATAACATCTTGGGTTATGACTATAACCCTTGTTCCCCGAGAAGGGAACGAGACACTGCGTCATCGTGACGACACTTTGGGGAACGCCCCTCGCCTAAAGCGTCTGAAGAATGAATGGAATCAGTCCAATCCTGATTGGTGTTGCGTGATGACGTAGTATGTGACGGCATACCCGGAAGATACAAAGAGACGTCTGAACACAACAGAAATAGCGTTCTTTGCGATGAAGCGAGCGCTCTGTCTGATTGGGTGGACACGAGACGCAGTGTCTTGTTCCCTTCACGGGGAACAAGGGTTAAAGTCATAACCCGAGACGTTCCCCTTCGAGGGAACTTGAACTGCGTCATTGTGACGACACTTTGGGGAACGAGTACCCACTATGCCGCACCAATCATACCCAACCCAAATAATTGTTTGCCCTTGGTTCGGACCAAATGAACTGAACTAAAGATGTGAAAGCACCCTAAGAATGACTTTAATTTACATACCTTTCCTTTCACCTGAATCTCCCCACATCTCTCCTCTAGAATTCACCCAAAATCTATTTGGTTTAATGTGAATTCTCACTATTATATGAGTTTGATATTGTTTGAAATGTCTCAGTGCAACTGGTACAAAGATCTCATCCCCACAGAAGCAAACAAGAAGATAATTGTTACAATTAGTTTATTGCAGAACCAGTACGTGAGCGGGTCAGGTGAGTGCATGGTGAGAGAATTCAGATGGATGCTGACGATAAGTGGATGATACTATACTTCTTGGTTGTAGATGGCGTTGGAGATTTGAGTGCTGGATCGAAGTTGGAGACTGGAGACGAGACGAGGAGACAAGCTGGAGACTGGTAAGTAGCGAGGGAGAGTCCTTGAGGTAAGCATAAGCACGGCTTTGTGCAAACGAGACCAGACGGTGACTGAATGTGAGCTGGCAGTGATTGCTCTCAGGAGAGGGTGTGCGCTGTGAGTGGGAGAGGGTGGAGCCTGGCGTGCTTGTAACAACAATAAAGGTTTAAAGAGTTTAGATATATTTTGCTTATTACGTTGGGTGTGGCTTCGGCCAAATGGTCTACCTCCTGCTGTCAATACAGGTCATATGGGACAGTGATTAATGTAAATTCCCATTGTTCACACGTTTCCATTTGAAAGAGATTTCTGTCTTGGTCTGAGGATTTAAGGAGATGTGGAAAAAGGGTCAGGGCGTGATACTGTAACCAGATCAGCGCATAATGCTATGCATTACGTATCCTATTTCCAGATGTCAGGTATGCATCTTTTACTCTTTACTTCAGAGCATTTGATGTTATGTATTAGTTATCTTTGAATTGATTATGTAATTGGCGTTATACATTTACTTAACTGTTAATAAATTGTTACATTTGAATTTATTCTGACTTACTCTGGATTTATTTTCTATCTGTAGTAACTATGAATGGGTACAATTTCAACAAAGAGTTAATCAGAATATTTAGATGTGTAGTTAAATTATTAAATATGATATAGTCAGATAAAGATGAATTAGAATAAAATACTGTTTGCCCAGCTGAAAAGGCCGAACGATTTTTAAAAGATTTTAAAAAGAAAATCATTAAATGGCACTTTCTGGAGAGTTTTGTGCAAAGAAATGGAGAAGTTGTTGTAGTATCAACAGGTATTAGGACATTTAGCATTTACATTACTGTTAATCAGTCATCACTTGATTACATATTGTATTACCGTGTTATGATATAGTGACCCATACAATGTGCCACATGAAGAGACAGCTGAGAAGATTTGGGTCTGTGGTGACCAGGTCCACCTCACACAAACTCCTTCTCCCATTCTCTCTCTTTACTACTACTACAACACACACACACACACACACACACACACACACACACACACACACACACACACACACACACACACACACACACACACAGCCTACTCTGCATCATTCCATAAATAGGTATGCACAAGTCACAAAAATAAAATCAATCTCTCCTTGTGGAAAGGTTGCTTGGTAGCTAAAGTCTTATATTCTTGTAATTCACACAGATCAAACACAAATATGCTGACTGAATAGATTGCTAGTTTATTTTGAGTAGCCAGCTAGCAGTTCTCTTGGCAGTTTGCTGATAATCTGGTGTCTGAAGTAAAATGCTCAAAACATCTCCTGAGAAAAATCACATGGTCAACCTAGTCTTGGTTATTTAATTTTGATTTAGTCTTATTTTCCTGATCTGTACATTTATCCGTCTCACCTAGATGCGCATGCGCGAGCGGTGTACAATCATGGTCGACTGACAACGATGCACACATTCCCACATTTAATCAATGTCTGATTACAGCAATCAAACCTTAATTCACTTAAACCATGAATAATCGAGAGTGATTGTGAGTGTGATGATCATCTGCTAAATGAGCAACAGCGACCACAATTCACACCTTCAGTCAGTGAAGCCGCTCCCACAGCCGTTCATGAGAGTATAAATGCTGGGAATATTCCCATCTTCCCACAGGCGAAGAAGAAGCAAGCAGGAGGAATTACTCCAGGAGAAACTACAGACATACTATTGTAAAGATGGAGTTTGAGGAAGAACCCTGCAGAATAAAAGATGAAGAGACTAGTGTTGGGGGTAATGTATTATGTAATTGATGAGTTATGTAATCAGATTACTTTTTCAAGTAACTATTAAAGGAACAGTTACTTTTCAAATTTACAACAAAATATCTGAGTTACTTTTTCAAATAAGTAAAGCTAGTTATTTTGTTCTCCCATTTATTGACGGACAGCTCTCTTGTCCCAGTGTTGAGAGGAATCGTAAGTGTCACGGTTCACAGATGCATTGTTTCCTTGTCGTGTGCTCTGTGTTGTGACAGCGGTGTGGGTGTGGTTGTGTGTGTGTGTGTGTGTGTGTGTGTGTCTGTGTTCAGGCCATGTGACTCATCAGTGGATCCAGCTGCCAATCATCATCTCACCACCTGCTGCTTATTCACTCACCCTTTATATACTCACCTTGTTCTCATCTCCCTTGTCAGATCGTTTTGTGAGGTCCTGTGTGTGTGGTTGTTCGTCTGTTCCTGACCGGAGTTCCTGTGTATTCGTCTTCAGTTCCCGTTGGTTGTCTTCGTTCGTTGTCTGGATTTGGATCTACTTACCACTTCACTTCTCCTCACCACCACGAACCCACAGCCGATCATCTCAGTCCCTGCGTCATTGATACCTGCACTTGTATTGTCTGTTCGTCTTCATTAAAATCTTAACTTGCACTTGCTTCCTGTGATCAATCATGACAGAACGATCTGACCAAAGAGCGGAAGCAGCAAGCACCCAGCAGACCGCCTTAGAGGAGTTCATCCACAGAAGCATTCAGCGTATGGATTCTCAAGAGGCGAACCTGAATGAAACAGGGCTAGCCGTGCAGGTTTTAGTGGCGCAGGTGTCCGAGCTCAACCAGCAGTTCCAGCTTCTTCGTGGTCCCGCTGCGCCGCCCGCACCGGCCGTCCTCCTACCCACACCAGAGAATGCCACCAGTCCCGAACCTCGTCTTCCGGTGCCCGAGGCCTACTCAGGTGAACCTAATTTTTGTAGAGCATTCCTGACTCGGTGTTCTATGCATTTTGCTCTACAGCCCCGTACTTTCAATACGTTACAGAGTAAGGTGGCATTTGTGCTCACTCTCCTTACGGGGAAGGCTTCTCTCTGGGGGACGGCGGTGTGGGAGAACCAAGACCCGTGCTGCGCCTCGTTCCAGTCACTCTCCGCGGAGATGAAGAGGGTATTCGACCGGTCAGTCGCTGGGAAGGAGGCCGCCAGGCAGCTGGCGGAACTACGCCAGGGCGAGAGGTCGGTGTCTGATTATTCCATCGAATTTCGTACGTTAGCGGCAGAGTGTCACTGGAACGAGGAGGCGCAGTGGGACATGTTCCTGCATGGGCTGGCTGACCGTGTTCAGAAGGAGATCTACGCGCTGGACCTCCCGGAGACATTTAATGGACTCATCGACCTCGCGCTCAGGGTGGATGCTCGCCTATCCAGGGTGGAGCGAAGGAGTTCAGCCCAAAGGAGCGGGGAGGTTATACGGTCCAGCAGAGGGGACACGGTCAGCCCCATTCCAGATCATGAGCCCATGCAGGTGGGTCAAGCTCGGCTTTCCCGGGAGGAGCGAGAGAGACGGAGATCCCAAGGACTGTGTTTGTACTGTGGAGGAGTCGGCCATTTCGCTTACAACTGTCCGGTAAAAGGGCAAGCCCGGCAGTAAGTTTGAGGCTACTGTCGGGTGGGATCTCTGCTGGAAAGTCCTCAACTACTTCCACCCTCCTCCCGGTAAGACTGAGATGGTCAAATCACCTTCACGACTGCAGTGCACTTCTGGATTCCGGTGCCGAAGGTAATTTTCTGGACAGATCGCTAGCCATAAGACTTCACATTCCCTTCAAACCACTCTCCAACAGAATCGCCGTGCACACACTCAATGGACAGAGCCTTCCTTCCATATCTTACAGCACTGACGACGTCACCCTTTTCACCGCCGGAAACCACATTGAACAGACTTCATTTCTAATTTTTGATTCCCCACACACACCCATCGTCCTTGGTCACCCCTGGCTCACCAGACACAACCCCCGTGTAGACTGGATCCAGAACTCCATCGTGGCCTGGAGCGAGGAGTGTCATAATACTTGTCTTGTCTCTGCCTGTTCGTCAGTCTCTGTTTCTGTTTTACAGGAGGAAGCAGTGGATCTGTCTAACGTGGCCGTCGAGTACCATGACCTGAAGGAGGTGTTCAGTAAGTCTAGGGCTGCTTCTCTTCCTCCGCATCGTCCCTATGACTGTGCCATAGATCTATTGCCAGGGAGATCTCCGCCTAAAGGCAAGTTGTATTCACTTTCGGTTCCAGAAAGGGAGGCTATGGAGAAATATATTTCTGATTCATTAGCAGCCGGCTTCATTCGCCCTTCCTCTTCTCCAGCGGGGGCGGGGTTCTTTTTTGTGGGGAAGAAGGATGGTTCTCTGCGACCTTGTATTGACTACCGGGGGCTGAACAACATAACGGTAAAGAATACCTATCCTTTGCCGTTAATGTCTTCAGCCTTCGAGAGGTTGCAGGGGGCATCCGTGTTCACAAAATTTGATTTAAGAAATGCCTATCATTTGGTTCGCATCAGGAAGGGGGATGAATGGAAGACCGCTTTTAACACCCCTAGGGGGCACTTTGAATACTTGGTCATGCCGTTCGGGCTTTCCAACTCCCCAGCGGTCTTCCAGGCACTTGTCAATGACGTGCTGAGAGACATGGTCGATCAGTTCATATATGTCTACCTGGACGACATATTGATTTTTTCATCGTCTCTCCAGGAACATGTACAGCACGTTCGGCGAGTGCTTCAGAGGCTGCTAGCGAATGGGCTTTTTGTCAAGGCGGAGAAATGCGTTTTTCATGCACAGTCTGTTTCTTTCCTAGGGTACATCGTGTCGACTGAGGGAGTACGCATGGATCCTGAAAAGGTTAAGGCTGTGGTGAATTGGCCAAGTCCAGACTCCCGTAAGGCCCTACAGAGGTTTCTGGGATTCGCCAATTTTTACCGGCGGTTCATCCGCAATTTCAGCCAACTAGCCTCGCCTCTGACTGCCTTGACCTCCCCCAAAACTACGTTCAGGTGGTCAGACGCAGCCGAGGCTGCGTTTGCCAAACTGAAGGCCTGCTTCGTTTCAGCCCCGATTCTCGTTGCCCCTGACCCATCACGGCAGTTTGTGGTGGAGGTCGACGCATCAGAGGTGGGGGTAGGGGCAGTGTTATCCCAGCGTTCTTCCACAGACGATAAGATGCATCCGTGCGCGTTTTTGTCCCATCGATTATCTCCCGCCGAATGTAACTACGACATTGGTAATAGGGAGTTGCTGGCAGTCAAGATGGCCTTGGAGGAATGGCGCCACTGGTTGGAGGGTTCAGGGGTGCCTTTTATTGTATGGACCGACCATAAGAATTTAGAATATATCAGGACTGCTAAAAGATTGAACTCCAGGCAGGCTCGGTGGGCACTTTTTTTTCGGACGTTTTGATTTTACCCTCTCGTTAGTGATCTCCACACTCACATGGGAGGTCGAATCGAGAGTCAGGTCGGCTCTAGAAGGGGTAACGCCTCCGCCCGAGTGTCCACCTAAACCGCTTATTTGTGCCGGAGGGATTACGGTCCATGGTCATCCAGTGGGGTCATAGTTCCAATGTAGCGTGTCATCCAGGAGTCAGTCGAACTAAATTTTTAGTCAAGCAACGATTTTGGTGGCCTCTCATGGCTCGGGACGTCTGCGATTTTGTGTTGGCTTGCTCAGTATGTGCCGTTGGTAAAACTTCCAATCGTTCCCCGGATGGGTTGCTTCAACCGCTGTCAGTCCCTTCGAGACCCTGGTCCCACATTTCGCTAGATTTTATCACCGCCCTCCCAAGGGTACACGGTCGTTTTGACCGTAGTGGACCGGTTCTCGAAGGCGGCTCATTTCATCCCCTTGCCCAAATTACCTTCAGCCAAGGAGACAGCGGTTGCAGTCATTGACCACGTCTTTCGACTTCATGGCCTCCCGATAGACGTGGTTTCTGACAGAGGTCCCCAGTTCGTGTCCAGATTTTGGCAGGAGTTTTGTAGATTGCTGGGGGCGACTGTTAGTTTATCCTCAGGGTTCCACCCCCAGAGCAATGGTCAGACTGAGAGAGCCAATCAGGATTTGGAGCGAACGTTGCGATGTTTAGTCTCTAAGAATCCTTCCTCCTGGAGTCAGCAACTTTCGATGGTGGAGTACGCGCACAATACATTACCAGTGTCGTCCACGGGCCTATCTCCGTTTGAGTGTAGCGTAGGTTACCAGCCACCTATTTTTCCTAGCCTGGAATCCGAAGTCGCGGTTCCCTCTGCTCACGCCTTTGTCCAGAGGTGTCACCGCACTTGGACGAGAGCCCGAGAGACTCTTCTCCAAATGAGGGAGCGCACCAAGGCCAAGGCCGATCGCCACCGGTCAAGGCCGCCCATATACGTCGTTGGTCAAAAAGTGTGGCTTTCAACCAAGAATATTCCTCTCCGATCCGTCTCTAATAAGCTTGCACCCAAATTTATTGGTCCGTTTACTGTCACCAAGATCATTAGTCCGGTGGCAGTCCGCCTCAAACTTCCTCCAGCGTACAGGAGAATTCATCCCGCCTTCCATGTATCCAAAATCAAGCCCGTTTTTCACTCCGATATTAATCCGCCAGTTCCGGTTCCCCCACCGCCGCGACTCGTAGACGGGGAACCATCTTATTCGGTCAACCGTATTCTGGACTCTAGGCGGAGGGGACGCGGATTCCAGTACTTGGTGGACTGGGAAGGTTACGGTCCGGAGGAGAGGAGTTGGGTTCCGGCCAGAGACATTCTGGATCACACCCTTATCGATGATTACAATCGACAGGTAAGGGAGTCAGGGAACGCCAGGAGGCGTTCCTAGGAGGAGGGGTACTGTCACGGTTCACAGATGCATTGTTTCCTTGTCGTGTGCTCTGTGTTGTGACAGCGGTGTGGGTGTGGTTGTGTGTGTGTGTGTGTGTCTGTGTTCAGGCCATGTGACTCATCAGTGGATCCAGCTGCCAATCATCATCTCACCACCTGCTGCTTATTCACTCACCCTTTATATACTCACCTTGTTCTCATCTCCCTTGTCAGATCGTTTTGTGAGGTCCTGTGTGTGTGGTTGTTCTTCTGTTCCTGACCGGAGTTCCCGTGTATTCGTCTTCAGTTCCCGTTGGTTGTCTTCGTTCGTTGTCTGGATTTGGATCTACTTACCACTTCACTTCTCCTCACCACCACGAACCCACAGCCGATCATCTCAGTCCCTGCGTCATTGATACCTGCACTTGTATTGTCTGTTCGTCTTCATTAAAATCTTAACTTGCACTTGCTTCCTGTGATCAATCATGACAGTAAGTGCAGAGGCTTTGTGTGTGAACATGATGGTTATTGTAGTTCTAGACTAAATGTGAGCAGGCATTTACTCATCTCACTTGCACAAAGATTCAGTAATCCTCAAAATGAATAAAATCAGTCAAATGCTAAATCAGAATACTACGCAAACCTGCAATAATTAAATACGTTAAATAGAGGGGCGTGGTTATGACTCCGAGCTGAGTGCACGTCTTTTTGTGAGCTCCTGGCTTATTTTATGAAAATCCTGTATATTATCCGACTTTTTGTTTTACGAACGTTTTGAGGTGAACCAACGATCGAAATGCCCTCGAAAAAATCCAAAACAAAGCAAAAATCGGACTCTTCGCCACTCAAGGAACAAGATGATGAGTGGGATGCTAGCAGTGTGGCTAGCTCAACAGGTAACACATGCAGCGCTCCCCAATCCGAAGAAATCTGTATCAACACCGGCCAAAATCTAGATGTGATTCAAAAGTTAGACATGATGAGAAGTGACTTCGCGACAAAGTTCGATGGCGTTCTTAACGCGATTCATGATGTTAAAAAAGATGTGAGGGACTTCTCAGGACGCATGGATATGGCCGAAGAGCGCATTAGCAACGTAGAAGATTCAGTTAATACGGAGAAGGGCAAGATGGAAGAGGTAGTTAAGCGACTAGCCTTCCTTTCACACAAGTTAGATGATCTGGAAAACCGTTCTCGGAGATCGAACCTCAGACTGGTTAATCTACCTGAAAAGGTGGAAAATCCTGACGCGACCGCCTTCTTGGAAAAATGGTTACCTGAAGTGCTGGGCCCGACAACTTTCCCAACGCCGCCCATCATCGAGAGAGCACACAGACTACCTGGTCGTTCACAACCCAGTCGATCATCTTTCCCGAGAGTGCTGATCATGAAGTTTCTGAACTTTCAAGATAAAGTCCGAGTAATGCGAGCTGCCAGGCTTAAAGGAAAGATCATGTATGGAGATCATGAGGTCAGATTTTTCCCCGATCTGTCCGCGGAACTTCACCGTCAGAGGAGGCGTTTTGACGGGGTTAAACAGCAGCTGAGATCCCTGAACGTCAATTATGGAATAGTTTACCCAGCCAAGCTTCGCCTGACAATGGATGGAAAGACCCGCGAGTTTGAGGACCCGGTTGATGCGGAAAAGTTTCTACAGGGAGTACAAAGTGCAGGTGAAGCGGAGAGAACCTAAAAGAATGGTTGCCAGTTCTTCTAAAGTCTCGAGACCTAGCGAGAAGACTTCTTGGCAGGTTTTTGAGTTTTTAACTTGTTTTTATATTCTTTATTCTAACTCTATTTTGTCTGATTTTTTCCTTAACTTACACATCGAAAAACCTTTTACTATATATATACTATTGTTATGCTGTACAATCTGTCTTAAATTGAAGCAAAATCTCACAGATAAAGAAACTTAAATTTACCTCCTGGAATGTAAGGGGGATGATTAAAATGGTGAAAATTAAGCAAGTGATGACGAGGATTAAACAACTTGAAACCTCTATAGTATTCCTTCAGGAGACCCATTTACTTAAAGAGGAGCTCATAAAAATACAAAGAAGATGGCCGGGTCAGGTCTTGGCTTCATGTTTTTCTTCTCACTCTAGGGGAGTTATGGTGTTGATCCATAAAGCCGTACCCTTCCAAGTTAATATGAACATTACAGACAGGGCTGGTAGATATCAGATAGTGCAGGGAATTTATATGAGTAATATTATTAATCTGGTTAATATTTATGCCCCAAATGAGGATAATCCAGCATTTTTTGAAAATCTATTCTTATTGATTGCCTCGCTACCTGGAACAGTGATAGTAGCAGGTGATTTTAATTGCACTCTTGACCCGGTGCTTGACCGCTCTTCAGGACAGGACAGTTCTCACTCTCAAAGTAGAAAGAAGATCCAACAAGCTATGAAAGATCTTAATCTATGCGACCCTTGGAGAACATTAAATCCTTTAAAAAGGGAATATTCATGTTTCTCTTCTTTGTCTAAAACCTCTTCTCGTATAGATTATTTCTTAATTCCTATTTCTTTATTGCCTAGTATAGAAAGTTGTATATACGACAGTGCGGTTCTGTCAGATCATTCCCCCATCTCATTATTTTATATAGACTCTCAAACAACTAAAAGTTCCCCTAGATGGCGCTTGCAGCCTAGATGGTTGCAGAATTCTGAATTTATTAAATTTGTTGGCGAGCAAATAGACTTATATTTTACAATAAACACAGATCAAACTTCAGCAGCTATTAGATGGGAAGCCTTTAAGGCATTTATTAGAGGCCAAATGATTAGTTATACTAGTTCCAAATCTAATAAAGATAAACAAAAGCTGCTGGAGTTAGATGCTGAAATCAGAGATTTAGAGAAAATAATAAACATAGATAAGTCAGTACGAATTAAGCAAAAGTTACTATCTTTAAAAGCTCAATATGAGGAACTTTCCACACTAAAAGCTGAAAATAGTATATTAAGATTGAAGCAAACTTTTTATGATCAGGGTGAGAAACCCAGTAAACTGCTGGCCTGGCAACTTAAAAAATTTAAATCAGAAAGAGCTATTAATGAAATTAGGAACGGGAGGGGAGAAATTACGTCAGATCCGGTTGAGATTAACGGTACATTTGTATTGTTTTATAAAGCTCTTTATCAAACCGAATTTCCTATGAGTGTCTCTACTCAAACTACATTTTTAGATGGGTTGGATATTCCCTCTATTTCCGAACAGATGAAGCTAGAGCTAGATAGCGTATTGGAGTTGGAAGAGGTCTCTAATGCTATTCTTAAAATGAGGGGTGGTAATGCGGCGGGTCCGGATGGGCTACCGATTGACATTTATAAAGAATTTAAAGATAAATTAATAGGTCCGTTGCTAGATATGTATGTAGAGGCTTTTCAACGAGGATGTCTCCCTCCCTCTTTGAGAAGTGCTCTGATCACTCTTATTTTGAAGCCAGGAAAGTCACCGGTAGAATGCGGCTCATATAGGCCAATTTCACTTTTGAATACGGATGCAAAAATTATTGCGAAAGCCTTGGGAATGAGACTTGAGAAGGTCTTGCCTCAGCTGGTACATTCAGACCAGAATGGCTTTGTTAAGAATCGTCAAGGGTTCCATAATGTTAGGAGGGTACTTAATTTGATACATGCCGGGGATGGCGCCCCTGATACGGCCATCTTGTCGCTCGATGCCGAAAAGGCATTCGACAGACTGGAATGGCCGTATTTGATAGAGGTGCTTGCGCGGTTTGGCTTGGGGGATAACTTTCGTAGGTGGATGGAAATTCTATTAGTTGATTCTAATGCGGAGGTACTCACTAACAACTTTATCTCACAACCATTTAAATTAACTCGTGGTTCTAGACAAGGCTCACCACTTTCGCCTTTACTCTTTGTATTATCCATGGAACCACTAGCAATAGCAATTAGATCACACCCTGTAATTCGTGGTATTCATACAGATGTTTTAGAACACCGTATTGCCTTATATGCTGATGATACCATTGTATTTTTATCGGAGCTTGAAAAATCAATACCTTCCCTTCTAAAGCTTATGGGCCTGTTTGGTAATTTTTCTGGTTTTAGAGTTAATAAAGATAAATCCTCAATTATGTTTCTTAATGAACAAGAAAGAATGAATCCAAAAGTAGTACACCCCTTTGTTAATGCTGTTAATGGTTTTGATTACCTAGGAATTAAAATAACCCCCAAAATAAGTTCCCTTAGTTCAGCTAATTATTAACCTTTATTGATGAAGGTGTCTGAAGAGACGACTAGATGGATGACACTGCCCCTGTCTTTAATGGGAAGAATAAATGTGATTAAGATGAACATATTACCTAGATTTTTATATGTCTTTCAGTCGTTACCACTTGCCCCTCCTCCTGCCTTTTTTCCAAAAGTTAGTAAGCTTCTTTCTAATTTTGTCTGGAGTAACAGAAAGCCAAGACTTCGACTTACCCTTTTATACCTGCCTTATGACAGAGGAGGGCTACAATTACCAAATCTATTGTGGTACTATTGGGCTGCTCAAATGAGGGCCGCAATGTTTTGGTTCTCCAGAGACTCGAATATACCTTGGTTACAGGTTGAAACATTGGCCGCAAAAGGCTTGACACTTGACAGCTTTTTATATTCAGCACCCCTTAAAGAACTAAAAAAAAAAACAGATAACCCATTTGTGAAAAATACCATAATGATCTGGTACGAAGTTCATAAATTTCTTGGTGAGGCCCCATTGCTGTCTTGCTTTTCTCCTATTTGGGGTAATGAATATTTCTGCCCAGTTAAAAATGATATGGGGTTTAAACTATGGTTAAATAAGGGTATTGTTAGAATAAAAGATCTATATGAAGACAATATTTTAATGGCATTTGACAATCTAGTGTCAAAGTTTCATATACCCCGGAAACATTTTTTTAAATATTTGCAGCTTAGAAGTTTTATTTTTTCAAAACTAAATAATTCCGTACAACTTCCTTCATTATCCACGTTGGAAACCTTTTCCACACAAGACTGTTTCAGTAAAGGGCAAATTACTCAATTATATAATATACTCGTACAGAACCATAAAGAAAGCTCTGAAAATAAAAGACAGGCATGGATGCAGGACTTAAATAAAGACATTCCTTTAGATGAGTGGGGTACAATATGTTTAAAAGCACAAACACAAACAATAAACACTCGGTTGAGACTTTTACAATATAATTGGATAATGAGGACCTATATTACACCTGTGAGATTAAATAAATTTAACCCTAGTATTCCTGATTTATGTTTTAAGTGTCATAAGCTCCAAGGTACATTTTTTCACTGTGTGTGGGAATGTGAGGAGATGCAAAAGTTTTGGAGTAAGATAACTCAGTATGTGTCTCAATTTACTACTACTTCTGTTCCTTTAAGCCCTGTAATATGTATATTGGGTATCTATGTGGACAATTGCTCTTTGCCCGTCAGAGAAAGAAAACTGGTGGACTTGTGCCTTTTACAAGCAAGACGTTCAATTGCCCTCTGTTGGAAGAATGCGAGCTGTCCTTCCCTTGGACTTTGGTTGAAAAATTTGATATCCAGTTTGGCCCTTGAGAAGCTTACATACATAATAAAGGGGAAGTCTTCTGAATTTTATGATATCTGGGAGATGTTTATTGAATTTGTTAAAGAAGGAGATATTGAAGAGGCTATAGATGTGTGAACTTATTGTATATACATAAAGTGCTTAATAAGAATGTACGTTATAAAGCGGTTTATATGTAAGGGAATTTTATATATGTATATCGTTGTTTTTTTTTTGTTTAGTTTTTATATACCTGCCAGGACTTTGGGGAGGGGAAGGGATTTAAGTTAGGTTTGTTAGTACTTAAGTGTGTTTTGTCTGTTTGTGAAATGTGTAAAATTCAAATAAAAATATGTTAAACAAAATACGTTAAATAAAATACCTAACCTAAAAGCCTAGCCCAGCCTAGGTGAGAAAGAGTAACGCACAAATAACACAACACATTACTTTTCTAAAAAAGTAGTGCAATTAATTACTTTTTAAAGGAGTAACTCAATATTGTAATACATTACTTTTTACGTTCGAAAAGTCAAACAGGAACAAACAGGTTTTGCTTCATTCTCTTTAATGACTGATGAGGAACATTTAGAGGAAAACTTTGATCATTTGGGGCTCTCTGAATTTATTTTGGTTTCTAACTTTTAGACGTGATGGAAGTGAATGAAGGCAAAAGGCATCATTTTCAAAAGAAGATACAAAATGGAGATGGAAACAAAGTCGTTTCACAGACTAAAAAGTATTTCACCCAAAAACAAGCTGGAAAATCTGGAGTCAACGGATCTTTAACCTGCTCTCAGTGTGGAAAGAGTTTTACTCGGATAGGACACCTTAAGAGACACATGAGGATTCACACTGGAGAGAAACCGTTCACATGCTATGAGTGTGGAAAGAGTTTCACATGTAAACCAAACCTTAAGACACACATGAGGATTCACACTGGAGAGAAACCGTTCACATGCTCTCAGTGTGGAAAGAGTTTTACTAAAAAAAATGCTCTTAAAGATCATCTGCGCCGTCACTCTGGAGTGAGATCATTCAGCTGTGATCAGTGTGAGAAAACATTTGTTGTGGAATCAGGCTTAAGACAACATCTTACAATTCATGCTGTTGTGAAGCCTCACTTTTGTTCTTTTTGTGGAAAGAGTTTTTCACTACTGAGCTCTTTAAAATTGCATGAGCGTATTCATACTGGTGTGAGACCTTATATGTGCTTTGACTGTGGGAAGACCTTCAGTTCATCCAGCGAGTTAAAACAACACCAGAGAATTCACACTGGAGAGAAACCGTACAAGTGCTCACACTGTGGAAAGAGTTTCTCTCATTCAGGAAACCTGAAAACACATGAGAGAGTTCACACTGGAGAGAAGCCGCACCAGTGCTCTTCATGTGGGAAGAGTTTCATCCAATCATCTAGTCTACAGTATCATAAGAAAAAGCATTGCCAGAAGGCATCTAAATGAGCAAATGTTCATGTTCGGATTCATCATAAATAATACATTTACAAGTAAATAATTTGCCATTCAGATTCAGCAAAAGCTGGAATTTAGGAAACCATAGTGATTTAAGAGGGTCATTTGCTAAAACTAGTAGTGAAGTTTGATCATTTGTCAAAGGACATTTTGGCAGGGTCAGTAATAGTTCATGAAACTAGTGTTCCTGTAAAATGAAGAGATTTTTGTTAAATATGAGTTGAGTTGAGTTAGATAGAATTAAAGGTCGTTCTCCGGCTCTGTTCTCTCTCTGGTAAGATTTACTAATGGGGACCACCTATCCTAAACCCCAGCCAGGGGAGCATCCAAAAGATTGGATGGAACGCTGTAGTTGGGGATACTATACTAATCCCTGGGTATCAAATTTAGCAGGATGGATGGAGGGTAACTTAATGTACCCAACCTATCCACGAGATGGATCATTTGATCCCCATCATTTAGCTTCGGCCTATAGAATGACCTATGGGGGAGAGGGTGATCCTGACTGGGATTATAAATATATGCAGGATGGGTATGATGTGTGGTATACAATGATGAGTGTATGGAATGATAAACAGAATATAACTCTTCCAAAAACTGTTAAAAAGATAGCTCCCAAACCACCCACCGGTAAAACTGCGAATGAATTACAACTAAAATGTGATGCTAAAATAGCACAAAGAAGACTAACTGCTCGTGTTATGGCTTCACCGCCGTGTATAAAAAGCGCACCCTCGATTTATCCCTCCCTTCCGGTTTCTGCGCCTCCCGCATATGCGGAACCGCGGCCAACGACCTCGGTCTTGGCCACGAAACCAAAACATGCGTCACAAAATGAGGCCTTTTTGTGGGTGTCTAAAAGAAACCATCATGTAGAGATAACGCCACCGTCAGCATCAACCTTGAAGGATATTATGACTATGCTGCCTGGGATAGAGAACCCACTGCACTTTGTGGATATGCTGATAAAAACCTCACAGTATAGTCAGCTTACAGGAGCTGATTATAAATTTATTCTACAATCAAAAATGGGGACTCAATATGACGAAGCTTCACTTCATGATAAAGTCCCATGTTTAAAAACAGAGCACGACACAGTAGTCATTGAGGAAGGAGAAGGGGAGGAATATGACAGGGAGGAAGATGGGGAAGGAAAGAAGGGGTTTCGAAAGATAAAAAAGCCGAGTAAAACCACGAGTGCCTTCTTTTGGAGGGACAACCCTGAGGCTATGAGCATATTACGAAAACAATTAACTGCTTTCCTGGTAGAATTGAAACATAGCCACCGTGATCTCTCGCATGTCACTAACTGTAAACAAGAAAAAGCAGAGACAGTGCCACAATTTTGGAAGAGATTCTCTGAGGTCTGGGTAAATTTGGGAGGGTTCGAGATTAACACAACGGGCCCAGACAATCTCTTTGTCTCCACCTTTCTCAACAATTGTCTGCCCACAGCTCAAGCCATGCTGAAGTTACAATTGATTGACAGGGGCAAATTGGCGCCTCGGGAGGTGGGGGAGAGAATCAGAACCATGCAGGGGGATGGTCTTTTTGATCTTACCCCAGCTAAAACCAACCCTGCGTTTTTGCAAATGACCAGCGGGTATCAGCCTCGCTCAAACTATCACCAAAACCAGAATCAATCACGCCCACAGGGGAGGAGAAATGGGAGGTGTCATTACTGTCAAAAGGAAGGCCACTGGGTCCGTGAATGCAGGAAGAGGCAGAATGATGAAAGACAGTCCCAGGGACAACAACAGCCATCGCTGCCGCCGCCTCCGCCCCCTAGTGGGCATTAGGGGTGCCCACAGAATCCCAGCCCCAATGAAGTCCTCCTCACAACCACCATTCACTTTCCTTCCGGGTCTTCTCCGGCGACTTTAATGATGGTTGTGAATGGAACTGCATACCCATTTGTAATTGACTCTGGGGCAACTATGTCATCTATGGGTGGGGGCTATGAGGGGCCACTCTCTAGTCAGAGTGTTGATTCTGTAGGGATAGATGGAAGACCCTTCGAAACTCCTTTAACTCCTCTGTTGGAGGTTAGAGTGGATGGTAATGTCTTTTTCCACCAGTTTGTTCTAATGAATTCATGCAGCTACAACCTCCTAGGTCGTGACCTAATGATAAGATTGGACATGACCCTGGTTTTTAAAAATGACAAAATGGTAATTCATACCACAGATGAGGTGTGTCATGAGGTGGGGGCCCTCAACGGGTTACCCGTTGCACAATTATTGTCTGACGTCGACCGTTTTGACCCAGCCTCACTGCCACCCCATCTGTGGGCGTCACATAAAGATGACGTTGGCACCGTGACCTGTGCCCCTTATGAGGCGACGTTGAAACATCCTGATCCAATATATATCAGACAATATCCTCTCTCGGAGGATAAAGCTGATGGAATAGATATTATCATCCACTCCTTATTACAGCAGGGGGTTTTGCGGACTTACAGCAGTCCATATAACACCCCTGTGAACCCGGTGCCGAAACCAGATGGCAGTTGGAGATTTACCCAAGATCTGAGGAAGATCAATGAATTGGTTGTGCCAATCGCGCCTCTGGTTCCGGACGTGTCTTCCGTGCTCATGGCAATCGATAATAACCACAAGTATTTTTCTGTCGTTGATCTCTCCTCTGCGTTTTTCAGCATACCGGTGGAACCGGATATGCAGAAGTTATTCGCCTTCACGCACCGACAAAAACAATATGCTTGGACACGACTACCACAAGGTTTCGTTGACAGTCCCGCCTACTTTAGTATGGCCATTAGAGATTGTCTATCTGGTTTAGAACTACCTGAAGGGGCATCACTGCTCCAATACGCAGATGACCTCTTAGTGACTTCCATATCTGCTGATATATGTCAGGATTCTACCCGTTCTCTACTCGAACACTTGGCCAAACATGGTTTCAAGGTGTCACTGCACAAACTGCAATGGTGTAGGCCTTCTGTCACCTACTTGGGTCATGAGTTATCAAAAGGAAGTCGCAGGTTGAAGAAAGACCGTATAACTGCTATCCAAAATCATCCGAAGCCCAAAACTAAACATGATATGATGGCATTCCTAGGCCTTGTCAATTATTGTCGACAATGGATACCAGATTGTTCTTATTTCGACAGAACTATGCGGGCCTGTTTCGATAGTAAAGCTCCCGCCAATTCCTTATTGGACTGGTCTCCATGCGCAGAAACAGCCTTCCGTGTGGTAAAGACTGCGTTGTGTTCCAGTCCGGCCTTGGGCCTCCCAAACTACAAACTACCATTCCACTTGTATGTGCACAGTAGTCCAGAGACCACATGTGCTGTACTAGCCCAAGAACATGGTGGGGGCATGCGACCAGTCGCATTTTTATCAAAAACCTTGGACTCTGTGGTGCGAGGTCTGCCTCGCTGCCTGCAGGCTGTTGCTGGATGTGCGTTGATGGTGCAGGATGCTGAAAGGATTGTTTTGTCACACCCTTTAGTGTTACACACCTCACATCAGGTAACGCAGGTCTTGCAGAATCTTAACACACAACACATGTCAACACAGCGAAGGTCTGGTTATGAGGCCATTTTAACTGCCACGAATAACTTAACTATTAAAGGGGTTTCCTCCTTGGGCCACATGGCCTCTGCACTCCATGCGATGTTGAATTCTGCGCCATCTGTCGTTGATATGGATGAACAACATGACTGTCTGGCCGAAATCACACACACCTGTGCTTTACGCCCAGGTCTGGCCGAAACACCACTATCCACTGGATCAAAGGTGTATGTTGATGGATCATGTTTCAAACCACAAGATGGTGTTTATCTTTGTGGTTACGCCATCTGTGAACTACCTGATAAGGTTCTAGAGGCTCACAGCCTCCCTTTTCGTTCAGCACAAGCCGGTGAATTGGTTGCCTTAACTAGAGCTTGCCAACTATTTGCAGACAAAGATGTAACCATTTATACTGATTCCAAATATGCCTTTGGAGTGGCGCATGACTTTGGCCAAATCTGGCGCTCTAGGGGTTTCTTGGGTGCTGATGGTAAGCCAATCTCACATCAATCACTGGTGAAGGATCTGATTGCCGCATCATAACTACCTGGAAACCTGGCCATTGTGAAAACTAGAGGGCACTCTAATGCCTTCACAGAGGAGGCCAAGGGTAATGCATTAGCAGATATAACAGCAAAACAGGCTGCACAAGAGGGGCCTAAGAGCCCTCTGATTAATGAAGCTCTTGTTTCAATGTCACCACTGACTTCGTCTTTATTGCCGGATTTGGACTTACGTTCTGTCCAGGGCATGGCTAACGATGACGATCTGGAATTTTGGGACGCTTTCGGAGCCTCTAGGGGCCCCGATGGCCTTTGGACAGACAAAATGAAACGGGTCTGTTTGCCTCATTCGTCTTTACCGTTTATCATCCGCGAGTTTCATGGTGTCACTCATCGCGGACGAAGAGGGGTATTAGAAATGTTACGACCATTAATTTGCGCAGCAGGATTACCAGCAATGGTACAATCAATACTAGATAAATAGCCAGTAGACTTTACGCATATGCCAAAGAGGGGACCATACAGATATTTGCTTGTGTTCATATGCAAATTTTCAAAATGGGTAGAAGCTTTCCCATGTACTAAGGAAAATTCTAAAGTGGTGGTGCAACACCTAACGAGCAACATTATCCCTAGATATGGTATTCCTTTGTCGATTGACTCAGACAAGGGAACCCCATTCACTGCAATGGTAACACAAGAACTGGCAAAATAATTGCAGATACACTGGCGTATGCACATCCCATACCATCCGCAGAGTTCGGCTTTTGTTGAACGAGCCAACAGAACAATAAAAGGAAAAATGAGAAAAGCTATGAATAGCACAGGAAAAGATTGGGTCAGCCTCCTCCCCATTGTCCTAGCCGATTTGAGGATGTTACCACAACCAAATTTAGATGGATTATCACCATATGAGGTAGTAATGGGCAGACCGTTCCCAATCCCCTGGCGGCATGGACAGGTGGGGGTGATGGGGCTTGAGCTAACTGAACACATGTCAGAATATTTTGTGGGGCTAATAGAAAGATTAACAAACTATTGGAAAAGGGTCCAAATGCAGCACCCTGACATTCCCTCTGAGTCTGCACATCCATTCTGTGCAGGTCAGCAGGTATTGGTTAAAAAGTTAAAACCGACAGGAGGTCTCACTGACCCCCTTTATGACGGCCCCACAGAGGTTCTGGCAGTGACCCGCACTGCTGTATTAACTGATCTTTTCCCACAGTGGATCCACGCAACCAGAGTGAAAGCAGTGAAATAAATGTTTAAAATTATGTACTAACTGTTTTGTTTTTTCAGAAGTCTGATAATAACTTTCCTGGTAACAGGAACCATCACCAGCCTCACATGGGCTGACCCTACTGCCAATCTCCTTTGGCAGTATTCCAACTGGACTGCACGTCAAACAACGAACGGGTCCTGTGTGGTCTGCCATAATGTCTTCTCTTCTGCCCTCACTATATCCTTAAAACCGTTGCCTTATAAATGTAATCATACTATGTTCTGCATGAATGGGCGATCAGAATGGGGCCCACACAGTGTTGATAAAAATAAGCCTGGAGCCCCACTGTGTTCAGGTTTTGACTTAATAGAAGAAAACCATGTTAAGAATGGGTCCCCCAAGAAGGACCCCCAAGATGTAAAGATTAATCTAAAATTGTCAAGTGATTTCTCTTTCATGTATTGTTTCAATGGGACAAAGGGGCCACGTGTTCCAGGCATAAGTGCTAAAAGGTGCAGAGTTATCATCACAGAAGGAATTAGCGGCTATGGGTCGAAATTCGAAGGCCTGTCATGTACATATTCTAGCTACTTAGGCAAAGGGAAAGTAGCATGGGTGGGGGATAGTTGTGAAAACAATACCGTAGCCTGTAGAACAGTCAACAACACGACGGTGGACAGAAAAGCCTGTTATAACCAATCGAATCCCTCCTGCAAAATAAACAACAGAACATGTCCAGGCCCCTGGCCAGGGCCTGGGTATAAACTTGCTATGGACTGGTATTGGTATTGTGGGGGAGACACTGTATTTGACACCTACGGTGCTAACTGGACTGGACTCTGTGCACCAGTGCAGCTCCAACATCGTGTTGTCGTCATTCATGTACAAAGAGGGGGCCAAAAAACTGCAGGGCGCCACAGACGCTCTCTAGAGGATGAAGTACCCCCTGAACACCAGCTACGGTCACACTGGACACGATTCTGGGAGTCTATGATTTCACCCTTCGGTGTGACCGACCTCATGCACCAGCAAGAAGTATTGCATTACCGGTTTGCTTCTTTTGTCAACAGTACCAGCGCAGCGCTGGTCGGAGTCAAAGCAGAACTGAAAGAAATGAGACAAGTTGTTATGCAAAACAGACTGGCGCTGGACATGTTACTAGCCGAAAAAGGTGGGGTCTGTGCCATTGTAGGTGACTCCTGCTGCACGTACATCCCTGCGAAAGATGAGGACGAGGGTTCGATTGGCAAGGCTGTAAAAGAAATGAAAACAATATCGAAACAGATTTATGATGACGAGCTTAAGAGCAGGGAGCATAATTGGGGTTGGGGTATTTTATCAAGCCTGTTCGGAATATTTGCCCCCTATGTCTCAATGCTGGTACCAGTGATTTTTATAATCTTATTGATATGTATTTTTGGACCGTGTATTATGACATGCATTTCTAGACGAATGTATACGATGGTTACTGCTCTCTCCACAGGATATCGTCCAGTGAAACGGAGTGATGATGGATTATAGGTCCAGGCTCTTCATTTATTTGAGCCTGGAAGAGGGGATTATAAGAATTTATTCTTCTCATGTACTTTATTTTTATATGCGTGTTGTCTTCATGAACTATATGTGTGAGTTTCTGCTGGGTGAAACTCCTGTCTGCCATTTCTGCTAGCTCTATGGAACTGTCTTTCTCTTCTACTGCTGTAAGATTCCACTTCATATAAGGAGTTGTTTTCCTAACCTTGTAACCCATATGTGATATAAGCTGGAACTGCCCCAGATTAGTTCAGTTGGGTAGAAAGCAATAAACCATTTGTATCTTTGCTCTTGGCTTGTTGTTTCTTATTTGAGCGCTCACACAACTCCACCACGAGGGACGGCAGAGATCGGAGGGCGACCAGATAAATTCTTACAATACAAAATTCTTGATATAAATATTATAATTAAACTTAAGTTGGACATTAGCACTATTTCTGGATAACGTCTTGGGTTATGACTATAACCCTTGTTCCCCGAGAAGGGAACGAGACACTGTGTCATCGTGACGACACTTTGGGGAACGCCCCTCGTGTAAAGCTTCTGAAGAATGAATGGAATCAGCCCAATCCTGATTGGTGTTGCGTGATGACGTAGTATGTGACGGCATACCGGAAGATACAAAGAGACGTCTGAACACAACAGAGATAGCGTTCTTTGCGATGAAGCGAGCGCTCTGTCTGATTGGGTGGACACGAGACGCAGTGTCTCATTCCCTTCTCGGGGAACAAGGGTTATAGTCATAACCCGAGACGTTCCCCTTCAAGGGAACTCGAACTGCGTCATTCTGACGACACTTTGGGGAACGAGTACCCACTATGCCGCACCAATCATACCCAACCCAAACAATTGTTTGCCCTTGGTTCAGACCAAATTAACAGAACTACAGATGTGAAAGCACCCTAAGAATTACTTTAATTTACATGCCTTTCCTTTCACCTGAATCTCCCCACATCTCTCCTCCAGAATTCACCCAAAATCTATTTGGTTTAATGTGAATTCTCACTATTATATGAGTTTGATATTGTTTGAAATGTTTCAGTGTGACTGGTACAAAGATCTCATCCCCACAGAAGCAAACAGGAAGATAATTGTTACAATTAGTTTATTGCAGAACCAGTACGTGAGCGGGTCAGGTGAGTGCATGGTGAGAGAATTCAGATGGATGCTGACGATAAGTAGATGATACTATACTTCTTGGTTGTAGATGGCGTTGGAGATTTGAGTGCTGATCGAAGGAGACGTTGGAGACTGGAGACGAGACGAGGAGACAAGCTGGAGACCGGTAAGTAGCGAGGGAGAGTCCTTGAGGTAAGCATAAGCGCGGCTTTATGCAAACGAGACCAGACGGTGACTGAATGTGAGCTGGCAGTGATTGCTCTCAGGAGAGGGTGTGCGCTGTGAGTGGGAGAGGGTGGAGCCTGGCGTGCTTGTAACAACAATAAAGGTTTTAAGAGTTTAGAGATATTTTGCTTATTACGTTGGGTGTGGCTTCGGCCAAATGGTCTACCTCCTGCTGTCAATACAGGTCATATGGGGCAGTGATTAATGTAAATTCCCATTTTTCACACGTTTCCATTTGAAAGAGATTTCTGTCTTGGTCTGAGGATTTAAGGAGATGTGGAAAAAGGGTCAGGGCATGATATTGTAACCAGATCAGCGCATAATGCTATGCATTATGTATCCTATTTCCAGATGTCAGGTATGCATCTTTTACTCTTTACTTCAGGGCATTTGATGTTTTGTATTAGTTATCTTTGAATTGATTATGTAATTGGCATTATACATTTACCTAACTGACTTTTGTCGTGACTCTGGATTTATTTACTAACTGTAGTAACTATGAATGGGTATAATTTCAACAAAGAGTTAATCAGAATAATTAGATGTGTAGTTAAATTATTAAATATGAATGACCAAATAACCAATTGGCACTCTAACCTAAATTCGAGATTATGATAAATGGAGTCAGATAAAGATGAATTAGAATAAAATACTGTTTGCCCAGCTGAAAAGACTGAATGATTTTTAAAAGATTTTTTAAAAGAAAATCATTAAATGGCACTTTCTGGAGAATTTTGTGCAAAGAAATGGAGAAATTGTTGTAGTATCAACAGGTATTAGGACATTTAGCATTTACATTACTGTTAATCAGTCATCACTTGATTACACATTGTATTACCGTGTTATGATATAGTGACCCATACATTGTGCCACATAAAGAGGTAAATAGTTTGTCAGCTCCAGTATGTATCCAGCCTCTCATGAAGACTTCGGATGCCCCAACACCTGTGATGAGACGACTCCACGCCTGTGAAGAGACGACTCAACGCCAGCGTTGTTATGGCCTAAATTAATATACGACTGATTATCTTTTTCGAACATTGTTCTTTAACATTGTGTTTCTAACATTTTTTATACTGTTCATCTATGAAATGCACTTTCTGTAAAGCTGCTTTGAAACAATGTGTATTGTGAAAAGCGCTATACAAATAAATTTGAATTGAATTGAATTGAATAAAGAGACAGCTGAGAAGATTTGGGTCTGTGGTGACCAGGTCCACCTCACACAAACTTCTCCCATTCTCTCTCTTTACTACTACTACTACTACAACACACACACACACACACACACACACACACACACACACACACACACACACACACACACACACACACACACACACACACACACACACACACACACACAGCCTACTCTGCATCATTTCACAAATAGGTATGCACAAGTCACAAAAATAAAATCAATCTCTCCTTGTGGAAAGGTTGCTTGGTAGCTAAAGTCTAATATTCTTGTAATTCACACAGATCAAACACAAATATGCTGACTGAATAGATTGCTAGTTTATTTTGAGTAGCCAGCTAGCAGTTCTCTTGGCAGTTTGCTGATAATCTGGTGTCTGAAGTAAAATGCTCAAAACATCTCCTGAGAAAAATCACATGGTCAACCTAGTCTTGGTTATTTAATTTTGATTTAGTCTTATTTTCCTGATCTGTACATTTATCCGTGTCACCTAGATGCGCATGCGCGAGCGGTGTACAATCATGGTCGACTGACAACGAGATTAAGCAGCTGAACAAGAAGACCGCCGTGTTCCGATTGTTCTCATCTCCGCCGAGACAAAATAGACATGCCATTTCAAAAATCTTTCATTTAGTGTCAGAAATATGTTTTCAAAAGCATCACTTTCATCAAATGTTATGTGACATGATTTCCAGTAGGCAACTGACTGCAAACCGGCACATCAGGACACAAACGTCCACCATTGTTCCTGTACCGAAGCAATCAAAAATCATCTGCTTAAACGACTGGCGTCCTGTTGCTCTGACCCCCATCATCAGTAAATGCTTTGAGAGAATAATCAGAGACCACATCTGCTCTGTTCTCCCCCCCCTCACTGGACCCACTGCAGTTTGCATACCGCAAAAAACGCTCCACTGATGATGCCATTTCATCCACTATACACACTGCTCTCACCCACCTGGAAAAGAGGAACACATATGTGAGAATGCTGTTTGTAGACTACAGCTCAGCATTCAACACCATTGTGCCCTCCATACTTGACGGGAAACTCCGGGCTCTAGGCTTAAACAGCCTGTTATGCAGCTAGATCCTGGACTTCCTGTCAAACAGACGCCAGGTGGTCAGAATGGGCAGTAACATCTCCTCATCACTGACTCTCAACACTGGAGCCCCTCAGGGTTGTGTTCTCAGCCCACTCCTGTACTCCTTGTACACACATGACTGTATGGAAACCCACAGCTCCAACACCATCATCAAGTTTGCTGACGATACAACGGTGGTAGGTCTCATCACTGACAATGATGAAACGGCCTACAGAGAGGAGGTGCACACTCTGACATGATGGTGTCAGGAGCACAACCTCTCCCTCAACGTCAGCAAGACCAAGGGGCTGGTGGTCGACTTCAGGAGGAATGAGAGAGAACACCGCCCCATCACCATCGATGGAGCACCGGTGGAGAGAGTCAGCAGCTTTCAAGTTCAAGCTTCAAGATAAGAATACTTATCGGTGTCCACATCACAGAGGAACTCTCATGGTCCATCCACACCGAGGCCTGTGTGAAGAAGGCTCATCAGCGCCTTTTCTTCCTGCGACGACTGAGAAGGTTTGGAATGAACCGCCACATCCTCACACGGTTCTACACCAGCATCATAGAGAGCCTGCTGACTGGCTGCATCACCACCTGGTACGGCAACAGTACCGCCCGCAGCCGCAAGGCCCTGCAAAGGGTAGTGCGCACGGCCAGCTACATCATCGGAGGTGAGCTTCCCTCCCTCCAGGACATTTATGCCAGGCGATGTGTGAAGAGAGCTCAGAGGATCATCAGAGACTCTAGCCACCCGAGCCATGGGCTGCTCTCACTGCTGCCATCAGGCAGACGGTACCGCAGCATCAGAACACGCACCAGCCGACTCCAGAACAGCTTCTTCCCACAAGCAGTTAGACTCCTTAACTCTTGATCCATCAGGATCATAACACACACTGGACAGAATATCACTCAGCACAACCCACTGTAGATACACACACATTATATACACATTATTTATCATATAGCATCTATTGTACATTGGATTCTATTTGTGAACATACTGTATACTGTACATTGTATATTACTATTATAGCTCAACGTATACTGTTTATTGTTTAATGTATGTTTAGTGTATATTGTTTAAAGTATATGTATATAGTAAGTATGTGTATATTGTTTAAAGCTGTGAGAACTACCCTCACATTGTGAAAAATTATTTATTGTTTATTGTAGTGTATACTGTGCTGTGAGTAATTGTGTGCGCATCAGATGTGTAATCTGATGCTGCTTTAAATGTTGTACATGTCATGTCATGACTGCTATGTTGCTCGGAACTGCACCAAAGAATTTCACCTGCTTTTGCACTTGTGTATATGGTTGAGTGACAAATAAAATGATTTGATTTTTGATTTGATTTGAAATGAGCAGGCTTATGTGCCGGGGCTCAGCCCCTGCCCAATTTAACCACTGATTATAATATTTATATCAGTAAATCTCAAGCATTATGTCAGTAAACATTTTAATGGGTTTGTAGCATACTTAGTATGAAATAAATGCATTTTAGATTCATTTTGGTATAGTTATGTTGCACACATTCCCACATTTAATCGATGTCTGATTACAGCAATCAACCCTTAATTCACTCAAACCATGAATAATTGAGAGTGATTGTAAGTGTGATGATCATCTGCTAAATGAGCAACAGCGACCACAATTCACACCTTCAGTCAGTGAAGCCGCTCCCACAGCCGTTCATGAGAGTTTAAAGGCTGTAAATATTCCCACAGGAGAAGAAGCAAGCAGGAGGAATTACTCCAGGAGAAACTACAGACATACTATTGTAAAGATGGAGTTTGAGGAAGAACCCTGCAGAATAAAAGATGATGAGACCAGTGTTGCGGGTAACGTATTATGTAATTGATGAGTTATGTAATCAGATTCATTTTTCAAGTAACTATTAAAGGAACAATTACTTTTAAAATTTACAACAAAATATCTGAGTTACTTTTTCAAATAAGTAAAGCTAGTTACTTTGGTCTCCCATTTATTGACAGACTGTCACGGTTCATGAATCTGCTGTCTCTCTCTCGTCTCGTGTTGTGTCTGTAGGTGTGGTCACTGATCATTGCTGATCAGCAGCGCCAGCTGGTTCCAATTGTTTGTGGCTTTATATGTGCAGTAACTGGTGTCTCATGTTGTCAGATCGTTGTGGTTTCCCCGGTGTGTGTTCCTGCTCTGGTTTTCCCTCGCTGTCGTCTGGTTCCTGGATTTTCCCTGTTCTTCGTCGTGTTCTGTAGGGGTGTAACGATTCGTTTTAACAACGATTCGATTCGTATCACGATTTGAGGTTGTCGATACGATTCAAGGACGATATTGGTTCATTTAGAACGATACGATCCGAAACGATTCAGTGACTTGAAATCGATTCAGTAACTTTTTAGCCAAAAATTGAGTGACTGAAATAAATATCTGGATACTGGTCAGTGCAGGTGAAGTTTCCTAGATTCCTCTTGTTTCTTGTAAGGGAATCAGGTATCAATTAATTATGGATATAAACAAACAAGTAAACAACAATTAATGGCAAATGCATTCAAATTTTATTTGAATAAAGTGCAACCAACAGTTTAGGTTGAATTAACAGGAAGTTAACCTTTTCTGCTCTCATTTTCAATATTCAATACATTTTCAATAAAAGCACAGTAAGTGCAACCAACATTTCAACAGTAGGTTAACCTGCTTCTTCTGCTTTTGTTATCCAACATATTAATATTACAATATTAATATCAAAAATAAAGTGCAACTAACTTCTCTTCAGGTTTAATTAATAGTAGGTGTACCTGTTACTTTTGCTGTTGTTTTTCAACATTAAAATAATACAAATACAATATTAATATCAAAAATAAAGTGCAACCAACATTTCTTCAGGTTGAATAAACTGGCTGAACCTGCTACTACTCTCAGTTTAATAAACAAACAATATTTAACAAAAGATAAAATGTAACCAACTACTCTTCAATGACTCTACATATTTCTTTTTCAAAAATATCAACATCAGTGGCGGCTACTGGTCTGTCAGAGAGGGGAAGCTCATTTTCGGCCTACATCATAAAATTGTCTATTTATTTAAAAGTAAATTCTGCCCTACGTTCCTTTTCAAGAAAGTTTCACCCACGGCTAGCCTAGCCTACTAACGTTATATGAATGAATGAATGAAGGAATGAATGAATGAATGAACGATCTAAAAAAAAAATATTAAACTCTGTAAAACTGAAACAAGGAATGTGGTGTATAATTGTGTGAAATGTATGATGAAAATCAAGCAATTTCGCCAAGCAAATATCAAAGAAATAGGTTGCAGCAGTTTTTATTTCGACTGAACTTGAGAAATCCGCGATGGGATTGAGCGCGAATAGCTTCAGTGATTCCTTATAGTACAGAATCGCTGTCAGTCAAAGGGAGATGCAGTCTTTCGACAGACCCTCCAATCATCACGCAGAAGCTCGGAGTCCGGGCCAGCCCACTCCCCATTCACCCCCAGAGACGCTGAGCGTCCGTGGGCGGGACATAATCGCAGCGTTTATCCAATGACCGTCTAGTTTCGAAGCGCTTAAAAAAAAGTTCACAGCAGCCCCATTGAAGTCAATGGTAGTGATGGGAAGTTCGGTTCTTTTCCGCGAACCGGTTCTTTCGGACAGTTCGTTTCAATGAACCGGATCAAAAAACCGGTTCACCAGTTCTTTTACGCTCAAACGTAATGACGTCATTTCGCGATGACGTCATTACGTCAAGTCTATTGCGGGTTGGATAAACACACTTTACACATTAAAATATATAAAGTCAGTAATTATAACATCAGTCAGATAAAAATATCATCATAATCTGATAATCATAATCATCATAATCCAAAGTTTTACATCTAAAGCATCCAAACACATGCAGTGATGCAAACAATCTTTACATTTATAAAATCAATAAATCAGTCTTCATCAGTGCAGAAACCATGATCCACTTACTATGTTTTTGTAATTAAATAAATACGGTTCGCCAAATGTTCACCTCATTCATGTCGGAGTCGTTTCACAGGCACGCTCATATCAGCTGATGTTCGTTCGGTTCAGAGAGACTCGCCGTGCAGTCAGTCAGTCGCTCGACGCATGCTCAGTATCATCATCTCATCGGTTCTCAATCGGACATGTCCGAAATAAACAGTTCTCGATTCAGTGTACTGCTGATCCGAAAACCGCTGCAACCGATTCTTGACTCGAGAACGAGAACGAAATTGAGATTCGAGAACCGCCAGAGCAATTCAAAAGGAGTCGCTTGCTTCACCTTCGCTGTAGTTTGATTAGGGTCGTCATTTTTATCTTTATATCACCTTGTTTACAAATTAAATACAATGGAGTCCTAACAAAGTTAGGCAGAGTGTTTTTCTGAATTCAAACCTATTATAAGAGACAGTCAAGCTGCATATGGTAAATTAACCTCTGTTTAAAACTGCCTTTGCATTTTGTTTTTGCTATTATTATTATTTATAATTTTTGATAAAGCACAATAACTTTTTTAAAAGTTTTTTAAAAACAGGCAATACCTGTTAAATATAGTGTGTAAGACAATTACAGTGTGTAAGTGCACTTTTCCAGCAATTGTTCTTTTTAAAATGTGTGTATTATTTGAACACTTTAATATTTTTTTATTAAAACTTTGTTTATTTAATACTAACCCAATTTGTGAATGTGTCCTCATAAACTGTAATTACACGTAAACATTAATCTTTTAAATAAATAAATACTTCAATCATAAATAGTCAATCACATGCTCATACAGTGATAAGACAGTAATGAACTTGAAATGATGAAAACATATTTCCACAATGTTTTATATTATAACACGTCTCGATGTTCAACAAAACTTGCTTTTCGTTCTCTTGAAGAATCACACGCATGCTCAGTCAGTATCAGTTCATGGGTTCTCAAATCGGACATGTCCGAAATAAACAGTTCTCGATTCAGTGTACTGCTGATCCGAAAACCGCTGCAACCGATTCTTGACTCGAGAACGAGAACTGTGACAGACCGGTCTGCGTACGTTCTCGATTCAGTGTACTGGTGATCCGAAAACCGCTGCAACCGGTTGCAACCGATTCTTGACTCGAGAACGAGAACTGTGACAGACCGGTCTGCGTACGTTCTCGATTCAGTGTACTGCTGATCCGAAAACCGCTGCAACCGATTCTTAACTCGAGAACGAGAACTGTGACGCTCGTTCGTGTGCGCTGCACGCATGCTCAGTATCATCAGCTGCTGCTCGCTGACATCAATCATCATCAGTTCTCTCTTATAATAGGTTAGTGTACTGTTGGAGTAACTGAATAACTCCAGGATGTTGGTTTATTTCGAGTCAGAGGGACAGTCAGACACGTCAAAAAGTGATTAATTTTATAAATTTGTGGATTAGTGCTTACTAGAGATGCGAACTGTTTAGAACGATTCAGTCCGATTTGGTGAACTGGTTCGACCGGTTCACTAAAAAGAACTGGTTCAAAAGAACGATTCGTTCGCGAACCGGACATCACTAGTCAATGGACGCTGGGCTTCAATAGGGAAATGCACTGTGACGCTGCGGGAATGTATGAGAAGGAAATCGAGTCAGCCGACCTGCTATATGTAACTGATTCTGAACGAACTCGTCTTTGAGATGAACGTTTTCTAACGCATTTTTAGTCAATAAAATGTTAATACAATAGTACATATTTGACCATTAATTTTGTGACATTATAAGGGAAGCCGAGCTTCCCTTGCAGTCTTAAAAAAATCGCCACTGATTCAACATGATCTGACCGCAGAACACTTCTCTGTACGTTCACTATGTCGCCAGCAGTACTACAAACTCGCTCTGCTGGCACACTGGTCCCAGGAATGCACAGGTAACATTTAGCAAGGGTTGAAAGTACAGGTAGCTCTTTCTCCTGGTGGCTTGATAATTTCTCGCTGGTTGGCTTCTCCTCTGCCATCCGCCATGCTATGTTTTCTTAGTGCTGGTGCGTGCGTTGCGATGATGTCACAGATAGGCAGAATGAATCGAGTAACGTTTAACGCCGTTATCATTAAAAGTGCTAAGAAAAAACATCCATTTAAAGTCTGACGTGCTTAAATCCAATGCGTTATTTCCTATGATCGATACAATCGATTGATTACCTTTTAAAACGATGTTAGATCGATATATGTCGCCCGGAAGGCCAACTTGCCGAGCACAGATCGATGTAGTTAGATCGTAGGAAAATAAATCGATACATCGATGTAGTAGATGAATCGTTACACCCCTAGTGTTCTGTCTTCTGGAAATCTCCACTCAGCACTGGGATCACGGGCACCTTCACAAGGACTCACCACACCTGGATCGATCACCATCACCGTCTGTCCACCGAGGTCCCTGCGTCACCCACCATCGAGCTTGAGATCTGTCTGACCACCCGTGTTGTGCCAGAGGACTTACCGGTTTCGACCGTGCTTCTTGTGTTTAAATAAAGCGTTTTGCACTTGCATCCTGAGCCTGTCTTTGTTACAGAATGATCTGACCAACGATGGATGCAGCAGGCGCAACGAGCTGGGACGATTTCGCGTCACGCAGCATAACGAGAACGGATCATCAAGAGGAGAGTCTCGCCAACACAGGTCTGGCGGTCCAAGCTCTCAGAAGCTTCAGATTCCCTTCACTCCACTCACTCACTGCATCTCCGTCCACGCCCTCAATGGCCAACCACTACCCAACATTTCTCACATTACTGACTCCATCACTCTCATCATATCCGGCAATCATACAGAGACTATAACATTCTTCCTCATGAACTCACCACTAGCACCCATTGTACTTGGACATCCGTGGCTCACCCAGCATAATCCCAGAGTCAATTGGGGCCACAACACTGTGTCTAAGTGGAGTAATTTGTTCAAGTTCAAGTTCATTTGCCCTTCCTCATCTCCAGCGGGGGCGGGGTTCTTTTTTGTGGGGAAGAAGGATGTCTCTCTGCGTCCGTGTATTGATTACCGGGGGCTGAACAACATCACGGTAAAGAATACTTATCCTTTGCCGTTGATGTCTTCAGCTTTCGAGCGATTACAGGGAGCATCCATCTTCACAAAATTGGATTTACGTAACGCTTATCATTTGGTTCGCATAAGGAAGGGTGATGAATGGAATACCGCGTTTAACACCCCTAGGGGGCACTTTGAATACTTGGTCATGCTGTTCGGGCTGTCCAACTCCCCAGTAGTCTTCCAGGCACTCGTCAATGACGTGCTGAGAGATATGGTCGACCAGTTCATATATGTCTACCTGGATGACATATTGATTTTTTTCGTCTTCTCTCCAGGATCATGTTCAGCATGTCAGACGAGTGCTTCAGAGGTTGTTAGTGAATGGGCTTTTTGTGAAGGTGGAGAAATGTGGTTTTCATGCACAGTCTGTTCCTTTTCTAGGGTACATCGTCTCATCTGAGGGAGTGTGTATGGATCCTGACAAGGTTAAGGCCGTGATAGATTGGCCAAGTCCAGACTCCCGTAAGGCCCTACAGAGGTTTCTGGGATTTGCCAATTTCTATCGGCGTTTCATTCGCAACTAGGCAAGGCAAGTTTATTTGTATAGCACAGTTCATACACGGTGGCAATTCAAAGTGCTTTACACAGAAATGAAGTTAAAATATTCATAAGTAAATAGTATAACAGTTATAATAGGAATTAAAAGAAAAAAAATAAAGAAAAAAAAAAATATATATATATATATATAAATAAACAGTATAATTAACATTAAAAATAAAAACCGGGTTAAATTGAAACATAATTAAAGTGAAAGCAGTTCGGACAAAGCACAGTGCTCATTCAGTAAAAGCATAAGATAAGGTGCAATCAGTCGGACATACAGTAGCACAGCTCATTCAGTAAATGCACAGCTGAACAGATGTGTTTTGAGTCTGGATTTGAAAGTGGCTACTGTTGGAGCTCATCTGATCTGTTCAGGAAGCTGGTTCCAGCTGCGGCTGGCATAATAGCTAAAAGCAGACTCTCCTTGCTTTGAGTGAACTCTTGGTATTTCTAATTGACTTGATCCTGATGATCTGAGTGATCTGTTGGGTTTGTATTTAATCAGCATATCTGCAATGTATTGAGGTCCTAGGTCATTGAGTGACTTATATACAAGTAATAGTACTTTAAAATTTATCCTAAATGTAACTGGAAGCCAGTGTAAAGACCTCAGAATTGGTGTGATATGGTCATATTTTCTGGTTCTGCTCAGGATCCTGGCAGCAGCGTTCTGTATGAGCTGCAGCTGTCTAATGGTCTTTTTGGGAAGGCCGGTGAGAAGACCATTACAATAGTCCACCCTACTGGTGATAAAAGCATGAACGAGTTTCTCTAAGTCTTGCCTGGAAACAAAGCATCTAATTCTTGCAATATTTTTGAGACGATAGTAAGCTGATTTAGTTATTGCTTTGACATGACGACTGAAACTCAGGTCTGACTCCAAAATCACACCAAGATTCCTGACATGATTTTTTGATTTTAGACCTTTAGCCTCAAGATATGCGTTCACCTTGAGAATTTCATCTTTGTTTCCAAATGTAGTGATTTCAGTTTTGTCTTTGTTTAACTGAAGAAAGTTTTGGCACATCCAACTGTTAACTTCTTCAATGCATTTACATAGAGAGTCAATGGGGCTGTAGTCATTAGGTGATAGGGCTAAGTAGATCTGGGTGTCGTCAGCATAGCTGTGGTAAGCCATTTTGTTATTTTTCATTATTTGGCTCAGTGGGAGCATGTACAGGTTGAATAGGAGTGGTGCAAGAATTGACCCTTGTGGGACTCCGCATGTCATGGATGTCCACTCAGACTTATGGTCACCTATACTCACATAATAACCTCTCCCTTCTAAGTATGACCTGAACCATTTGAGGACCATTCCGGAAAGCCCAATCCAATTTTCTAGCCTGTCAAGAAGTATGTTGTGGTCAACAGTGTCGAATGCAGCACTGAGGTCGAGTAGTACCAGAATTGATGTTTTGCCTGTATCTGTATTGAGGCGAATATCATTAATTATCTTTATGAGCGCTGTCTCTGTGCTGTGACGCGGTCGGAAACCAGATTGAAAATTGTCAAAGTATCCGTTTGAACTCAAGAATTTGTTCAGTTGACTGAAAACAACTTTTTCAATGATCTTGCCTATGAAGGGGAGATTTGAGATTGGTCTGTAGTTGCTCAGTATGGAGTTATCCAGATTTCTCTTTTTCAGGAGAGGCTTAACTACTGCGGTTTTAAGGGAGTTTAGAAAAGTCCCAGAAAGAAGTGAGGCATTTACCACTTCTAGGAGATCTGCTTCTAAACAATTAAACACACTTTTGAAAAAAGAAGTGGGAAGTGTTGTCATGGGCACAGGTTGATGTTTTTAGGTGCTGTACCGTTTCTTCTAAAATTTTACCATCAATTGCTTCGAAATCAGTCATAGTAACTATCTGAGGTTGTGGTCTGATCTGACTCACCCCAGAGCAACTCAAGGATGTGCTGATCGCATTTCTGATATTATTGATTTTCTCGGAGAAGAAGAAAGCAAACTCACTACATTTGGTGTCTGAGAGCATTTCATTGGGAATGTGACTCGGGGGGTTTGTTAGTCTCTCTACAGTAGCAAAAAGAGTGCGCGTGTTGTTTATGTTTTTGTTTATAATATTTGAAAAGAAGGTCTGTCTAGCTTTGCCTAGTTCCACATTGAAAGCACGAAGACTGTCTTTATAGATGTTGTAATGGACTACAAGTTTTCTCTTTCGCCACATGCCCTCATCTTTCCTTTTAATTGCACTGCTGTTGAGTTTCTCCAAGGTGCTTTTTGTTTGCCACTCTTTTTTTCTGACTTTCACAGGAGCAATATCATCAATTAGACTCTTAATTTTTGAGTTAAAAGAGTCAAGGAGAAAATCAACAGAGTCTGCAGATATGCTTGGTGTTAAAGATATAGCCTTCAAAAACAGCACACTAGTGTTCTCATTTAAGCATCTCTTTTTGACAGAGACAGATCTAGTTTCAATGGCAGGAGAGATTGATATATCAAAGAAAATACAGAAATTATCAGACAGTGCCACATCCTTAATAACTATCGATTAAATGTTTAGACCCTTACTGATAAGTAAATCTAGAGTGTGTCCACGATCATGTGTGGGTCCGTGTACATGTTGTGTCAAATCAAAAGTGTTAAGAACAGTCATGAGATCTTTTGTTGTACTGGACTCCTCATTGTCAATGTGAATGTTAAAATCCCCAGCAATAGCAAAACAGTCATACTCAGATGAGACTGCTGATAACAGCTCTGTAAAGTCCTCAATAAAAGCTGGACAATATTTTGGAGGCCTGTAAATAATGATAAGCAGGATGCGTGGAGCATCTTTCAGCACAATGCCCAGATATTGGGGCGGCAGTGGCTCAGTGGTTCATGTAGGTTGTCTACAAACCGGAAGGTTGGTGGTTCAATCCCCGGTTCCACCTGACCAAGTGTCGAGGTGTCCATGAGCAAGACACCTAACCCCAGCTGCTCCCGACGAGCTGGATAGCACCTTGCATGGCTGACACCGCCGTCGGTGTGTGAATGGGTGAATGTGAGGCAATGTGTAAAGCGCTGTGGATGGCCATTGGTCCGTTAAAAGCGCTATATAAATGCAGTCCATTTACCATATTCTAGAGACAAATAGTCACCAAATGATACTTGCTTGCATTGATAGACATCTTTAAAAAGAGCAGCGACCCCCCCCCCCCCCCCCTCCTGACTGCCCTGCAGACACTTATAAAAGTAAAGTTAGGAGGGGCTGTTTCATTGAGGACTGCTGCAGCTGTCTTCTAGCCACGTTTCATTTAGAAGCAAAAAATCTAGGTTGTTTGTGGTTAAGTCGTTGACTAGAAATGATTTGTTTTTAAGGGAACGAATGTTTAAAAGTGCTAACTTAATAGTATTCATTTTAATTTTTTCCCCCACAGTAATCTTAGTTTGACAAGTAACAGGCCGCAGATTAGATGGGTTTGCCATACAGTCTGAGAAGGTCTTAGACTTTCTATCACGTAACAGAACATAAATAGAGAAAGAGACAGGCACAATGGGTTCCCGCTTGTTTTGTAAACATTTGATAAGGTTGCTGTGGACATTGCGAGGACCCATAATACATCACTGAGAGCTGGTATCAGTTGTTTTTGTTGCAGATGGAGGAGGGTGTGTGCCCTGGCGTTGTGACCGAAGAAATCTCACAGGAGGAGGGTCAGAGCGAGCTGGGCCCACAGTCTTTGGTGGTTTTGGGGCTCTACGCTCTTTGGTTGATATCTGGGGGCTCGCAGCGATCGAGTGTGATTTGTCTGGTTCCAGTATAAACAAAATCCATTTTCTCTGTGAAGCTCAGAAGCGGGGATGCTGTAGAGAGGAATAACATGTCTGGTGAGGGGGGCTGTTGCTCTGGTGTTACCGGAGGCTGCAATATGTTATCGTCCAGTTCATGGAGTGACTTAGACATTTCTTCCAGCTTATTGTTCAGACCACACATAAGGTGTAAAAGTTCACCAGTCTGACCCCCAATGGTCCCCATTTTTACCAGTGCCTCCACAGTCTCCACAGTCTGGGCTGAGATGTTACTGTTTAGTGCCTCGATCTGTGTCACTTGGAGCAGTTCTAATCCGTCACAGTGTGTCTGTGGTGAGCTCTGAGGGTGGGGCTCAGATGGGAGTGTGTCCATGAGAAATGGTTGTTGTGGCTGCATTGTGTTATCATTGTCCTTGTGGGGTGTATCAACCGCATGTCCATTCAGATGCTGAAATGAAGTCCTGTGATCGTCCATACTCTGTACTGGTGTGTGTGTGCCATCCAGGTTGAGTGTGTTAGCACACACAGCTGAAGGATGATGAAGGGAAAAATAAATATTGTCCTTTAGCACTCTTGCACCGAGTTTGTTTGGGTGGAGGCCATTTGATGTAAACAGTTGTCTCTGACTCCAGAAGAGATTAAAGTTGTCGATAAAGTTCACTCCCTTCATGTTGCAGGTTTTTTGCAGCCATGTATTAAGCCCGAGTAGCCGTGAGAACCTATTTGTTCCTCTTGCTGGAAGTGGTCCACTGATGAACGGCTGAACTTTCAGTTTTCTAAGTGTTTCAAAAAGTTCATTGAAATCCCTCTTAAGGAGTTCTGACTGCTCTCTCTGAATATCGTTCTTCCCCACATGAATAATAAGTCGATTTGCAGTCTGATGTTTCATCAGAATGTTCTTAAGTTCCCTGTTGACATCAGAAACTGTTGCTTGTGGAAGGCAGCATGTAGATGTATCCTTGCTGCTAATGTTTCTGACTGTGGAGTCCCCCACTATCAGATTCCTGGGCTCGGCTGCACTCTGAGCTGAGGGCCGCTGTCTGCTCGATCTTGAGCGCCTGTTAGCATCAGTGTTAGCTACGGGCTGATTCGATCTGTGTTTGGTCAAATTCATCACGTTTGGGGATTCCTCACTCACATTCATTAACACTTCAAATCTGTTTTCAAGATGTATATTTGGTGTTAGGAAACAGGTGTTTGCAATCCTTGTGTCTGGGGTAGAGCATGCTACTGCGGCAATATGTGATGCTTGTGACAATCTGATGTCTCGAGTGCCTTTGGGTCTCGCAGGGAGAGACAGGGAGTTTGTGCCATCGATTAGTGTGTTGATCAGTTACTTGTTTCTCTAGCTGTTGAGTAGCACTACATTTATGGGACTCACCGGCAGTGTGCAGACGGCGTTCATGATGAAGCTCTGCTGTGTGATTCGTCTGGTTGGATGGTTCCGCAAATAACTTTGTTTCAAGAACTGCAATCCTTTGTAAAAGTCTGTGGCAGTTTGTGCAGCAAGTAGATTCTAGAAGAGGCATTTTCTTATCCTTTTGAATGTAGGCAGCTGTGTTTTCCCTTCTCCGGAATGTAAGCTGAAGGCAGTGGGAGGCTGGTCGGTTGAAATATTCCGCTTTTTGTTTAGTAATCCAGTCACCAGAGTTTCTAATTTTATCACTGGAGTCAAGCTTTGTCATTTGAGCACTGTGCTGATTTGCTGAAGTTTAAATTATGAGATAAAATATAGAAGCGATAGAGCAAAGCGCGGAGCAGTAAGCAAGAGCGTCCGAACAGTAGCGAAGCAGGAAGTACCTATCCTACTAGCTACAGCCAACTACCCGTGCCTCTGACTGCCTTGACCTCCCCCCGAACGACGTTCAGGTGGTCCGATACAGCTGAGGCTGTATTCGCTAAACTTAAAAGCCGCTTCGTTTCGGCTCCCATCCTCTTTGCACCTGATCCATCACGGCAGTTCGTGGTGGAGGTCGACGCATCAGAGGTGGGGGTAGGAGCAGTTCTCTCCCAACGTTCTTCCACAGACGACAAGATGCATCCCTGCGCATTTTTGTCTCATCGTTTATCACCTGCCGAACGTAACTATGACATTGGTAACAGAGAGTTGTTGGCTGTCAAGATAGCGCTGGAGGAGTGGCATCACTGGTTGGAAGGGTCAGGGGTACCTTTTATAGTATGGACCAATCACAAGAACTTAGAATATATCAGAACCGCCAAAAGACAACTCTAGGCAGGCTCGGTGGGCACTTTTTTTTTCGGAAGTTTTGACTTCTCACTCTCGTACCGCACGGGTTCCAAGAACATCAAACTTGATTCTTTATCTCGAATTTTTGACCAAACCGAACGCCTGTCTACTCCCGAGTGTATTTTACTCGAGACCCTTTTTGTCTCCACTCTCAGGTGGGAGATTGAGTCGAAGGTTATATCAGCCATAGAAGGGGCAACGCCTCCGCCCGATTGCCCACCGAATCGTTTGTTTGTGCCAGAGGGAAATCCAAATTTAGCCCAAAAAAGACGTTGAAAACTGGGCTCTGTTTAGTCCGTCAGATTTGGTCCAAATTTAGCCCAAAAAGTGACATTGAAAACTGGGCTCTGTTTGGTCCATCAGATTTGGTCCAAATTTAGCCCAAAAAGCGACGTTGAAAACTGGGCTCTGTTTAGTCCGTCAGATTTTGCCCAAATTTAGCCCAAGACGCGCATCTGTTTCGGACCACATAGTCCTAATATAGCCATAAACATAATTAGTCCGTCTATTAAAGCAAGTGAAGAAATAGATTGTTGTGGAAATGGTTTCAAGTTACGTGCGTGTCATCGCACAACCAGCAGATAAATGATTTGTGTATAAGCAGTACGTTCGCAAACCATATATAAACATATAGCCTACTGTATGATTTGGCATGGCAGAAATCCAGCAAGAATCGCCCCTAGTGGGCCATATCTCTTTGAAAACGCTTGTGCTGTGTATTAGTACATCTATCTCTGAACATTTAACAATCACTACATTCATTAATATGCCATCCATAAAATATTGCAGTATTTTAAACACCATTAGACCATAATAAACCGGAGCACTTATATAGCCTATTAATAAATTCATTTTAATTGCACCCATATGTAATATATTCACATTTAGCTATATGTGAAGTGCACTGTTAAATATATTGAAACGCTTTTAAATATATGTAAAAAAAATACATAGAACATAAGCTTCATGTTACATCTGTAATTGTACATATACAGTATGAGGAAAAAATAAATTAATGCCTTATGTATAGCCTATTATAACCTCTGACTTCAAAATAGTTTTACATTCTAATACTGCTTTATTCTCATTCAATTTACAGTTTGATGTAGGCTAGGTTCACAGGCCTGCTATCCACTTAATGTATCAAGTTTCAGGACATTTGATCTGATTATCAAATAAACTGACAAAAGACTAGCTGCAAAACTCCGTCTCTCATTGTTATTTTCATAATTTCAGGTAAGTTTAGTACAATTACACAAATAGTGCATACAAATGTTACTGACACTTTCTTTCCTGTAAATGACACGCTTGCGTTGAATATTACTTTATAGAAATGGTTTAGTGTCTTCGGAAAAAGTCCTTTAGCATGTTGCAACCGTTATGCTAACGTTAACTATAGGTAGGTTAACTATAGACTTGAGCTCTTGTTTATGGAAGTTGGGGCTTTTAAAATCACATCTTATGTGTAGATGAGATATTTTGATTTGTTTGGAAGTAAGCTAATTAATTTTAACCTAAATATATATCACCATGCATTTGTAATTTTCTTTTGCAATATATATATATATATATATTTACGCACACATTTTTTGTTCTTTTAAAAAGGCTTTTATTGTTTACACTGTATTAGTATTACTAAATAAGTAAACCTAAAAATTTAAATTCTGTTATTTTAGGGTAATTTTTTTGCATATCTGTATATTACTCTTTTTCTATGAAGCATTTCACCTCTGCTATAGTTTATTTCTAATAAACCTGGCATTGTATAGGCTACTAAATATTTTTGACAAATGTGCGTAGATTCCTCCTGGCTGATGGCCGTGCACTAGAGATGGAGCGAACATCTCTAGACATTATGAACCATATGACTGGTAAGTAATACCAAAGTCCCTTTATAAAAAACATACATTAGCCTAATTCTGTCTGTTTTACGTCGTGTTATTTTCAAAAAAACATATTATAGATGCGAATGCGCCATCAGATTTGAGATGAACCGCGGTGCTGAACATGCCAAACCGTGGGTGGAAAGCGGTACAGTTAGCTTTCTTTTGCCGAGAACTTTTACACCTTTACACTTTTACTGTTAAGTTAAACCTACATATTCATGCATGAAGTTAAAATCATTGTTATTCTGTTAACAAAGACATTCTGACAAGATTCTGTCATTTATTCACCCTCATGTTGCTCCAAACCTATATATTCAAATTCATATTCAAATTCAAATTTATTTGTATAGCGCTTTTCACAATACACATTGTTTCAAAGCAGCTTTACAGAAGGTGCATTTCATAGATGTACAGTAAAAAGGTTAGAAAGACAATGTTAAAGATTAATGTTCAAAAAAGTTAATCAATCGTGTATTAATTTAGGCCATAACAACGCTGGCGTTGAGTCGTCTCTTCACAGGCGTTGAGTCGTCTCTTCACAGGTGTTGAGTCGTCTCTTCACAGGCGTGGAGTCGTCTCATCACTGGTGTTGGGGCATCCGAAGTTTCCATGAGAGGCTGGATACAAACTAGAGCTGATGAACTATTTACCTCGGGACTAGTGTCCCGAGATAACAACAGAAAAGCAAATGGGAAATAATTAGCGTAGCTGCTGTTCAGAATATTATATTAATGCTTTTGATCCAATTTAACTGTAGTATAAAAGATAATTATAATGTGAATGCTTGGCTAAAGAGATGCGTCTTTAATCTAGTTTTAAACTGGGACAGCGAGTCTGAACCTCGGACAATATCAGGAAGACTATTCCAGAGTTTAGGAGCCAAATGTGAAAATGCCCTCCCTCCTTTAGTGGACTTAGATATCCTAGGAATGACCAGAAGCCTAGAGTTTAGTGACCTTAAAGAGCGCTATGGATTGTAGGGCGTTAGAAGCTCCGTTAGATACACTGGAGCTAAACCATTTAGGGCTTTATAGGTTAGTAGCAATAGTTTGTAATTGATACGGAACTTGATAGGTAACCAGTGTAGAGATGATAAAATTGGTGTTTATATGATCATATTTTCTTGACCTAGTAAGAACTCTAGCAGCTGCGTTTTGGACTAACTGTAGTTTGTTTATTGAGGTTGCAGGACAACCAGCTAATAAAGCATTACAGTAATCTAATCTCGAGGTCATGAATGCATGAACTAACTTTTCTGCATCAGAAATAGATAGCATGTTACGTAGCTTAGCAATGTTTCTAAGGTGAAAAAAGGCCGTTCTTGTAACATATGAAATATGATTTTCGAATGTTAGGTTGCGGTCTAATATAACACCCAGGTCTTTTACTGTAGTGGATAAAGTGACAGGACATCCTTCCAAGGTAAAGTTGTAATTGAGCTTTTGTGGGCAGTTTTTTGGACCAATAAGTAATACCTCCGTTTTATCTGAATTTAATAGCAGAAAATTACACGTCATCCAGTATTTAATATCTTCAACACACGCTGTCAGTTTAGATAATTTAGCGTTTTCATCCGGTCGTGATGAAATATACAATTGAGTGTCATCAGCATAACAGTGGAAATTAATTCCATGTTTTCTTATAATATTACCAAGTGGCAGCATATATATTGAGAATAGCAGAGGGCCTAACACGGATCCTTGCGGCACCCCATAGTCTACTGACGTCATCTTTGATTTTTCCCCATTTAGACAGACAAAATGGTAGCGGTCTGATAATACGATCTAAACCAGTTTAATGCCTGTCCCTGAACACCAGTATAATTTTGAAGTCGATCTATGAGTATTTTATGATCTATAGTATCGAACGCAGCACTAAGATCGAGTAGAACTAGTACTGAGATACAGCCTTGGTCGGAAGCTAGAAGTAAATCATTTGTGATTTTAACGAGTGCAGTTTCTGTGCTATGATGCGGCCTGAATCCTGATTGAAATTTTTCATAGATATCATTTTCTTGCAAGAATGAGCACAATTGAGCGGACACAACTTTTTCTAGTATTTTAGACATATATGTCAGATGGTCTGTAATTTGCTAGGTTATTATGATCTAATTGTGGCTTCTTAATGAGAGGTTTTATGACTGCCAACTTGAATATTCTTGGAACATGACCTAAAGATAAAGACGAGTTAATAATATTGAGAAGAGGCTCTTCCACTACAGGTAACAGCTCTTTCAGTAGTTTAGTGGGTATTGGATCTAATAAACATGTTGTTGGTTTAGATGCAATGATAAGTTTATTTAGCTCTTCCTGTCCTATAGGTGTAAAGCGGTGTAGTAGTCCTTGAGTGGCGATAGTTGCGGTTGAATCATAAGACATCATTAAAGATTGTACATTTACGATTTTGTTTCTGATGCTTTCTATTTTCTCAGTGAAGAAATTCATAAAATCATTACTACTAAACTGTAACGGAATATTTTGCTCAGGCGATGCTTGTTTATTTGTTAGTCTAGCCACGGTGTTAAATAAAAACCTTGGGTTATTTTGATTATTTTCTATTAGTTTGCGGAGATGCTCAGCCCTGGCTGCTTTTAGGGCCTTTTTATAACGTGACATACTATCTTTCCACGCGATTCTAAAGACCTCTAAATTAGTTTGTTTCCATTTCCGCTCTAAGTTACGAGTTTCTCTCTTGATAACATGTGTAGCACTGTTGTACCATGGTGCTTTAGTTTTCTCTCTAACCTTTTTTAATCTAATTGGTGCAACAATTTCTAATGTGCTAGATAAAATGGTGCTCATACTGCTAGCCATTTCCTCTAGTTCATCTGTTAGTTTGGGTTCACTGAGCAGCTGAGACAGATCAGGTAAGCTATTTGAGAATCTATCTATGGTGGTCGGAATGATTGTTCTGCCTGGTCGATAACGTAGCGCAACATGACAGATTTCAGCAGTACGCAGTATGCAAGTTACCATGTAATGGTCAGTGACATCATCACTTTGCGGTATAATATCTATATCGGTTGGGTTGGTTCCATGTGATATAATTAAATCTAGTGTGTGATTAAGACGATGAGTGGGACCAGTGACGTTTTGCTTGATCCCAAAGGAGTTTAATAGATCTGTAAACGCAGCCCCTAATGCATCATTTGTGTTATCTACGTGTATGTTAAAATCTCCAACAATTAATGCTTTATCGACGTTGACCAACAGATCTGAGAGAAAGTCTGCAAACTCTTTTAAGAAATCAGCGTAGGGCTCTGGAGGTCTATACACAGTAGCCAAGGCTAGAGATAATACGGATTTTATTCTTACATCTAAGAGCGTAACATTTAGCACTAGTACTTCAAACGAATTAAACCTGTGACCTGTTTTCTGAGTAACATTAAGAATATCTCTATAGATTGTTGCAACACCGCCGCCACGACCAATCAGACGGGGCTCATGCTTATAACAGTATCCTGGCGGAGTAGACTCATTTAGACCGAAATAATCATTTGGCTTAAGCCAGGTTTCAGTAAGGCAAAGTACATCGAAACTATTATCTGTGACCATTTAATTTACAATAACCGCCTTAGGTGTGAGCGATCTAATGTTTAGAAGACCTAGTTTTAGAAATTGTTTTTGTTCACTAATATTGAGATTTTCTGGTTTAATCACAGTTAGATTTTTCCTACATCCTACAGTAGATTTAATGTTTGACCTCACTAAACGAGGAATAGACACAGTTTCTATATAATGTTCTACATTGGTACTCATGTCAGTTAAGTTAGGACAGAATTGTTTTTGTTCACTAATATTGAGATTTTCTGGTTTAATCACAATTAGATTTTTCCTACATCCTACAGTAGATTTTATGTTTGACCTCACTAAACGAGGAATAGACACAGTTTCTATATAATGTTCTACACAGTTATGTTCAGACACAGTTTCTATATAATGTTCTACACAGTTATGTTCAGACACAGTTTCTATATAATGTTCTACATTGGTACTTATGTCAATTAAGTTAGAACAGGAAAGACTGTGATCTGGACTTTGACTTACTAGTCATATGGTGGTGTGTAACGCCCTGGAGATGTTGTCCGACAGTGTATAGGAAGTAACAAAACTGTTGAAAATTTTTGTAAATTGTTCTCATGCTATTAGTCAGTTTCCAGTCTTTTGTGCCCTGAGGTGGAAATGCCCTAACAGTGATGGTGTTTACTTTACATTTTGGACAACCATTGTTTTTTTGTTTTTTTTTGTTTTTTTTCATTTACATTTCTGTTATTGTTTTCTTTCTCACTTTAGATGCTGGAGAAAAACAGCCAGGCTAAAGGCCTGTACACACCGGGACGAATATCGCACGCGCTTATCGCCAGCGTTTTTCGTGACGTTTTTCGGCGCGTCTTGAGTGTTCACACCCAAGCGATTTCCACTGGCGTTGCGCCGAGTGAACGTGCACATTCAGTAGATGCGCTCCCGGTACACAAGGTGGTGCTGCGGCACTTTACGCTTCTGACACTCGCTTGTCACACAGAAGAAGAGGTGAGACAGTATTTACGTGCTTGCCAAAACCACAGATATATTATGTCTATGGCAAAACCATTCACACACTTTTTGCTAACTGGCAAGCAGCATTAGCAGCCTATCTTCTTCTTTGTCTACTTACTACTTCTTCGTCGTATCAGTGTGTGCTCGCCAAGACCGATTTTGTGCTTGAGCGCCACCAAGTCGTGTTTTACTGTCACTTCAGCAGCTCCAGGCACGTGAACAAAAGCGCGGATCTCATTGGTCGGACAGTTTTTTACGCGCCGCGTCAAAATAAAAAAACGAACCCGAGGCGTTTTTTTTTAAGTGACGCTTTTACGCCTGGCGTTTTACGCGGCGGTGTGCACACTCACATTGGCGCCCATTGTTTAGTCACGAGGCGTTAAACGTCGGCGATAAACGCGCGCGAAAATCGTCCCGGTGTGAACAGGCCTTAAAGCATTCAAAGTGGAAGCTTCAGGATTGGGATGGTGGAAGGAGCAGAAGAACAAGACGATGATTGATGTTGTCTGATTTACCTAATGTATTAAATTTAACCAAAATGTTTCATCACTCACCTTCATGTTGTTCCAAACCTGTAAGACTTTTGTTCATCCTTGAAACACAAATGAAGATCTTTTTAATGAAATCTGAGAGATTTATGTCCCCCCATTTAACAGTTTACCCCAGAAAGGTAGTAAAGACATTAGAGTAATCCATATGACTCCAGTGGTTTAACCTCGATTTTATGAAGCGACATGAATGCTTTGTGTGCACAAAAAACCAGCATCTTTATTCACAAAATGTATATCTGACATATGTTGGCCACCGTGCATCCGTGTTGTGTTGCTGTGAGAGCTGGTGCACTTGTGAACATGCGTCAAAGATACATAATTTGTGAATAAAGACGTTTTTTTTGTGCACACAAGGCATCTGCTAAAAATATCTTCATCTGTTTTTTGCACAAAAGTCTTATGGGTTTGGAGCTACATGAGGGTAAGTAATTAATGACAATTCATTTTTGGGTGAACATCGCTTTATTGAATTCTAATGTTTTTATAATGGGCCATTGTTCTGTTTTATAAACATTTTTAATATTTGAAAAAAAAAAATCTTTATTCAGAAAAGATGGATTGATTTTATCAAAAGTCACAGTAAAGACTTAAATTGTTAAAAGAAATCTGTTCCACAAAAATATGCAGCAGCACAACTGTTTCCAACATTGATAATAATTATAAATGATTCTTGAGCATCAAAAAAGTTATTTTTTATAGTAATATTTCACACTATTACGGTTTTTACAGTATGTTTGATCAAATGCAGGCTTAATATGTGATCAGGAAAGGGTTTTTGAACGATACTCTTTTGTGAATTGTCTTATTGTGACAGTAATTATGAATATTAAATATAATCATGCATTCACAGTTGAAATTAGGCCTGAAAAAGACGTCTTTTCACCTTTCACTTTTCAACCAAATTTGAACGTTGGTTAAACGTCTGGCAATGTCGCCTTTTCGACGTCTTTTCAACGTGTTTTTGCTGGGTGGGTTCACCCATATAGCACAATTATCGCGATACAGCGAGACATGAATAATGGAGCCGAGCCTAACGGATCTACTATACTATAACAACCCTTACTATAAACATGACCAAATAAAAACAAGGAAACACATTAACTATTTCCCATTTCCATCTCCTTTAACCATAAACAATTGTTAAACTAAAGTTATATATTGAACAAAACTATTACTGTACTAACCCACTATTAATGTCTGCTAATATGTACTACCCTTACAGTTACAATCTGGAACTCTTTTCATACATTCTTTTTATATATATATATATATATATATATATATATATATATATATATATATATATATATATATATATATATATATATATATATATATATATATATATATATATATATATATCCGGGGCAGGAATAGCCTGATATTTGATAAATTCCCCTGGTGATTTGCCCTTTTGTTTGCTTTGACTCAGCCGCGCGCTGTCCCCTTTAAGAGTGTGCATGCGCAGATGAGAGGGAGCGCGTCAGACTGAAAGAGAGCGCAGTTTGAGACAGAGTCACACAGAGGGAGGAATAGTCGATTAAACTGTTAAAGAGAGAACTTTTCCAGTTTGATATTGACTTGTGAATCTGTGGTGATAACAGTCGTGTGATAGTGTCGAGTGTATGGTTGATTTCGCTGCTCATACGAGTGTGGTGTTCCTGCACGTGAGAGATCTTCCGTGGTGAAAGGAAATACAGAGACATTGGGGAAGATTGAGCGTGAGTTACTCTAATATGTTAAAAAAAGTTGTTGAAAGGTTAAATAACACGGTTTATTTCATATATTAATGCAACTTTGAGTAATTATTGTTCTTTATGCCGTGTTAGAGGGGAGAACAGCCGTGCACCAGCTGCCACAGCTTTTTCTGTGTGCTTCGAAGTCTCAATAAGAGTGAGTTTTGATCATTTTATTTCCCTAAAGTGTTATAAAGAATATTTGTACCTTTGTTCAAGTGTATACTATTTTTCTTGAGTGTAGTTACTGTTTGATTTGAACAGAAGGGGTCAAACTGTGGATTGTAATGTATTAAAGGATTAGTTCACTTTTAAATAAACTTTTGCTGATTATTTACTCACCCCCATGCCATCCAAGATGTCCATGTCTTTCTTTCTGCAGTCGAAAAGAAATTAAGGTTTTGGATGAAAACAGTCCAGGGTTTTTCTCCATATAATGGACTTCAATGGCTCCAAACGGTTCAAGGTCCAAATGACAGTTTCAATGCAGCTTCAAAGGGCTTTAAACGATACCAGACGATGAATAAGGGTCTTATCTAGCGAAACGATCATTTTCTGCGAGAAACCGAGCAGTATTTATGCTATTATTTTACCTCTTTTCAGACAACCGTGATCATCTCTGAGCACAGCCAGTACTTCCGCCAAGTGAGGTCACATTTTGACCGTGGTCATAGATATATCGATCGTAGATGCCTCATTCTACTGATCCGTGCAAGCGCTAATGAGGTATCTACGTATATATCTATGACCACGATCAAAATGTGACCTCACTTGGCGGAAGTACTGGCTGTGCTCAGAGATGATCACGGTTGTCTGAAAAGAGGTAAAATAATAGCATAAATACTGCTCGGTTTCTCGCAGAAAATGATCGTTTCGCTAGATAAGACCCTTATTCATCGTCTGGTATCGTTTAAAGCCCTTTGAAGCTGCATTGAAACTGTCATTTGGACCTTGAACCGTTTGAAGCCCATTGAAGTCCATTATATGGAGAAAAACCCTGGACTGTTTTCATCCAAAACCTTAATTTCTTTTCGACTGCAGAAAGAAAGACATGGACATCTTGGATGGCATGGGAGTCAGTGATGCGCGGGTTGATCCAAAATGAGCGGGTGCCTGCGGTCACCCGCGGTTACCCGCGGTTACGAGTCATCCAAAAATATTTTTAATGATATTCGGGTCACGGTCGGTCGGGTCGTCAATAAATCCTTATTTACCTTTTGAATGTTGAGCGTTATTAACTTTTGAATAAATGCTGACGCGGGACAAAATGCCCGATTTCCCAAAACGTTGAACTGAGCAATGCCATTGTACCATTTTAGGCTACTTTTAAATGCATATAGCTCAGTAAAGTCAGTTTTATGTATTTTCTGAGAGGGGCGGGATTTTTGTTGGTAAAGTCGGGGGAGAGACGCACACTTCGATTAGACTGGATAAACACATGCAGCATCTTAATTGTTAAGAAAATGAAACGAAATAAATGAATAAATCAAGCCTGTATCATACAGCATCATACAGAAAAAGAACAGTTTGCGCTCCTAAGGGCTTGCTGATGAATTCTTCAAGCCGGGTTGAAACATAAACATCGCGTTCATCAATAATATGCATCTAGAGCTGAAATGGAAAATGATGGGCCGCCTCAAGAACTGCCTGCTCTCGCCGCTGCACCTCTGAGCGCACCACGTCAGGGCCTGAAACATTTTCTCAATGGCCCACTGACGCTACGATGAGCATTTACTACGTGTAAAAAATGCGGGTCAGGAAGCGGGTCGGGTACAATATTTTCTTCTTTTTTTTTGCGGTCCGAGTTGCGGTTTCAACTTTCAAAACGTCGGTCGGGTGCGGGTTGTTTATACATTGACCCGCGCATCACTGATGGGAGTGAGTAAATTATCAGCAAAAGTTTATTTAAAAGTGAACTAATCCTTTAATGTGGTGAAAGGTGCAGATTTCTCATGTATGCTGTTTTATTTCTTTCATTAGGCACATACAGGCCACTACCGTTGTTTTTGGCACTCATTTTATTTGTTTCTGAGATTATCAATGTGAAAACCACCTTTTTATTTGTTTTGTTTTGTAATACTCTTATTACTTTGTTTTCTGCACTCATTGGAGTCAGTTTGATAGTTTATTTTGTTATACCAATTTTACTTATTAATTGGAATGTTTTGCTAAAACTGCTTTTCTCTTGAACAAAAACATACATTAAAGCTGCATTGTGTTATTCGCCGCCATGGTTTTCAATATCACTGCTATGCCGACGATATCCAGATATATACTGCTTGCCGACCGGATTATATTTACCAGACCACATCACTATCATCATGTGTTAATGAGTTAAAGACCTGGCTCAACTCCAATTTTCTCAGTCTGAATCTGACTAAAACAGAAATATTAATCATTGGCCCTCCATCTCTAACAAAGAATGTAAGTGATATTCCCAGACTAGACCTTGAAGCTACATCAATAATTCCATCTGCCACTGTCAAAAATTTGGGTATCATTCTTGATCCTTCACTGACGTTCGACGCTTACATTAGTCAACTTTGTAAAGCGTCCTTTTTTCATCTGCGCCGTATTGCCAAACTCCGCCCCTATTTCAGCCCAAAAGACGCTGAAGCACTAGTCCACGCGTTCATCACATCTCGCCTCGACTACTGTAATGTTCTTTTTTCTGGACTACCAGCACACTCTATCTCACGTTTGCAATATATCCAAAACTCTGCCGCAAGACTACTAACTCACACTAAAAAAACTGCCCATATCACTCCAATTCTGTTCAAACTGCACTGGCTACCTGTGTTATCCCGTATCACTTACAAAATTCTTCTGCTTACCTTTAAGTCACTCAATGGTCTTGCTCCAGCCTATCTCTCTGAATTACTTTCTCCTTATATTCCCCCTCGAACTCTCCGATCTTCTGGCTTTGAACTCCTCTGTGAGCGGAGATTTCGCTTATCATCTATGGGTGGCAGGTCTTTCTTTGTTACAGCCCCTAAGCTATGGAACTCTCTCCCCCTGGCTCTCAGGACAACAACCACGTTAAATGAATTTAAAAGTAAACTCAAAACACATTTGTTTAATCAGTATTATCATTCATGACCATGTTAACTTGACATAACACAATCACAATGTTAACTGACTACCAATAATCTGTTGCATCTTTACTCTAACTGCCCACCATGCTGTCTGTAATTATGTTTGTTGCCTTTGTTTTTCATGTTGTATTGCAAATGTAGTGCGACTTGCAACTGCAATCGCTCATTACTTGGACTGGGCAAATGTCCACTGTCCGTCTATGTGTAAACTGCATGTTATTTACTGTTATTGTGAAGCGTCCTTGAGCTTGGGAAAGGCGCTATATAAATTAAACTTATTATTATTATTATTATTATTATTAGGGGCCAAGCACCGAAGGTGCGAAGGCACCTATTGAAACCGTTCCCGTTCCTATTATTAGGGGCCAAGCACCGAAGGTGCGAAGGCACCTATTGAAACCGTTCCCGTTCCTATTATTAGGGGCCAAGCACCGAAGGTGCGAAGGCACCTATTGAAACCGTTCCCGTTCTTATTATTATTATTCTTCCTTCTTCTTCTTCTTCTTCTTCTTCTTCTTCTTCTTCCGCCACGAAGTCTATGGCAGCCCATAGAACCGTATGGTAAAAAGTTGTGAAATTTGGCACACTAATAGAGGACAGTCTGAAATGTCAACATAGCAAATTTGGAGTCTCTTACTCATTTCCTCTAGCGCCACCATCAGTCCAAAGTTTGACTCATGTTTATGCTAATAACTTTTGAACCATAAGGGCTAGAAACAAAATTCTTTTTTCCTCTGATTCTTTGGCTCAAGACGATTCGATTGCACCCTATGACGTCATTTTCCGTCATAAAAATTTTCCCGCCATTTTTAATTTTCCGAAAAACCTACTTTTACGAACTCGTCCTAGACGGTTCATCCGATTTGCACGAAAATTGAACCAGATCATCTTCAGACCATGCTGACAAAAAATCTTGCAAATCAAGTTGATTCGTCAAATCATTTGCGATAAACGCGCAAACAAATTTTACGTAGCGGTTGCAAAAACACACTTAAGGCAATATCTCCGCAACGCTTTATCGTATTCAAACCAAACTTGGTACATGTCATCACAAGCATGACTTGAGGCAACATACAGCGTTTCGGCGCAGCGCCACCTACTGGTCCGGTGATACGAAAAATTGCTATTTTTGCTTATAACTTCTGAACTGTTTGTCCAAAAATCATAAAAGTGGTCTCGTTACATTCAGGACGGCATGCCGAGCCGTCTGATATTCAATTTTACCATATTGGCCATTTTGGCTGTCGGCCATTTTGAATTTTGTCAAAAAATGCTATATTTTACAAATGCATTAGTATATTGTTACTAAACTCGGTATGTGACTTCCATGCTATGCCCTGAAGGTACTCAAAAAGTTTTAGGGCAGTGCCACCTTGTGGTCAAAAGATATAACAAACTTGACAAAAATGCTAATAACTTTTGATTAAATTAGCCTAGTATATTGAAACTGGTCATAATAGAGTCATTGGCTCATGCCGATTCAATTGCAACCTATGATGTCATTTTCGGTCATGATAATTTCCCCGCCATTTTTAATTTTCCAAAAAACCTACTTTTGCGAACTCGTCCTAGACGGTTTGTCCGATTTGCACAGAAATTGAACCATATCATCTTCAGACCATGCTGACAAAAAATCTTGCAAATCAAGTTGATTTGTCAAATCGTTTTCGATAAACGCGCACACAAATTTTGCGTAGCGGTTGCAAAAACACTCATAAGCCTATATCTCCACAACGCTTTATCGTATTCAAACCAATCTTGGTATATGTCATCACAAGCATGACTTGAAGCAACATGCAGCGTTTCGGCGCAGCGCCACCTACTGGTCTGGAGATACAAAAATGGCTATTTTTGCTTATAACTTTTGAACTGTTTGTCCAAAAATCATGTCTTCCGCACCATGCTTTGAAGGTACTCAAAACGTTTTGGGGCAGTGCCACCTTGTGGTCAGAGGTTATAACAAAATTTACAAACATGCTAATAACTTTTGATTAAATTAGCCTAGTTTAATGAAACTGGTCATAATACAGTCATTGGCTCATGCCGAGAACAGAGATACAAATTTTTCCATATTTGGTCAAACATCCTGTCCTCAATGTTCTTATTTGATCAAAACCTACTTTTTCAAACTCATCCTAGACCGTTTGTCCAATTTCCACCAAAATCGAATCGTATCATCTTCAGACTGTGTCAACAAAAAGTTAGGGATTTTGCATCAATAGATGAAACCGTTTTTGTAAACCGCAGCGACGAAGTTGAGCCATTATGCCAAAATTACTCTTGAGGCTGTATCTCTGCAATGCTTTGACATATTGGCATCACACTTTGCATGTGTCATTGTTCCCTTATTCTGACCACACCACATCAATTTCGTATCTGTGCCACCTATTGGTCAAAAGTGATAAACCATTAACTTACATTATCAGTGACTCAATATATGATATTTCAGCCATTTTGCCTAATCTTCTTAAACTGTATAATTGTTAATTGTTGCAGTTGGTCTGACACTCTCACACTACAATGCATTTTCAGCCTTTTGCTTAAAATCATCTTAAAACGTGATTAATTGCTCATTGCTCCAGTTGATCTGACACTGCCAGCCATTTTGGCATGTCTTGTCTTCTTCTTTGCGCTTGGCCCCGGTATTGCTGCTTGCAGCTATATTTATTATTATTCTTCCTTCTTCTTCTTCTTCCGCCACGAAGTCTATGGCAGCCCATAGAACCGAATGGTAAAAAGTTGTGAAATTTGGCACACAGATAGAGGACAGTCTGAAAAGTCTCCATAGCAAATTTGGAGTCTCTAACTCAATCGCTCTAGCGCCACCATCAGTCCAAAATTTGACTCATGTTTATGCTGATAACTTTTTAACCATAAGGGCTAGAAACAAAATTCTTTTTTCCTCCGAATCCTTTGCTCAAGCCGATTCGATTGCACCCTATGACGTCATTTTCCGTCATAATAATTTTCCCGCCATTTTGAATTTTCCGAAAAACCTACTTTTGCGAACTCGTCCTAGACGGTTCATCCGTTTTGCACAAAAATTGAACCAGATCATCTTCAGACCATGCTGACAAAAAATCTTGCAAATCAAGTTGATTCGTTAATTCGTTTTTGATAAACGCGCAAACAAATTTTATGTACCGGTTGCAAAAACACACTTAAGGCAATATCTCCACAACGCTTTATCGTATTCAAACCAAACTTGGTACATGTCATCACAAGCATGATTTGAGGCAACGTGCAGCGTTTCGGCGCAGTGCCATCTACTGGTCTAGAGATACAAAAAATTGCTATTTTTGCTTATAACTTCTGAACTGTTTGTTCAAAAATCATAAAAGTGGTCTCGTTAGATTCAGGACGTCATGTCGAGTCGTCTGATATCCAATTTTACCATATCGGCCATTTTGGCTGTCGGCCATTTTGAATTATGTGCTAAAATGCTGTATTTTATGATCGCATGAACGGATTGTTACAAAACTCAGTATGGGTCATCAGCACGATGTCCTGAAGTAGCCTGAGAAGTTTCGAAACAGCGCCACCTAGTGGATAATTTTTTTTTCCAAATGCTTATAACTCTGGGTGAAATTGACTTATTTTCATGGGAGTCACTTTTTTTGTCTCCTGAATCCTCACCGAGTCCAACAATACCAGACTTGCTAGGTTTCGGCATACGGTTTGTGCAGCGTTGTAATTTAGCGCTTTAAAAACATTAGCTGATATCTTCAAAACCGCTAGTCCGATCGAGACGAAACCAGCGTCAGAAGTTCGGAAACATAGGTCGATAGCTATACACTAATGCCCAAATGTCAAAATATTGATAGTAAGGGGGTGTAAAATCCAATCAAAGTCAGGTGTCAGTCATTTTTCATGTGTTTTATCATATAAATGTCTATAACTCCAAAACGAAATGAGATATTTTCACCACAATTGACACAGACATGTATGGGCTCACTCCGAGGACACATAAAAGAAATGGTAGGATTGTGCCACTTGGTGGCGCTATAATAGAACAAAACATGAAATTCCCATTGACTACAATGCAGTATTATGATATAAAATGCTATACTTTACAAATAAATTGTTGTATCATTACGAAACTTGGTATGTGCCATCAGCACCATGCCTTTAAGGTACAGCACCGCCATGTGGTCCATCTTTATAATGAAAAGGCCTCTTGAGGCGAGATCTCTGCAATGACATATTGACACTATATTGACACCCTGCTTTGATATATTGACACCAATCTTTGCATGTGTCATTGTTCCCTTATTCTGACCACACCACATCAATTTCTAAACTGTGCCACCTATTGGTTGAAAGTGATAAATCATTAAATCATTATTATTGACTGTATTTATCATTTTACAGCTATTTTTCCTAAAATCACCTTAATAAGTCTTTAATTGCTCATTGCTGCAGTTGATCTGACACTGCCAGCCATTTTGGCATGTCTTGTCTTCTTCTTTGCGCTTGGCCCCGGTATTGCTGCTTGCAGCTATATTTCTTCTTCTTCTTCTTCTTCTTCTTCCGCCACGAAGTCTATGGCAGCCCATAGAACCGTATGGTAAAAAGTTATGAAATTTGGCACACTAATAGAGGACAGTCTGAAATGTCACCATAGCAAATTTTGAGTTTCTAACTCAATCCCTCTAGCGCCACCATCAGTCCAAAATTAGACTCATGTTTATGCTAATAACTTTTGAACCATAAGGGCTAGAAACGAAATTCTTTTTTCCTCTGATTCCTTGGCTCAAGACAATTCGATTGCACCCTATGAGGTCATTTTCCGTCATAATAATTTTCCCGCCATTTTTAATTAACCGAAAAACCTACTTTTGCGAACTCGTCCTAGACGGTTCATCCGATTTGCACGAAAATTGAACCAGATCATCTTCAGACCATGCTGACAAAAAATCTTGCAAATCAAGTTGATTTGTCAAATCATTTGCGATAAACGCGCAAACAAATTTTACGTAGCGGTTGCAAAAGCACTCTTAAGGCAATATCTCCGCAACGCTTTATCGTATTCAAACCAAACTTGGTACATGTCATCACAAGCATGACTTGAGGCAACATGCAGCGTTTCGGCGCAGCGCCACCTACTGGTCCGGAGATACAAAAAATGGCTGTTTTTGCTTATAACTTTTGAACCATTTGTCCAAAAATCATAAAAGTTGTCTTGTTAGATTCAGGACGGCATGCCGAGTCGTCTGATATTCAATTTTACCATATCGGCCATTTTGGCTGTCGGCCATTTTGAATTATGTGCTAAAATGCTATATTTTACAAATGCATTAGTGTATTGTTACTAAACTCGGTATGTGACTTCCACTCCATGCCCTGAAGGTACTCAAAAAGTTTTGGGGCAGTGCCACCTTGTGGTCAAAAGTTATAACAAACTTGACAAAAATGCTAATAACTTTTGATTTAATTAGCTTAGTATAATGAAACTGGTCATAATACATTCATTGGCTCATGCCGATTCAATTGCATCCTATGACGTCATTTTCGGTTATGATAATTTCCCCGCCATATTTAATTTTCCAAAAAACCTACTTTTGCAAACTCGTCCTAGACGGTTTGTCCGATTTGCACGAAAATTGAACCAGATCATCTTCAGACCATGCTGACAAAAAATCTTGCAAATCAAGTTGATTCGTCAAATCGTTTTTGATAAACGTGCACACAAATTTTACGTAGCGGTTGCAAAAACACTCATAAGGCTATATCTCTACAATGCTTTATCGTGTTCAATCCAAACTTGGTACATGTCATCACAAGCATGACTTGAGGCAACAAGCAGTGTTTCGGCGCAGCGCCACCTACTGGTCCGGAGATAAAAAAATGGCTGTTTTTGCTTATAACTTTTGAACTGTTTGTCCAAAAATCATAAAAGTTGTCTCGTTAGATTCAGGACTGTATTCAGAGTTGTCTGATATTCAATTTTACCATATCGGCCATTTTGGCTCTCGGCCATTTTGAATTATGTGCTAAAATACTATATTTTACAAACGCATTAGTCGATCGTTACGAAACTTGGTATGGGTCTTCCGCACCATGCTTTGAAGGTACTCAAAAAGTTTTGGGGCAGTGCCACCTTGTGGTCAGAGGTTATAACAAAATTTATAAACATGCTAATAACTTTTGATTAAATTAGCCTAGTTTAATGAAACTGGTCATAATACATTTATTGGCTCATGCCGAGAACATAGATACTAATTTTGCCATATTTGGTCAAACATCCTGTCCTCAATGTTCTTATTTGATCAAAACCTACTTTTTCAAACTCATCCTAGACCGTTTATCCAATTTCCACCAAAATCGAATCGTATCATCTTCAGACTGTGTCAACAAAAAGTTAGGGATTTTGCATCAATAGATGAAACCGTTTTTGTAAACCGCAGCGACGAAATTGAGCCATGATGCCAAAATGACTCTTGAGGCTGTATCTCTGCAATGCTTTGACATATTGGCATCAAACTTTGCATGTGTCATTGTTCCCTTATTCTGACCACAGCACATCAATTTCGTAACTGTGCCACCTATTGGTCAAAAGTGATAAACCATTAACTTATATTATCAGTGACTCTATATATGATATTTCAGCCATTTTGCCTAATCTTCTTAAACTGTATAATTGTTAATTGTTGCAGTTGGTCTGACACTCTCAGACTACAATGCATTTTTCAGCCTTTTGCCTAAAATCATCTTAAAACGTGATTAATTGCTCATTGCTCCAGTTGATCTGACACTGCCAGCCATTTTGGCATGTCTTGTCTTCTTCTTTGCGCTTGGCCCCGGTATTGCTGCTTGCAGCTATATTTATTATTATTAACGCTGTGTCTCATTTGAGGCTCAGTCAGGAATAAAAGAACCCGTTTTCTTTAGATGTTATGGCTGTGTCTTATTTCCTGACATAACCTTTGAACGGCCATATATATATATATATATATATATATATATATATATATATATATATATATATATATATATATATATATATATATATATATATATATATATATATATATATATATATATATATATATATATATATATATATATATATATATATATATATATAATCTCTCACACTTATAACAATCAGTTTTTGTCTTATCAGTCCCCTCTGGAGATGCATGTGCATTAGAATCTCAGATACGTATAGCTCATATTCAACAGTCTATTGAGATGCATACTCTATGTTATGTTGAACAGTCCATTATTGCTTTTCAATGCAGCTTTCTGAGTGTTTCCCCTCGTGATCTCATATGCTTCTTCCATACCTTGCTTCCACTTTTCCATGTAGGTTTGATGATTACCGTCTCCCTGCTCTGGAGTCAGACTAAACAACATATCAACAGGCAGTCGTGGGGAGCGTCCATACAACAGGTAAAAGGGTGAGAAACCGATTACTTCACTTCGAGTGCAGTTATATCAGGGATGGAAATTAGCACCCGCCACCAGCCAAATGCGGGTGATTTTGTGTTTTGGCGGGTAAACGCGCTTCACCTACCGGCCACCGTGGCGGGTAAATAAAAATAGCATAGCGTACGGTTTCACCTGAACGGCGGACACTTTTAGAGGACGCACGCCTTCAAAAAAAAATGTGGCGTTACATCGCAGGCGTTAAGAGGTCTGCAGAGAAAACATCTCAGGGGGAGCCAGTGGACAAAGAGGCGAGGGTCAAAAAACGTTTTTTTAAAGAACGATGGAGAAAAGCAGACAATGGGGAGTCCCGCGATTGGTTAGTTTACGACGAGACAAGTCTGACAATGTTCTGCTCGGTATGTCGTCAATACGCTTCAGAAGATGCCAAAACGAATAGTTTCATTGTTGGGACTAAAAACCTAAAACTGGAAGCTATAAAGGACCACGAATCATCAAAATGCCACATCCAGGTAAAAAAGAGAGCACAGGGAAAAGCAGCCCCGGAGAATACGACTGCCATGAAGGCACTTACCAGCCTGAAGACGGCCCAGCTGGATAAGATGATAATACTGTTTAGGAATGCCCACGCAATCGCGAAAAAAGGAAGGCCATTTCAAGATTACGAATGGCAATGCAAGTAAGTCTATTTTTCTTTCTTTCTATGAAATGTTGAATAGTAAATTTTAGGTTAAATGCTGAATAAGGTCAGAAGAATATAGCGCCCATGTAACTAATGGGTCATTTCTGTTATACAGTGACTTTTCTGTCCCTATGATTAGCTTACTCATATTTTATAAAATGAGTCACATATTTATAAGAAATGGCTTAAATTATAAATGAAGGTCTTCTTTATCACTTAAACAGATATAATAGACATTAAAAATACTATTTAGTATTTTACACACCTTTTTATTGATATATATACATTCATTTGTATATATCATATCATATCATATATCAAAGTAATCAACTTCCACAAGAACTATAAACCATGAAATGATAAAAATCTAAAAATATTTTTAGATTGTTATAGAATAGGCTAAACTGCCTCTAATCATACGTTAAATGTTTTGCATACTTATGTCTTATTTTGAGAGGTGAAAGCATTAACAGCATATACAGTATATGTTTTTGAACAAATTGTTTTATTATTTACCATCCTGTTGGGAAAAATGGTAACGTTAGTGCTATGGTACGATATTTACTTTTTGTTTATTTTTCCATTTTCATTTTATAGATTAGATGAGAAAAAGGGAATTAGCACAGGTAGCACATACGTGAATCGGAAGCAAGCCAGGGTGTTTATTAAGCACATAGCTGCAGCTGAGAGGAAGACCCTTCAGTCAAAGATAGCGACAGCGAAATTCCTCTCCATTATGTCTGACGGGTCTACTGACACTGCCGTGATGGAACAGGAAATGCTGTATACACGCTTGTGCAACCGAGGCAAGGTGGAGGTCCACTTTGTAGGGATACAGGATGTGGAGAAAGCAGACGGTGAGAACATCGCTCATGCAATAGATGATATGATGAGGGAGGTCTGTGGAGAAGAGTGGCAGGCTAAGTTGGTGGCATGTGCAACTGATGGTGTGTCGGTGATGACAGGGACACGTAAAGGAGTAGTGAGCAGGCTGAGAGGAAGTAACATGCACGTCCTGGGTATTCACTGTATGGCACACCGCCTCGAACTAGCTTTCAAGGATGCCATTAAGAGCTGCTCTATGGCAAAACAGATTGAAGATGTGCTGTCAGGGCTGCATACATTCTATTGTAAAAGTGCTCTCAACAGGGCAAACCTAAAGCACAGCTTCAAGATTCTGGGCCAGAATCCCCTTGTACCAACTAGGGTTGGAGGCACCAGGTGGGTCTCTCACCTCTTTAGGGCCATTGACCATTTCTTGAGGGGTTACCAGGGACTTACCCAGCACCTAGACCAGGTAGGCTAAATAACAGTGTAGAGAACTTGAATGTTAAGTTAAAAGGTTAGGTCCGTTTACTGTCAGGAATTTGTTCAGTGTAATTTAATAAATCAAACTAACTTACACTTATAACACTTATATAAAAAATATACATTGACTAATGACTTTTCTTTATTGATTTGATGGATTTTGTATAAAGATTCAGTCACCAGATGCTGAAGGGGTGAATGCAGTGCAGAAGAGCAAAGCACGCCACTACTTCCAAACCTGCCGGGATCCAGCATTTTTCATGTTTTGCAACTTCATGCATGATTGCCTGACTCACCTCAGCAGCCTCTCTCTGACTCTTCAAACCTCAGCTATCACAGTGGCTGAAGTACACAGCTGCCTGACAGCCACCCAAACAGTGCTCACAAAATACAAAACCAGGTGAGTGTCAGAGTGAGAACTGAAAAGTTGTGTTAATGCTTAGCTGAATATCTTAAATAAACTTACTAATGTAAATGTACCACAGACCTGGGCCCAAGCTAAAAGCCTGTATGAAGGATCACGAGAATGATGACAGCGTCCTAAACCGTGTCATGAAGGCCAAGTTTGAGCTGCTCGACAAACTCTGCCAAAGTCTGCAAAGTCGCTTCACCGATATGACCATAGGGATTCTCCAAGCTACAAAGTTAGTAAATGTGAACAGCTGGCCTGACGCAGATCGCTCTAAAGGTATGTGGTTTAGGGTCATGCATAACATTTAATCTACAAAGTCATGAAAGCATATAACTCAATGTTGTTTCATTAAATCTGTCTCTTTTCAGAATTTGGTGAATCAGAAGTGGAGGAATTAACTACACACTTCCAGAGCATCCTGACATCCTCAGGGGTCGCTGTTGAGCTCATCCCAGATCAGTGGACCATTCTCAAGACCAGACTGTATGAGACGGGAGAGAGTTTCCACATGAAGACCTGGCCAGAAATCAACAGGTCTTTGCAACCACAGTGCCCCGACATCCTCAGCCTGGTTGACCTCATTCTCACCATACCAGCCTCTACTGCAGACTGTGAAAGAGGCTTCAGTCAAATTAAGTTGGTGAAAAGTGACTGGAGGTCCCGTCTTACATCAAGAAGCCTCTGTGACCTACTGACTGTCCAGCTATCCAGTCCCTCTATTGAGAACTATGACCCAAACCCTGCTATCCAGCTCTGGCATCAGGCTAGCATCCGGCCTAGAAGGCCACAGTTCATGGAGGGGAAGAAGAACGCTCAGGAAAGCACCTCTGAAACTTCAGAATCTGATTCTGATGAGCAGGAGTAAATTGGACAGAGAGTCGGGAGGATGGGTGGAGGAATGTTAGTTTTTTTGTTTAATCTGCCCTACTCATTTAATTAAATGTATATCAGTTCACGGTTTGTGTGTGTATAAGAGAGAAAGAGAAAATGTCAGTATTTAATTGAGACTTGAGATTAAATAAACTGCTTAAGTATTCCAGAGCTTGTAGTATTAATTTTCACATGCAGTTACACATTGTCGGTTAAAAACAAGAAAGTGGACAAAAAAGTTAATTTCCATCCCTGTCCCCATGCCATCCAAGGTGTCCATGTCTTTCTTTCTGCAGTCAAAAAGAAATTAAGGTTTTGGATGAAAACAGTCCAGGGTTTTTCTCCATATAATGGGCTTCAAACGGTTCAGGGTCCAAATGACAGCTTCAATGCAGCTTCAAAGGGCTTTAAACGATACCAGACGATGAGTAAGGGTCTTATCTAGCGAAACGATCAGTTTCTGCGAGAAACCGAGCAGTATTTATGCTATTATTTTATTCTTTTCAGACAACCGTGATCATCTCTGAGCACAGCCAGTACTTCCGCCAAGTGAGGTCACATTTTGACCGTGGTCATAGATATATCGATCGTAGATGCCTCATTCTACTGATCCGTGCAAGCGCTAATGAGGTATCTACGTATACAGGTCCTTCTCAATAAATTAGCATATTGTGATAAAGTTCATTATTTTCCATAATGTAATGATAAAAATTAAACTTTCATATATTTTAGATATATTGCACACCAACTGAAATATTTCAGGTCTTTTATTGTTTTAATACTGATGATTTTGGCATACAGCTCATGAAAACCCAAAATTCTTGTCTCAATAAATTAGCATATCATGAAAAGGTTCTCTAAACGAGCTATTAACCTAATCATCTGAATCAAAATTACACCTGCAAAAGATTCCTGAGGCTTTTAAAAACTCCCAGCCTGGTTCATTACTCAAAACCGCAATCATGGGTAAGACTACCGACCTGACTGCTGTCCAGAAGGCCATCATTGACACCCTCAAGCAAGAGGGTAAGACACAGAAAGAAATTTCTGAACGAATAGGCTGTTCCCAGAGTGCTGTATCAAGGCACCTCAGTGGGAAGTCTGTGGGAAGGAAAAAGTGTGGCAATAAAACGCTGCACAACGAGAAGAGGTGACCGGACCCTGAGGAAGATTGTGGAGAAGGACCGATTCCAGACCTTGGGGGACCTGCGGAAGCAGTGGACTGAGTCTGGAGTAGAAACATCCAGAGCCACCGTGCACAGGCGTGTGAAGGAAATGGGCTACAGGTGCCGCATTCCCCAGGTCAAGCCACTTTTGACCCAGAAACAGCGGCAGAAGCGCCTGACCTGGGCTACAGAGAAGCAGCACTGGACTGTTGCTCAGCGGTCCAAAGTGCTTTTTTCGGATGAAAGCAAATTTTGCATGTCATTCGGAAATCAAGGTGTCAGAGTCTGGAGGAAGACTGGGGAGAAGGAAATGCCAAAATGCCTGAAGTCCAGTGTCAAGTACCCACAGTCAGTGATGGTCTGGGGTGCCATGTCAGCTGCTGGTGTTGGTCCACTGTGTTTTATCAAGGGTAGGGTCAATGCAGCTAGCTATCAGGAGATTTTGGAGCACTTCATGCTTCCATCTGCTGAAAAGCTTTATGGAGATGATTTCATTTTTCAGCACGACCTGGCACCTGCTCACAGTGCCAAAACCACTGGTAAATGGTTTACTGACCATGGTATTACTGTGCTCAATTGGCCTGCCAACTCTCCTGACCTGAACCCCATAGAGAATCTGTGGGATATTGTGAAGAGAAAGTTGAGAGACGCCAGACCCAACACTCTGGATGAGCTTAAGGCCGCTATCGAAGCATCCTGGGCCTCCATAACACCTCAGCAGTGCCACAGGCTGATTGCCTCCATGCCACGCCGCATTGAAGCAGTCATTTCTGCAAAAGGATTCCCGACCAAGTATTGAGTGCATAACTGAACATAATTATTAGAAGGTTGACTTTTTTTGTATTAAAAACACTTTTCTTTTATTGGTCGGATAAAATATGCTAATTTATTGAGATAGGAATTTTGGGTTTTCATGAGCTGTATGCCAAAATCATCAGTATTAAAACAATAAAAGACCTGAAATATTTCAGTTGGTGTGCAATGAATCTAAAATATATGAAAGTTTAATTTTTATCATTACATTATGGAAAATAATGAACTTTATCACAATATGCTAATTTATTGAGAAGGACCTGTATATCTATGACCACGATCAAAATGTGACCTCACTTGGCGGAAGTACTGGCTGTGCTCAGAGATGATCACGGTTGTCTGAAAAGAGGTAAAATAATAGCATAAATACTGCTCGGTTTCTCGCAGAAAATGATCGTTTCGCTAGATAAGACCCTTATTCATCGTCTGGTATCGTTTAAAGCCCTTTGAAGCTGCATTGAAACTGTCATTTGGACCTTGAACCATTTGAAGCCCATTGAAGTCCATTATATGGAGAAAAACCCTGGACTGTTTTCATCCAAAACCTTAATTTCTTTTCGACTGCAGAAAGAAAGACATGGACATCTTGGATGGCATGGGGGTGAGTAAATTATCAGCAAAAGTTCATTTAAAAGTGAACTAATCCTTTAATGTGGTGAAAGGTGCAGATTTCTCATGTATGCTGTTTTATTTCTTTCATTAGGCACATACAGGCCACTACCGTTGTTTTTGGCACTCATTTTATTTGTTTCTGAGATTATCAATGTGAAAACCACCTTTTTATTTGTTTTGTTTTGTAATACTCTTATTACTTTGTTTTCTGCACTCATTGGAGTCAGTTTGATAGTTTATTTTGTTATACCAATTTTACTTATTAATTGGAATGTTTTGCTAAAACTGCTTTTCTCTTGAACAAAAACATACATTAACGCTGTGTCTCATTTGAGGCTCAGTCAGGAATAAAAGAACCCGTTTTCTTTAGATGTTATGGCTGTGTCTTATTTCCTGACATAACCTTTGAACGGCCACATATATATATATATATATATATATATATATATATATATATATATATATATATATATATATATATATATATATATATATATATATATATATATATATATATATATATATATATATATAATCTCTCACACTTTTAGCAATCAGTTTTTGTCTTATCAGTCCCCTCTGGAGATGCATGTGCATTAGAATCTCAGATACGTATAGCTCATATTCAACAGTCTATTGAGATGCATACTCTGTTGTGTTGAACAGTCCATTATTGCTTTTCAATGCAGCTTTCTGAGTGTTTCCCCTCGTGATCTCATATGCTTCTTCCATACCTTGCTTCCACTTTTCCATGTAGGTTTGATGATTACCGTCTCCCTGCTCTGGAGTCAGACTAAACAACATATCAACAGGCAGTCGTGGGGAGCGTCCATACAACAGGTAAAAGGGTGAGAAACCGGTTACTTCACTTCGAGTGCAGTTATATGCATAAATCATTTTGTTTAATGAGTCTTTCCAGCTAGTCTTTTGTCTCTCTGTGAGGGTCCTTAACATCTGGAGCAGTGTTCGGTTAAACCGCTCAACCTGTCCGTTCCCTTGAGGGGTGGTAGGGAGTGGTTCTCGATCCTGCAACTCCACAGTATGCTTTCAGTTGTTTGAACAGTTGATTTTCAAATTCACCACCCTGATCATGATGTATTCTGGTTGGGAATCCAAATCTCAGTGCATAGTCATTGAAAATCTTTTCTGCAACGGTTTTGCCTGATTTGGATGTGGTGGCATAAGTTTGTGCAAAGCGTGTAAAATGGTCTATTATTACCAGGATATACTCGTAACCTCCGCTACATCTATCAAGATGCAGGAAATCGATCGACACCAGTTCAAACGGTTGAGTGGTAACAATGTTCGTTAGTGGTGCTCTGGTTTCATGGTGGGGTCTTTTATGTTTAAGGCATACACATCTCCTCGTAACATAATCCTCAATCTCTTTTAGCATATACGGCCAGTAAAAACGATCCCGTATCAGTGAGGTGGTCCTGTCCACACCTTGATGACCCATTTCATCATGGAGTTCTTTTAACACTGTACTTATATGCTGCACTGGGAGAACCAGCTGTTTTCTGCTCGCAGTTTTCCTGTACAAGATCCCTCTCTCATCAGTTTCCAGCTTGTCCCACTCTCTGAGGAGACATGTCACCTGTGGACTGAGTTGTTTAAGTTGCGGACCTGAGGGTTTTTCTCCTGTCAGCTTACACTGAATAACTGGTCCCACAGTAGGGTCATTTCTTTGGTCATGCTTGATTTGATCTGTTGTTAATGGAAGGATAGATGTCTCTGGAGATGTTGTTGCGGAGATGGCTGACACACCCATGGACCATGACACACTGGACTCGTTCTGATTTTCCACCGCTTGTGTAGCAGCCCCAATCACATCATATGCCATCTCCTCTGAACACTCTTTCATGAATGTGTCCATATCTAGAGGCATTCTGGACAGACTGCCCGCATCAATATTTTCCCTTCCAGGGTGGTATTTAACCGTAAACTGAAAGTCTGAGCCATAGGCGATCACGCGGAGCTTTCCATCCTGCTTCTGGTATAATACAGCGCCTAGTCCCTGATTAGATGCATCAGTATGAAGAATAAATGGTTGTGAATACTCTGGGAAGCCAAGGACAGGAGGTTGAACAAGGCAGTCAATCAAGTGTTCCAGAGTTGACTGGTGGGTGTCAGTCCAGTCAATGGGCGTGTTGGACAGAACTCCCCCACCCCTTTGTTTAGTTTGCCCTTTCCTCTTTTGGTTGGTTACTACTTCTGTTCTCTTGGGTATTTTAAGCAAATCATATAGGGGACTGGCTATCCGTGAAAAATCCTTCACATACTGCTGATAATAGCTCAAGTCCCAAAATTGCTCTCAGTTCACCAACATTGCCTGGCTTTTTGTGTTTCAGTGCTCTTACTGCAGCTGTATCAGCAGGGTCCATCCTATTTCCTTCCACCGACACTATCCGTCCAAGGTACCGAACCTCAGCTCTGAACAGGTCACATTTTTTTGGTTTCAGTTTTATCCCGTGCTCCCTTAGCCGCTGCAACACCTTTCTGACATGGTTGACATGGTCCTCAAACGTCCTACTAAACACAAGAACATCATCCTGGTACGGCACACATATCTCATCCCTTAAATCCTCTAAACATTCCTCCATGCAGTGTTGAAATGCTGCTGGTCCATTCATGAGCCCGAATGGAATCCGTACCCATTTGTATAGCCCCCAGGGGGTCACAAAAGCTGTTAGATGTCTGCTGTCTTTTGCCATGAACCCCTGGTGATAGGCCTTACCCTGGTCCAATAGTGAAATAAGGGTGTTTCCCCCCCAGGTTATCCATTACATCCTGGACCCTGGGGATCAGGATGAGTCTTCCTGTTGAGCTCTCTGTAGTCGATGCATAAACGTAGGGTACTGTCTTTTTTTCTCACGCAGACGATTGGAGAGGAATAGGAAGACATGGACTTTTCAACCCACCCTTGTGCTATCAAGTCCTGCAAATAGTCTTTCATTTCTTTATACAAAGGCTTGGGCACAGAAAGGTATGTTTTTGTTACTGGTTCATCATCTTTGAGTGAAACTCGACACTCAATTTGAATGGAGCTACGTTTAGGTACACTAATTCGCTCATTTACTGTTCGCACTATGCACACGCGCTTTTTCTAGGTTCACTGCATTAATGAATGTTTTTGCTTTGTTTCTTCTAAGGTGAGGGAATGCGATCCTTACTGCCTTGACCAACTCCTCTTCCTTTCTGTGCTCTACCTGGTCCCCTCGACTGTCTAGCACAAGGTGTTCAATAACGTTAAATCCAATAATAGGGCATTGTTGCCGTTTACCTTTTAGCACTAGCACAGGTATTAGCCACTCACTCACTGTATTTGTTTTTTCTGTAGCAAAAACGTTCTTCCTCTCAGGTTTTCCATATGACTGGATACTTTGTTTCCTAACACCTGAACATATATGTGGCTCACAATCTCTCTTGTGTACGGGCCAATGGGATTCCTGGCATTCTTTTGAGCAGTATAATGTAGATTTACACACTGAACAACATTTTAATTTCTGTCTTTCTGTTTTTTTTTCTGCAGTTTGCGCAAGACTGGGACTTATTTATGGACTTGGTTACCCCGTGTCCCTTGGGAGCAACCCTTCTTAGTTTAAATGGCCCCGATCCCCGTTTCTCTGCTCTACAGCCCGCCCTGAATATCGCTGTGGCGCAAATCTCTGTTGGAACTGGGTTGTCTCTCCCATCCGTCCTGGGCCATAGGGTGGTCGGTACTCCCGCATTGATGTAGTTTGTTGGTGGTGGTAATATGGCATGTTACTTGATCCGGCCCTATAAGGAGGGGACTGTGGGTTTGAAAACATTGGACATGGGGCAGGTAGTTTTTGTGACTCAGAGCTTGGTGGCGGATACTGTGGGGGGGTGGTCTTTTGTATAGTTTCCATGATTTGGGAAACCTCAGCTTTCAGGTCTTTCAACAGCACCATGTCAGCACGCATTTCTTTAATTTCACATAACAAATCAGGGGGGAGGGAGTTTGTGCTTTGCTGGGTGGTGCGTTTCTTTTCCACCGCCACCTCACTTGATTGGTAGACTGTACTCACATTAGTGGCTCTTGATGAAGCATTGTGTTTCTTTTTGTCCTGTCTCTCCTTCTCATTGGCACAGGCGATATTAACTTTCTCCAGCAAGAGCTCATCTGAGGTGTTAGGCTGCAAGAGGTAAGGCTGTAGGTCACTTTTAATTAGATTAGATTCAACTTTATTGTCATTACACAAGTACAAGTACAAGGCAACGAAATGCAGTTTAGGTCTAACCAGAAGTGCAATAGCAGCAAGTGCAGGATATACAAAGGTTGCATAAGTGCAGGATATGGAAATGTACTGAATATATATAAATATGTATAAATAGAGAGATGGATATTACTATAAACAGAACTGAATTTACAGGTGAATATGTACTATGAATATAATATACAGATGGCTATTACTATAAACAGGATTTTACAGATAGAGGTATGCGGTAATATGTTAGGCAAGATGAGGAATATCAGTGGATTATGGTAATGCAATAAATTATGCTATCCGAAAAAAAGTGGAAAGTGCAGTGGAAAGTGGTTGCATATTAAAGTTAGAAGTACGGTGCAAAATGCAAGTGTAAACATTTGGTACTATAAATACAGTCGGCAGTGCAAATGAGCATAATCCAGTAAAGGTATGGTAGTGCAAAATGCAAATGTAAACAGTTGTTACTGTAATAAACAGTCAGTAGTGCAAATAACAAAGTGAAGGCAGATGTGAGGTAGGAGAGTTAGCAGTTTATGAGGGAAGTGGATCAACGGGGGTTTGAGTTCAGCAAAGAGACAGCTCTGGGGAAAAAACTGTTCTTAAGTCTGCTGGTCCTGGTCCGGAGGATCCTGAAACGCCTGCCAGAGGGCAGGAGAGAAAACAGTCTGTGGGCTGGGTGAGAGGAGTCCTTGAGGATGCTGCGAGCTCGATGCAGACAGCGTTTCCTCTGGATGTGCTCGATGGCAGGTAGTGGAGTCCCTGTGATGCGCTGGGCAGTCTTCACCACCCGCTGCAGTGCCTTGCGCTCCGCAACAGAGCAGCTCCCATACCATACTGCCACACAGTTGGTCAGGATGCTTTCTATTGCGCAGCGGTAGAAGTTCACCAGGATAGCCGAGGAGAGCTGATTCTTCCTCAGTGTCCTCAGGAAGAAGAGGCGCTGGTGAGCCTTCTTGACCAGGCTGGAGGTGTTGGTTGTCCACGACATGTCCGCCGAGATGTGGATCCCCAGGAACTTGAAACTGGAGACGCGCTCAACAGCCATTCCATTGATGTGGATGGTGTCATGTGTGCCTCTTGACTCCTTCCTGAAGACTCCTTCTTGTCTTGACTCCTTCCAGAATGTTGTCATTCTGAAGGCCAGTCAAGACAGTATGCATAAACAGACTCTGAACTAAGGCTGGGTCGTACTTTAGGCTGGACTCAGAAGCGAACAGTATTTTCTGCCTCAGGTCCATTGCCCTTATCAGAAAGCTTTGGGGGGGCTCTTTACTGCTCTGAACCTCAGATGTGAGTTGTTTGTATAAATCTGTGGCCCCTCTCTCTTGGTAGTGGGATCTAAGGATCCTGCGGAGGGCAGGCAGTGTAAGCTTTTCTTTCCCTTCAAGGTAACTCCGTAACTGTAGGCCTGGTGTGATTGCACGGATTACAGCGTCAATGATATCCGATTCTGGGTAACCTTTGCCAAGCCCATTTTCAGTCTGTCTGGTCAGGCTAGAAAAAATTAGCTTATCCTTCTGCCCTGGTTCACCTATTTGACCTGCTATTTTGAAATCCTTGCGCCACATGGAACCATCTGGTGAAGCTAGAGTCATATTCTGTGCAGGAGTACTGACACTTGAAAAGGGGTTCTTGTTTTTGTTTAATGCGTCCCGTATTGCATTCTCTTTTTCTTCTAATGACAGCCTGAGTGCCTCAACCTCTTTCTGCAGTTTTTCCTGTTCATCAGTTTGCTTTGGATTTTCATTTTGTATTTGATCTTTTATGTCTTGAATATTGAGAAGTTCTGACAGACCCTCATCCTCTAGCTCTGTGATTTCTTCCTGTTCAAGGTGCTTTATGATATGGGGAAATCAGCTGATTGCGGTTTTTACCAATCACATGTTTCTCGTCAGGCCCTGAGATCTGAAGTGCGTTGCATAATCTAGATAGTTGTCCTACAGTCAATCTGTATAACACTCCCTTAATTTCCAGCTGAAGCTGCTCCAATTCAGACTCCATTTCATCAGAAGCAGTGAAAAGAGCAGTAGTGAAGATGTATCTGACTTAGCTGGCTTTTGATGCCCCTAGTGGTCACTTAGCTCACTTCAGGATGCAGATTACCAGCTACTGTCTGAAAACCACCGTCGGCTACTGAACTTCCTCTGATGCCTGAGTACTTTTTGGGGGATGATCGACACAAGGGTTCCACCTACAAGTGGGGGGTAGTCCTCAAGTCAAAAATCCCAGCGGTGCCTCCAAATGTTACGCCTGAGGATAAACAGGGAGAATAATCACAAGAGATTGAGTGATGTTTTCTCAGTGATGGCATTAACTCGTATATATTTCATATTAAACACACACATCTCATATCCACATACAGGTTGGTCACAATAATATATATATATATATATATACATACATATATACGTCTCCTTATTTGTTGTGAATATAAACGTATTACCATATGCAAAGAGTTCTCAAACAACATCTCATTTGTCACCATTAGTGACTAACACATGAATACAGTTGTGTATCTTCTTACAAAAACTGCTAACAGTTACCAAGATAAATAGTACGAAACATACTACAAAATATATAAATGCCCTTGAACTTTTCCAGGTGGTAAAACCCATATTAATGTTACTTGTCGTTAACCCAGGCTGCCATGTGCTCCACGTGTATTTGTACTAACATCATAAAATAACACTTTCACTCTCTATCAACTAAATCTATACATATCTTCAACATTTAACTCATTTTCTAAATGCACTATAATCACTTTAGTGATCCGTTACCTGAGGATAAACAGGGAGAATAATCACAAGAGATTGAGTGATGTTTTCTCAGTGATGGCATTTACTCGTATGAGGCGCCTCTCGCGATGACGCGATCTCACCTGAGAACATTCACCCATATAGCGCAATTCTCGCGATACAGCGAGACATGAATAATGGAGCCGAGCCTAACGGATCTACTATACTATAACAACCCTTACTATAAACATGACCAAATAAAAACAAGGAAACACATGAACTATTTCCCATTTCCATCTCCTTTAACCATAAACAATTGTTAAACTAAAGTTATATATTGAACAAAACTATTACTGTACTAACCCACTATTAATGTCTGCTAATATGTACTACCCATTACAGTAGCGTGTTCCATAGTTTTGGCGCATAATTTGCAAAGGCCGCATCACCGATTTTCCTTCGTCGATAACTGGTAACCTCCAATAAACCTGCACTAGATGATCTTAGGGTTCTTGATGGAATATAATTAACAAAAGAACTGGCAATATAGTTTGGTCCTTGTCTGTTAAGAGCTTTGTATGTGATGAGGAGGACTTTAAAATCTATTCTAAATTTTATTGGAAGCATAAGAGAGGATTCTTATATAAATATTGAAAGGTATTGTGAACTTACAAATACACTTCCAGATACATACATACACACGCACACATGAGACCCTAAGCAGGATCCTAAGCAAAGAGGTAGAAAGGGAAGGAAGAATGTCCAAAAATGGCAAAGAATGAAGAAACCAGCATCCTCTGTCGGTGGGGTGACAGAAACTGCATTGAGATCAATGTAAACGATTCTGTATATATATATCCCTGTATTTTGTTTCTTGGTTGTGCATCTTTTGATTTGTTTGATAGGTGCATCCTCATGGAGAAATTAATTCTCTATGAGTATTTCCTCAAATTGCTCTGCTGTATTATTTTAACTTGAATTGCTCGAATGAGAACACAATCTTTTTTACATCTATTGCTTTGAACTGCATACAAGGTAATTAGCCTGTATATTCGTCCACTCATACAGGACAGCCCTGTTGAGATTGGATAAGCTGAAGTATTATAATCTGTAACCTTTTGATATTTTGCTAACAAATATTCATCATTGTGTAACCAGTATTTTTTTATCTTTTGTTTAAATACATTTTTATTTTATAAAGACAAAATACTGTTCAGTTTTTACTCAGCTTATAAAGACAGTTCTATAAGAATAGAAAGAGCATTCTAGTACATCTTACAAGGCCAAGGTCAACCAACCATCCATGAGAGAATCTGATGGAGGGTAAGCATGAATTCATTCAAATGGTTATTGACTGATTATTGATTTTGTATTGTTCAATAAAGGGTAATGAGGTCATACACCTAGATTACTGGTATAAGTTAAACAAGCCAGTGAAGGTTTAGACCTAATTCTGACCTGACAGCACACGACTACTAGTTGCAGTTATTATTATTGTATTCTAAGGGTTAATCAGGACCTCAGATAAATACCAGATCTCACCACAGAAGCCAGTGCAGTGCAGCTAATACTGGTGTCATATGTTCTCTCTTTTTAGTTCTGGTTCTGGTTAGTAACCGAGCTGCTGAATTTTGAATAAGCTGAAGTCTGTTTATTGATTTTTGAGGGAGACCTGTAAAAAGTGCATTACAATAGTCTAGTCTACTTGAGATAAGAGCATGGATTAGTTTTTCTGCATCTTTCCGGTTTAAGAAAGGTCTTATTTTAGCTATATTTCTTAGATGGAAAAATTACGATTTTGTTACCTTCTTAATATGGGAGTCAACTTAGATCTGAGTCTAAAATAACACCAAGGCTTGTAACCTTGGTCTCAATTTGACTAAATTCTGGAGCTGAATTTCTTAGTTTTTGGGCCAACTAAACGAATATCAGTCTTATCCTCATTTAATTTTAGGAAATTATTACTCATCCAATTATTTACTGACGTAAGGCAGGTAGTAATAGAATTAACAGCTGTGTAACTATGGAAACACACATTGTTTTCTCTGATGATGTCACCAAGTGGCAGCATGTACAATGAAAATGAGAAAGGACCAAGGCAGCTTCCTTGTGGGACTCCACAGAGGACTTCTTGTTTCTCAGACATATGTTCTCCAAGTTTAAACAGTTTTAAATCATATCCAAGAGCAACATAAGCAGCTGGAGGAGTTGAATTGTTTCTAAACAGTTGTTTGAGCAAAACACTTAAAGGGTGAAAAATGAAACCCCTAAACACATTTTTGAGACGTTCACAGATATTGACATGCTGCACATCGCTGAAAACACTAAAAGCACTCATACATTTTGCCAATAAGTGGAAATTGGTTATTTTTGCGTTTTTCTGAGCAATTTCTTTCTTCTGGCTTGAAAAGCAAAGTCGCACTACTCCCACTTTTCCACAGCTTCACACACCCATTTTAGAGAGTTTTTGCAACTCTGAGGCATGAACGACCAGACTAAAACAAGGGGCTTTCATGTCACCTTAAAGCTGGATAATTGTGATTGTAAGTGTGATGATCATCTGCTAAATGAGCAACAGCGACCACAATTCACACCTTCAGTCAGTGAAGCCGCTCCCACAGCCATTCATGAGAGTTTAAAGGCTGTAAATATTCCCATCTTCCCACAGGAGAAGAAGAAGCAAGCAGGAGGAATTACTCCAGCAGAAACTACAGACATACTATTGTAAAGATGGAGTTTGAGGAAGAACCCTGCAGAATAAGAAATGATGAGAGTCATTGTGTGGGGGGTAACGTATTATGTAATTGTTATGTAATCAGATAACTTTTCAAGTAACTAACACATTACTTTTAAAATTTACAACAAAATATCTGAGTTACTTTTTCAAATAAGTAAAGCTAGTTATTTTGTTCTCCCATTTATTGACGGACAGCTCTCTTGTCCCAGTGTTGAGAGGAATCGTAAGTGCAGAGGCTTTGTGTGTGAACATGATGGTTATTGTAGTTTTAGACTAAATGTGAGCAGGCATTTACTCATCTCACTTGCACAAAGATTCAGTATTCCTCAAAATGAATAAAATCAGTCAAATGCTAAATCAGAATACAACGCAAACCTCCAATAATTAAATATGTTAAATAAAAAACCAAACCTAAAAAAATATAAAAGCAAACAAGCCCAGCCTAGGTGAGAAAGAGTAATACAAAAATAACGTAACACATTACTTTTCTAAAAAAGTAGTGCAATTAATTACTTTTTAAAGGAGTAACTCAATATTGTAATACATTACTTTTTACGTTCAAAACGACAAACAGGTTTTGCTTCATTCTCTTTAATGACTGATGAGGAACATTTAGAGGAAAACTTTGATCATTTGGGGCTCTCTGAATTTATTCTTGTTTCAAATTTTTAGACGTGATGGAAGTGAATGACGGTAAAAGGCATCATTTTCAAAAGAAGATACAAAATGGAGATGGAAACAAAGTCGTTTCACAGACTAAAAAGAATTTCACCCAAAAACAAGCTGGAAAATCTGGAGTCAACGGATCTTTCACCTCTGAGTGCTCTGAGTGTGGAAAGAGTTTTAATCGGATAGGACACCTTGAGACACACATGAGGATTCACACTGGAGAGAAACCGTTCACCTGCTCTCAGTGTGGAAAGAGTTTTACTCACAAAAATGCTCACAAAGAGCATCTGCGCCGTCACTCTGGAGTGAAATCATTCAGCTGTGATCAGTGTGAGAAAACATATGTTGTGGAATCAAACTTAAGAAAACACCTTAAAACTCATACTGGTGTGAAGCCTCACTTTTGTTCTTTTTGTGGAAAGAGTTTTTCACAACTGAGCTCTTTAAAAGAGCATGAGCGTATTCATACTGGTGTGAGACCTTATATGTGCTTTGACTGTGAGAAGACCTTCATCACATCCAGTGCCTTACAACAGCACCAGAGAATTCACACTGGAGAGAAACCGTACAAGTGCTCACACTGTGGGGAGAGTTTCTCTCTGTCAGGAAACCTGAAAAGACATGAGAGAGTTCACACTGGAGAGAAGCCGCACCAGTGCTCACACTGTGGGAAGAGTTTCTCTCTGTCAGAAAACCTGAAAAGACATGAGAGAGTTCACACTGGAGAGAAGCCGCACCAGTGCTCTTCATGTGGGAAGAGTTTCACCCGATCATCTAGTCTACAGACTCATGAGAAAAAGCATTGCCAGAAGGCGTCTAAATGAGCAAATGTTCATGTTCGGATCCATCACTCACAAATAATACACTTACAAGTAAATACTTTGCCAATCAGATTCAGCAAAAGCTGGAATTTAGGAAACCATAGTGATTTAAGAGGGTCATTTGCTAAAACTAGTAGTGAAGTTTGATCATTTGTCAAAGGACATTTTGGCGTAATAGTTCATGAAACTAGTGTTGCTGTAAAATGCTGTGATTTATGAAGAGATTTTTGTATGTTTTGTTAAGGAGTTCACATTTTGAAAATATATTCTTGCATTCAAATCGTTTTTTGCATTTAAATAAATGCTCTGTACATTTTGAGACTAAGAAAAATAAAAAGGAACATATGACATGATGAATAAACTTGTTTACATGAAATCAAGGGAAACGTCTTGGGTTACTTGACTTGTAAGACACTGATTAGCTGGTTCAGGTGTGTTTATTTGGGGTTGGAGCTAAACTCTGCAGGACAGCGGCCCTCCAGGACTGAGTTTGGAGATCCCTGAACTAAACCAATGTATTTAAAATGCATTTATTTCATACTAAGAATACTACAAACTAGGGATGCAACAATACAGTTAGTCCACAGTTCAATACATACCTCGGGTTTTAACCACGGTTTTCGGTTCGGTTCGGTTCTGATGGCTTGTCACATCAGTTTTTTGCTATTCTGTTCTTAGGCGACAGGAACAGCAAGAGGTTAAGGAGAAAAAACTTTTTTTATTGCAATACTTTATTTTACTTAAAAGAATTGAAAACCCTTACTTGAACTGAAAACTTTACTTTAAAAAAACCTTGAACACATTCCTAGTGTATTGTAAAATATAAAATAAATATAGGCCTATATAAAGATTTACACTGGCAGCTCAGAGCTGTACAGCAGCATTTAAGTATGAAATTGATTGAATAAATGTAAAAATAAAAAAATAAAACATACTTCACTATAAATTAAACATTGATTCTTATTAAAGCTATACTGAATTAGTTTTTCCGTCAAGAGCAATGAGTGATTTTCTCTTTGTCTTTTGTTGTTGTGTTAACATTAAAGGGATTGTTCACTCAAAAATGAAAATTCTGTCATCGAGAAATAAATACAAGTTTGGAACAACATTAGTGTGAGTAAATAATGACATCATTTTAGAGGTGAACTGTCCCTTTAAGGACAGCGTGTTCACTACTGCACTGCTGTCAATTTAAGACCTGTGCCTCTAATATACAGACACACGCCGATTTTACTTTCCCTTTAGACATAACTGGCTGTGTTTATGTTAACCGTGTGTGTATTTGACAGTATTAGCGCAGTAAGAAGACTACTTAGTCCAGTAATCACGTGTTTGACAGGCTTTTAGTGTGCGCACCAGAAAAACGCATGTTAAAACCGCGCACGCGAATGATCCGGCAAGGCTTTAAAACGCATACAAATAATGAACTTTCTTGATTGTGAATATCTATAGTGTTTCGTGAGTATAACTCTACCACTAACGTGTGATGTGAATGTATGTCGTGTTGTTCAGTATTGGGATGGAGGCAAATGATAGAATATGTAGAAAAATAATTAATTCAATGCAAAACCGAAAAATGATTTCAACAAAGAGTTAATCAGAATAATTAGATGTGTAGTTAAATTATTAAATATGAATGACCAAATAACCAATTGGCACTCTAACCTAAATTCGAGATTATGATAAATGGAGTCAGATAAAGATGAATTAGAATAAAATACTGTTTGCCCAGCTGAAAAGGCCGAACGATTTTTAAAAGATTTTAAAAAGAAAATCATTAAATGGCACTTTCTGGAGTGTTTTGTGCAAAGAAATGGAGAAATTGTTGTAGTATCAACAGGTATTAGGACATTTAGCATTTACATTACTGTTAATCAGTCATCACTTGATTACACATTGTATTACCGTGTTATGATATAGTGACCCATACAATGTGCCACATGAAGAGACAGCTGAGAAGATTTGGGTCTGTGGTGACCAGGTCCACCTCACACAAACTCCTTCTCCCATTCTCTCTCTTTACTACTACTACTACAACACACACACACACACACACACACACACACACACACACACACACACACACACACACACACACACACACACACACACACACACACACACACACACACACACACACACACACACACAGCCTACTCTGCATCATTCCATAAATAGGTATGCACAAGTCACAAAAATAAAATCAATCTCTCCTTGTGGAAAGGTTGCTTGGTAGCTAAAGTCTTATATTCTTGTAATTCACACAGATCAAACACAAATATGCTGACTGAATAGATTGCTAGTTTATTTTGAGTAGCCAGCTAGCAGTTCTCTTGGCAGTTTGCTGATAATCTGGGGCCTCATTTATAAACGTTGCGTGCGCACAAAAGAAGGCGTACGCCGCTCTCTACGCAATAATTGGTATTTATAAAAAGCAAACTTGACGGGAAAATGTGCGGTCCTTCACGCAAGCTCTGACCCAGGCGTACGCACAAAAACGGATGAAATGAGAAATGGCGACACCGTCGGCAGATGGAAGAAACACGTGAAAGTGTGTGAAACTGTAGACCGTTGTGTAAAAGAAATGGCAATAGGCTATGCCTCTCATAAATAACTTGAAGACTTCACAAAACAAGTATTAAAATTAACAGCCTACACGAACACCCGTTTGATCGATCTGCAGTGTAAAACAAACGAAAATTACAACAGAAATGCAAAAAAAAAAAAAGTGAAATATGTTCTGCAACAATATTGGCATGTTATGCAATTCATCCTCATATATAATATGGTAAACAGAACGAAATAATGTACAAAACTGATATTCTCGTCAATGTGTCCATCTGGTGGAGCAGATATAGATGCAATTAGATAGACAGATAGATAATTAGGGAGATAGATAAATAGATAGATAGATGTATTAATGGTCCACTGGGGAAAGTTGTTTTCATAGTAAAAATTTCTTCATCAGCTACGGAATCATGGTATTCATGCAAATGCCTTTAGTTTGTTTTATTTTCGATAAAATAACTGACGTATGTCTCAACCATTCAGAAAGCTGCAAGAAATTACATTTGCACTGAACTATTTCCCATTTCCACGTAGATAATAGGGATAGGGATTAATAGGGATTCCCCAATAATTGCCGCCAGTCTCTCATCAAGAGGGGTCAGCTCCCGTGTCCCGTCTCCCCCACCCGTGGCAGACACACTCTGGCGATGCAGCGCTAGACGCTTTATTGCCTCGACTTTGATGTCCGACCATTTCTTTTTTTTCCGGCCACGGTCCGAGGTTGTGAGGCTACAGCATTTACGGCGTCTGCAACCTTTTGCACTTCAAGTGCCTTTTTGGCATTAGTAATGGCCACACTGTGCCCTCCAAAAAATATTTTTCTCCTCTTTTCCACCTCACCAACGATAATTTCTACTTCACATTGAGTGAAGTTACGTTTTTTTGATTTCCTCTCTGTATTTGCCATGATTTCGCAATCGATGAATATTAATTTGTGGGCGTTTCACGGACTATTTATGGGAACTATGGGCGTGACATGAAGCCGCAAAAGCTGCACTATATTTAGAATTGATTGTGATTTATTAAGGGAAAACTGCGTAGGATGTGCGTGCGCACGGTTTTATAAATCCGAATATTTCTGTGCGTACGCACGTCCTATGTTTCATCCGTACGCCACTTCTGACGCAAATCCTACGCAAAGTTTTATAAATGAGGCCCCTGGTGTCTGAAGTAAAATGCTCAAAACATCTCCTGAGAAAAATCACATGGTCAACCTAGTCTTGGTTATTTAATTTTGATTTAGTCTTATTTTCCTGATCTGTACATTTATCCGTGTCACCTAGATGCGCATGCGCGAGCGGTGCACAATCATGGTCGACTGACAACGAGATTAAGCAGCTGAACAAGAAGACGGCCGTGTTCCGATTGTTCTCATCTCCGCTCCGCCGAGACAAAATAGACATGCCATTTCAAAAATCTTTCATTTAGTGTCAGAAATATGTTTTCAAAAGCATCACTTTCATCAAATGTTATGTGACATGATTTCCAGTAGGCAACTGACTGCAAACAGGCACACCAGGACACAAATGAGCAGGCTTATGTGCCGGGGCTCAGCCCCTGCCCAATTTAACCACTGATTATAATATTTATATCAGTAAATCTCAAGCATTATGTCAGTAAATATTTTAATGGGTTTTAGCATACTTAGTATGAAATAAATGCATTTTAGATACATTTTGGTATAGTTATGTTGCACAAATTCCCACATTTAATCGATGTCTGATTACAGCAATCAACCCTTAATTCACTTAAACCATGAATAATTGAGAGTGATTGTGAGTGTGATGATCATCTGCTAAATGAGCAACAGCGACCACAATTCACACCTTCAGTCAGTGAAGCCGCTCCCACAGCCGTTCATGAGAGTTTAAATGCTGGAAATATTCCCATCTTCCCACAGGAGAAGAAGAAGCAAGCAGGAGGAATTACTCCAGGAGAAACTACAGACATACTATTGTAAAGATGGAGTTTGAGGAAGAACCCTACAGAAAAAAAGATGAAGAGACCAGTGTTGGGGGTAACGTATTTTGTCATTTATGAGTTATGTAATCAGATTACTTTTTCAAGTAACTATTAAAGGAACAATTACTTTTAAAATTTACAACAAAATATCTGAGTTACTTTTTCAAATAAGTAAAGCTAGTTACTTCGGTCTCCCATTTATTGACGGACAGCTCTCTTGTCCCAGTGTTGAGAGGAATCGTAAGTGCAGAGGCTTTGTGTGAACATGATGGTTATTGTAGTTCTAGACTAAATGTGAGCAGGCATTTACTCATCTCACTTGCACAAAGATTCAGTATTCCTCAAAATGAATAAAATCTGTCAAATTCTAAATCAGAATACTACGCAAACCTGCAATAATTAAATATGTTAAATAAAAAACCTAACCTAAAAAAATATAAAAGCAAACAAGCCCAGCCTAGGTGAGAAAGAGTAATACAAAAATAACATAACACATTACTTTTCTAAAAAAGTAGTGCAATTAATTACTTTTTAAAGAAGTAACTCAATATTGTAATACATTACTTTTTACGTTCAAAACGACAAACAGGAACGAACAGGTTTTGCTTCATTCTCTTTAATGAGGAACATTTAGAGGAAAACTTTGATCATTTGGGGCTCTCTGAATTTATTTTGGTTTCTAATTTTTAGATGTGATGGAAGTGAATGAAGGCAAAAGGCATCAGTTTCAAAAGAAGATACAAAGTGGAGATGGAAACAAAGTCGTTTCACAGACTAAAAAGAATTTCACCCAAAAACAAGCTGGAAAATCTGGAGTCAAAGGATCTTTCACCTGCTCTCAGTGTGGAAATAGTTTCACATATAAATCAAACCTTAAGAGACACATGAGGATTCACACTGGAGAGAAACCATTCACCTGCTCTCAGTGTGGAATGAGTTTCACATGTAAACTAACCCTTAAGATACACATGAGGATTCACACTGGAGAGAAACCATTCACATGCTCTGAGTGTGGAAAGAGTTTCACATATAAACCAAACCTTAAGAGACACATGAGGATTCACACTGGAGAGAAACCGTTCACATGCTCTGAGTGTGGAAAGAGTTTTACTCGAAAAAATGGTCTTAAAGAGCATCTGCGCCGTCACTCTGAAGTGAAATCATTCAGCTGTGATCAATGCGAGAAAACATTTGTTGTGGAATCAAACTTAAGGTCACACCTTAAAGTTCATGCTGTTGTGAAGCCTCACTTTTGTTCTTTTTGTGGAAAGAGTTTTTCACAACTGAGCTCTTTTAAAGTGCATGAGCGTATTCATACTGGTGTGAGACCTTATATGTGCTTTGAATGTGAGAAGACCTTCCGTTCATCCAGCGACTTAAAAACACACCAGAGAGTTCACACTGGAGAGAAGCGGCACCAGTGCTCTTCATGTGGGAAGAGTTTCTCTCAGTCAGGAAACCTGAAAACACATGAGAGAGTTCACACTGGAGAGAAGCCGCACCAGTGCTCTTCATGTGGGAAGAGTTTCACCCGATCATCTAGTCTACAGACTCATGAGAAAAAGCATTGCCCGAAGGCGTCTAAATGAGCAAATGTTCATGTTCGGATCCATCACTCACAAATAATACACTTACAAGTAAATACTTTGCCAATCAGATTCAGCAAAAGCTGGAATTTAGGAAACCATAGTGATTTAAGAGGGTCATTTGCTAAAACTAGTAGTGAAGTTTGATCATTTGTCAAAGGACATTTTGGCGTAATAGTTCATGAAACTAGTGTTGCTGTAAAATGAAGAGATTTTTGTTAAGTTCACATTTTGAAAATATATTCTTGCATTCAAATCTTTTTTTGTTGTTGTTGCATTTAAATAAATGCTCTGTACATTTTGAGACTAAGAAAAAAAGGAACATATGACATGATGAATAAACTTGTTTACATGAAATCAAGGGAAACGTCTTGGATTACTTGACTTGTAAGACACTGATTAGCTGGTTCAGGTGTGTTTATTTGGGGTTGGAGCTAAACTCTGCAGGACAGCGGCCCTCCAGGACCGAGTTTGGAGATCCCTGAACTAAACCAATGTATTTAAAATGCATTTATTTCATACTAAGTATACTACAAACTAGGGATGCAACAATACAGTTAGTCCACAGTTCAATACATACCTCGGTTTTTAACCACGGTTTTCGGTTCGGTTCGGTTCTGATGGCTTGTCACATCAGTTTTTTGCTATTCTATTCTTAGGCGACAGGAACAGCAAGAGGTTAAAGAGAAAAAAGACTATTTTTTTATTGCAATACTTTATTTAAAAAAAAAAACCCTTGAACACATTCCTAGTGTATTGTAAAATATAAAATTATATAATATAAAATATATAAAGATTTACACTGGCAGCTCAGAACTGTTGTAACAGTTCCAGTAAACTGTTACCTGTGTTCCATGTTGAATGTAAGGTGTAATTTTACTCCTGGCTTTTAGAGGGCGCTAATGAGTTATGATGGGGAGATTTCTCTGAGCCAGAAGGTAAAAGGAAGCAGGAAGTATGTGTAGGATATACCTGTTAGCTGGGAGTGTTTGCTCTTACCATGCTGCTTTGTGGAAAACCCTTGTTGAGGAACCTTTGGGTTCTACTTCTCAATAGGGGTTTGATATCTGCTTGATTTTGAGGACATCTCAACCGGATCAAGCTTGTAATTTATTTTCTTCAAGTATACTTGGGATGATGTTTGAACTCTTATGAACTGGACACTTTACACTTCCACTCTGGATCAACCTTTATTGGATATACTTGGACTACATGCTTCTAACATCACCAATGGTGTGCTGAACCAGAGACCTTGGGGGGGAATTTTGGGTGGACATTTATAAGATCTCGTTTCAGGTGGTGGAAGATTCATTCTGCTTCAAGGAGCCGAAAAATCATATACTGTTTCAGAGAAGGAGTGCCTCGCGGTGGTCTGGGCGGTCGAAAAGTGGCGACAGTATCTAGAAGGGAAAACCTTTGAAGTCCTTACTGATCATGCTGCACTCACCTGGGTGTTCAACCATCCTCGTCCAACATCAAGGCTTACCAGGTGGGCTATCCGACTCCAAGAGTTTGACTTTACTGTGAGGTATCGGAAAGGAAGGTGTAATGTGGTACCTGATTCACTATCCCGTGCAATGCCTGAGGGAGGTTCGCTGGGGTGTGTTGCAGTATGCCAAGCAAAAGACGCGAATAGAGACTTACCGATTAACTGGGAAGAACTTGGTCGAAGTCAGAAGAGTGACCAGTCGTTGCAGCCTTTGTGGGATGAAGCAAAGTGTAACCCTATTGACACCCAACGTATCCATTATGTGATTCAGAACAGTTTCTTGTTCAGAAGTGTCCCTGAAAGTCAAGAGGGTCATAGTCTACAAGTCGTCATCCCAAAAGATCTCCGCAATCAATTTCTCCAGTTCTCACATGACAATCCTTTAAGTGGTCATCTTGGGCGCATGAAAACATTGCGTAGACTGCTTAATGTGGTTTACTGGCCAGAAATCCGACGCGATGTGTGGAACTATTGCAAACAGTGCCAAGTTTGTCAGCAATACAAGCCTCGTATATCCAAGCTTTCCGGAACCCTTCAATCTACTCCTGTGGAAGAACCTGGATGTATGGTGGGCATTGATCTTATGGGTCCGTTTCCAAGGAGCATGAAGATGAATGAGTACTTACTGGTTACTGTTGATTACTGCAGCAAGTGGGTTGAGGTGTTCCCTTTGCGATCATCTAAGACACCTTTGATATCTAACATCCTTATCAAAGAGATCTTTACTCGATGGGGGGTACCTACTTATTTGGTATCAGATAGAGGACCCCAATTCACCTCCCAGCTTCTGAACGCTACCTGCAGACAATGGGGGGCAATTCAAAAACTCACCACTGCATACCACCCGCAGACTAATCTGACAGAGCGGGTAAATCGAATTCTTAAGACCATGATTGCCTCATATGTTAAGGAAAATCACAGGAATTGGGACCAGTGGATCCATGAGTTCAGGTTTGCAATCAATTCATCTTGGCAGGAGAGTACCAAATATACCCCAGCAGAAATCGCTCTAGGACGCAAGTTGAAAGGACCTCTTGAACTGTTTCAATATTGTTCACCTGATCCTGATCAATCTGCATATGAAGTTATTGAACGTCAGCAATCACTTCTGGATAGAGTACGGGAGAATGTCACGAGAGCCCAGAGCAGGCAACAGAAGTACTACAATCTGAAGAGGAAGCAAGAAACTTTCCAGGAAGGGGAACTCGTATGGATTCGTGCTCACCCGTTGTCTCGTGCAGGGGATGCTTTTATGGCCAAACTAGCTCCCAAATGGTGTGGGCCTGCCAAAGTTTTAAAACAGTTGAATAAAGTAAACTATAGAGTTGAAATGTTAGCTGATCCTAAGCAAGTTGAAACCTACCATGTAGAAAACCTGAAAAGGTTTTACGGCCAGGTCAGGCCTTTTTCTGGAAGGGGGAGTGTGTAACAGTTCCAGTAAACTGTTACCTGTGTTCCATGTTGAATGTAAGGTGTAATTTTACTCCTGGCTTTTAGAGGGCGCTAATGAGTTATGATGGGGAGATTTCTCTGAGCCAGAAGGTAAAAGGAAGCAGGAAGTATGTGTAGTATATACCTGTTAGCTGGGAGTGTTTGCTCTTACCATGCTGCTTTGTGGAAAACCCTTGTTGAGGAACCTTTGGGTTCTACTTCTCAATAGGGGTTTGATATCTGCTTGATTTTGAGGACATCTCAACCGGATCAAGCTTGTAATTTATTTTCTTCAAGTATACTTGGGATGATGTTTGAACTCTTATGAACTGGACACTTTACACTTCCACTCTGGATCAACCTTTATTGGATATACTTGGACTACATGCTTCTAACATCACCAATGGTGTGCTGAACCAGAGACCTTGGGGGGGAATTTTGGGTGGACATTTATAAGATCTCGTTTCAGGTGGTGGAAGATTCATTCTGCTTCAAGGAATGTTATCACAACTCTTGTACTATACTCAAATGGTGTATTCTTTTGATAAAGGAAATATATTATGGTATTAAGTGGTGATTGATCCCTCCTCATTTATTTATGTGACTTGACATGAGTGTTACACTGTACAGCAGCATTTAAGTATGAAATTGATTTAATAAATGTAAAAATAAAAAAATAAACATACTTCACTATAAATTAAACATAGATTCTTATTAAAGCTATACTGAATTAGTTTTTCAGTCAAGAGCAATGAGTGATTTTCTCTTTGTCTTTTGTTGTTGTATTAACATTAAAGGGATAGTTCACTCAAAAATGAAAATTCTGTCATCTAGAAATGAATACAGGTTTGGAACAACATTAGTGTGAGTAAATAATGACATCATTTTAGAGGTGAACTGTCCCTTTAAGGACAGCGTGTTCACTACTGCACTGCTGTCAATTTAAGACCTGTGCCTCTAATATACAGACACACGCCGATTTTACTTTCACTTTAGACATAACTGGCTGTGTTTATGTTAACCTTGTGTGTATTTGACAGTATTAGCACAGTAAGACGACTACTTAGTCCAGTAATCACGTGTTTGACAGGCTTTTAGTGCGCGCACCGGAAAAACGCATGTTAAAACCGCACATGCGAATGAGCCGGTGTAGCGCTGTGATATCTGCGTTGTGTTATTTCTTGGGAAAACCACTCACAAACAGGTTAATTCGTCCCATTAAGTCCTCGTTTATTCATCTGGTGTAACAGAAACATATATGAGGACACGTGCAGTAGTTAGAACAGCGTGGTGCAGCAGTGCACGACGTGCTGTGATATCTCATGCGGACTGGGCAATATTCTTTTACAAATACTCATTTTAGGAACATGTAACAATAATTCATGTACCTGGTGTAACAGAAACATATATGAGGACACGTGCAGCAGTTAGAACAGCGTGCGGCAGCAATGCACGACGCTGAGAAAGATAAAGATTAAATTAAAGTTAGTAAAACCACTTAAAGAAAGAAAATACAGCAATGAAGCATATGATTACATATCACAGAGGGGCAACCATACACGTATATAGTGTAAGATAATCAATTACACGATATGCGACCCTTAATAAACCACCACATCAACTTATGTGACCTACCGCTGTGATATCTTATGCAGACTGGGAAGCAGCAAAGTGCGCCCACCCCCCAAATCAGCATGGCAAACGTAAAGATAAAGGAAAGCCCAAAAATGGTCATGGCCAGTGGAATCACAATATCCTTAATGCACACCTGCTACACTGGCAAGGCTTTAAAACGCATGCAAATAATGAACTTTCTTGATTGTGAATATCTATAGTGTTCCGTGAGTATAACTCTACCACTAATGTGTGTCACGGAGTCACCAGTAACACCTGCCACACCATCAGAGTCCAATCACCCGACTCCGCCCATCCGCTCGTTATCACCAGATTACTGAAGTCACCACACCTGCACCCGCTCTTCACCACCACTTCATAAGCCCACACTTGCTTTCACTCTCTGTCTGGTCTCGTCAGAGAAACACTGACTCTATTCTCTGTACCATACTTTGACTCATCGGAATACCTGAACGTTTGATCATCCTGCTTACCTACCACCATCAGTCATCTGTGTCCAGTCAGTTCCTCCTGTGTCCACCCTTCGTCTGTACAGCAAGTATCCTCAAGTCTTCCTCATTACATCCCACTCAGTTCTACTATTCCTCTGCAAGCTTGTGTGATACCATCTCCTGTCCCCATATTTCTAATAAACATCTTCTTATCTGCATTCCCTGTTGCCTCTCTCTTCTGTCCGTGACAATGTGAATGTATGTCGTGTTCAGTATTGGGATGGAGGCAAATGATAGAATATGTAGAAAAATAATTAATTCAATACAAAACCGAAAAAAAAAAAACGCAATTCACAAGCGCGTATTGAACCGTGAATGCCGTACCGAACGGTTCAATATTATATTGAGAATTGTGGCATCCCTACTACAAACCATTAACATATTTACTGACATAATGCTTGAGAATTAGTGATATAAATATTATAATTAAACTTAAGTTGGACATTAGCACTATTTCTGGATAACGTCTTGGGTTATGACTATAACCCTTGTTCCCCGAGAAGGGAACGAGACACTGCGTCATTGTGACGACACTTTGGGGAACGCCCCTCGCCTAAAGCGTCTGAAGAATGAATGGAATCAGCCCAATCCTGATTGGTGTTGCGTGATGACGTAGTATGTGACGGCATACCCGGAAGATACAAAGAGACGTCTGAACACAACAGAAATAGCATTCTTTGCGATGAAGCGAGCGCTCTGTCTGATTGGGTGGACACGAGACGCAGTGTCTTGTTCCCTTCTTGGGGAACAAGGGTTATAGTCATAACCCGAGACGTTCCCCTTCGAGGGAACTTGAACTGCGTCATTGTGACGACACTTTGGGGAACGAGTACCCACTATGCCGCACCAATCATACCCAACCCAAATAATTGTTTACCCTTGGTTCGGACCAACTGAACAGAACTACAGATGTGAAAGGACCCTAAGAATGACTTTCATTTGCATGCCTTTCCTTTCACCTGAATCTCCCCACATCGCTCCTCCAGAATTCACCCAAAATCTATTTGGTTTAATGTGAATTCTCACTATTATATGAGTTTGATATTGTTTGAAATGTTTCAGTGTGACTGGTACAAAGATCTCATCCCCACAGAAGCAAACAAGAAGATAATTGTTACAATTAGTTTATTGCAGAACCAGCGGGTCAGGTGAGTGCATGGTGAGAGAATTCAGATGGATGCTGACGATAAGTAGATGATACTATACTTCTTGGTTGTAGATGGTGTAAGAGTGGACTCCTGCAGATGGTTCAATCTGCAGGGTTGCCAGAAGACTTAAAGAAACGTTATCAGAAAGATGGAAGAAAACTGTACATTTCTCGTCTATTTCCACCCACTGCAACTTATACCAACGACGGAAATAAGTGCAGTTACAATAGCAAAATATGTGGGAGAGCGTTGCTATAATGTGACTATATTGTATTGCAATAGGGAGCACTTCAAAGTCAATACCAAATCAAAACTAGTTAGCACAGTATTTGTAATAGAAAGGATTTAATGACAAAATCTGGTTATGGTTACACTTAAAATAGTTTCAAAATGGATGTATGAGATGATAAACTTATACCATTAATCGTACACAACATGAATAAAATGTTACCTGAGAGAGAGAGAGAGAAAGAAAGAGAGAAGAAGAGAGCAAAGAATAGAAGCCCCAATGACCTCAAGAGCCAGAGAGTAAGAACCCCAGAGGAAAAAAGAGAACGAGCAATAGTTCCATCTGCTTTTATCTATTCCTTGACCATGTGACTGAAACCAAATGTATTCTTTTCAAACCGACCAATCAAACCAAACTCAAACCAAACTTCCCCCGCAAGGTGTGACCCACATGTGGCCTAAAGGCCTCTCTATTGTCTTCCAGGTCGCCCTTCTGATAAGCAAATGGTGGGGGGGCAACAGTAAAGCAAATGGATTTCAAATATCAAATATCTTTGATTATTTTCAATTCCTTCAATGGCGTTGGAGATTTGAGTGCTGGATCGAAGGAAACGTTGGAGACTGGAGACAAGACGAGGAGACAAGCTGGAGGCCGGTAAGTAGCGAGGGAGAGTCCTTGAGGTAAGCATAAGCGCGGCTTTATGCAAACGAGACCAGACGGTGACTGAATGTGAGCTGGCAGTGATTGCTCTCAGGAGAGGGTGTGCGCTGTGAGTGGGAGAGGGTGGAGCCTGGCGTGCTTGTAACAACAATAAAGGTTTTAAGAGTTTAGAGATATTTTGCTTATTACGTTGGGTGTGGCTTCGGCCAAATGGTCTACCTCCTGCTGTCAATACAGGTCATATGGGACAGTGATTAATGTAAATTCCCATTGTTCACACGTTTCCATTTGAAAGAGATTTCTGTCTTGGTCTGAGGATTTAAGGAGATGTGGAAAAAGGGTCAGGGCGTGATACTGTAACCAGATCAGCGCATAATGCTATGCATTACGTATCCTATTTCCAGATGTCAGGTATGCATCTTTTACTCTTTACTTCAGAGCATTTGATGTTATGTATTAGTTATCTTTGAATTGATTATGTAATTGGCGTTATACATTTACTTAACTGTTAATAAATTGTTACATTTGAATTTATTCTGACTTACTCTGGATTTATTTTCTATCTGTAGTAACTATGAATGGGTACAATTTCAACAAAGAGTTAATCAGAATATTTAGATGTGTAGTTAAATTATTAAATATGATATAGTCAGATAAAGATGAATTAGAATAAAATACTGTTTGCCCAGCTGAAAAGACTTTAGATTTTAAAAAGAAAATCATTAAATGGCACTTTCTGGAGAGTTTTGTGCAAAGTAATGGAGAAATTGTTGTAGTATCAACAGGTATTAGGACATTTAGCATTTACATTACTGTTAATCAGTCATCACTTGATTACACATTGTATTACCGTGTTATGATATAGTGACCCATACATTGTGCCACATGAAGAGACAGCTGAGAAGATTTGGGTCTGTGGTGACCAGGTCCACCTCACACAAACTCCTTCTCCCATTCTCTCTCTTTACTACTACTACAACACACACGCACACACACACACACACACACACACTTACACACACACACACACACACACACACACACACACACACACACACACACACACACACACACACACACACACACACACACACACACACACACACACACACACACACACACACACAGCCTACTCTGCATCATTCCATAAATAGGTATGCACAAGTCACAAAAATAAAATCAATCTCTCCTTGTGGAAAGGTTGCTTGGTAGCTAAAGTCTTATATTCTTGTAATTCACACAGATCAAACACAAATATGCTGACTGAATAGATTGCTAGTTTATTTTGAGTAGCCAGCTAGCAGTTCTCTTGGCAGTTTGCTGATAATCTGGTGTCTGAAGTAAAATGCTCAAAACATCTCCTGAGAAAAATCACATGGTCAACCTAGTCTTGGTTATTTAATTTTGATTTAGTCTTATTTTCCTGATCTGTACATTTATCCGTGTCACCTAGATGCGCATGCGCGAGCGGTGCACAATCATGGTCGACTGACAACGAGATTAAGCAGCTGAACAAGAAGACGGCCATGTTCCGATTGTTCTCATCTCCGCTCCGCCGAGACAAAATAGACATGCCATTTCAAAAATCTTTCATTTAGTGTCAGAAATATGTTTTCAAAAGCATCACTTTCATCAAATGTTATGTGACATAATTTCCCGTAGGCAACTGACTGCAAACAGGCACATCAGGACACAAATGAGCAGGCTTATGTGCCGGGGCTCAGCCCCTGCCCAATTTAACCACTGATTATAATATTTATATCAGTAAATCTCAAGCATTATGTCAGTAAATATTTTAATGGGTTTTTAGCATACTTAGTATGAAATAAATGCATTTTAGATACATTTTGGTATAGTTATGTTGCACACATTCCCACATTTAATCGATGTCTGATTACAGCAATCAACCCTTAATTCACTTAAACCATGAATAATTGAGAGTGATTGTGAGTGTGATGATCATCTGCTAAATGAGCAACAGCGACCACAATTCACACCTTCAGTCAGTGAAGCCGCTCCCACAGCCGTTCATGAGAGTTTAAATGTTGGGAATATTCCCATCTTCCCACAGGAGAAGAAGAAGCAAGCAGGAGGAATTACTCCAGGAGAAACTACAGACATACTATTGTAAAGATGGAGTTTGAGGAAGAACCCTGCAGAATAAAAGATGATGAGACCAGTGTTGGGGGTAACGTATTATGTCATTTATGAGTTATGTAATCAGATTACTTTTTCAAGTAACTATTAAAGGAACAATTACTTTTAAAATTTACAACAAAATATCTGAATTACTTTTTCAAATAAGTAAAGCTAGTTATTTTGTTCTCCCATTTATTGACGGACAGCTCTCTTGTCCCAGTGTTGAGAGGAATCGTAAGTGCAGAGGCTTTGTGTGTGAACATGATGGTTATTGTAGTTCTAGACTAAATGTGAGCAGGCATTTACTCATCTCACTTGCACAAAGATTCAGTATTCCTCAAAATGAATAAAATCAGTCAAATGCTAAATCAGAATACTACGCAAACCTCCAATAATTAAATATGTTAAATAAAAAAACGAACCTAAAAAAATATAAACGCAAACAAGCCCAGCCTAGGTGAGAAAGAGTAATGCAAAAATAACACAACACATTACTTTTCTAAAAAAGTAGTGCAATTAATTACTTTTTAAAGGAGTAAGTCAATATTGTAATACATTACTTTTTACGTTCAAATGTTTCAAATTTTTAGACGTGTTGGAAGTGAATGAAGGCAAAAGGCGTCATTTTCAAAAGAAGATACAAAATGGAGATGGAAACAAAGTCGTTTCACAGACTAAAAAGAATTTCACCCAAAAACAAGCTGGAAAATCTGGAGTCAACGGATCTTGCACCTGCTCTCAGTGTGGAAAGAGTTTCACATATAAACCAAACCTTAAGAGACACATGAGGATTCACACTGGAGAGAAACCGTTCACATGCTCTCCGTGTGGAAAGAGTTTTACTCAAAAAAATGGTCTTAAAGATCATCTGCGCTGTCACTCTGGAGTGAAATCATTCAGCTGTGATCAGTGTGAGAAAACATTTGTTGCGGAATCAAACTTAAGAAAACACCTTAAAGTTCATACTGGTGTGAAGCCTCACTTTTGTTCTTTTTGTGGAAAGAGTTTTTCACAACTGAACACTTTAAAAGTGCATGAGCGTATTCATACCGGTGTGAGACCTTATATGTGCTTTGACTGTGGGAAGACCTTCCGTTCATCCAGCGACTTAAAAACACACCAGAGAATTCACACTGGAGAGAAACCGCACAAGTGCTCACTCTGTGGAAAGAGTTTCTCTCAGTCAGGAAACCTGAAAATACATGAGAGAGTTCACACTAGAGAGAAGCCGCACCAGTGCTCTTCATGTGGGAAGATTTTCACCCGATCATCTCATCTACAGACTCATAAGAAAAAGCATTGCCCGAAGGCGTCTAAATGAGCAAATGTTCATGTTCGGATCCATCACTCACAAATAATACACTTACAAGTAAATAATTGGACATTAAGATTCAGCAAAAGCTGGAATTTAGGAAACCATAGTGATTTAAGAGGGTCATTTGCTAAAACTAGTAGTGAAGTTTGATAATTTGTCAAAGGACATTTTGGCAGGGTCAGTAATAGTTCATGAAACTAGTGTTGCTGTAAAATGCTGTCATATATGAAGAGATTTTGTTAAGGAGTTCACATTTTGAAAATATATTCTTGCATTCAAATCTTTTTTCTTTTTTTTTGCATTTAAAGAAATGCTCTGTACATTTTGAGACTAAGAAAAAAAGGAACACATGACATGATGAATAAACTTGTTTACATGAAATCAAGGGAAATGTCTTGGGTTACTTGACTTGTAAGACACTGATTAGCTGGTTCAGGTGTGTTTGTTTGGGGTTGGAGCTAAACTCTGCAGGACAGCGGCCCTCCAGGACCGAGTTTGGAGATCCCTTAACTAAACCAATGTATTTAAAATAAATGCATTTATTTCATACTAAGTATACTACAAACTAGGGATGCAACAATGCAGTTAGTCCACGGTTCAATACATACCTCGGTTCTTAACCACGGTTTTCAGTTCGGTTCGGTTCTGATGGCTTGTCACATCAGTTTTTTGCTATTCTATTCTTAGGAACAGCAAGAGGTTAAGGAGAAAAAAGACTATTTTTTTTATTGCAATTGTAACTGAGTGTAAATGGTTAAATGATGTATAAATGGAGACAGCGCCATCTGTAGGCATGCGTGATGGCACGTAACAGCTTAAGACACTGATTTGGATGTGAATAGCTTAGTGAACTCTGTACATTCTTCGGTTCCGGCTGCAGGGCCCTCGCAGCAGGGCAACTGAGTGACAGTGAGGCAGCATAGTTGCAGACCAAAAAAACGCTTTTCCGTTCCGGTTAGAACATCAAACAGGTTCTCCCCTCTCAGTGAAGCACCCACTGAGTATCCTGTTGAAAGTGCCCTAGTCATTGGCGATTCTATTACACGGAACGTGAAGATACCGGCCACCATAGTCACTTGTTTACCGGGAGCCAGAGCGCCTGACATCAAAGCAAATTTAAAAGTGCTGGCTAAAGCTAATCGTAAATTCTCTAAGATTATTATTCACGTCGGCACTAATGATGTTCGACTTCGCCAGTCGGAGATCACCAAAATTAACATTAAAGAGGTGTGTGAACTCGCTAGTACGATGTCAGAGGCTGTTTATTGTTCTGGTCCGCTCCCCGTTAGAAGGAGTGATGAGATAGTTAGCAGGCTATCATCACTCAATGGCTGGTTGTCTAAGTGGTGTATGCAAAATAACATAGGGTTCATAGACAATTGGAAAAGTTTTTGGGGCAGACCTGACCTGTTGAAGAAGGATGGCATCCATCCCTCCTGGGGTGGTGCCGCTCTTCTCTCTAGTAATTTGGCACATAGTCTTAGAGCTAAACCTTGACTCACTAGGGCCCAGGTCAGGAAGCAGACAAACTGGCTAAACCGACCGTCTGCTAGCTGTCTCACGTCACCGGAGTCAGATAAATCCCAGCACATAGAGACTCTTTCACCGAGATATTATCATATAGAGACTGTGTCTGTTCCCCGAATTAGTAAATACAAAAAAACATCAAAACCATTCAACAGTAAAAATTTAATTGATGTCCAACAAATAAACAAAAGATATAATACAGATGAACAATTGATAAAGCTTGGGTTGCTGAATATTAGATCCCTTTCCCCAAAAGCGCTTATTGTTAATGATATTATTAAAGATAATAATCTAGATGTGCTCTGTTTGACAGAAACCTGGCTAAAACCTGACGACTACATTACCTTAAATGAGTCCACCCCCCAAGATTATTGTTATAAACATGAGCCGTGTCTGAAAGGTAAAGGGGGAGGGGTTGCTGTAATTTATAATAATATCTTCAGTATTACTCAGAAGTCTAGTTTCAAATATAATTCCTTCGAAGTTCTGGTGCTTTATGTAACGCTATGTAGTGTACATGACAAAACCCGTTCAACATTGGTGTTAGCTACTGTATACAGGCCACCAGGCCATAATACAGACTTTATCAAAGAATTTGCTGACTTTCTATCAGAATTAGTACTGGCCGTAGATAAAGTACTAATTGTTGGTGATTTTAATATCCATGTAGACAACGAAAAAGACGTATTAGGATTAGCATTTAAAGATACACTAAACTCTATTGGAGTTAGGCAACACGTGTCAGGACCCACTCATCGCCATAATCATACTTTAGACCTAATATTGTCACATGGAATTAATGTTGATACCGTTGAAATTCTGCAGCAGAACGATGACATCTCAGATCATTACTTAGTATCTTGTATACTTAATTTAGCTGAAGTTGCAAAGCCGCCCCCTCGTTTCAAAAATGGCAGGACAATCACTGCCGCTACTAAAGATTGCTTTTTACTTCCTCATCAGTATCATCTCCTCAGCAACCCAGATAGCATAGAAGAACTCGATGTTGCAACAGAAACTATTGACTCTCTCTTTTCCAGTACTTTAGACACAGTTGCTCCTCTGCGCTTAAAGAAGATTAAAGAAAATAGTCCAACGCCGTGGTACAACGAGCACACCCGGGCCCTTAAAACAGCAGCCAGAAAAATGGAGCGCAGCTGGAAGAAAACAAAACTAGAGGTCTTTCGCAATTCGTGGAAAGAGCACATGATCGCATACAGAAAGGCCGTAAAAACTGCTAGATCCGCTTATTTCTCAACTCTCTTGGAAGAAAACAAACACAACCCAAGGTATTTATTCGATACAGTGGCTAAATTAACCAAAAATAAAGCTTCAACTTCTGATGATTGTAAACAGCACAGCAGTAATGACTTTATGAATTTTAACCATGCAGCCGTCTACTACAGTATCACATCAGACAGAGCATTGTAGTGTCACTGAGGAAAAATTACAATCATTCACTGCTATAGGAGAAGAAGAATTGGCTAAACTCGTTAAATCATCAAAATCAACAACATGTATGCTTGACCCTGTACCGACTAGGCTATTAAAAGAGATGCTACCAGAGGTCATAGATCCTCTTCTTAATATAATTAATTCATCTTTGTCATTAGGATATGTACCGAAAACTTTTAAGTTGGCTATTATTAAACCCATCCATCCATCCATCTTCTTCCGCTTATCCGGGGCCGGGTCGCGGGGGCAGCAGTCTAAGCAGAGATGCCCAGACTTCCCTCTCCCTAGACACTTCCTCCAGCTCTTCCGGGGGGACACCGAGGCGTTCCAAGGCCAGCCGGGAGACATAGTCCCTCCAGCGTGTCCTTGGTCTTCCCCGGGGCCTCCTCCCGGTTGGACATGCCCGAAACACCTTCCCAGGAAGGCGTTCAGGAGGCATCCGGAACAGATGCCCGAGCCACCTCAGCTGTCCCCTCTCGATGTGGAGGAGCAGCGGCTCTACTCCGAGTTCCTCCCGAGTGACTGAGCTTCTCACCCTATCTCTAAGGGAGCGCCCAGCCACCCTGCGGAGAAAGCTCATTTCGGCCGCCTGTATCCGGGATCTTGTCCTTTCGGTCATGACCCAAAGCTCATGACCATAGGTGAGAGTAGGAACGTAGATTGACCGGTAAATCGAGAGCTTCGCCTTACGGCTTAGCTCTTTCTTCACCACGACAGACCGGTACATCGACCGCATTACTGCAGAAGCTGCACCGATCCGTCTGTCAATCTCCCGTTCCATCCTCCCCTCACTCGTGAACAAGACCCCTAGATACTTGAACTCCTCCACTTGGGGCAGGAACTCTCCACCAACCTGAAGTGGGCAAGCCACCCTTTTCCGACTGAGGACCATGGCCTCGGATTTGGAGGTGCTGATCCCCATCCCAGCCGCTTCACACTCGGCTGCAAACCGTCCCAGTGCATGCTGAAGGTCCTGGTTAGAAGGGGCCAACACGACAACGTCATCCGCAAAGAGCAGAGACGAAACCGTGTGGTCCCCAAACCTGACACCCTCCGGCCCTTGGCTGCGCCTAGAAATTCTGTCCATAAAAATTATGAACAGAACCGGCGACAAAGGGCAGCCCTGCCGGAGTCCAACATGCACCGGGAACAAGTCTGACTTACTGCCGGCAATGCGGACCAAACTCCTGCTTCGGTCATACAGGGACCGGACAGCCCTCAGCAAAGGACCCCGGACCCCATATTCCCCCAGCACCCTCCACAGGACGCCGCGAGGGACACAGTCGAATGCCTTCTCCAAATCCACAAAACAAATGTGGACTGGTTGGGCAAACTCCCATGAACCCTCCAGCACCCTGTAGAGGGTATAGAGCTGGTCCAGTGTTCCACGACCAGGACGAAAACCACACTGTTCCTCCTTAATCCGAGGTTCCACTATCGGCCGAATTCTCCTCTCCAGTACCCTGGCATAGACTTTCCCGGGGAGGCTGAGAAGTGTGATCCCCCTATAGTTGGAACACACCCTCCGGTCCCCCTTTTTAAAAAGAGGAACCACCACCCCGGTCTGCCATCCCAGAGGCACTGTCCCCGACCGCCACGCGATGCTGCAGAGGCGTGTCAGCCAAGACAGCCCCACAACATCCAGAGATTTGAGGTACTCAGGGCGGATCTCATCCACCCCCGGTGCCTTGCCACCGAGGAGTTTCTTGACCACCTCGGTGACTTCAGCTTGGGTGATGGACGAGTCCTCCTCTGAGCCCCCAGTCTCTGCTTCCTCAATGGAAGACGTGACGGCGGGATTGAGGAGATCCTCGAAGTATTCCTTCCACCGTCCGACAACATCCCCAGTTGAGGTCAACAGCCGCCCATCGCCACTGTAAACAGCGTTGGTAGGGCACTGCTTCCCCCTCCTGAGGCGCCGGACGGTTTGCCAGAATCTCTTCGAGGCCAGCCGATAGTCCTTTTCCATGGCCTCACCGAACTCCTCCCAGGCCCGAGTTTTTGCCTCCACAACCACCCGGGCTGCAGTCCGTTTAGCCTGCCGGTACCTGTCAGCTGCCTCAGGAGTCCCACAAGCCAGCCAGGCCCGATAGGACTCCTTCTTCAGCTTGACGGCATCCCTTACTTCCGGTGTCCACCACCGGGTTCGGGGATTGCCGCCTCGACAGGCACCGGAGACCTTGCGTCCACAGCTCCGAGCAGCCGCTTTGACAATGGAGGTGGAGAACATGGTCCACTCGGACTCAATATCTCCAGCCTCCCTCGGGATCCGGTCGAAGCTCTGCCGGAGGCAGGAGTTGAAGATCTCTCTGACAGGAGACTCGGCCAAACGTTCCCAGCAGACCCTCACAGTACGTTTGGGTCTACCGAGTCTATCCAGCTTCCTCCCCCGCCATCGGATCCAACTCACCACCAGGTGGTGATCAGTTGACAGCTCCGCCCCTCTCTTCACCCGAGTGTCCAAGACATACGGCCGCAGGTCAGATGAAACGACCACGAAGTCGATCATTGACCTACGACCTAGGGTGTCCTGGTGCCATGTGCACTGATGGACACCCTTATGCTTGAACATGGTGTTCGTTATGGACAAACTGTAACTAGCACAGAAGTCCAATAACTGAACACCACTCGGGTTCAGATCAGGGGGGCCGTTCCTCCCAATCACGCCCCTTTCACTGTCATTGCCCACGTGGGCATTGAAGTCCCCCAGTAGAACGACGGAGTCCCCAGTCGGAGCACTCTCCAGCACCCCTCCCAGGGACACCAAGAAGGTCGGGTACTCTGCACTGCTGTTTGGCCCGTAGGCACACACAACAGTGAGAGACCTATCCCCGAGCCGAAGCCGCAGGGAAACGACCCTCTCGTTCACCGGGGTAAACTCCAACACATGGCGGCAGAGCTGGGGGGCTATAAGCAAACCCACACCAGCCCGCCGCCTCTCACCATGGGCAACTCCAGAGTGGTGAAGAGTCCATCCCCTCTCGAGAAGTGTGGTTCCAGAGCCCAAGCCGTGCGTGGAGGTGATTCCGACTATCTCTAGTCGGAACCTCTCAACCTCACGCACAAGCTCAGGCTCTTTCCCCGCCAGCGAGGTGACATTCCATGTCCCAAGAGCTAGTTTCCGTGTCCAGGGATCGGGTCGTCTAGGCCCCGCCTTTGACTGCCGCCCGATTCGCTTTGCACCGGCCCCTTACGGTCCCTCCTGTGAGTGGTGGGCCCACGGGAAGGTGTCCCCACGTCGCTCCTTTGGGCTGAGCCCGGCCGGACCCCATGGGGGAAGGCCCGGCCACCAGGCGCTCGCATACGAGCCCCAACCCCAGGCCTGGCTCCAGGGTGGGGCCCCGGCTGCGCCATACCGGGCGACGTCACGGTCCTCCTTTTCTTTGGCATCATAAGGGTTTTTGAACTGCTCTTAGTCTGACCCGTCACCTAGGACCTGTTTGCCTTGGGAGACCCTACCAGGGGCATATAGCCCCGGACAACGTAGCTCCTAGGGTCATTCGGGTACTCAAACCCCTCCACCACGTTAAGGTGGCAGTTCATGGAGGAGTATTATTAAACCACTTATTAAAAAAACGCAACTTGATCCTACAGAATTAGTCAATTATAGACCAATCTCAAATCTACCCTTTCTGTCAAAAATACTTGAAAAGGCAGTGTCTTCACAATTATGTTCCTTTTTAGAAAGAAATGGTATCTGTGAGGATTTCCAGTCAGGATTTAGATTGTATCATAGTACTGAGACTGCTCTCATCAGAGTTACAAATGATTTACTCTTATCATCCGATCGTGGCTGTATCTCTCTATTAGTGTTACTCGATCTTAGCGCTGCATTTGATACCATCGACCACAACATTCTTTTGAATAGACTCGAAAATTATGTAGGTATTAGTGGAATTGCTTTATCATGGTTTAAATCATACCTATGCGACCATTATCAGTTTGTAGCAGTAAATGAAGAGATGTCACACCGATCGCAAGTTCAGTATGGAGTACCACAAGGCTCAGTGCTAGGACCGCTACTCTTCACCCTGTACATGCTACCACTGGGAGATATTATTAGGAAGCATGGCATTAGTTTTCATTGTTATGCTGACGATACTCAGCTCTATATTTCTTCACGCCCTGAGGAAATTTACCAATTCACAAGATTAACGGAATGCATAGCCGCCATAAAACATTGGATGACTGGTAATTTCCTGCAACTCAATTCAGAAAAAACTGAATTTTTAATTATTGGACAAAAAAGCTCCACAAGTAGTAACCTAGAATACTGTCTAACACTTGATGGCTGCTCTGTCAAGTCTTCGTCGTCAGTGAGGAACCTGGGTGTGCTCTTTGATACCAATCTTTCGTTTGAAAGCCACGTTTCTAGCATCTGTAAAACTGCTTTCTACCATCTTAAAAATATATCAAAATTACGGCACATGCTCTCAATGCAAAATGCTGAACAGTTAGTTCATGCGTTCATGACCTCAAGGCTAGATTATTGTAATGCTCTACTGGGTGGTTGCCCTGCTCGCTTAATAAATAAACTCCAGCTGGTCCAAAACGCAGCAGCTCGAGTACTTACTAGAACCAGGAAGTATGACCATATTAGCCCAGTTCTGTCAACACTGCACTGGCTACCTATTAAACATCGCATACATTTTAAAATCTTGCTTATTACTTACAAAGCACTAAATGGTTTAGCTCCCCAATACTTGAGCGAGCTCTTAACATATTATACTCCATCACGTCTACTGCGATCTCTAAATTCTGGCCAGTTGTTAATACCGAGAATATCCAAATCAACTGCAGGCGGTCGATCCTTTTCCTATTTAGCTCCTAAACTCTGGAACAGTCTTCTTAGCACTGTTCGGGAAGCAGACACACTCTGTCAGTTTAAATCTAGACTAAAAACACATCTCTTTACTGTGGCATACACATAAAACACTTTATCAATTAATTGATTGTTAGGCTGCATTAACTAGGTCAGCCGGAACCGGGAACACTTCCCATAACACCTGATGTACTCGTTACATCATCAGAAGAATGGCATCTACGCTAATGATATTCTCTCTGTTTTATCCCGAGGTTTACTGCAGTCAGCCAGATCCGGGCCGTATCCTAATCAGATGGTGGACCAGAGAAGACCAACACAGGACCCCGAAGTGTCTGCAGAGACCGTGTCAATTATCCTCCCCCTGCAACTGCCTCATCGACACGGCATCTAAATAAACCCGTCACCAGTGTGATGACTCCGATTGTTCGAATATTACCATTAAATAATACTTAAATCGATATGTCATCCGCAATAAACCCGTCTCCAGCGTGTTGCCTCCGATCATTCGAATATTGCACTTTAATAATTATTTAATCAACATCATCCTCAATAAACCCGTCTCCAGCGTGTTGCCTCCGGTCCTTTGAATATTCCGATCTATTATGACCTCTGACCTGTAAAGCAGCCAGAATAATAATAATAATAATACGTTGTTTGTAAATTGGCCAGAGGAGAACTGGCACCCCGACTGAGCCTGGTTTCTCCCAAGGTTTATTTTTCTCCATTAGGTCACCTAATGGGGTTTTGGTTTCTTTGCCACTGTTGCCTCTGTCTTGGCGTGCTCAGTTGGGGACACTATATTTTTCAACTAAACATCGAAATAAATCTAATTAATAAACTAATTTAACCATGTAAACTAAATTACTGATCTAATTATTGATCTAAAGCCCACACTGTCACCGTATGGAAATTGAAATGAACTGATGACATCAAATGGCTATACAGCTGAATAAAATTAGGCTGCATTATTTTGCTGTTTAACACTGTAAAGCTGCTTTGAAACAATCTACATTGTTAAAAGCGTGTGGAATGTGGACCGCCCACAGCAGAACTAACGAGACATGCTGTGGGTAAGTTGCACGTTGTAGCAGGCAGAGAATTATCAGTTTAAAATGTGCAAAACGCATAAATACTTGCTCTGTGGTGAATTTTTCCTTCACTGAACTCCTCAGTAAACTGTTTATATGCGTTTGGCGTCGAATGTGTTATTTTAAAGTGATTTATTTTGACCTTGTATTACGTGGCACAATCGTAATTCATTTGTGCATTGTCTTATGTTTTATGTAGAACTGATTTATTCTCCATGCATTGGATCCCTCATTTCCATGTTGTTTCCTCATTGTGCAGGTATGTTTGTAAAATGTGTTGTTTTATGGATTGTTTTATTCATTTTGCATGTTCACTTCACTCCTTTATATTGAATTGAATTGTTCTGTTTTCATTGAGTTGATTTGTGATTAATTCATTGGAAATGGTTATTATAACTTCTCAGCTTCAAAAATTATCCACTATACGATCACAAAGATAAAATATTTCATAAGTTAAAAAGGATTTAAAAAAAAGATAATTGTTTTAAATAAACAGCAGAACTAACGAGACATGCTGTGGAACTGATTTATTCTCCATGCATTGGATCCCTCATTTCCATGTTGTTTCCTCATTGTGCAGCTCCACTCAGCAGAAAGACCGCCCAGGCAAGACCGTCACACAATACTTTATTTTACTTAAAAGAATTGAAAACCCTTACTTAAACTGAAAACTTTACTTTAAAAAAAAAACCTTGAACACATTCCTAGTGTATTGTAAAATATAAAATAAATATAGGCCTATATAAAGATTTACACTGGCAGCTCAGAACTGTACAGCAGCATTTAAGTATGAAATTGATTGAATAAATGTAAAAAAAACAAAAAAAAAACATACTTCACTATAAATTAAATATTGATTCTTATTAAAGCTATACTGTATTAGTTTTTCCGTCAAGAGCAATGACTGATTTTCTCTTTGTCTTTTGTTGTTGTATTAACATTAAAGGGATTGTTCACTCAAAAATGAAAATTCTGTCATCGAGAAATGAATACAGGTTTGGAACAACATTAGAGTGAGTAAATAATGACATAATTTTAGAGGTGAACTGTCCCTTTAAGGACAGCGTGTTCACTACTTCACTGCTGTCAATTTAAGACCTGTGCCTCTAATATACAGACACACGCCGATTTTACTTTCCCTTTAGACATAACTGGCTGTGTTTATGTTAACCTTGTGTGTATTTGACAGTATCAAATCAAATCAAATCAAATCACTTTATTGTCACACAGCTATATGCACAAGTGCAAAAGCAGGTGAAATTCTTGGTGCAGTTCCGTGCAACATAGCAGTCACGACATGACATGTACAACATTTAAAGCAGCATCAGATTACACATCTGATGCGCCCACAATTACTCACAGCACAGTATACACTACAATAAACAATAAATCATTTACACAATGTGAGTGTAGTTCTCACAGCTTTAACCAATATACACATACTTACAATATACATATACTTTAAACAATATACACTAAACATACATTAAACAGTATACATTAAGCTATAATAATAATAATATACAATGTACAGTATACATTATTATTCACAGTAGAGATCCAATTATGTACAATAGGTGCTATATGATAAATGATAAATAATAAATGATACATAAATGTGTATATAATGTGTGTGTATCTACAGTGGGTTGTGCGGAGTGATATTCTGTCCAGTGTGTGTTATGATCCTGATGGATCAGGAGTTAAGTAGTCTAATTGCTTGTGGAAAGAAGCTGTTCTGGAGTCGGCTGGTGCGTGTTCTGATGCTGCGGTACCGTCTGCCTGATGGCAGCAGTGAGAGCAGCCCATGGCTCGGGTGGCTAGAGTCTCTGATGATCCTCTGAGCTCTCTTCACACACCGCCTGGCGTAAATGTCCTGGAGGGAGGGAAGCTCACCTCCGATGATGTAGCTGGCCGTGCGCACTACCCTTTGCAGGGCCTTGCGGTTGTGGGCGGTACTGTTGCCGTACCAGGTGGTGATGCAGCCAGTCAGCAGGCTCTCTATGGTGCAGGTGTAGAAGCGTGTGAGGATGTGGCGGGTTATTCCAAACCTCCTCAGCCGTCGCAGGAAGAAAAGGCGCTGATGAGCCTTCTTCACAACGGCCTCAGAGTGGACGGACCATGAGAGTTCCTCTGTGATGTGGACACCAAGGAACTTGAAGCTGCTGACTCTCTCCACCGGTGCTCCATCGATGGTGATGGGGCGGTGTTCTCTCTCATAAAACACACTGATGAGTACGCCGGCTCTCTTCCCTCTTCTCCGGCCGCGTTTGCGCGGTCGGACCGCCCAGACAAAGGGATCCGCTGCTGTGTTTGTAAGCAGCGTGTCGTCACTGAAGAATTTAAAGTCCGGTTTTCGGTGTGCGATTGCTGAACCAGTGTCCAAAAGTGTCTGTCTGTCGTACGTAGTAAGGCAGACAACATCCAAGACGAAAAACACAAAAACTAAACAGAACAAACAAAAAACTACAATGTTTCAGCGGAGCTCGCGACGTAGCAGCCATCCTCGGCGCCATCTTGACTCCTATGTTAGTATTAGCACAGTAACTCCAGTATTAACTCCAGTATTAGCACAGTAAGACGACTACTTAGTCCAGTAATCACGTGTTTGACAGGCTTTTAGTGTGCGCACCGGAAAAGTGCATGTTAAAACCGCGCACGCGAATGAGCCGGCAAGGCTTTAAAACGCATACAAATAATGAACTTTCTTGATTGTGAATATCTATAGTGTTTTGTGAGTATAACTCTACCACTAATGTGTGATGTGAATGTATGTCGTGTTGTTCAGTATTGGGATGGAGGCAAATGATAGAATATGTAGAAAAATAATTAATTCAATACAAAACCGAAGAAAAAAAAACGCAATTCACAAGCGCGTATTGAACCATGAATGCCGTACCGAACGGTTCAATATTATATTGAGAATTGTTGCATCCCTACTACAAACCATTAACATATTTACTGACATGATGCTTGAGACTTACTGATATAAATATTATAATTAAACTTAAGTTGGACATTAGCACTATTTCTGGATAACGTCTTGGATTATGACTATAACCCTTGTTCCCCGAGAAGGGAACGAGACACTGCGTCATCGTGACAACACTTTGGGGAACGCCCCTCGCGTAAAGCGTCTGAAGAATGAATGGAATCAGCCCAATCCTGATTGGTGTTGCGTGATGACGTAGTATGTGACGGCATACCGGAAGATACAAAGAGACGTCTGAACACAACAGAGATAGCGTTCTTTGCGATGAAGCGAGCGCTCTGTCTGATTGGGTGGACACGAGATGCATTGTCTTGTTCCCTTCTCAGGGAACAAGGGTTATAGTCATAACCCGAGACGTTCCCCTTCGAGGGAACTCGAACTGCGTCATTGTGACGACACTTTGGGGAACGAGTACCCACTATGCCGCACCAATCATACCCAACCTAAATAATTGTTTGCCCTTGGTTCGGACCAAATGAACTGAACTAAAGATGTGAAAGCACCCTAAGAATGACTTTAATTTACGTGCCTTTCCTTTCACCTGAATCTCCCCACATCTCTCCTCCAGAATTCACCCAAAATCTATTTGGTTTAATGTGAATTCTCACTATTATATGAGTTTGATATTGTTTGAAATTTCTCAGTGCGACTGGTACAAAGATCTCATCCCCACAGAAGCAAACAAGAAGATAATTGTTACAATTAGTTTATTGCAGAACCAGTACGTGAGCATTTCAAAATAAGAGTCCCAGTGTATTTCGAGCTTGTTTATCATTAAAAGTCACGCATTATATATTTGTTTTTTGCTAGACAATAAATTAATTTCATTCCCATTTAATTCATAGTCAGGAGGAAAGACCAGTATTTGACTCATATTCAATAACGTATCAGGGTTATAATAGTTAACTAAAACCATTAAAAAAAATCTTCATTACTTGAAATTAAATAAATGTTAACTGAAATAAAATAAAAAACACTTATTTGAAGCTTTAGCTTAACCTGATATGGCCTACTAACTAAAACAGAAATACAAAGTTATAAAAACTATATAGATGTTTTTAAAAAACAAACAAAAAAAGTGAATTGAGCTCTTTCAGGTATTTTTAATGTCAAAAACGAAATGATGTCAAAATGTCAGTTCAAGTGACAGTCGGTTATGTAATACTTAAATGCTTAATGTATTACAATTGAACTAAACTCATTAGATTTTAGGAGACTAAATCTACTGTAGAATCTTATGATATTTAGTCGACTAAAACTAGACTAAAACTAAAAACAATTCAGGTGACTAAAATATGACTAAAACTAAATGGCAATTTTAGAGATGCCACACTCCCAGAGAGGCAGAGGAGGAGAGAGTGACATGTAAAGTGTGCTAATAGTTTGATATTACATATTCTTATTATATATGAGTGTAAGTTGTAATATTAAAGAGCTTTATAAATACTATAGCACTTGTTTTGTCTTTATTTGCACAAAGTTTAGTTTCATAAATTGCAAAAACACTATAATATACACTATAAAAAACACGTGTCTCAGCAATTATTCACAAAATTATTTTAAATCTGATTAAGGTATATAACAGCTCTAAGTGTTACCTTTCATTTGAGCCCAAAAGTATGTCTGTACTTAAAAGCATTCAAGAATAGCAGCATTGTATGTGTCAATGGTTACAAAGGGTCATTTAGAGCCTCCAAGTGGCTTTTTTTGGGAAGCGCCTAGACATGAACTTAGATAAGCATGTGCAAAACACTCATTTTCTAAAGGTATAGTTATCAAATAAGAAATTGGACTTGATAAGGCTTCATGCTGTGATCCCATTGTGTTTTCCAGCTAATAGCTCCCAGCTATAGTCATATGCAGGCATCTTTTTACAAATTTTTTTTTAGCGAAATTACATATTTTCTTTTTTCAGTATTTTCAAAGTTCTATTACCCAATACCAGTATGACTTGCAGTGATTCTGACTGTTTAGGAACAAACCTTAGATTGTCACCTTTTAAAAGAGACCAAAATATGCATACTCCAAATGGTTCAAGAACAGCATGCAATTTACTTTGGGTATGTTTTTTTTAGGCGCTTTAGGGTAATTTTGCTGGAATTTGCTAAAACTAGTAGTGAAGTTTGATCATTTGTTAAAGGACATTTTGGCTGTGATTTATGAAGAGATATGTTTTGTTAAGGAATTCACATTTTGAAAATATATTCTTGCATTTAATTTTTTTTTTTGTATTTAAAGAAATGCTCTGTACATTTTGAGACTAAGAATAATAAAAAGGAACACATGACTTGATGAATAAACTTGTTTACATGAAATCAAGGGAAATGTCTTGGGTTACTTGACTTGTAAGACACTGATTAGCTGGTTCAGGTGTGTTTATTTGGGGTTGGAGCTAAACTCTGCAGGACAGCGGCCCTCCAGGACCGAGTTTGGAGATCCCTGAACTATACCAATGTATTTAAAATGCATTTATTTCATACTAAGTATACTACAAACCATTAACATATTTACTGACATAATGCTTGAGACTTACTGATATAAATATTATAATTAAACTTAAGTTGGACATTAGCACTATTTCTGGATAACTAAAGAAACATTAAGTTAAACAAAATTTGTATCATACTAAGTACATAAATATGTAAATGTATTTGTAGTATACTTTGCATAAATGTGTTTCAAATACACTTCAGTACATTTATTTTTCACTAGCGTAGAGACAAATGAATAGTTTGCCATTCAGATGTGATTTATCTAAAACTATAGTTCCCTTTCGTTCAGTCATGAATGGGGGTTTCGCTTAGAAGCCAATAATCTTCGAGATCTTAGAAAACGCCCAATGGCAGTGCCAATGCCATGGGCATGCGGAATTTGCATGCGTAACTCCGCCCCACCGCGTGGGTATATAAGGAAGTACGCTGGCAATATCACATTATGTTTGTTTCTGCTTCGGAGCCAAGAGCATCTCTTCACGCCTGAATTCTGAAGTCCTCTCTTCAGTCTTCGAGACGAGCGGTTCTCTAGGGTGTTGGTGTGACGGCGCGTTCCAGCGATCTCACATTGCCTGCCTGCTGACCTGTGCAGTGATCTGCAACAGCTGTGTGTGTTTTCCCTCATTATCTTGGAACCTCCATGTGTGGCTTCTGGATGGGGCGCGGCAGGTTTGAGTACCCTACCACCTCTGGTGGTGGCTACCATCACTTCCGCTAGGGCAGAGTCTACTCGACACGCCTGTGCGTTGTAGTGGAACCTCTTCGTCACCTGGTGTTCTTCCTGCAAGAAGACCCCTGGAAATGCCCGATCGGGTCTGTGCTCTCGTTCCTCCAGGAAGGGTTGGAACGAAGGCTGTCTCCTTCCACCCTCAAAGTTTACGTGGCCGCTATATCAGCCTATCACGACCTCTTGGAGAACAAACAGGTAAGTCAGCATGACCTGATCATCAGGTTCCTGAGGGGAGCCAGGAGACTATATCCTCCTTGCTCTCCCCTCGTACCCTCTTGGGACCTCACAGTAGCTTTAGAGGGCTCCCTTTGAGCCTTTGCGGTCAGTAGATCTTAAGTTCCTGTCTATGAAGACAGTGCTCCTGACTGCTTTGGACTCCTTCTAGAGGGTAAGGGACCTGCAGGCATTTTCGGTTGACGAAGCGTGCCTGGAGTTCGGGGGCCGGGTTATTCTCACGTGATTCTGGGTCCCCGGCCTGGATATGTGCCCAAGGTTCCCACCACTCCGTTTGGAGACCAGGTGGTGAGCCTGCAAGCGCTGCCTTGGAGGAGGCAGACCCAGCCTTGGCACTGCTCTGTTCAGTACGCGCTCTCCGCACTTATGTAGACAGGACACAGTGTTTCAGGACTTCAGACCAGCTCTTTGTCTGTTATTGTGGGAAGCTGAAGGGAAAGGCTTTCTCAAAATAAAGGTTGTCTCACTGGATAGTGGACGCCATTGTTTTGGTTTACCAGACGCTGGGTCGTCCATGCCCCCTTGGGGTTAGGGCTCACACCCGGAGTGTTGCCTCCTCTTGGGCTTTAGCGCATGGCGCTTCGCTAACAGATATCTGCAGAGCTGCAGGCTGGGCGACACCTAACACATTCGCAAGATTGTACAATCTCAGAGTGGAGCCTGTGTCTGACTATGTACTCGCCTCCACTAGTGGCCAGTAAAGGACTAGGCTGAGGTGTCTTCGCTTGTTTGCCATTCCAATCCACGGAGTGGATACGTGCGATATATTCCTCAGGTGAGCTTCCCAGAAGCCCTGAGCTCCTCCAGCACTGTTTACGCCAACACCAGTAGGTCTGCCCTGTCTAGCCCAGACTCTCGTGTCAGGCCAGGTGCCTCCGTGTGCATGGTTCCCCTCTGGGCGACCCCCACATGTGTATTTCCACCGTAAGCCTCCTTGAGCTGGTGTCTTTCCCATGGCAAGCCCTTGCCCCCCCTGGGTTAAAAATCCACCTTCGGCTGGTTCCCCAGAGTTCTCCATTTGCAGCCCTCAGCGGGTCATATGTGCACTCTCTAAGTTCTCCCTACGGGTAGGCGTCTTGGCATATCTCCACCTGGAATATGCTTCCCAGTGTGCCTTGGTATTCCTGTGATAAGTGGGAGTCCTTCGTCCGTACTAGTCTTACGACAGGGCACTCGCACTTACGCAGGGCACTGGAAGACAGACGAGTGGCGTTTCTACATTGGGACCCCCATTCGTCAGTCACCGACGTTACGTCGGAGTGACTGAACGAAAGGGAACGTCTCGGTTACGTATGTAACCCTCGTTCCCTGAGGAGGGAATGGAGACGTAACGTCCCTCTGCCACATCTGCTGTACCGCTGGAACGGCCGAGAGTTCAGTCTTGGCTCCTCAGCAGGTAAACATAATGCGATATTGCCAGCGTACTTCCTCTAGACCCACGCGGTGGGGCGGAGTTACACATGCAAATTCCGCATGCCCATGGCATTGGGCGTTTTCTAAGATCTCGAAGATGATTGGCTTCTAAGCGAAACCCCCATTCATCAGTCACTGACGTTACATCTCTGTTCCCTCCTCAGGGAACGAGGGTTACATACGTAACTGAGACGTTATTTCCGTCACTAAAGACTGGCATAATTTACAGCAGCACTAATGTTGTTGATTTTAATATATACATTATATATTTTGACTTAATTTTAAAGTTAAATTGTACAACTATTATTAATAAAAAATTTAGATATTTCAAGATTTATCTTAAAAGCTCCAGAACTTTGCATTGAGCAAGTTGTCTGATTTAGATTTCTCCCAACAAAATTAAAGTCCCTGTAAAGTCAAAACTAAACATGTGTTCTGAGTTTCTCACACCACAGATAAATGTGTTATTAACCACCCAGCCAAATTTGAATCATAAAAAAATCCGGGAAGTACATAAAATAGCTTATCTAAAACCTGAAAAAATGAGCAGCATTCTCTGCTCTCAAACGCTGGGGGTGTGTCCGCTGTCGGCGCCGAAACCACGCCCACTCGCGGGAAAGCGGCAGTAGCACACAAGACAACACTCACTGATCACGAGCGTCTATGGTCGGTGGGACGGGAGGATGACGGCCTGGGCGGGGGATAGTCGGTTCTGCAGCGGATTATCAGTGAATCCCAGTTGTCTCCGGTGAAAGTTTGTAAAACGGTCCGGTGTAAAGTCACTGCAGAGGTAGGTGTCGGTGATGATCCTCAGCTCTCTCCATCAAGGGTGCTGTTCACAAAATTAATCCACCTCTTCATCGTTTTTGTTTTGTAAGCTGTTATGCAAGTTGTTGACTATAGTAACTAACAGTACTAACAGTAACTCGCGATCGAACTGATGCGAATGTGCTCTAGTTATGATCATGTTAGGGGAGGAGTCAGGCTCGGTGGCTCCAGTGCGTCATCGAGCCACCGTTTTAGCCCCGCCCAGAAAATCCTGAACACAGCAACGGTGAAAAACTGTTTAACGGTCTAACTTCTGAATTCAGTACTTCATAGTTCACAGTCTTTGTAATGTGTTTCAGCAATACATTTCTAACATTTTGTTGTGTTTAGAAACAAATCTCAGAATTGCCTTTACAGGGACTTTAAAGTCACAGTCTGATAAACACAGTGAATTAAATCAGTTAAAGATACACTTTTGGCGCTTAAAGGATTAGTTTACTCCAGAATTAAAATTCCATGACAATTTACTCACACCCATGTCATCCAAGAAATAAGGGTCTTATCTACCGAAACTATTGGCAATTTTCTAAAGAAAAGAAAAATGTATATACTTTATAAACACAAATGCTCGTCTTGCACTAGCTCTACGATGCGTCACGCATTACATCATCACGTTGGAAAGAACACGCGTGACGTAGGCGGGTAGGGCAAATTTTCTACTCCAACTTCAAAACCGGCCGTCATTGTTTTAACTTTTTTTGTAAGGCCGTTTGACTTAGTCTTTGCATGTTCGCTTTGTAAACACTGGGTAGGTAGAGCTAGTGCAAGACGAGCATTTGTGCTTATAAAGTATTTAAATTTCAAATTACATCATCGTCACAGGTTTAAGTTCAAGTGTTGTGTTTGCACAAAGGTGTTCCCATAGCATTCAGCACAGCATCTTGTTCACGCTTTTTCAGAGAACAGGGTTACAGTCAAGCAACCCAAGACGTTTCCCTTGATTTAATGTAAACAAGTTTATTCATCAAGTCATGTCATGTGTTCCTTTTTATTTTTCTCAATTTTCTAAATGTTCTCAGTGCATCATTTCTGTTTGTGCTCAAGCACAATTAATGAAAATAATTGAACTCCATAACAAAACAAATCTCTTCATAAATGACAGCATTTTACAGCAACACTAGTTTCATGAACTATTACTGACCCTGCCAAAATGTCCTTTGACAAATGATCAAACTTCACTACTAATTTGAGCAAATTACCCTCTTAAATCTCTATGGTTTCCTAAATTCTATCTTTTGCTGAATCTGAATGTAACGTAACTGCTCCGAGACACAAAGGCTGAGAATCCAAACGCAGCTTTATTAGGGATAATAGGATAAGGATAATCCACAATCATAGTCAAACAGGCAAGCAGTCCAAGCAAGGCAGGAGAGACAGGCAAAAGGGTAATCCACAGAACAGGCAAGTAATCCAAGACCAAGAGACAAGAAACCAGGGAGAATGCTCAGAAATGCAGTGTTACAACAAACAAGACTTTGCAATGAATGAATGAGATAACCAGGCTTATACAGGGAGTGCAGAATTATTAGGCAAGTTGTATTTTTGAGGATTAATTTTACAACATTAATAATTAAACAACAACCATGTTCTCAATGAACACAAAAAACTCATTAATATCAAAGCTGAATATTTTTGGAAGTAGTTTTTAGTTTTAGCTATTTTAGGGGGATATCTGTGTGTGCAGGTGACTATTACTGTGCATAATTATTAGGCAACTTAACAAAAAACAAATTTATACCCATTTCAATTATTTATTTTTACCAGTGAAACCAATATAACATCTCAACATTCACAAATATACATTTCTGACATTCAAAAACCAAACAAAAACAAATCAGTGACCAATATAGCCACCTTTCTTTGCAAGGACACTCAAAAGCCTGCCATCCATGGATTCTGTCAGTGTTTTGATCTGTTCACCATCAACATTGCATGCAGCAGCAACCACAGCCTCCCAGACACTGTTCAGATAGGTGTACTGTTTTCCCTCCTTGTAAATCGCACATTTGATGATGGACCACAGGTTCTCAATGGGGTTCAGATCAGGTGAACAAGGAGGCCATATCATTAGATTTTCTTCTTTTATACCCTTTCTTGCCAGCCACGCTGTGGAGTACTTGGACGCGTGTGATGGAGCATTGTCCTGCATGAAAATCATGTTTTTCTTGAAGGATGCAGACTTCTTCCTGTACCACTGCTTGAAGAAGGTGTCTTCCAGAAACTGGCAGTAGGACTGGGAGTTGAGCTTGACTCCATCCTCAACCCGAAAAGGCCCCACAAGCTCATCTTTGATGATACCAGCCCAAACCAGTACTCCACCTCCACTTTGCTGGCGTCTGAGTCGGACTGGAGCTCTCTGCCCTTTACCAATCCAGCCACGGGCCCATCCATCAAGACTCACTCTCATTTCATCAGTCCATAAAACCTTAGAAAAATCAGTCTTGAGATATTTCTTGGCCCAGTCTTGACGTTTCAGCTTGTGTGTCTTGTTCAGTGGTGGTCGACTTTCTGACTTTCTTACCTTGGCCATGTCTCTGAGTATTGCACACCTTGGGCTTTTGGGCACTCCAGTGATGTTGCAGCTCTGAAATATGGCCAAACTGGTGGCAAGTGGCATCTTGGCAGCTGCACGCTTGACTTTTCTCAGTTCACGGGCAGTTATTTTGCGCCTTGGTTTTTCCACACGCTTCTTGCGACCCTGTTGACTATTTTTAATGAAACGCTTGATTGTTCGATGATCACGCTTCAGAAGCTTGGCTATTTTAAGACTGCTGCATCCCTCTGCAATATATCTCACTATTTTTTACTTTTCTGAGCCTGTCAAGTCCTTCTTTTGACCCATTTTGCCAAAGGAAAGGAAGTTGCCTAATAATTATGCACACCTGATATAGGGTGTTGATGTCATTAGACCACACCCCTTCTCATTACAGAGATGCACATCACCTAATATGCTTAATTGGTAGTAGGCTTTCCAGCCTATACAGCTTGGAGTAAGACAACATGCATAACAAGGATGATGTGGTCGAAATACTCATTTGCCTAATAATTCTGCACTCCCTGTATAGGGTGAGGTAAACAGGGTAATGAGACACAGGTGGATGTAATCAATGAGTGCTGATGAGTCCGGGCAAAGGATTATGGGAGTGACAAGTTATGTAGTCCTTGATGGAGTGACAGTCCGGGGTGGAGTGCCCTCAGGTGGTAATCAGAGGCACTCTCACTGGTGAACTGTCAAGGGGTGAGGTGGAGCGGAAGTGGTACCAGGGGACAGGATGGAGGGCAAGGCCCGTGGAATGGAAGAGGGCCTAGAGACTCAGGCAGAGCAGGCTGAGAAGGTGGCCCGGTCAGAGTCTTCTCTGGACTCGTGACAGGAGGAGGCGGAGCCCTCTCTGGACTCTGATCACTGGCTGGAACCATTTCTGGACACTGGTCAGTGGCTGGAGCCATCTCTGGATGCTGGTCAGTGGATGGAGCCATCTCTGAATGCTGGTCAGTGGTCAGACTCTGGACTGGCGGGTACTGCAAGAGTGCAATGTTCCTCTTCTGAAACTCCCACAGTGAATGCAGAACCGCTCAGTTGTAGTGCCAAGTCAATATAATGTTCTAAAGTCCAACTAGGACTGTGCGGTTGCATATAAGAACTGAGTGGCTCGGCAAGGCCTCCTCGAAAAAATATCATAAGACATACAATCTCCTTGACAGAGACACAGGATTCTTGCTGCTGGATTCATTGTGGCGAAGTCTTCTGTAACGTAACTGCTCCGAGACACAAACGCTGAGAATCCAAACGCAGCTTTATTAAAGGATAATCCAGAATCATAGTCAAAAACAGGCAAGTAGTCCAAACAGGCAAACAAGGCAGGAGAGACAGGCAAAAGGGTAATCCACAGAACAGGCAAGTAATCCAAGACAAAGAGACAAGAGGAGAATGCTCAGAAATGCAGTGTTGCAATTCGCAGTGAATTAATGAGATAACCAGGCTTATATAGGGTGAGGTAAACAGGGTAAGTAGACACAGGTGGATGTAATCAATGAGTGCTGATGAGTCCGGGCAAAGGATTATGGGAGATGTAGTCCTTGATGGAGTGACAGTCCGGGGTGGAGTGCCCTCAGTTGGTAATCAGGGGCACTCTCACTGGTGATCATGACAGATCCGAACATTTGCTCATTTAGACGCCTTCGGGCAATGCTTTTTCTTATGATACTGTAGACTAGTTGATTGGGTGAAACTCTTCCCACATGAAGAGCACTGGTGAGGCTTCTCTCCAGTGTGAACTCTCTCATGATCTTTCAGGTTTCCTGACTGAGAGAAACTCTTCCCACAGTGTGAGCACTTGTACGGTTTCTCTCCAGTGTGAATTTTCTCATGATCTTTCAGGTTTCCTGACTGAGAGAAACTCTTTCCACAGTGTGAGCATGTGTACGGTTTCTCTCCAGTGTGAATTCTCTGGTGTTGTTTTAAGGCACTGGATGTGATGAAGGTCTTCTGACAGTCAAAGCACATATAAGGTTTCACACCAGTATGAATACGCTCATGTGCTTTTAAAGAGTTCAGTTGTGAAAAACTCTTTCCACAAGAAGAACAAAAATGAGGCTTCACAACAGAATGAATTTTAAGATGTTGTCTTAAATTTGATTCCATAACAAATGTTTTCTCACACTGATCACAGCTGAATGATCTCACTCCAGAGTGACGGCGCAGATGATCCTCGAGAGTTCTTTTGAGAGTGAAACTCTTTCCACACTGAGAGCATGTGAACGGTTTCTCTCCAGTGTGAATCCTCATGTGTGTCTTAAGATTTCCTTTATGCTTGAAACTCTTTCCACACTGAGAGCAGGTTAAAGATCCGTTGACTCCAGATTTTCCAACTTGTTTTTGGGTGAAATTATTTTCAGTCTGTGAAACGACTGTGTTTCCATCTCCATTTTCTATCTTCTTTTGAAACGGATGCCTTTTGGCTTCATTCACTTCCATCACGTCTAAAAATTAGAAACAAAAATCAATTCAGAGTGCCCCAAATGATCAAAGTTTTCCTCGAAATGTTCCTCATTAAAGAGAATGAAACAAAACCTGTTTGTTCCTCTGTCTTTTCAAAATGTAAAAAGTAATTCATTACAATATTGAGTTACTCCTTTTAAAAGTAATTAATTGCACTACTTATTTAGAAAAGTAATGTGTTACGTTATTTGTGTGTTACTTTTTCTCACCTATAGGCTTGTTAGCTTTTATATTTTTATTCAACATATTTAATTATTGCAGGTTTGCGTAGTATTCTGATTTAGCATTTGACTGATTTTATTCATATTCAAACAAAAATAAATTTAGAGAGCCCCAAATGATCGAAGTTTTCATCTTAAATGTTCCTTATTAAAGAGAATGAAGGAAAACACCAACCTATTTGTTCCTCTGTCTCTTCATCTTTTATTCTGCAGGGTTCTTCCTTAAACTCCATCTTTACAATAGTATGTCTGTAGTTTCTCCTGGAGTAATTCCTCCTGCTTGCTTCTTCTTCTCCTGTGGGAAGATGGGAATATTCCCAGCATTTAATCTCTCATGAACGGCTGTGGGAGCGGCTTCACTGACTGAAGGTGTGAATTGTGGTCGCTGTTGCTCATTTAGCAGATCATCATCACACTCACAATCACTCTAAATTATTCATGGTTTAAGTGAATTAAGGGTTGATTGTTGTAATCAGACATCGATTAAATGTGGGAATGTGTGAAATACTCTACTGGGAAAACTATTCCAATGTTTTAATATGCATTTATTTCATACTAAGTATACTACAAACCAGTACCATATTTACTGACATAATGCTTGAGACTTACTGATATAAATATTATAATTAAACATAAGTTGGACATTAGCACTATTTCTGGATAACTAAAGTACATTGAGTAAAAAAAAAAGTTTTTCCACCTTTAAGTAAACCAAAGTATCCCAAAAGTACAATTGCATGGGATTTATATTAAGTGCATAAATATGTAAATGTATTTGTAGTATACTTTGCATAAATGTGTTTCAAATACACTTCAGTAAATTTATTTTTCACTAGCATAGAGACAAATGAATAGTTTGCCATTCAGATGTGATTTACCTAAAACTATAGTTATTTCTGTCACTAAAGACTAGCATTATTTACAGCAGCACATTTAGAAAATGTTGTAAAATAAAAATTATAGATAAAAATTGGTATATCTGTCATTTCAAAACAAATTTCCTGGTTAAGCTATAAAGCAAACTAGTGTGATAAACATTGCAATTGTTTCCATATTTCGTGTAAAACTGACTAAATTAGCCACAAATAATGTTTTTTTCCCTTTTTCCCTCATTTAAGCTCAGATAAATAAGGCCTACGATTGATCAGTTCCTAAAATAAATATAAAAACCTGTCCTAATTGAAAGAAAACAAGCTGACAAATAGATTGAATCCAATATTTGGTGATAATCTACCATAATGAGAGAATTTGAAGCAGTTTTTTGCATGCCATTCATTTTCAACACAGCACAAGGGTTCACTTTGATGTGCTATCTATTGAAATACAATATCGTCACACTATAGCAACGTTCTCCCACATATTTTGCTATTGTAACTGCACTTATTTCCGTTGTGGGTGCAAGTATCAGTGGATGGTAATAGACAAGAAATTTACAGTTTTGGACCATCTTGCTGAAAGTTTCTTTAGTCATTCGGCAATCCTGTAGCCTGAACCACTGTAGGCAAACCAATATCTTTAAACACACTCCGTCAACCTGGATAATTGAGAGATTTCATCTGGTCGTGATGAAATATATATTTGAGTATCATCAGCATAACAGTGGAAACTAATTCCATGTTTTCTTATAATATTACCAAGTGTCAGCACATATATTGAGAATAACAGAGGGCCCAACACAGATCCTTGTGGCACTCCATAATTCACTGACATCATGTCCATTTAAACAGGGAAAATCTGAGATAATGTTAATGTTCTGATAGGTACAATCTAAACTTTAAAGGTCCCGTTCTTCGTGATCCCATTGTTCAAACTTTAGTTAGTGTGTAATGTTGCTGTTAGAGCATAAATAATACCTGTAAAATTATAAAGCTCAAAGTTCAATGCCAAGCGAGATATTTTATTTAACAAAGTTCCCTTTCAAAGCCTACAGCGAACGGCCGGTTTGGACTACATCCTGGTACTTCCTTAATTAATTACGTTAGTCAGTAGAACAGACTAACCTCCGCCCACAAGAATTCGCGAAAAAGGGGGCGTGGTCTTGTTGCTGTCCCACGTGGAGAAGAGGACGGTCGTGTGGAGAAAAGGAAGTGGTGCGTTTGAGTGTGTTTGTCGCCATGTCGTCGAGACGCTGTTATTTCATCCCGGAGTCAAATCACCTTTGTTTGGCTTTCCCAGGGACGCTGTAGAGATCATTAAGCGCATATATCTCCCATTAAGAGGCGTGACCTTTCCACGTGCGCTAAGTTGCTGTCGAATCACAACACAGGAACCGGGCCATGTGCGCTAAGCTGCTGTCAAATCACAACACAGGAACCGCTGGCACAATCAGAACTCGTTACGTATTTCTGAAGGAGGGACTTCATAGAACAAGGAACTCATCAGCCGTTTTTAGGAGAGTGAAAACAGCGGTACACAGATAAGTAAATTGTGTGAAAAATACTGTGTTTTTTTACACGCGAAACATGAACACATGTTATATTGCATACTGTAAACACAATCAAAGCTTCAAAAAAAACACGAAGAACGGGACCTTTAACGCCTGTCCCTGAATACCAATGTAATTCTGTAGTCGATCTAAGAGTATTTTATGATCTATGGTGTCAAATGCGGCACTAAGATCAAGTAAAACTAGAATTGACTATATAGTAAATCTGTGAACGCAGCCCCTAATGCTTCGTTTTTATTATCTCCGTGAATATTAAAATCACCAACACTACTTTATCGACAGTGACCAATAGGTCTGAGAGAAAATCTGCAAACTCTTTTATGAAATCACATTAGGGCCCTGGAGGTCTATATACGGGAGCCAAAACAAGAGATAGTAGGGATTTTCTCTCTTATATCTGAGAGTGTAACATTTAGCACTCTCAGATATAATAATGACTTCATTCTCTGTGTTTATCAGACTTTTATTTTTATTGGGAGAAATCTAAATCAGACTTGTGTTGAGCTGCTCGGACAGAATTGGAGTTCAGGAGTTTTTAAGGTAAATCTTAAGGTAGATTTCTCCTAATAAATGAATGTACTCACAGTGTGAAAACATCAGATTTAGAGCAGAATGAATGGCTGTGTTCCACTTCTCATGTTTATGGATGTTTCTCAAACGGAGGGCTCATTATCTCGGCTGCCATGTCATCAAAAGTTGCTGAAGGCCGTCTCAATTCGAAAGATCCTTGGAAGGCAGCCTTTGTTTTGCAGATGTATCCTCCGCAGCCTTAAAATCACCCACAATCCTTTGCACACATTTAAATTCACAAAAATAAATTGATGGAAAATGAGTCAGTACTGAGCTTGTCTGAGTTTATTATGAAAAGTAAGACAAAATTGTTTTTTGACATGAAAGCAAAAGATAAGATATCGCCCATCCCTTTTAGGATATAAACGGTTTCAAAATTCTGTCATTAATTACTCACCCTCGTGTCGATCCCAAATCGTAAGACCTTAGAGAAGAAAAAAAATATCTTAATTTGTGTTCCGAAGATGAACAAAGGTCTTATGGTTTGGAACGACATGAAAGTGAGAAATAAAGTTTGGGGGTGAACTAACCCTTTAAAGGGTTAGTTCACCCAAAAATGAAAATTATGTCATTAATTACTCACCCTCATGTCGCTCGACACCGTAAGACATTCGTTCATCTTCGGAACACAAATGAAGATATTTTTGTTGAAAGCTGATGGCTGAGAAAGGCCTCCATTGACATTCAGTACATTTACACTCACAAGACCCATAAAAGGCACTACAAACGTTGTTACAAAGTCCATCTCACAACAGTGGCTCTACAATAATTTTACGAAGCGACGCTAATAGTTTTTGTGCGAAAAAAAAAAATCAAAATAACGACTTTATTCCACAAGTTCTTGTCTTCCTTGTTGTCCTCTGCCGTGAACTCACAAAGCACCACGACGCATGCGCGAGAATATGACGTAGAGCCGGCGTTCGGGAATCCATGAAATGCACACTTTAGTCCCATTTTGAGCTCTACGCCGAGACCTAAAGCACGATCAATGTAGAATTCAACAGCTTAGATACGGCGCGTCTTCCTCTGCTCGTTGTAAACAAATCTCCTCCTCGCTTCTGGGTCACGTGTCCGAATGCCGGTTCTGCGTCATATTCTCGCGCATGCGTCTTGGTGCTTCGTGAGTTCACGGCCGAGGCCTACACGGAAGACAAGAACTTGTAGAATAAAGTCGTTATTTTGATTTTTTTTTTCCCGCACAAAAACTATTGTCATCGCTTCGTAAAATAATTGTAGAGCCACTGTAGTGAGATGGACTTTGTAACAAAGTTTTTAGTGCCTTTTATGGGTCTTGTGAGTGTAAATGCACTGAATCCCTATGGAGGCCTTTCTCAGCATCAGCTTTCAACAAAAATATCTTCATTTGTGTTCCGAAGATGAACGAATGTCTTACTGGTGACGAACGACATGAGGGTGAGTAATTAATGACAGAATTTTCATTTTTGGGTGAACTAACCCTTTAAGGACCATGTAATGCCGTTTTCTGTACAGTAGCCTATAACCTCTAATCTTGAGTAGAATATCTCTGATAAGCAAAATAAATTGCTTATCAGAGATTAAACACAATGTTTAATACCTTTATTTCAATTGATTGACTGATTTGTATTTTTGTTTCTGTTGAAGGTTTTTCACCTTTCTTCTGTCATACTCTTTGAACTTTCCAACCCAATTAATTCAATAAAAAGAAGAGTGGAATCCAGTTAAGACCTATTTTGATGATATGACTTCCTTTTCAAGCGGGGAAATTGTGCAAGAATAGGAGAAGCTTGACAGTGCATATTGATTCAGAGCTACGTCATCTGAAGTGCTCCAGGATTCGGCGTCATCTTTTCACAGGTGTTGGTCATCTGAAGTCCTCCAGGATTCCTCCTACTCACTAGTTACCTCAGGATGCTCATCAGATAAAACAGAAAAGCAAATGGAAAATACAACTTGAGCAATGGGCTCACTTAGATAACTTTGGGCAATGGTTTTTCTCATGAGTCCGAAGATGAGATAATTGGGTGAAACTCTTCCCACATGAAGAGCACTGGTGCGGCTTCTCTCCAGTGTGAACTCTCTCATGAGTTTTCAAGGTTCCAGAACGTGCAAAACTCTTTCCACAGTGTGAGCACTTGTACGGTTTCTCTCCAGTGTGAATTCTCTGGTGTTTTTTTAACTGTGTGTTTGTAGTAAAGCTATTCCCACAGTCAAAGCACATATAAGGTCTCACACCAGTATGAATACGCTCATGCAATTTTGAAGAGTTCAGTTGTGAAAAACTCTTTCCACAAAAAGAACAAACGTGAGGCTGCACACCAGTATGAACTTTAAGGTGTTCTCTTAAGCCTGATTTCAGAACAAATGTTTTCTCACACTGATCACAGCTGAATGATTTCACTCCAGAGTGACGGCGCAGATGATCTTTGAGATTACTTTTGCGACTGAAACTCTTTCCACACTGAGAGCATGTCAAAGATCCTTCTCCAGTGTGAGATTTCATGTGTTTCTTCAGCTCTGACTCATGCACGTAAAACATCCCACACTCAGAGCAGGTGAAAAATCCTTTAACACCAGATTTTCCATCTTGTTCTTGTGTGAAATTCTCTTCAGTCTTTGAAATGACTGCATCTCCATCTTCATTTTTACATGTCAGTTTTCCCTCTTCTTTTTTGAAAATATGCTGTTTGTCTTCATTCACTTCCATCGGGTCTAAAAATGTAAAAAAGCAATTCAGAAAGCATCTTAACACTTAAAAGTAGAGGTCGACTGATTCATTGGTTTTGCACCAATAGCTGATTGGTGGAACAATCGTTATCGGCAAAAATACACACCGATAGTTTTTTTGGATTGCGTCTGTAGCTGGAGCGGCTGAGAAAGGTGCGCTGACATTACACAGTACAAGAGCGTTGAGAAGGTCTGCTGGCATTATATTACACGATCGTGGCTGCTAGAGGCCAAATAAAAACTCACTGACGCCTTGTGTTTATATTGACACATGAGGCTGCACAGAGAGCGCTGACACATCAGATGTTCGTTTAAAACATGACAGGGAAACTATGAATACAAAACACTACAGTACATGTTGCCAAATCATAAAGTAATTCATTTGTTGACTATATGCTTCATTAGCAGGTAAAGAACAGCAGTGTGTATGTTTGTCATAGAGGATGAGAGGATTCTAACATTGTTTTACCTGCTTGAGGTACTGTAAATGTGATAAAAGGCACAGAGCACAGCATAGAGCAAGAGAATCAGTGCAGAGTCACGTGACAAAGGTGATGCGCGATATCATACAGAACAATGGTAGAGGCGAGTAGATATAGCAAAGATTGACCGATATTGATTTTTCTTATAACCGATACCGATTATTTGCATGTTTATGTGCCCGATAACCGATATATAGAACCGATATTTATTTATTGTCATTTCTGTTTTTTACAATTATAGCAACAGCACTGAACTGAACAAACGGGTTTATATAACACTTTTTAGGCACTGTAATATTTGCAATTTCACTCCCTTCTTACATACAAAACAAAACATCAATAAATGTCTGAAAGAGTGCAAAAAAATACAGTGCAAGTCTTTTTAACATTACTGCTGTTGCATCTTTTATTTATAGCAACAGTATATTAACAACAGGCTAAATAAATGTACAAAGTCTAATGTTTTCAAATGGAGAACATAAATAAATGACAGGTGAGTCTATCAACTGCCCATAAATATAAGCATTATCGTTTTATTGTCGTTTGATAGGCTAAAGATAATTGAACGTGCTGGAATATTCTCTGGAATACACAAACATTGTCAGAAAAATAAACAAAACAGAGCGAATAGATCATCGCTATTACAGAGTCCATCTCATCTGACACGATATCAGAATTATTAATCATGTTTTTGGTCGGTCTAGATTATGAAATTCCTGCTGATGACAGAGCGCTGTTTTCATCTGTGCGTTTACACCAAGCCTGCAGCACTCCTCTCAGAAACTGAAGCCTACGCACCTCGATCACCCCTGGTGGTTGGTCCCAGTATAGCGCCTAAACCCCACCCCTCCATGTATTACAATGGACGCGAGACAAACTAAACAATTAAATTACACTCCAAATAATTGTCATTGTAGGCAGTTTTTTTTTCCTTTCAAGTGTTCGTTTTTTAAATACATTTAGTATTAGCAAGTTATTTGATGCTATAAAAACGGGGGGTGTGACGTCATGATTGATGGATTCTCTGAGTGAAGTTGTCACTGAGGGACTAACAGACTTTTTTTCTGGATTTTTGGGAGGAGATTGGAGCTTTAGCTTTAATTTCTACATTTTCATAACTGTTTATTTCACACCAACATAATGAATTGTTCTGCATCTGCGAGAGTGTGGGCGGGATTTTGATAACCGTCTCTCTATTGCGCAACTCCGGTCTCGAGATCACTACTGCGCAGACTCTGTCCCAAATCTGCGCAAGATGTCAGCTCCGTGAGCGGGCCTCCGAAAGCTTCAACTCTAGTCAGCGGAAGGCAAAACACCTTTGCTGATATTGAGGTGGGATACGGGTAGAGTTAGGGACAGGTGTGGTGGAATGGGTAAGTTTAAGGGTAGGGTTTGGTGTAAGGGAAGTGTCAACAGTGTAATTACAAATGTAACTACAGAAATTAATTAGAGAGCACGCTGAAGGCTGTTGGACATAGTTGTGTATTAGAGGTAAAAAATTATTTAAATACTGTTCGGTTTCTCGCACAAACCAATCGTTTCAGGTCTTAAGACATCAATGTGTCGTCACAAGCCGCAGGGTTTAATTTGGATGTCTGTACACGTTTTGTTTTACTCTCATAGATTGTATTAATATGCACATGCATTATACGACTGCCAGACTGCAACGGTTGGAGTTAAAATCTTCATTTGTGTCCTACTGAAGAAACAATCTTGGATGCCCTGGGGGTAAGCAAATAAACATAACATTTTCATTTTTGGGTGAACTATCCCTTTAAATGGTCAAATACATACAAATGTATGTACAAAAGTACCGTATTGATGAGTATGCACGTTAGAGCTGCAACTAATGATTATTTTTATTGTCGACTAATCTAACGATTATTTTCATTATTATTATTATTTTATTTTTCGATTAGTCGACTGATCTAACGATTATTTTTCCATATTAATCTGATGCTTATTTTTTACTGATTATTGTATTTCAAAGAGGGTAGTGAATTTGTATATTATATTAACATGAAATCAATGAATGATGACAATATTAATTGTATTTAGTATGCCATTTTATAATGAAATATATGAACACAAGAAACATTTTAAACATTATGTATAACTCATCATAAAATGTATACAGAGTAGGCCTAATTATGTAGTTGAGTATGATTTACTTATTGATTTGTGTCAATAGTAAAGGAAAATGAACTTTATCTGCAAAAGGTTCACATACAGGAGCTTTCAGCATAGTGTTAATGTATAACTAGTTGTCTATTTTGAAGATATAAATGTGCATAAACAACGACTAAAGCTGCCAGAAGTTTTTGCCCAAACTTCAAAGACACATTTAAATGATTAAAACTAGAGGCATATCTTAACTTTAATGTTACTTTAAAGCTACACTGTGTAACTTTTTTAGTCTATTCTTAGCTAAAAACACTTAGTTCTTTCAAAAATATATGTGCTCATTAATGTATATTTACTTCTTTCAAGTAATAAAGTATTCTCGTAAGTTTATAATATGCCATTGAAAATACATAAGGTAATGGGATCTAACGGTGGTCGCCATGTTGCCCCTCCATCTTGAAAGTACATTAGCCAAAGAGGGACATACCCGTAAATTCAAGCTTTGCCTTTCGCGTTTTAACTGGTTTTAATACTCGATTGCACTGTACAAAATTCCTTGCCTCGCGCATGTGCGCGTCAACTTGTTCAGACTTGTCTGGTCCATGCGCAAAAAGTTTTCATCTCAGCAGCGTCCAGTAACGGAGTTATACGGAGTTTTCCTGGCTTGTTTATTCCTAAAAGTCTGTTTTTCCTTGTGTGGTATTTTTGTGCGTTAATAACTCCGTAAGTAATAATAGTTATTGTCATTGTAGATGTGTTTCAGAGTGTGTCATCGCGTAATTCAGTTGATGTCACCTCAGAAGTATTTTTGTGTCAACATACAATAGCGTAATGCTCACCTATTTGAATAATCATTCAGTTATTTTGTTATCAACAATGTTTATTCGTTTATAGAAACTATTTGCTTGTAATGTATGTTGATGGAAATATGTATCAGGTCTGATCGGCATATTAACAATTGTTATACAGAGCGCACTGCAGTGCGAACGTTAAAGCGGCGCACACACTTTTGTAACCGGACACCGCTTGTTAGCAGCGGCAGCTCCGCTCCTTTTAATGCAGCTGCATTTAGCGCCTATATGGTACAATAAGCTCTGGTTTACGGTTACATTATACAAATGTAACTTATAAGTATAGTTATACAGTTCTTAACTGTGTATGTATATTTACCATCCTTATTTGTTCTCTCACAGAAACCACATTTATGTACATATCCACGCAAACCTTTATGCCTTGCAATTGGATGACTGAATAAACATTACTATCCTCAAAGTTCACTCTGGATTAGCTGCAGTTCTTTCTAGCCGAATAATTAGGCCAGTTGAGTTCCAACCATCCCACTGCGCACAGAATATCCCACAGGCACCGTGTCGAATGTGGACGAGGTCGAACTGGAAACATGTTAATCTTGGACTAAATCGGCCACCGTAGGAGTTGAAACGAAATCGGAATTGAGAGGAACAGAAACTAAAATTCACTGAATGGTCATATACCTTTTCACCACTAGATGGGGGAAAATATCACACAGTGTAGCTTTAATAATGTAAACTACCAATATACAGCATGTTATATGCATACATGTTTGGGACAGAGGTAGGGCTGTAGCGATTTGACCAAAAATAAAAACCTCAATTAATTGAATATTTTACCTCGATTACGATTATTTTTCTTTTTTTTTTTTGCCCTCCTAAGGTTGAGTAAGTTCCTGATAAGTTTTTAACTGTAAATATTTTCTACTATTAAAGGTGTTTTCAATTGCTTGTTGTCAGATACAGATAAATGAGCACAGTAGGCCTACATTACATTTATTTGAATGCATTAATGAGAGAGTGATTGTGTGTGAATTACTCATACCGTCTCTATTCATTATGAAGCTGTGGTTTGTACTTCAAAGGTATTAAAATATATGCCTATAACGGTTGAGTTTCTAAGCTACTTTAGTGACTTTACTTTAGTCACAGGACAGCGCTGACACTGCGTTTCTGCGCTGCTCTCTGCGCGCGATCTTCACGTGATGTGCGAGCTTCTGTCTGAGTGTTCGTTTGTCACAATATATCAGGCATTAGTTCAACAAAATACACATCTGATGGTCTAAAATAGCTTTAATGTTCAACCTGGCAGGGCTTAAACCACATTCAAATCAAAGCTTTGTGAGGACGCAGGTGAAAGGTCTGCCTTCAGGGTGCGCTCGTTGTCAGAAACGCGACTCGGCTCGGCTCTGTGTCACAGAAAAAAGCTCATGAGCACTGAACGGATAAGTTTTACGTATTGTTGTTTTTGAATAGTGCACAATCACTTTAAATGTTGAACTGGCAAGCCTTTAAACGCATTTACTTAAACTTTATGAGGACGAAAGTGAAAGCGATCTGGCTTCGAGGCTTGCGCGCGCCATCTGTGTGTGTGTGTGTGTCAGCGCGTAGGCTATAAGAAGAACGGTAATTAACTTACCTGTATAAACTGTGTGAAACATGCCGTTACTATAGTGATTCTGGGCATCTATAAACAAAGATAACTGCTCCTGTATCAAATCAAATCACTTTATTGTCACTCTACCATATGCACAAGTGCAACAGCAGGTGAAATTCTTGGTGCAGTTCCGAGCAACATAGCAGTCATGACATGACATGTACAACATTTAAGCAACAACAGATTACACATCTGATGCGCCCACAATTACTCACAGCACAGTATACACTACAATAAACAATAAATAATTTACACAATGTGAGTGTAGTTCTCACAGCTTTAACCAATATACACATACTTACAATATACATATACCTTAAACAATATACACTAAACATACATTAAACAGTATACATTAAGCTATAATAATAATAATATACAATGTACAGTATACATTATTATTCACAGTAGAGATCCAATTATGTACAATAGGTGCTATATGATAAATGATAAATAATAAATGATACATAAATGTGTATATAATGTGTGTGTGTATCTACAGTGGGTTGTGCTGAGTGATATTCTGTCCAGTGTGTGTTATGATCCTGATGGATCAGGAGTTAAGTAGTCTAATTGCTTGTGGGAAGAAGCTGTTCTGGAGTCGGCTGGTGCGTGTTCTGATGCTACGGTATCTCTCTGTGTGCCTGCAAACTGCACTTGATGTGATTGACGGGGCGGAGTCACGTGAAAACCGAAATAACCGACATGGGAAAAATACGTCGGTTAGAGGTTCTGAATGTCAGTTTCGATTAGTTTTTGATTAATCGTACAGCCTTAGACAGAGGGCATCCCGGTCGCATTTGCGGCAGATATATGCTGCCCATAATAAATAAAAGCACGAGACGTACTGGGGTCGGGGAAGAACACCGAATGGACAATATTCGTCTGTATGCAATACAAACGCCACGGTTCAGCTGTGCGAGACAATCACTGGCAATGTGAAAGCCCAACGGGCTCCCGCTCTCCACACGCACAGCTTCTGCTCTGCCACCGCGTGCAGTGTGAAACCGGCGTTACAGAGCGAATAAAGCACAGTTTTCTGTTTAAAGTACTCCCACACTTTTGAATGTCGCGGTCTGGCTTTATATGATAAATGATCATTTTCACTATGCCCGGGAGCAGAAGCCGCCATTATTCTAGATCTCTTCTATTCTAGAAACGTAAATAATGTGACGCGTTGACGCATTTCATGCATGTCGACATATTTTCGTAGTCCTAATGCACATAAACACAGTCGTCTTAAGCGAACGTATACAGTTGAGATAGTTGTGTAACAGTATATGACATACTTTGTGGGCATAAAATGTCAGTTTTAACCTTAATTGTAATGTGGCGTTCACACCGGACGTGAATGACGCTATTCGTGCAAAGTTGGACGCTTGAACATTTTCTTCATTCGCACGTGACATTCACTTCACAACAGACGCGAATTCCAAAGTTCAGATTTTTGACGCGAATCACGCGTCAAATGCTCAATTTGCGTCATTCGCACCACCTCATTCGCGCAAATCGCACTACAGAATGTCTTAACATGTAAATCACTCACGCGAATTGTGTCCGGTGTGACCGCACCATTAGGATTAATCTGCATTTATTTTATCAGGGAAGACATCCAGTATTATTTTACATTGTATTCCTTATTACATTTCTTTAGTATTTCTTTCCTCAATACTAATGTTAGACCTACCTGAAGAAAAAAAAAAAAAAAACTTAAATCATTTATTTTATTTGTATCTTTCTAATTTACTTATTCGTTCTTGCTCTGGAACGAAAGTAAGAGCACCCTCAGTCAGGGCTCTGAACCGGTTCACATCTGCTTTCACTTTCATGTGAATCGCGGCACAGTTCAAGTGCCACCTCCTTCAGATAGTCTCGGGTACCCCGATGCGCAACGAGCCCGCGATTAAGTAAGGAATAATTGACCCCGGGGCGTTCAATTATTAGAACAATAATGCACACCCGAGGTGGTGATGCGGTCACGACGCGAAGCGGAGTTACACCTCGGGTGTGCATTATTGTTCTAATAATTGAACGCCCCGGAGTCAATTATTCCGCTTATACTACGGTTACCACACCTCAAGACATCGATCCGAAGATATATTTAAAGGGATTCGTCCGGTTTTTGTACTTAAATCGCTATTGTGAGTAGGACTATTTCTTCCGCGTCTCATCCAACGGCTCTTTTGCTAGTTCTGAAACGTCATTTTAAAGCTGTTAACGAAGGCTTGAGCCGTTGATAGCATTCTTCTGCAGTTATTAATAAAGTTATGAGAGAGAGAGAGAGATAGAGAGAGAGAGAGAGAGAGAGAGAGAGAGAGAGAGAGAGAGAGAGAGAGAGAGAGAGAGAGAGAGAGAGAGGACCGAGTGCTTGTGTGAATTAGGCTACCTCTGTCTCTAAACAGCGCTGTTATTACCTCGCTAGTTAAAAAATGTCACGTGTAGCCTTTAAGTTGCTCCATTATATAGGCTAACTGATCAAATCGTCAGGGCAGCGCTGACACCTTTTGTGCAAACTGTAGTGCGTGTGCGAGCACGTGTGATTTCAGTAATGAGACAGAAAAGCTTGCTTCTGATGTCCGCTTCCGTCTGTTGGTTTTCATCTGGACTGTCTAATACTGCTGCCGCCCAGTTGTTGAACGTTTTATATTCACCATAAATATTAAGATTTACTTTAGGAAAATCGTCTGTCATGTTGTTGTTTTTTAGTCCTGTAATTTCCGTTATTACGGTTAACTATGCGAAGTGATATGGAACTGTAATGCGGTCAAGAGCTGCCTGGAACTACGTTCGCTGTGCATCTCCCAGAAAATAATTGCACACCTCAGAACGTTCATCAGCCAATCAGATTCAAGCATTCAACGGCCCCGTAGTATAACAGCTTTTATATTTGCATTTCACAAAGACAAATCTCGATTTTGGTTTAATTTCAGTCAATCGTGCAGCCCTAGATTAACCTCACACGAGCACAAAACTAATTCTCCCAAACTGTATCACACGCGTGCTACTGGGGTAAATATATTCATCGCACAGACCGATTTTTTGGTAGCACATGCAACATATATGTCTCACAATCAGCCCTGCATTAAATTATAATGTATATTACTAACCAGTATTTTTTCAAGTCAAACCGTTTTCGGAACAGTAATGTTTAATGAGGAATGCAAAAACAGAAACGATAAAATATCGATTCTGCTCGCAGTGAACCAATTTATATATTTTTTTCCAGTTTTTAAGCCCTTCCCTCAGTTGATACTGTAATATATAATATTATTGGAAAAACATTGCGTTTTTGAGTTTGCGCTCTGGAGAAAGTGAAACGTTCCTATTTACAGCAGTCAGAGGCCAATCACAGACATGTTTGTTGATGTCTTGAACGCGATGTCCAATCCGAGGTGTTTAAATAAAGGCTATCCTTGTAATTACATCTGCACTTATCACTAATTCAGATACTCAGTGATATGATTCTTGATTGTCCATCTCACGTTTTAGTAAACTTTAAGCTAAAGTTCAAGTAAATGTTTAATTGTCCACCTGATTAATGAAATACAAATTATGACCCTGCAAATCCATTAAAATAATTTACAACAACTGCAAACAGCTGATTCATTTATATTTTTAAAAGCACAACATGTTAGTATGATGCATAAATCTCAATTATAACAATGAAAAGTAAGCGCACAACTAACGCCTGACGCAAAGCACCTGCAAAAATAATGATTATGAATGTGTTGGAAAAATTATTTAATAAACTACTGTTTTCTGAGTTAGTGTCGGCTACAAAGATGAAGTTGGCGATGATGACTCGTCATCTCCGCAGTATAACACCTCCAGAGGGAAATGGACATTTCATATGGATTACATAAGCAGAGAGTATTTCTTTTCTATTTGAATTTGTTCATTTAAAAGTGGACATTTCAAACTTGATATATTTCTCATGTCGGTGAGGCAAGCATACACTGAGTTTTGGTTCACTTTATAGACAGAGACGGTAGAAAGTGCGTTTGTTTTCTTATTATTGTGAGTTTACATAAATAGAAGTAGACCCTTGACAGTTTTAAATTATATATTTTGCTTATCTGTAGGACAAAAAGTAGTATTTTAAGTTAAAAAGAAGGAGTTGTCAATGTGAAACCTCAAATCTGAAAAGCCCTGAATGTGCTCTTGATATCCAGACTTAATGTGACAAATTCACTTAAATATAGTGGAGAAAAATCTACGTCTGGGTCTCAAGAGGATTTGTTAGTTTTCATCTTAATGTTCCTCATTAAAGAGAATGAAGGAAAACACCAACCTATTTGTTCCTCTGTCTCTTCATCTTTTATTCTGCAGGGTTCTTCCTCAAACTCCATCTTTACAATAGTATGTCTGTAGTTTCTCCTGGAGTAATTCCTCCTGCTTCTTCTTCTTCTCCTGTGGGAAGATGGGAATATTCCCAGCATTTAAACTCTCATGAACGGCTGTGGGAGCGGCTTCACTGACTGAAGGTGTGAATTGTGGTCGCTGTTGCTCATTTAGCAGATCATCATCACACTCACAATCACTCTCAATTATCCATTCACTTATTTTCTGAGTGATTTACTAAATGAACCGACTCGTTTAGTCGTTTGGATTTATATTTCTCCTAATAAATGATAAATGAATGTACTCACAGTGTGAAAGCATCAGATTTAGAGCAGAATGAACGGCTGTGTTCCACTTCTCATGTTTATGTTCTTCCCTCGCTCACTTCTCTTCTTCTTCTGGACTCGATGTGTGTCGGTGCTTCGGTTGCTCGAGCGCCTCCACTGGCGGAAAACAGTCACTATTTTTGGTGATAGGAAACTATCTAACATAGATTATATACAAAACAACCAAGATAAGATCTGTTATCTTATTTGAGACTATACAAACACTGTTTATCTCCCCAAATATGTTTAATTCGGAATAAAGATTGAAAATTAAAAAAAGAGGAGTTTGCATTTGTATTTACCCTGAAGATTTGCCTTAAAACTCCAGATCGTTTCAGAGCTCCTCAACACAAGTATAATTATCTGACAAGATTTCTCCAAAAATCTCACAGTGAATTAAATCAGTTAAAGGTACACTACCTTTTGGTGCTTCATAAACCAAACGTAATGCGTCTGCAGAAGAACATGTGGCCTGGGAGATACTTCTCTCTGTTTATGTCTATGACTAGTCACAAGAATTCATAATGCACTCACTCTTTATATAAATATTCGTACATTTTGAACAAAAAGGTTGATAGTGAAGGTTTATGAATTACTATGGATTCAACAAGATCACGAGGTTGAAATGAAAGCAAATGGCGCCATCTAGAGAAACATCTGTGGCGCTGCCAAACTATTGCCGTATGTCTAGGGTTGCCACCTGTCCCGTAAAATACGGAATCGTCCCGTATTTACAAGCAAAATGACTCGTCCCGTATCAAACCAATACGGGACGCAATTTGTTCCGTATTTTACATATAGGTCCACACATAGTGGAGTGTGGAGAATAGCCTACTGGTAGCAAATATAAATAAATCAATTTCACAATAAGTACAGGAGCTCATTTGTGCGTGATTGCGTTTTAGCGGCTTTGTTGTCATAGCGGCGGAGTCTCGAGAACTTGCGCCGTGCCAGTGTGCCTGTATACTTCCGTGTTTTTTTAAAAACATGTCGAGCTCGCGTCGCGTCCACTGTTTGAACGCAAGAGGATCTCCAGATATAGAGCTGAATATCAAAAAGGTATCAGTGGGTCTGTCCAGTAACTCATGATGAACCTCAGGCCAAATGCACACTTTATGAGAAGCAGCGGGGACAGACCGACCTATGTGACAGACACATCCGTGCTTCTAAAGGTATAGGCCTATAGTTTTTTTTTAAATGGATAATATATTAATATAATATTCCATACATTATCAGAGCTTTGCAGACAGAATTATTATTTTTTAGACAGGTTAATTAATAGATTATAGCCTAATAAATGTTATTATTAATTTATAATTTAGCTAGGCTATATTACATAAATAATCCTGTCATATAAAGTTTGACATTTAAAAAAAATATTTAGATAAAAATGGGACAAATAATTACATGTAAATATAGTCATAATTTAAGTGTAAAATGTATTTAAATTTTTTTTACATTTTTGAAATTCAAAAAAAGTGATTACTGGTTCAGAATGACTGCTTAAAGGGACAGTTTAACCAAAAATGAAAATTCTGTCATCATTTAGTCACCCTCAAGTTGTTCCAAACATGTATACATTTCTTTGTTATGTTGAACACATAGGAAGATTACTATGGAAGTCAATGGTGCCCCCAAAGCAGCCTGGTTACAAACTTTCTTCAAAATATCTTCTTTTGTGTTCAGCAGAACAAAGAAAATGACATCATTTTCATTTTGGGTGAACTATCCCTTTAAAGTGCACCAAATAGGCTACTAAAGAGTTATAAAATAATCAAATGTAACTTAATGTAAAATGTGTTCTGTTGCAAGTTCACATCCTTTATCTCATGTTTTCTTATGGTTTATTATTGAGCTGTCATGTTGTCAATGTTGAAATAATAATTTCATGACGTATTCTTTATTTCTGTCCTTTATGCAATTTTTTGAAAAACCCATTCAAGTTTTTTATGGGTCGTGAATGGGTGTCCCTTATTTTGCCACACTGAAGGTGGCAACCCTACGTATGTCACACCCATGTCATCCAGGAAATAAGGGTCTTATCTAACACAACTATTGGCCGTTTTCTAAAAGAAAAAGAAAATAAAAATTTATACTTTTTAACCACAAATGCTCGTCTTGCACTAGCTCTACGATGCGTCACACATTTCATCATCACGGCAGGTAGGGTGAAAAACTCCATCTCATTTTCTCCTCCAACTTCATCGGCCGACTTCATTGTTTTACCTTTTTTTGTAAAGGCCGTTTGACTTAGTCTTTGCACGTTCGCTTTGTAAACCAGCTTCCTGAAGAGATCCGATGTTCTCCAACAGTAGTCACTTTCAAATCTAAGACTCAAAACATCTGTTTAGCTGTGCATTTACTGAATGAGCTCTGTACCACTGTAGTCCGACTGATTGCACTTTATCTTCATCTTTTTGTAACCGTTTTAATTTAACCTTGTTTTTATTTTGGGTTACGATTTTATTCATTTTTGGTTAGTGCTGTCTGTTTGGGAGAGTTGTGAAGTGAGACGGTACACACTCAGATGTGTGGAAGCCGGGTTGCTACACGAACCAAAAATATCTGACTCTTCTGTTCAGACAGGGGAGCTCCAAATTTACTATTGTTATTTTCATTCTTATACCTGGTATTTTTATTTCTTATGCATATGTTGTGATTATTCTATCAATATGTTAATACATTTTCTATGTAAAGCACTTTGAATTACCATTGTGTATGAAATGTGCTATATAAATAAACTTGCCTAAACTCCTTTGTTGGGGTAACAGCTTAGGACCCAGGACCAGTAGTGAAAAATGAAGACCAAGAGTCAGGAGTGTAATTAATTAAAGAAAAATTTACTGAAGAATAGTTTGCAGTTTCATCAGCAGAAGCCAGCTTCAAGTCTCACAAGGAGTTCGTAGGCCGCGCTCCCTCTACCAGCCTACCCGCCTCCGCCTATCGTACATACAATTTCTGAACAGTTATACTGTTTTCAAAGTCTAGCCACTTCATTACTGCAAGTTGAATGATTCTGATTGGCTCAGAGAAAATCAACAGTGTCACGGTAAATTTCCACAAGGATAGATAGCAGAGCATATCACTAAACTAGGTGGACAAGTTGTCGCCCCATCACTAGAATTAGATCATTGTTGACCTCTGAGGTTGCAGAAAGGCGTTTTCAGGTCTGGTGTCGTGTGCAGAAAATGTCCGTCTTCAATATTGGGCCTGCACAGATCATGCAACGCACACACACAAAAGCTCCCTAGAATCACAGCTCTCCCAATGTTGGAGTTGGTGAGAGCTGCTCCCAACCAGAGAAAGATTTCCAAAACATATTGATAACATGTGCTTTTCTCTCAGTGAGAGATACAGACAATAGTACAGACCACATTCATCTTGATTCTTTAGGGTTTCAGTAAGAGGAAATATAAAATTAAATGAAAGACAAATCCATATTTCATCTCTGGAAGCAGTCACCACTCAGAGACCAAATACAAACTTTAGAAAATATAAAGGAAGAAACAATCATTGGTCCTCTTGATATAAGCAAAATCACAACTGGAAAAAACCATTAAAATCATACTAATTATATAGGAGGATGAATATTGATTGAGGCTTTGATTATGAATTTAAGTAGGATATATATATACATATACACACACATAATTATATTGAAGTGGCGGTAGATTCCAGAATCTTTCACCTTAAAAAAACAAAACATATCTCTTCATAAATCACAGCATTTTACAGCAACACTAGTTTCATGAACTATTACTGACCCTGCCAAAATGTCCTTTGACAAATTATCAAACTTCACTACTAGTTTTAGCAAATGACCCTCTTAAATCACTGGTTTCCTAAATTCCAGCTTTTGCTGAATCTGAATGTCAAATGATTTACTTGTAAGTGTATTATTAGTGAGTGATGGATCTGAACATGAACATTTGCTCATTTAAGCCCCGTTTCCAACTAAATAACCCCAAACAATCTGTCCCGGGATCTTTTTTCCCCGGAACTCTGCTGCTATCTGCGTTTCCATCGCGGTCTAAAGTAGCCTGAAGATTAGTCCAGTGACGTAGGACTGCGTGCGACTTTCTAGAGCCCACTGGATTTCCCTGAATGAATGACAAACATTATTTGTCATTACGGTCGACATTAAGAATTGCCCGATGGTCCAGTGCCAGCGTGAAAGACACTCGGGCCAATGCTGCATCTTCACAGAAGTTGATCATTTGCGCATTTTTAAGCCTTGCCAATTTAAATATTCAAGCGCACATAGACGAGAAAGTGTCTCTGTTTGCTACTCGCGAAGCGCAGCAACACATAAGCACGGCCACGTGTCTCACTGCACGCGAATATTCACACAGAATTATATCAAAAAGCCTGTCTTGTTGAGTATCATCCTAAACATAGTCGGTTATGTCGTTAACGTAAACATGACATTTGCCAGTCACCGCCAGCATTTATGGTCATTTTCAAAGTTTCATGGCCCACAGAATATCTTGTATGAATATCTAAACATGCAAAATATCAAAAGAAAAAACTCTGCTTTATTCCAGCTTCATACATTCTTTTTTTAATCAACACTTGAATGTTGCAAAGTTTCATGAAAAAGCAACATTGAGCATAAAGCTGAGAAAATCACGTTTTTGTAAAAGACTACGTCTGAACGATGATCGAAACACAGATGGAGTAGATCGAGTTCATCAACACCCCAAAGCTTCACAGTCCTATAACTCGTCCTGGGGCGACATTTCATTCAATAACATTAGGCAGTTTTGATTTATATGCTGTTTAATTTTGATGATCACGTTTTTAGGGGCCAAGCACCGAAGGTGCTATGGCACCTATTGAAACCGTTCCTGTTCCCGTTCCTATTATTATTATTCTTCTTCCGCCACGAAGTCTATGGCAGCCCATAGAACCGTATGGTAAAAAGTTGTGAAATTTGTCACACAGATAGAGGACAGTCTGAAAAGTCAACATAGCAAATTTGGAGTCTCTAACTCAATCGCTCTAGCGCCACCATCAGTCCAAAATTTGACTCATGTTTATGCTAATAACTTTTGAACCATAAGGGCTAGAAACAAAATTCTTGTTTCCTCTGAATCCTTGGCTCACCCTATAACGTCATTTTCCGTCATAATAATTTTCCCGCCATTTTGAATTTTCCGAAAAACCTACTTTTGCGAACTCGTCCTAGACGGTTCATCCGATTTGCACGAAAATCAAACCAAATCATCTTCAGACCATGCTGACAAAAAATCTTGCAAATCAAGTTGATTCGTTAATTCGTTTTTGATAAACACGCAAATAAATTTTATGTAGCGGTTGCAAAAACACCCTTAAGGCAATATCTCCACAATGCTTTATCGTATTCAAACCAAACTTGGTACATGTCATCACAAGCATGACTTGAGGCAACATGCAGCGTTTCGGCGCAGCACCACCTACTGGTCCGGAGATACAAAAAACAGCTATTTTTGCTTATAACTTCTGAACTCTTTGGTCAAAAATCATAAAAGTGGTCTAATTAGATTCAGGACGGCATGTCGAGTCGTCTGATATCCAATTTTACCATATCGGCCATTTTGACTGTCGGCCATTTTGAATTATGTGCTAAAATGCTGTATTTTATGATTGCATGAACGGATTGATACGAAACTTGGTATGGGTCATCAGCACAATGCCCTGAAGTAGTCTGAGAAGTTTCGAAACAGCGCCACCTAGTGGAGAATTTTTTTCCCAAACACTTATAACTTTGGGTGAGATTGACTTATTTTCATGGGACTAACTTTTTATGATTCCTTGGCTGAAGCCGATTTGACTGCACCATATGAAATAATTTTCTGTCATTAAATTTTTCATGCCATTTTGTATTTTCCGAAAAACTTACTTTTGTGAACTCGTCCTAGATGGTTAATCCGATTTGCACAAAAATTGAACCAGATCATCTTCAGACCATGCTGACAAAAAATCTTGCAAATCAAGTTGATTCGTTAATTCGTTTTTGATAAACGCGCAAACAAATTTTAAGTAGCAGTTGCAAGAACACAATTAAGGCAATATCTCTGCAACACTTTATCGTATTCAAACCAATCTTGGTACATTTCATCACAAGCATGACCTGAGGCAACATGCAGCGTTTCGGCGCAGCACCACCTACTGGTCCCGAGATACAAGAAATTGCTATTTTTGCTTATAATTTTTGAACCGTTTGTCCTAAAATCATAAAAGTAGTCTTCGTTAGATTTGGGACGGCATGCCGAGTCGTCTGATATTTAATGTTACCATATCGGCCAGTTTGGCTGTCGACCATTTTGAATTATGTACTAAAATGCTGTATTTTATGAACACATGAATGGATTGTTACGAAACTTCTGTCTCCTGAATCCTCGCCAAGTCCAACAATACCAGACTTGCTAGGTTTCGGTCTATGGTTTGTGCAGCGTTGTAATTTAGCGCTTTAAAAACATTAGCTGATATCTTCGAAACCGCTAGTCCGATTGAGACGAAACCAGCATCAGAAGTTCGGAAACATAAGTCGTTAGTTGAATTCTATTGCCCAAATGTCAAAATATTGATAGTAAGGGGGTGTAAAATCCAATCAAAGTCAGGTGTCAGTCATTTTTCATGTGTTTTTTCATATAAAGGTCTATAACTCCAAAACGAAACAAGATATTTTCACCAAAATTGACACACACATGTATGGGCTCACTCCGAGGACACATAAAAGAAATGGTAGGATTGTGCCACTTGGTGGCGCTATAATAGAACAAAACATGAAATTCCCAATGACTACAATGCAGTATTATGATATAAAATGCTACACTTTACAAATTAATTGTTGTATCATTACGAAACTTGGTATGTGCCATCAGCACCATGCCTTTAAGGTACAGCACTGCCATGTGGTCCATACTTATAATGAAAAGGCCTCTTGAGGCGAGATCTCTGCAATGACATATTGACACTATATTGACACCCTGCCTAGATATATTGACACCAATCTTTGCAAGTGTCATTTGTTCCCTTATTCTGACCACACCACATCAATTTCTAAACTGTGCCACCTATTGGTTGAAAGTGATAAATCATTAAATCATTATTATTGACTGTATTGATCATTTTACAGCTATTTTTCCTAAAATCACCTTAATAGGTCTTTAATTGCTCATTGATGGAGTTGATCTGACATTGCCAGCCATTTTGGCATGTCTTGTCTTCTTCTTTGCGCTTGGCCCCGGTATTGCTGCTTGCAGCTATATTTTTACATAAGCATCTGCTTACATATGATATCGCACGTTGCTGCTTCTTCTCCTGTGTTTTGATGAGGAGATTTTCTGTATTCTGAGATGAGACAAAAAAAATAAATAATTCACTCACTGCTCTTGACTGAATAACTTTTAATAAGGGTTAATCTATATTTATATGCATTGACATATAATAATGAAGCAGACTATGCAGTGATATTTTATATTTTATTTTTATTTTTGTACTTGACAAACTAGTTTACACCTACATGAAAATAATGTTTATTTAATTTGTATATGTTTGTTCTGTTGTATTTATTTGCGCTTTTGCTCGTTATTTGATTATTTGTTCTTATTTTATTACTGAAAGTATTTAACAATATAAAAAAATGATATGAGTTAGGAAAATAGTTTTTAGAGTCATAACCTTATTTATTAAGCTTACATGGCTCAAAAACAACAAAAACAATACTAGGCCTATTTTATTTTATTTATCCATTTTTTTGTGGTGGGGTCAGTGAACATTTTGGCAGGGCAAGTAAAAATTTGAACCCCTGAAAAAAATCCTTAGCATTGAGCCCTGAAATATATTCCACACAACACAACACATCAAGTACCACCCCTAGTTCCTGGGGAAAGTTCCTGCGGTGGAAACGCGGCTTTAGACGCCTTCAGGCTACACTTTTTCTTATGAAGCTTTAGACTAGATGATTGGGTGAAACTCTTGTCACATGAAGAGCACTGGTATGGTTTCTCCCCAGTGTGAACTCTCTGGTGGATTTTTAATTCGGCAGATGTACTGAAGGTCTTCTCACAGTCAAAGCACATATAAGGTTTCACACCAGTATGAATACGCTCATGCACTCTTAAAGAGTTTCGTTGAGTAAAACTCTTTTCACAAAAACAACATAAGTGAGGCTTCACAGCGGCATGAATTTTAAGGTGTTGTCTTAAGCCTGATGCCACAGCAAATGTTTTCTCACACTGATCACAGCTGAACGACTTCACTCCAGAGTGAGCGCGCAGATGATCATCGAGAGAGCCTTTGAGAGTGAAACTCTTTCCACACTGAGAGCATGAGAACGGTTTTTCTCCAGTGTGAATCCTCACGTGTCTCCTAAGGTGTTCTTTATCTGTGAAACTCTTTCCACACTGAGCACATGAGAACGGTTTTTCTCCAGTGTGAATCCTCATGTGTGTCTTAAGGGTTCCATTACATCTGAAACTCTTTCCACACTGAGAGCATGTGAATGGTTTCTCTCCAGTGTGAATCCTCATGTGTATCTCAAGGTGTCCTATCTGAGTAAAACTCTTTCCACACTGAGAGCAGGTGAAAGATCCTTTGACTCCAGTTTTTCCAGTTTGTTTTAAGGTGAAATTCTTTTTAGTCTGTGAAACGACTGTGTTTCCATCTTCATTTCCTATCTTCTTTTGAAACTGATGCCTTTTACTTTCATTCACTTCCATCGACTCTAAAAATTTGAAACAAAAAGAAATTTAGAGAGTCCCAAATTAAAGTTGTCATCTTAATGTTCCTCATTAAAGAGAATGAAGGAAAACACCAACCTATTTGTTCCTCTGTCTCTTCATCTTCTATTCTGCAGGGTTCTTCCTCCAACTCCATCTTTACAATAGTATGTCTGTAGTTTCTCCTGGAGTAATTCCTCCTGCTTGCTTGCTTCTTCTCCTGTGGGAAGATGAGAAAATTCCCAGCATTTAAACTCTCATGAACGGCTGTGGGAGCGGCTTCACTGACTGAAGGTGTGAATTGTGGTCGCTGTTGCTCATTTAGTAGATGATCATCACACTTACAATCACTCTCAATTATCCATTCACTTCACTTCTGAGTGATTCACTAAATTAATCACTAAATCTCCTCCTGGCTGCAGTTTTTTAGTACCCCTAGGTCTGTTGGCCGTGGCGGGGGTCTTGCAGTTGTTTTTAATGACAAGTTTAAGTGTAGACTTTCACCTTCTGCTTCCTTTAGCACTTTCGAATCTCAGTTAATTACGCTGAATTCTTTTAAATCTGTCCTATGTGTTTTGATTTATAGACCCCTTAACTCTCATGGGGATTTTATACAGGAGTTTTCTGAATTTTTATATGGTATTGTCTCTTCTTTTGACAATATTTTAATTTTGGGGGATTTTAATATACATGTGTGCTGCCCTTCCAAGCCCCTGGTTAAATAATTTTTTTATTTATTAGAGTCGTTGGATTTTTTGCAATGTGTTTCGGGTCAAACTCATGAACGTGGTCATACGCTTGACCTTGTATTATCTTTGGGATTCTCTATTGATAGCGTGAAGATTGATGAGATTGTTATTTTAAATACAAACTTTCCTTGTGTTTCACCGGGTAATACTGTTTCAGCCTCAGTTTCGGCTCGCATACTCAATCCATGCACAGCTAGTAGTTTTTCAGCTGTTTTTAATGTTTCTCCTTTATTTTCATTGACCGAGTCATACTCTCCCAGTATGGGTTTAGAAGAGTTGGTCGATCAGTTTAACTCTTCTTGCTTAGAGATTTTAGATGCCGTGGCTCCTGTCAAAGTCAGGGGGAGAAAAAACAAATCGCAGCCCTGGTTGAACAGTACTACCCGTGCTCTTAGGCAGGAGTGTAGGAAAGCTGAACGCAAATGGGTTAAAGATAAATTACAAGTCTCTAGTGAGATTTTGAAGAACCGTTTGAACCGTTGAGTATGAAAGAGCTGTTAAATTGGCTAGATCAAATTATTTCTGTCATCATCTCCAGAAACTGTAATTTTAAAGTACTTTTTTCTACTGTAAATGCTGTTCTTCATCCTACTGCTACTCCTGCACTTAATCCTTCTGCTGACATGTGTGTAGAGTTAAAAAAAAAAATTATTGGTAAGGTTGATGGAATTAGATCTCGAATTTCATCTGTTGGCAATGATTTTATTGTTTCTGTTGCCCCTCAGAACCAATTGACCAGTTTCATGCCCGTTTCTTTGCAGCAGCTTAAGGATATAACTGCTCATATGAAGTCCACTAGGTCTCCTGGTGATGTGCTCCCTTCTTCTCTGTTTAAGCAGGTACTTGATTAAATTGGCCCAAGTATTCTGTCTATTATGAATATTAGTTTGTCATCTGGTGTTGTTCCAGTTAGTTTTAAGCACACGGTTATTCAGCCCCTTTTAAAAAAAACCCGACCTTAGACCCATTTGACATGAGTAGTTTTCGTCCGATCTCAAATTTGCCATTTATTTCTAAGATACTAGAAAAAATTGTGAACGTACAGCTTAATGACTTTTTAACTAGGAATAATATTTCCGATAGATTCCAGTCAGATTTTAGAGTTGGTCATAGTACAGAATATGCTCTTTTGAGGGTGTCTAATGATATCCTTCGAGGTGTTGATTCTAGTTTAGGTCAGAGCCTGCCGGGCGAACGAAAAACATTATATAAGTAGAAGTCGGCTATTCTTTCACTCGGGAAGCGTACGGCAAGTGAAGCAGTTCGGACGAGCGCGCATGTAAGTGTTTTGAACTTATTCAGCACCTGTGTTACACGGCTTAAAGTGGTACTTGCTAGAACAGTGTTGTTTCTCCTACTGCTATTGCATTTTATTCTGTCTGTGTGCAATTGATCCTGTCATAGTAAATTGCATTTGAATAATATACAAGTTCGTTATTACTGAATGTGCCTTTTGCACTTAAGTTGTCCTATTCAGGCTGAGATTGGTATTGATTTGAAGCCATTCACGGGCGTTTAAGTATAATTATCAGAGCCTGCCAAGCTCCCACCTGAACTCCCTCTAGCAGTGAATAGTATCTATTTAACGAGCGTTCCATAGCTGGTGTGGAAGCGTTCAGCCCGTGTTTTCAGCCCGCGGAAGCGTCAGCGGAAGCGTTCAGCCCGCGTTTTCAGCCTCCGCGTGTGAAGACCGACGTGGGTAAAGACATCTGTATTCGACTCTTCCTCTGCGCAACTCCTCCGAGGCAAGGACTCCGGTAAGGCTCAGTGTTATCTCCATCTCTTGTCCTCTTTCACCTTACTTCTCTCTCTAACCATGTGTGTACAGTCCATTCCCGTTATCTCTCAACCATGCCCCACTATTACACGCAGGTCTACACGACACCGTAACCTTGCTAATCTATGTCCTGTTCCTTTCTCCGCTAATGCTCCTCCTTCTTTTTCTGTGGGCCTATGGAATTGTCAGTCAGCCTTTGCCACTCAATCCGCTCTCAAAATCTTGGCCTTGACTGAGACCTGGGTCCGCCCAGAAGACTCAGCAACACCCGCTACTCTTTCTAATAACTTCTCTTTCTCCCACACCCCACGCCAGACTGGGAGGGGTGGTGGCGTTGGTCTTCTCATTTATAACAACTGGAAATACTCTACTCACACATCTCTTTGCAATAACAACACATTTGAATACCACGCTATTACGCTTACGACTCCGGTTAAACTCCATATTGTAGTCATTTACCGCCCACCGGGCCCATTGACCACCTTTGTTCATGAGCTAGACGTTCTGCTGTCCTCATTTCCAGAGGATGGCAGCCCACTCAGTCCTTGGTGACTTCAACATTCATCTGGACAAATCTTATGCTTCTGATTTCCACTCCCTCCTTGCATCATTCGATCTCAATCGCCTCATCACTTCACATACCCATAAATCTGGTAACCATCTGGACCTCAATTACACATGCAACTGCTCTACAGACAATATTTTGGTCAAACCTCTACACATCTCAGATCATTTCTTCATCACATTCAACCTTCAACTCACTACTCATGCACCACCAGTTCCTCCACCTGTTACCTTCAGGCGAAATCTGCGCTCACTTTCTCATTCTCATCTCTCCTCTGCCGTCTCATCCTCCCTTCCCTCATCCTCACAATTATCCTCTATGGATGTCAACACTGCAACCGACACTATATGTTCCACTTTAACTTCTTGTCTAGACAGTATTTGCCCTCTTTCTTTTAGGCCAGCACGAGCCACTCCCTCTAACCCTTGGTTATCTGATGTTATTCGTGAACACCGGACGATACTCAGGGCAACAGAGAGAACATGGCTTAAATCTAACCACCCATCCGATCTGGGTAAGTATCAGTCCCTGCTCTCATCCTTCTCAGATGAAGTACATGCAGCTAAATCTTTTTATTGCCAAAACAAGATCAACAACACCTCAAACTCACGCACACTGTTCAGAACATTTAACTCTCTCCTCTGCCCTCCCCCACCACCTCCCTATCTCCAGACGATTTTGCTCACTTCTTCACAAACAAAACAACAACCATCAGCAGTCAGTTCTCACCCACATGCACTGTGGACTTCAGTTCAGCCACATCCACAACCAAACATCCTCTCTTCTCATTTTCTACACTCACTGAGACTGAAGTATCTAAACTTCTCCTCTCTAGCCATCCTACCACCCGTCCTCTTGATCCCATTCCCTCACACCTCCTTCAAGCCATCTCTCCTACAATCCTACCAGCACTCACTCACATCTCTCTGCACCGGCATCTTCCCTACCACATTCAAGCAGGCTCGGGTAACTCCACTGCTTAAGAAACCCACATTAAACTCATCACTCATAGATAACTACAGACCTGTTTCTCTCCTACCGTTCATAGCAAAAACTATTGAACGAGTTGTTTTCAACCAGGTTTCATCCTTCCTATCACAGAATAATCAGCTGGACATCAACCAATCAGGTTTTAAAAGGGGCCACTCCACAGAGACTGCACTACTGTCGGTCACTGAAGCCCTGCGGATAGCTAAAGCTGACTCCAAATCATCAGTCCTCGTCCTGCTCGATCTATCTGCAGCCTTTGACACGGTCAATCATCAGATTCTTATGTCCTCCATCTCATCACTGGGCATCACAGGAACTCCACTCCTTTGGTTTGAGTCCTATCTCACAGGTCGGTCTTTCAAGGTTGCCTGGAGAGGAGAGGAATCCCAAGCATATCCACTGACCACTGGGGTTCCCCAGGGCTCAGTGCGTGGTCCTCTCCTCTTCTCCATCTATACTACTTCATTGGGACCCATCATTCAGGCACATGGCTTCTCATACCACTGCTATGCTGATGACACTCAGCTCTACCTTTCATTTCACCCAGACGACCCCACAGTAGCTGCACAAATCTCCAGCTGTCTGGCTGACATCTCTGCATGGATGAGAAAACATCACCTGCAGCTCAACCTGGCAAAGACTGAGTTTCTCATCTTCCCCGCCAGTCCCACCATACAACATGACTTCACCATCCAGTTAGGTACATCCTTGATTTCCCCATCAAAGTCAGTCAGAAATCTTGGAGTGACATTTGATGACCAGCTGTCCTTCAGAGAACACATTTCTAAGACAGCTCGCTCATGCCGGTTTGCGCTCCACAACATCAGGAAGATTAGACCATTCCTAAAAGAGCACGCAACACAGCTTCTTGCCCAGGCCCTGGTTATCTCTAGACTTGACTACTGCAATGCGCTTCTGGTTGGACTCTCCTCTTGTGCGATCCAATCACTTCGAATGATCCAGAATTCAGCAGTACCGCTTGTCTTCAACGAGCCACGTCAAAAGGACCCACGTCACACCTCTCTTTATCTCCCTGCACTGGCTACCACTCGCTGCTCACATCAAGTTTAAGGCGCTGACGCTTGCATACAGAGCCACCACGAGCTCAGCTCCTACAAATCCACACCCCCACCAGAAGCCTTCGCTCAGCAAAGGAACGACGGCTTGTGGTACCATCACAGAGGGAGAAAAAACCCTTTCCAGAATTTTTTCATTCAACGTTCCCAGCTGGTGGAACGATCTTCCCAACACCATCCGAAACGCAGAATCATTGACATCATTCAAAAGTCAACTTAAAACTCAGCTCTTCCGTGAGCACTTAACCTCATATAAAAAAAAAATTTTAAAAATTAAAAAAACCTTTCCTTTCCTCTTTCCCTACCTACTCTAGCCTGTGCTACACTGAACAATGTACACGGTCTCAGGATTTCAGGCTCTTATTGCGCTCCTCGACTCTTCATGACCAATCGCTTCACACTTTGGATAAAAGCGTCTGCTAAATGCATAAATGTAATGTAAATGTAAATGTTATGTCTATGACTAGTCACAAGAATTCATAATGTAATCACTCTTTATATAAATATTCGTACATTTTTAACAAAAAGATTGATAGTGAAGGTTTGGAAAGATGGATTCAACAAGATCACGAGGTTGAAATGAAAGCAAATGGCGCCATCTAGAGAAACATCTGTGGCGCTGCCAAACTATTGCCATAACTACAAATGGAGAAGCTCATGCAAGATATTCAAAGGATTGAGATGACAAAATCATCTTAAAACATGAAGAGTTCAATTTTATTACTTTTTAAAACAAATTGTTTGTCAAAATACAAGGTTGTGTGAGAATAATTCTAAACTTTAACTACTAGCTGCTGTAAAACAAGTACTGCTGTTGAATGGCCACAGACACAGAACACATTAACTTTTCCTGAGCAATTTCATCTTCTCTCAGTGATGAGTTTGTCAGAGTCCATATTATGAGAGGACTCACCTAAAGGATTATTAGGAACACCTGTTCAGTTTCTCATTAATGCAATTATCTAATCAACCAATCACATGGCAGTTGCTTCAATGCATTTAGGGGTGTGGTCCTGGTCAAGACAATCTCCTGAACTCCAAACTGAATGTCAGAATGGGAAAGAAAGGTGATTTAAGCAATTTTGAGTGTGGCATGGTTGTTGGTGCCAGACGGGCCGGTCTGAGTGGTCTGAGTATTTCACAATCTGCTCAGTTACTGGGATTTTCATGCACAACCATTTCTAGCGTTTACAAAGAATGGTGTGAAAAGGGAAAAACATCCAGTATGCGGCAGTCCTGTGGGCGAAAATGCCTTGTTGATGCTAGAGGTCAGAGGAGAAAGGGCCGACTGATTCAAGCTGATAGAAGAGCAACTTTGACGGGCTACAACAGCAGAAGACCCCACCGGGTACCACTCATCTCCACGACAAATAGGAAAAAGAGGCTACAATTTGCACAAGCTCACCAAAATTGGACAGTTGAAGACTGGAAAAATGCTGCCTGGTCTGATGAGTCTGGATTTCTGTTGAGACATTCAGATGGTAGAGTCAGAATTTGCCGTAAACAGAATGAGAACATGGATCCATCATGCCTTGTTACCACTGTGCAGGCTGCTGGTGGTGGTGTAATGGTGTGGGGGATGTTTTCTTGGCACACTTTAGGCCCCTTAGTGCCAATTGGGCATCGTTTAAATGCCACGGCCTACCTGAGCATTGTTTCTGACCATGTCCATCCCTTTATGACCCCCATGTACCCATCCTCTGATGGCTACTTCCAGCAGGATAATGCACCATGTCACAAAGCTTGAATCATTTCAAATTGGTTTCTTGAACATGACAATGAGTTCACTGTACTTAAATGGCCCCCACAGTCACCAGATCTCAACCCAATAGAGCATCTTTGGGATGTGGTGGAACGGGAGCTTTGTGCCCTGGATGTGCATCCCACAAATCTCCATCAACTGCAAGATGCTATCCTATCAATATGGGCCAACATTTCTAAAGAATGCTTTCAGCACCTTGTTGAATCAATGCAACATACAATTAAGGCAGTTCTGAAGGCGAAAGGGGGTCAAACACAGTATTAGTATGGTGTTCCTAATAATCCTTTAGGTAAGTGTATATATATATATATATATATATATATATATATATATATATATATATATATATATATATATATATATATATATATATATATATATATATATAAACATTGAGTATAGTGTGCTAGCAGTGAGTATTGAACACAAACACACACTGTGAACACACAGCTGGGCAGCCATTTGACTGCGGTGCCCGTGTAGCGAATACTAATGTTGTTGATTTTAATATAAATTCTGACTTAATAATAGTTGTACAATCTAACTTTAAAATTAAGTAAAAGTTCCAGTATTAAAATTAAAAAAGAAAAATAAAAGAAAAATGTATACTTTTTAACCACAAATGCTCGTCTTGCACTAGCTCTACGATGCGTCACGCATTTCATCATCACGGCAGGTAGGGTGAAAAACTCCATCTCGTTTTCTCCTCCAACTCAATCGGCCGACTTCATTGTTTTACCTTTTTTTGTAAAGGCCGTTTGACTTAGTCTTTGCACGTTCGCTTTGTAAACCAGCTTCCTGAAGAGATCCGATGTTCTCCAACAGTAGTCACTTTCAAATCCAGACTCAAAACATCTGTTTAGCTGTGCATTTACTGAATGAGCTCTGTACCACTGTAGTCCGACTGATCGCACTTTATCTTCATCTTTTTGTAACCGTTTTAATTTAATCTTGTTTTTATTTTGGGTTACGATTTTATTCATTTTTGGTTAGTGCTGTCTGTTTGGGAGAGTTGTGAAGTGAGACGGTACACACTCGTGTGGAAGCCGGGTTGCTACACGAACCAAAAATATCTGACTCTTCTGTTCAGACAGGGGAGCTCCAAATTTACTATTGTTATTTTCTTTCTTATACATGGTATTTTTATTTCTTATGCAGTGTTTATTCTATCAATAATATTATCAATAGTTAATACATTTTCTATGTAAAGCACTTTGAATTACCATTGTGTATGAAATGTGCTATATAAATAAACTTGCCTAAACTCCTTTGTTGGGGTAACAGCTTAGGACCCAGGACCAGTAGTGAAAAATGAAGACCAAGAGTCAGGAGTGTAATTAATAAAAAAAAAAATTACTAAAGAATAGTTTGCAGTTTCATCAGCAGAAGCCAGCTTCAAGTCTCACAAGGAGTTCGTAGGCCGCGCTCCCTCTACCAGCCTACCCGCCTCCGCCTATCGTACATACAATTTCTGAACAGTTATACTGTTTTCAAAGTCTAGCCACTTCATTACTGCAAGTTGAATGATTCTGATTGGCTCAGAGAAAATGCACAGTGTCACGGTAAATTTCCACAGGGATAGATAGCAGAGCATATCACTAAACTAGGTGGACTAGTTGTCGCCCCATCACTAGAATTAGATCATTGTTGACCTCTGAGGTTGCAGAAAGGCGTTTTCAGGTCTGGTGTCGTGTGCAGAAAATGTCCACCTTCAATATTGGGCCTGCACAGATCATGCAACGCACACACACAAAAGCTCCCTAGAATCACAGCTCTCCCAATGTTGGAATAAGTGAGATCTGGTCCCAACCAGAGAAAGATTTCCAAAACATATTCAGGGTTCATACACATTTCTACCAATACATTTCCATGACTTTCCCATAAATTTAAAGAAAATATTCAGGACCTAACCTTCCATGTGTATACATGTAAAATAAGAAAAATCCATGTTCAAATGTCAAGCCTATCTTAACTAATTAACGTAAATCTATATGGTACAAAATAAACGCTGACACACCAGTAAAACGGTTAGCTAAAATACTGTCTGACCATAGCAATGGATTAACACACATCAATGGGAGGACACAATGATAAATAACTGAATAAAAGTGTCCAGTGACACTGACAGTACTTTCAAGGTGGCAGTGCCAGAGACAAACTTTTGGAATACAACTAAGAAGATTTTAAAACAGCTTTGCCTCCTAGTATTTACCATTCATCTAATTGGAAAACCATCAATCATTAACAAGATAACGTCCCTATTTGAAATTTTAATTTCTTTAATTTACACCTATACAAACTGCAAATGCCAGACATTCCCCCATGTCAGGGTCAGAAATTAACTTCTCCATTAAGGGGCTCCTTGCAATTGATTTCCAAGTGCAATCTTTAATGAGTACCTTTGTTGTCATTTGTCAAATACTTAAATTTAACCAATTACTTAAATCAATCAGAATACTAGACTGTTACCAATAGAATTATATAATTAACAAAAGCCATCTTTACACTGCAGAGGTGGAGCAGAAGCTGAATCTGAAATAGCTTAAATGTTTATTTACACAGACTGTTTAATGTTACTCAAATTATAAAATGAACAGGAACTCTTTACGGAGTCATTGTCAGTTATTGATATGCTCTTGATATTGTATGCTAATAATGATTCGTCAATTAATAGATACATAAAATAATGTGTGTTTGGGGAAACTGCACGTCATATTCTGACTACACAGATAAAACTACAAACATTTACAAATTATTTTAATGCTTTTTATGTATTAGAAAAATGAAGACTTTGTGTGATCTTACCAGCATGATGAATAAATTATATTAACCGGAATAAACTACCGGTATACAGAAAGGGAGCAAAGAATGTGACCGATCGTGAATCGGTCTGTCCATAACTTGGGTCTAGCGCGAGTTTAAGCGCTCTCACAAACACTCCCGTTAAAATCACGGAAGCTGACGACACTGCGAAATAAATCTCTTACATCTGCACTTTGTTGTTTATGATGACAGGAGAATTCACGAGTTTCAGTAAGAATTCAGTCAGAGAGTGCGCGCACTGAACAAAACTCTGTTTCAGCGTTGGCTAATCTGAACGCCTCTGATTGGCCATGACGGTCGACAGAAACGCGCGTGATTGGTTATAATGCTCAACGCTGCAAAAGGAAATCTGACGGACAGAATGTAGCAGTCAGGTGGATCGAAGGAATGTATGTTTACGAAGTTTCAAAGTTTCTATAACCAATATTATCACTTAAACATATATTCTATTACATAATTTTTTTTAAACAAATTTCCATGACTTTTCCAAAACTTTCTGGTTTATTTATTTTTCCAAAACTTTTCCAGGCCTGGAAATTGCTACTTTAAAATTCAATTACTTTTCCAGGTTTTTCATGACCGTACGAACCCTGCATATTGATAACATGCATTTTTCTCTCAGTGAGAGATACAGACAATAGTACAGACCACATTCATCTTGATTCTTTAGGGTTTCAGTAAGAGGTGTTGTGAATTTCCTTTTCCTCGTTTGAAGAAGAGACCAGGAGACGTTGGGATATCTTTAAAGCAGACGTTACTCGTTTATTGAGAACTGTGCTGTTCTTCGGCTGAGGTTCCAACAAGTCTGACTTAACAGTACAGAACACTGTAATTTATCTATATTTCAGGGGGAGGGATTATACAGCAGGGGAGGTGACACTCTGAACAATACAATGCAAATGTTGTATAGGAAATAGGGACACACCCCAAATGTTCCTGCCATCAGTCCTGATTCAATCAGCATAACAGTGTCATTCGAATGCATAGATGCTAATCCAATCACTCAGGGGCTCCAAGAGCCATTAAAGACAAATGGTGCTCATTTTACTTACAATAAAAAGAAACAGGAACTGGCCTGGAAGATTTGCATAGCAGACTAATTAATCTGATATCATCATTTTTACCTTAAATGCTAAATACAATGTACTTTCTTAAATTTGTAATCTTACAGAGGAAATATAAAATTAAATGAAAGACAAATCCATATTTTATCTCTGGAAGCAGTCACCACTCAGAGACTAAATACAAACTTTAAAAATATAAAGGAAGAAACAATCATTGGTCCTCTTGATATAAGCAAAATCACAACTGGAAAAAATCATTAAAATCATACTAATTATATAGGAGGATGAATATTGATTGAGGCTTTGATTATGAATTTAAGTAGGATATATTATATATATATATATATATATATATATATATATATATATATATATATATATATATATATATATATATATATAGAAGTGGCGGTAGATTCCAGAATCTTTCACCTTAAAAAAACAAAACATATCTCTTCATAAATCACAGCATTTTACAGCCAAACTAGTTTCAATAACTATTACTGACCCTGCCAAAATGTCCTTTGACAAATGATCAAACTTCACTACTAATTTTAGCAAATGACCCTCTTAAATCACTATGGTTTCCTAAATTCCAGCTTTTGCTGAATCTGAATGTCAAATGATTTACTTGTAAGTGTATTATTAGTGAGTGATGGATCTGAACATGAACATTTGCTCATTTAAGCCCCGTTTCCAACTAAATAACCCCAAACAATTTGTCCCAGGATCTTTTTTCCCCGGAACTCTGCTGCTATCTGCGTTTCCATCGCGGTCTAAAGTAGCCTGAAGATTAGTCCAGTGACGTAGGACTGCGTGCGACTTTCTAGAGCCCACTGGATTTCCCTGAATGAATGACAAACATTATTTGTCATTACGGTCGACATTAAGAATTGCCCGATGGTCCAGTGCCAGCGTGAAAGACACTCGGGCCAATGCTGCATCTTCACAGAAGTTGATCATTTGCACATTTTTAAGCCTTGCCAATTTAAATATTCAAGCGCACATAGACGAGAAAGTGTCTATGAGGAATGGAGAAAGGTGACAAACCTAAACAGGCAAAAACGGTGGGGGTGGGGTAGGTGCTTAAAAGCAACAAAACAAGAGAAACAAGTCAAGCATAGCCAACCTCTTTTGTGTTGTAAATAGTTGTGTAATTTATAAATAAATGTCAAATGACAACACCACGTTTCCGTAACACTCCCACTCCACGACACTAATAGTTTAAAATCCTAATAGTGGGGCATACTAAATAGTGAAAAAAAATCCAAGGGGAAACACTGGGCCGTTTTGAGGGGGAGGGTATTTACCCAGAACTTAATTTAGACCCCAGTTCCTGTGGTCGAAACACATCAAGTACCACCCCTAGTTCCTGGGGAAAGTTCCTGCGGTGGAAACGCGGCTTTAGACGCCTTCAGGCTACACTTTTTCTTATGAATCTTTAGACTAGATGATTTGGTGAAACTCTTGTCACATGAAGAGCACTGGTATGGTTTCTCCCCAGTGTGAACTCTCTGGTGGTTTTTTAATTCGGCAGATGTACAGAAGGTCTTCTCACAGTCAAAGCACATATAAGGTTTCACACCAGTATGAATACTCTCATGCACTCTTAAAGAGTTTCGTTGAGTAAAACTCTTTTCACAAAAAGAACATAAGTGAGGCTTCACAGCGGCATGAATTTTAAGGTGTTGTCTTAAGCCTGATGCCACAGCAAATGTTTTCTCACACTGATCACAGCTGAACGACTTCACTCCAGAGTGAGCGCGCAGATGATCATCAAGAGAGCCTTTGAGAGTGAAACTCTTTCCACACTGAGAGCATGAGAACGGTTTTTCTCCAGTGTGAATCCTCATGTGTCTCCTAAGGTGTCCTTTATCTGTGAAACTCTTTCCACACTGAGCACATGAGAACGGTTTTTCTCCAGTGTGAATCCTCATGTGTGTCTTAAGGTGTCCTTTATCTGTGAAACTCTTTCCACATTGACCACATGTGAATGGTTTTTCTCCCGTGTGAATCCTCATGTGTCTCTTAAGGGTGTCTTTACATGTCAAACTCTTTCCACACTGAGAGCATGTGAATGGTTTTTCTCCAGTGTGAACCCTCATGTGTCTCTTAAGGGTTCCATTACATCTGAAACTCTTTCCACACTGAGAGCAGGTGGAAGGTCTTTTGACTCCAGTTTTTCCAGCTTGTTTTTGGGTGAAATTCTTTTTAGTCTGTGAAACGACTGTGTTTCCATCTTCATTTTCTATCTTCTTTTGAAACTGATGCCTTTTACTTTCATTCACTTCCACCGGCTCTAAAAATTTGAAACAAAAAGAAATTTAGAGAGTTCCAAATTAAAGTTGTCATCTTCATGTTCCTCATTAAAGAGAATGAAGGAAAACACCAACCTATTTGTTCCTCTGTCTCTTCATCTTCTATTCTGCAGGGTTCCTCAAACTCCATCTTTACAATAGTATGTCTGTAGTTTCTCCTGGAGTAATTCCTCCTGCTTGCTTCTTCCCCTCCTGTGGGAAGATGAGAAAATTCCCAGCATTTAAACTCTCATGAACGGCTGTGGGAGCGGCTTCACTGACTGAAGGTGTGAATTGTGGTTGCGGTTGCTCATTTAGCAGATGATCATCACACTTACAATCACTCACAATTATCTAGCTTTAAGGCCCGGGTATACTTCGGCCGTTGGCGTTCGTGCACCGTCTGCATGACGTAATTTTCGTCATGCGGAGGGCTCGCGGCCGGCCGCACAGTCCGCGTGCAACAGCGCATGCGCCAGGCAGTACAGAAGAGTCCACCAGGTGGCAATACGGTTTAAAAACAACACGCTTGAACGTGAAAAAAAGAGAACATTTTTGATTCTTCAGTGTTTCTTCCAAACTATGTTGCAATGGTGGATGGACTACAGTTATTCTCGGATCATGCCCAGCGAATGTCCCGTTGATGACAGGACTCAGTGCTGCCCTCTGGTGTCTGGTAGAGCATAGATAAAAAATCTACTGAGCATGTGTCGAATGCGATCATCCGCGTGCATCTGTGGTGTAGTATACTTTGAAAGACACGCGGACAGGCGCGGAAAGTGAAGTATATCCCGGGCTTTAAGGTGTCATGAAACCCCATTGTTTTAGTCTGGTTGTTCATGCCTTACAGTTGCTAAAACACTCTAAAATTGGCATGTAAAGCTGTGGAAAAGTGGGAGTAGTGCATCTTTGCTTTTCAACCCAGAAGAAAGAAATTGGTCAGAAAAACGCAAAAATAACCAATTTCCACATATTGGTAAATTGTATGAGTGCTTTTAGTGTTTTCAGCGAAGTGCAGCATGTCCATATCTGTGCACATCTCAAAAATGTGTTTAGGGGTTTCATTTTTCATCCTTTAAGTGTTTTGCTCAAACAACTGTTTAGAAACAATTCAACTCCTCCAGCTGCTTATGTTGCTCTTAGATATGATTTAAAACTGCTTAACATGTTTCATTTGTTCATTACATAAAATGAACAACTCATAATATTCACAAATTGTAATGTGGAAACCAGTCAGTAATGAGTTTCCCTTTCGGGGGGGTCGGGTCAAGATGGTGCCGTGTTAACAGCATCTTTATTGGGCTCTTATCCTTTCCTATATGCGGTGCTTAAAGCTTTAAATTTCTATGCTTACTTTTTTCTACAACTTATAGCGGAAGTTCAACATATTCTTTTAAGACTGATTTGAATGTTTATTGGGACCCATTTTACAGTTAAATTTCCTGTTTCTACGCCTGAGGTAAGAAGTTTGGTTGTTATGGACGAAGATGTGGATACAGCCTCTGTCGAGGCTTCTGCAAACAGCGATAATCCAAAGGCACATAACTACGCAAGGCGTCTATAAAATGCATTTTGGGGCTCTCCTGACACTCCTAGCAAGTCCCCCGCTCAGAAGAAATCTCGAACCAACACCTCTGACACGGTCTCTAATTCTGTGCTGCTATCAGCAATCGAAAAAGTTAGCAAGTTACAAGAAGAGTAATTGGTAAAACTGCGTTCCGTCGAGGCATCGGTGAAGGAAAACACATCTTCAATCTGTAAGCTTACCTGCTCCCTTGAAGCCATGAACAGGCAGGTGGAAGATGTGACGGAGAAGGTGCTTTTTCTTGAAACAAAGGTTGAGATGTTGAAAAAATAAAATAAAGCTCTCAAGGAGAAATGCAGTGGTTTGGACGACTACAAACGCAGGTGGAACCTCAGTTTAGCCGGGATCCCTGAGTGCAAAGGGGAAAACGTCAAAATGATCATCATCGAGCTGTTCAAGAACCTATCTCCACACACCACGGAGAAACATGGTCATGGTGGACATCGCGCATCGGCTCAGGCCCAAGTCTGGAAACAAGTCTAGGAAGACAAGGAGGCGAGAAACAAACTCTGGCCACACTCATTGAAAAGGCGAGAAGGGAAGGAAAGAAAGCTGGATTTAATGGACCCGTTGCATTCATAAACGGGAAGAGAATTTATGTTTATGATATTTAGTATGCCCCTTATATTGTGAATTTGCAACAAAGGTTTTTTTAATTTTTCTTCTCCGACTTCCATTTCTCTCTCTCAGGTCCACGACAGAGTGTGTTGTCCTTATGTTTTATTGGGAATTCGAGCCTTAAGTTGAGCCACTTCCTGCGAAGTTACCAGGGGCTTGTCCAGCACCTGGAACAGGTATTGGTCTAGATTGCTACTGTATATTATGTACACCAAAAGTCATCAATATGTAACATGAAGTAAATAACAAGAAGTAATATAACAATTGGCCAATGCTTTATACACTAATAAAACATGTCATTATTATTTTTTAACAGCAAGTAATTGTCTATTTGTATGTCTTTATTCTTTATGCATTTTAGATTCAGTCTGCTGATGCCCAAAATTTCAGAGTTGTCCAGCAAGCCAAGGCCAGGAAATACTATAGTACTGTGAGGGAGGCTGTTGTTGTCCGCTTCTGTGGCTTCCTGCATGACACACTAACCCACCTGAACAACCTGTCTGCAGAGGTCCACAATCACCACAGCAGAAGCCCACAGCTCCTTGTGCTCAACACAGGCAGTACTTAAGAAGTACAAAACCAAGTATGTTAATTTAAGCTGCAATAAGAAATACTTAAAGAGAATTAAGAGAAATTATTACATCAATAAGAGAGGGAGAATGTGAAAGAGTATGAGCCTTTTATCATCAGAAAAGGGCCCATGATCAAGGCCACAATGGCCAACAGCTATGAGGGAATTTCGTTGACCAGAGGTGACAGCAAGACCCTCTGCCTCATCGTCTCACAGGACAAAATGCTAGTCTAGTGGAGAGTATGACTGACAGGTTCCAGGATGCCAGTGTAGGGGTTCTGTGTGCAACCAAGCTGGTCAGCTTCACCAACTGGCCAGAGTCAGGAGATGTAGCAGCAGGTTACTTTATGTTTTGTATTACAGGGCAGTCAGGTTAGGTTCAGGTTCATGGTAAATGGACTGCATTTATATAGCGCTTTTAACAGACCAATGGCCATCCAAAGTGCTTTACACATTGCCTCACATTCACCCATTCACACACCGACGGCGGTGTCAGCCATGCAAGGTGTCATCCAGCTCGTCGGGAGCAACTGGGGTTAGGTGTCTTGCTCAAGGACACCTCGACACTTGGTCAGGAACCGGGGATCGAACCACCAACCTTCCGGTTTGTAGACAACCTACATGAACCACTGAGCCACTGCCGCCCCGTTCATGATCATATTTGTATAGTTTGAGAAGTAAAACTGCATGCATGTTGTAATGTTGTATAACATTATTCTAGATTTTGGTGACACTGAGCTGGAAACCTTGGTGGACCACTTCAAGCCTGTCCTGGAGGCCTCTGGCATCCATGTTGAAAGAATCCCTGACCAGTGGACAGTCCTAAAGGTGCTGATATACCAAGAGCCACAGTCCCTGGTGAAGATATCCTGGTTCCATGTCAACAGGAGCCATCAGCATTCCTGCCCTGGTTTGCTGGCTTTGGTTGACCTAGTCCTGTCCTTACCTGCCTCCACAGCTGAATGTGAAAGAGGTTTTAGTACCATGAAACAGGTGAAAACTGATTGGCGCTCCAACCTAAAGTCTGATATACTGTCAGATCTCCTTATGGTCCAGCTGTCCTCAGGGAGATCAGGATCAGGGAGTATGATCCAAGCAAAGCTGTGATGCTGTGGCACCAAGACTCTGTCAGGAGTAGGAGGCCAGAATTCATGGACCATACAAAAGGGGTAATTGCAGTAGAGAGTGAGCAGTGGGATGAGTTTTAAGTTAATTAGATTAAGCATCTGATAGTTTTACAAAACCTTCAAAAGTACTGTTATGAGCACTAGTTTCATGTTCACATCTATGTCTTACCATTTGTTGCTCTGTTTTTACTTCTATGTACTCTTATTTATTGTATCTGACATGTTTCATTTGTCTTCATTGTGTGCCTACTTGTTTGACATTTTTACACTCTGTACAGAACTTTTGGTCAACTACAGTTTCTATAAGTGCTTTACAAATAAAGTTGATTACATTTTGTTCAATATATAGATTTTTTTTATTATACTTTTCAAATTTTTGCTCTGGACAATTTTTTATGTTTGTATTCAACATAATACCTTATTATCTCAATTAAATGTACTGTAATAAATGTATATGTGACAAAAAAGGCTGTTTATTATTCTGGCCGGTAAAAAATATGCTTGGCTGGTGGATTTTTTAATCACCCCCGTGGCAGGTGAGCCAAAAAGTTAATTTCGGACCCTGCACACACACCGTGAACACACACCCGGAGCAGTGGGCAGCCATATTGCTGCGGCGCCCGGGGAG